>CM035844.1:196983160-197695660 GCA_020510985.1 Pholidichthys leucotaenia | reverse complement strand
TTACGCAATCAGGGTAGACCAAGGCTCAGATTTAAAGACACTGTAAAAAGAAACTTGGAGAAGTTGGACATAGACAGGAGTTCGTGGCAGCAGAAGGCTAAGGACAGAGCTGTGTGGAGGAATCTGATCAGACCTAAATGAAACAGTCATTGTCGCCCTCGACAGACTGCTATGATGAGACACCTGTGTTGTTAATTAGAGGACACATCTTGGTTGAACATGTCCCTATGGTCACATTATTTTCAATCTTTTCTAGGGGTACCATCATTTTTGTCCAGGCCTGTTTCATGAGTTTGTTTTTTCGAGTAATTCTGTTGAACCACAATTCAAAATCACTGTCTAATTTTCATTGGTTAATTTTCATAGAATTTTAATTTATTACCACTTTTGTCAGATTCAAGTTAATTCTGTGACCATTGTGGGTTTTTCTTTCATTAACAGAGGGGTACCAACAATTTTGTCCATGGCTGTATATAGTGTGGTGGACCTGCGATTGGAAGGTGGCTCGTGCGTGTCCTGCTTTTGGCGTCTTGCCCACACCTTTTTACTTGATAGGAGATGGAATTTAGAATTAAAATTAAGAGGTTAGCCTTAGAATATGGGAGTGGGTAAGGTTAAAAAGGTAGTCAGTAGATATTAATTAAAATTTTGAAACAAATAAGTGCCTCAGATTTCCGTACCTGTAGCCTGCTGCCTTTAAGATATGCATTATGCCAATCAGATTCAAGTTGTATCAGTAGCAAGAATTCTATGAGTACGGTTCCATAGCCATAGCCACTGCCCAACAACTATTGTATTGCTATATCAAGGTTCTTGTGCAGTGTTGTTCACGTTACATACTTCCTTATGTACTTTGCACTGCAGGTTGTACTCTTATTTATAATAATCACTACATTTGACCCTGAGTGTTGCTCTAGCCGCAAGTATTCTACATTGAATATGAGAAACCTTGTTTGCTATGGTGATGGACAGGTTGACAGACAAGGTCAGGCAGGAGTCTCCGTGGACCATGACATTTGCAGACAACAATGTGATCTGTAGTGAGAGTATGGAGCAAGTGGAAGAGAAACTGGAGAGGTGGAGGTATGCTCTGGAGAGAAGAGGAATGAAAGTCAGTAGAAGTAAGACAGAATACACAAGTGTGAATGAGAGGGAGGCAGGTGTAACGGTGACAATACAAGAAGTGAAGGTAGATGAGTTGAAATACCCGGAGTCAACCATCCAAAGCAATGGACAGTGCACAAGAGAGGTGAAGAGGAGAGTGAAGGCAGGGTGGAGTGGGTGGAGACAAGTGTCAGGGGTGATGTGTGACAGAAGGACAGTAGCTGTTTATTTTTTCTACATGTGTAAAATTACTTCAAGCTTCAGAACATAAATGTGTCATTTTACCTTTCACTCAGTAACTGATTTTAGATACGTCTTATTTATATCTGATAAGCACTGGTATGATGTGTGTTTTTGTTGTAGAAAAATGCTGTTTTATCTGCATGTGGGCCAGGTAGGCTGTCTTTACAAGAAACAGGTTTAAATATGGTCATTTCTGGGAATTAATATCTCACACCAACAACAAGAAATGTAATAATTAAATCCTACCAGAAAATGTAAATAGAGTGATGAAGTTATTTTTTTTTTACGGTGTGCTGTTTCCATAGAGAAATCACCTCCTCGGTGTTTCTTTGCTTGGTAACAGCCATCCTTGGTGCTGAGCGGCAGTTCCAAGGATGAAGAGACTATCAGGACAGACCATCTGGACACTGGACAGTTTTGGCACTCAGAGGTGAAGGATCGCTTTGGAGGCTGAATACTAAGGAGAGGAAGGATGATGCAAGAGATTATTGTTGGTGAAAACAAAAACAGACAGAGCCAGGTGTCGGCTATAAGGCTCATTGTTTAACCTCTGTAACAGTGGAAGTTAACTCAGTGGCATGTGTGTTGAAAACTGTCTCCAGCCCATCAGAGATACGTAGATGTCTTTGGACCGCAGGATGAAATGGGATCAAACCTACACAGAAGGCCCTGAACCCCATCCCTCCCTGCTAATGACCGCTCAGCCCTGGCGGAAGCATAAATGAATAGTCAATCAAGCATTTCAGACAGGTGCGAAGGAATTAGACCCCGCTCATCAAAGTGCTGCCAACCCAAACTGACGTGACGGGACGAGGCGATTGGACCCTCAGATAAGGGCTGTGATTTGGCAACAGTGTCTGTTGAAGTAAGGGAAGCGTGTTGTTTACAAAATATGAGTAGAGGTGGTTACTCATGGCCGCATGCAAGTTCAGATAATACAAAGAACAGTTGGGTTTAAGTGACGTCACACCATCAGGACAACGGTCCAGATAAACAAATGTTACTGTTTACTATCACCATGTCTGGTGCCCTTTGACCAAAAGACATAACAATATAGTAGACAGAAGTATGTGTGGATTTGTTTAGGTGGAAATAATTTAGGCAGCTTTTAATGAGTGGTTCATCTAGACCTGCTTCTGCACCCAAGTTGTTGAATAATGTGATCAGTTTTTTTCTTTTGGTTACAGGCCATACTTCACCAGCTGTGGCAAGATTGGCTGCCAGAAATGACACTCCGATGGATAGTTTGTTTCGGGATGTAATGGGTCGTGTAAGCATATCTCGCAGGTGACTCAACAGAGACACTCGTCCATATCGCCTTCAGACCTGTCTGTTTTCTTCATTTTTTAAAAGGTTTGGTCAAGGGAATGACTGGGATTGGACTGTGTTCAATGTGCTGCACATTGTAGAGTCAGGGGGTGAAAGGGGGTGTCACTAATGTGATGCAGTCAAAGGACGACTAAAAGAGCCATGTGACTTTGACAGAACAATGTCAGTGGGTGCACTGGAAACAGAGTGAGCATTTGAGTCCACTAAAGAAGGGTTCATATCCTGGACTGTGGGTGCTGATTACAATTACATGTCAGGGGGCTCCGATTTGAAGTGATTACGATTGTCGATGCATCTTGATGCATCTTTTTTTTCTTACATAAATCACTATTAAAGCAAGAAATCTGTGTGTGTGTCTGTCACGTTTATAGGACATCATAGGACGGCCTATGATTTCTGCTCGATCATCATAGGACGTCCTATGAACTCAGGCATCATAGGAATCGCGATGCCGTCATAAAGATATGATGTCTATACAACAGCACATAGACAAATGTGTCTTTATGATGTCATACAGACCATCACTCACAATGCCTAGACTAATGTGTCTTTATGATGTCATATGGCTCAAAATTGGCAAGGTGAGTAAGTCACAGGGCCAGTCTTTACAGCACGTTTGTGTTTTCTGCACAACAGATTTCTGCAGCCATGGCCAATTCTACGGTGCCGCGAGCAGAGTTGCCAGATCAAGCAGTCTTTGTATTGTTGGTCAAGATGAAGAAACTAAGCAAAAGTGTCACTTTCTCAGCAATGTCGTTTTTAAAGAGGTGCTGACACAGTAAAAATGTATAACCTTGAAGAATGCCAGTCTACACTACAAATGTGTAAAATGTCAAGCAAAGCGCTGATTTTCTTCGGGTGCTCCGGTTTCTTGGTTTCTACGGGCATGCACGAGCCTTCCTGAACAAGGTCGAAAGCCACTTTTTGCTCAGATCTATTTTCATGATCCTGCCCATGAACTGGAATTACACCGCACCTATTCCTCAACCAGTGGTGTGAACCAAGAAGAAGAAGACCCACCAGATGGAGAGCAATAGAATGAGGAGAACTGCTGCACGTCAGAAAAGATGCTGTGAACATGAAACACCTCAGGTTCCAACAGTACGCCGCAGGCATGACTGTGAACAACACAGCCATCTGAGACAGGAGGAGACCCTTCAGCAACGGGCATGCAGAAATACTTGCTTATATTTGGTTTCTGTGGGCATGGACGGGTATGCACAGGTATGTACTAGTATTAGAAAAAGGAGTTTTCTGTAGCAGGTATTTCTCAGCTTAAGGATATAACAATCACAGAGGACAAGAGAGTCTGGAGCACACTGTCAAATTCACAGCCTTTATTGGTGCTAAGACTAACATACATGCATACATTGCTATATTCTTCTTAACTGTTGTTGTGGTGGACACAGTACATATGGCACTCCACCCAGAACAAAGGGGTTGGTGGGGGAGAAGATAGTTAGGGATGCTAATGGAGAAAGTGAGGGGAGCCAAACAAACAAAGATGTGCCTTTCGCACCCCACCACACCAGGTTCACACCTAAGAACGCAGGGGTGCGAATGTATGGTAGCAAGACCTGCTCTGTGACGTGTGTGTCAATGTCATGTTCATGTGTGTGCATGTCTTTCACGTCTGTATGCTAATGTGTTTACTCTGTGTGCCAGAGGCGGGAATAAAAGTATATAAAGGAGTTCGCTCAGGCACTCAGGTTAGAGTTTCTGTGTTTTATGTTGGAAGAGGAATAAAGTTCGTGTGTCATCCAGTTCGCTGCCTCGTCTGCTTTCATCTTCCACATTCTAATTCACATGTGGCAGGGAAAAGAACATGTAAAAAAATTATCAGTTGTATGGGGAAGTTGGGGGGGGGGGGGGCTGAAAAGTTCATAGTGGTCAAATTTGACCAAATGTGGTTTATTTTTCAACTGCGGGGATCCAACCACTGCAACACCGATGGAAAAAGTGTGTGGACCAAAGGGGAGACTACAGTGCATCCGGAAAGTATTCACAGCGCTTCACTTTTTCCACATTTTATGCTACAGCCTTATTCCAAAAGGGATTCAATTCATTTTCCCTCAAAATTCTACACACAACACCCTATGATTACAATGTGAAAACATTCTTTTTTGAGATTTTTGCAAATTTATTAAAAACAAAAAACTAAGAAATCACATGTACATATGTATTCACAGCCTTTGCCATGAAGCTCAAAATTGAGCTCAGGTGCATCCTGTTTCCACTGATCATCCTTGAGATGTTTCTACAGCTTAACTGGATTCCACCTGTGGTAAATTCAGTTGATTAGACATGATTTGGAAAGGCACACACCTGTCTATATATAAGGTCCCACAGTTGATGGGTGCATGTCAGAGCACAAACAAAGCATGAAGTCAAAGGAATTGTCTGTAGACCTCTGAGACAGCATTGTTTCAAGGCACAAATCTGGGGAAGGGTACAAAAAAATTTCTGCTGCTTTGAAAGTCCCAGTGAGCATAGTGGCCTCCACCATCTGTAAATGGAATAAGTTCGGAACCACCAGGACTCTTCCTAGAGCTGGCCAACTGTCTAAACTGAACGATCAGGGGAGAAGGGCTTTAGTCGGATAGGTGACCAAGAACCCAATGGTCACTCTGTCAGAGCTCCAGCGTTGCTCTGTGGAGAGAGGAGAACCTTCCAGAAGGACAACCATCTCTACAGCAACCCACCAATCAGGCCTGTATGGTAGAGTGGCCAGACGGAAGCCACTTCTTAGAAAAAGGCGTTTTAGAGTTTGTCAAAAGGCATATGAAAGACTCTCAGACCACGAGAAACAAAACTCTCTGGTCTGATGAGACAAAGATTGAACTCTTTGGCGTGAATGCCAGGTGTCATGTTTGGAGGAAACCAGGCACCGCCCATAACCATGCCAATGGTGGTGGCAGCATCACGCTGTGGGGATACTTTTCAGCGGCAGGAACTGAGAGACTAGTCAGGATAGAGGGAAAGATGAATGCAGCAATGTACAGAGACATCCTGGATGAAAACCTGCTCCAGAGCGCTCTTAACCTCAGACTTGGGCAATGGTTCATCTTTCAGCAGGACAACCACCCTAAGCACACAGCCAAGATATCGAAGGAGTGGCTTTGGGACAACTCTGTGAATGTCGTTGAGTGGCCCAGCCAGAGCCCAGACTTGAATCCAACTGAACATCTCTGGAGAGATCTGAAAATGGCTGTGCACCGACGCTTCCCATCCAGCCTGATGGAGCTTGAGAGGTGCTGCAATGAGGAATGGGCCAAACTGCTCAAAGATAGGTGTGCCAAGCTTGTGGCATCATATTCAAAAAAACTTGAGGCTGTAATTCCTGCCAAAGGTGCATCAACAAAATACTGAGCAAAGGCTGTGAATACTTACTGTATGTACATGTGATTTCTTAGTTGGTTTTTTTTAATTTTTAATAAATTTGTAAAAAAAATCTCAATTTTTTTTCACATTGTCATTATGTGGTATTGTGTGTAGAATTTTGAAGAAAAACATTAATTTAATCTCTTTTGGTATAAAGCTGTAACACAACAAATTGTGGAAAAAGTGAAGCACTGTGAATACTTTCTGGATGCACTGTATGTTGAAAAATAAACCACATTTGGTCAAATTTGACCACTATGAACTTTTCAGCCCTCCCCCCTTGTATAATATATTATAATGTTTCAAACACTTCAGTGTCTTCCTATGAGTCACACACAGAAGTGTTGAAACAGTCTTAGTGTGCTCCAGACTCTTGTTTTCTTTCATGATATAAATATTAGACTTCTAATGGAGAACAAAAGCATTCCTACTCGCTTTTTTCAGTCTTTCCATGTTTTGGTCTAGCTGCAGCTGTGCAGGTTGAGTGACCCGCCCCCTTTGCCTTCAGGCATTGAAGCTGTCTGCCACACAGCCATGTTTCATGCATGGGCATTGAATGTAATCTACAGTCCATATAGGATGACAGTGATGTGCCAGCAAACTGTTGTGAACACCCAAAATGAAATAAAACGAGGATTTTTTTTAGAGGAAGAAGTCGACTTTATTGTCATTCAGTCCATACACCCAATCATGTACAGTAGAACGAAATTACATTTCTCCTATCTACAATGTTAATTACATCTAGAATCAGGAGGGGCTGCTGCCATGCAAGGTGCCACCACAAACAACTTTTCCTTCTCCCATTCTATTTTTGCTGAGCATCAAGCTAGGAGATGGGAAGTACCATTTTTATATGGTCTCTGGTATGACCCGGCAGGGGCTTGAACCCACAACCTCCCGCTTGTGGGGCGGATGCTCTATCAACTAGGCCACCACTCCGGTAGAAGCCATCTATGTTGTCATTCAGTCCATACAGCCAATCATGTACAGTAGAACGAAATTATGTTTCTCCTATCTACAATGTTAATCACATTATCGAAGTTATTGAAATTATGGGATCTGGTTCATTATTACACAGCGCAATTAATGTTTGAAGTTAGTAAAAACCTCTTGCCACACAATATACAGAATCTATTCAGGGAGAGAGAAGGGAAATATAATTTACGGGGGAATACAAAATTTAAAATTCACTTAGTAAGATCTACACGGAAGAGTTTTTGTGTGTCTGTGTGTGGGATAAAACTGTGGAATGGGTTGGGGGAGAAACACAGGCAATGTCCCAACATCCATATATTTAAATCAACATATAAAGAAATGATTTTTGAGCAGTATGAGAATGAAGAGCAGTGATGTTACATTGTGTCTTCAGTGAGGGAAGGTTGTTGTGTGTTATGGTGATTGTGAAAGTGATGGTGTTGCTTGTGTTTGCATTGAACATGCCAGAATTGTATGTTTATTGTTGTTGTAATATTGTTGGATATGGACTGTCATTGTTGTGTCATTTTTGTTGTATAATTTGACTATGGGTGTATTATGGTGAATGTGGTTGTGGGATAATGATGATTATGAGTAATACTGTAATTTGTTTGGTGTGGAGAAGGGGTGGGACTGTATAAGCGTTGGCTTCTTCCCACTCCTTTTGAACATTTTATTTTTGGTTTGGTTTTTTGTTGTGTTTTGAACTCTCTTTTTTCTTTCTTTAACAATGTTCAAATAAAAATCAATCAATCAATCACATGTACAATCAGAGGGGTTACTGCCATGCAAGGCGCCACAACAAAAAACTTCTCCTTCCCCCATTCTGTTATGCTGAGCACCAAGCTAGAAGGTGGGAAGTACCATTTTTATATGGCCTTTGGTCTTTTGCCACTGTTGTGTGCAGCAACCACAGATATGAACATATCTATGTGCCACAACAAAAACTTATGACTTGACTGTCCAGGCGGGCACCAACTTCCACATTTAAGAGTGTGCTTTTTTTGTTCCATCGAAATTAATTACATTATTAATCTATCGTCCAGGGCAGCTCAGTGGTGCAATGGTTAGCACTGTGTCAGCACAGCAAGGTCATGGTTCGATCCCACCCTTAACCATTGTGGGGTCACTCCCACCCTTGATTGTCAGCGACTGTTCTGTGTGGAGTTTGCATGTTGTCTTCGTGGGTTTTCTCCGGGTACTCCGGTTTCTTCCCACAGGCCAAAGACATAAAGACATGCACGTTAGGTTAATTGGCATCAACTGGGGATTCTAAATTGTCCTTAGGTATGAATGTGAGAGTGAATGGTTGTCTGTCTCTCTGTGTTGGCCCTGTGATGGACTGGTGATCTGTCCAGGGTATACCCTGCCTCTCGCCCAAAAATGCTGGGATAGACTCCAGCCCCCCCGCAACCCAAAAAGGATTAAGCCGTAGAAAATGAATGAATTTATGGTCCATATTGTTATGTCTGGAAATATGGGTGGACACAACCACATGTTGAGGTTAGCTTTATTGGGCTACGAGTACAAACAGTACACAGTGCAGGAAGAGCAGGGAAGAGCAAAGAGGCAAGAGGACGGCTGGCCCTGGGCAGCCGTCTAATATACCCTGAGGCCCCATGACATATTACACACCTCTGCAGGTTAGCTTAACAAGAATGGGCTAGCATAAATATATATATATATATATGTATATATATTAGCATATCGGCTAATGTAAAGCAGAACGCATACAAGACTGGGCCCAACAGGCTGGTATGAAGAACCACTTTAAACATGTCAACCACAGCATTTCTAACAGCAACCAGGTAGACTGCCGATGTACCTGCATGGTCATGTGGGTTATTCTGCCACTGAGTAGACCATGCGCTGAATACCAATGTATTTAATGTCAGTAACATAGTCCTTAAGATGAAGAGGCCTCCATCGGACTTGTGCCAAGCGGGGCTCAGGCTGCGCCGGCTCGGGCGGTTCCAGTGGGCGCCCAGCTGGAGCTGCGGACCGTTCATCCGCAAAGTCCCAGTCTGGGTGGGCCAGCTTGGTTGCGGCCTCTTGGTCAGAAGTTGGGAGGTAGTGTCATCCTTCTGCGGCGGCTGGCGTGCCATCATGACCCATCAGTCAGACGGAAGGCAGCTGGTCCTAGCTGAGCGGTGATCCACGTCAGTGGTGGCCGGAATGACTGCAGCTTGTACAAGCGATTGGGTCAACGTACCTGGACCCAGTCCTGGACCCAGTTGAGGACCGTGAGTGAAGGGCACTCCACTCGGTGTTCCTTCTTTATGAAATGCTGTTGTCGCTGTACCACCCTGTTGTCAGGGGAGAGCACCATCACTTGGGTGTCATCTGATGGGGGGGTGTGGCAGGTCCTGTTCAGATACGGCTTGCAACTCCTGCAGTGATGTGGCAGCTCGAGGAGGCTCGTGCCATGTGAGGTGCTTCTGTCGTTGCTCTTCCATCCCGCTGCTGGAGAAGGGCGTTATCACTGGAGTGTCGTCTGATGGAGGACGTGAGTGGTCCCAGGGAAGACGTGGAGGCAGGCCAGTCTTGCCCCTGACGGGGTCGGCCCTACCTTCTTCTGGGTCTTGCGTGACTGTGGATCGGAGCTCTTGCGGTGAGACAGCAGCTCGAGGACACTTGTGCTGCGTAAGAACCAGCTCCGGGTCCTGTGTGGATAGAGTCTGGAGCTCCTGTGGCGAGGCAGCAGCTCGAGGGCACTCGTGCTGCATGAGGATCGGCTGCGGTTCTACAGGGTTCTGCTCAGTGTGCAATGCGAAGCAGGGAGTGGCTGCGTCCATGTTTGAGTGCAGTGAACTTGGGCCATCATTGGTCAAACTGAGCTTACCGCGGGGTCGACGTGCTATCGTACCTTGCTGTCCCGCGACGTCTACCTCAAAAGACGTGGAGCCGTCGCGAGGAGACATGGGGTCAAAGGGCTGAGCAGCCTGGGCAACGGCTTGTACCAGCAGAGCTGAATGTGGGGACCGCAAGTCGGGGCCCGCTAGCTGCGATGCTAACTGGACCGTTAACTCTAGCTGGGATGATAATTCCACCGCATCCACCGATGACAGGATGTCCAGTGCCATCAGCACTGACTCCCATAGCATTTCCACCATGTCTGCCAATGGTAAGTTATCCAGTGCTGTGTGCAGCAACTCCCATATCACCAGATTCATGGTGCATACCTTCAACTGTCAATCAATCAATCAGCTTTATTTATAAGATAAGATAAGATAAGATAAGATAAGCCTTTATTAGTCCCACAACGGGGAAATTCCAGGATTGCAACAGCACAGGGATAGCAACACTCAGAGCAACAATCAGAAGGCAAGAAAAAAAACAAGCAAGCAAGAGCAGCTAATAAACATATGTACGTATTACTATAAAATATATATATATACACACACACACAGACACACAGTGCAGAGCATTGTAGCTGGATGGAATAAATATATGAATATATGAACACACAGTGCAGAGCATTGTAGCTAGATGGAATAAATATGTAAATATATAAACACCCACAGTACGGAGCATTGCAGCTAGGTGGAATAAATATGCAAGTATATAAACACACACAGTGCGGAGCAATGTAGCTAGATGGAATAATATGTAGATATATAAATATATAAACACCCACAGTACGGAGCATTGTAGCTAGATGGAATAAATATGCAAATATATAAACACACACAGTGCAGAGCATTGTTGCTAGATGGAATGAAACAGCATAACCGTCTACTTAGTTATCCTACATGGTATGATTATGTGCCCATACATATTCTCACCCTCCATAGCGACCGGTATGTTCCTAGTTGTATGCCGGAGAGGACCATTGTGTAAGTCTATTGCATCTTTTGCATTCAAAAAACTATTAGTTTGTTACGTCTTTTTGCTATCTCTGCGAGCAGCCCTGCTTAGGTTGTACAGTCTGACAGCCGTTGGTAGGAAGGACCTACGAAACCTCTCGGTTGTGCACCTGGGATGATGTAGTCTGCTGCTAAATGAGCTCCTCAGTGCATTCAGTATGTCCTGCATAGGGTGGAACTCGGACTCCAGCAGAGATGACAGTTTAGCCACCGTCCTTCTCTCTCCTATCTCCTCCATCGGATCAAGGCGCTGCCCCAGGACAGAGCTAGCTTTCTTAATCAGTTTGTTCAGTCTCTTCCTATCGGCTGCAGTAATGCCACTGCCCCAGCAGACCACTCCAAAAGTGATGGCTGATGCCACCACCGTGTCATAGAATGACTTCAGCAGCGCCCCTTGTACACCAAAAGACCTGAGACTTTAAAAAGCAACACTTGCTACACAAAGTGCTGTACAACAAGAACACACAAAAACATAAAAGCAAGGAGCAGGACACTACCACAAAAATAATGTAAAACCAACAAGACAATATAAAACACAGCATGAATAGAAACCACAATCAATAGAATCAATTTTTTTAAAAAAGGTAAAAGAAGTAAATAAATAAAAATCCATTTCATTCAATAAAATCAATGTCGCACAATGGGTCGAAGGCCAGGGAGTAAAAGTGTATTTTAAGATGGGTTTTAAAAATGGACAGTGAAGGTGCTTGTCTTAAGTTCAGAGGTAATTCATTCCATAACCTGGTTCTCGCATCAACCCGTCTTCCAAGAACTCACACATGCTATCCAAACAGTGAAGCATGGCTACGTACTGTGGGACCGAGTCGTCCGGTCACTGTCGATGCTGGTAAAAGATAAATCAACGAGCCATTACACTCTGTGGAGCAGTGAAATGTCTGGTCAACAAAGCTACACACTCGTTGTAGGTGGCCGCGGGCCCAAGTGACTGAAAGATGCGCTGTCCCTCGATGCCAAGGCTATGAAGTAGTAAGGCCCTTCGCCTAGCCTTGCTAATGTTAGCTAGGTCGGAGGCGGATACGAAAGTTTCAGACGATTCATACCAGTGGGACCAGGGGATAGGTGCCTCACCAGGCTCATCGAGGAACCTTGGCAGCAGTTTATTTAAAATCTCCATCCTCGAAGTTGCGTGGGTCATCCTCATAACCAATGTTATGTCTGGAAATATGGGCAGACACAGCCACGTGTTGAGGTTAGCTTTATTGGGCTAAGACAGCAAACAGTACACAGTACAGGAAGAGCAGGGAAGCGCAAAGAGCCAAAAGAACAGCTGGTACTGGGCAGCTGTCTAATATACCCTGAAGTGCTGTGACGTCACATGCATGCGTGCTACCGCAACGTAGTGCGTTGCACCGTTTCACATACACCACACATATGTCCAGACAGCACAACAGCAACACCCTAGCAACCCAACCCAAACACCCACCCCATCGCGCCAAAGACCATCCAGGTGGTGCCAACCTCCACATTAAAGGTTCCATTTTTTTCGTTCCATCAAAATAATTATGTTATGAATGATTATTTAAGAATCTGGACATTTATGCATCAATTCAGAATCGTTCATGTCTGCATCAAGATAAATCGGAAAAATGATCTATCTATCATAGTAACAATTCCACATTGTTCACCTAGTGGATGTTGAGATGTTACAACAGAACCATAAAGAAATAATAAATGATTTATGGGTGATTAATACAGTATAGCTAAATATACTATTATGCAACCCTAACAACTGGTACTTAAAAATGGTACTGCAGTCCAAATTCAAAAGAGTGGAGAATGCTGCTCCCTCCCTCCCTTCCACCTCCTCTCCTTACAGAGTCATGCAGGTTGCCAAGTTGAGGAGAGGACAAAGAACATACAGGAAGTTACGGCACACAATGGTGAAAGACGATGACTCCTACGCAATAACTTGTTCTACTAATATATACTTATTAAGAGATGATCTCTGGTCCCATAGCTTGTCTCCATGACTGTAGCACACCATATTTTCTCACAGAGAAGTTTGCCCATCTCCTGTCTGACATCACTGGTGGCCAAACCATGACTGGCCCCGGTTCTAGGATGTAGTCTACATCAACACAAAACAAAACAATCATATCTGGGAAGGTTTGTGAACTTTTCACATGGGAATATCTGGGCTGTAATGATGTTGGAGAAGCCAGTTTTTCTATCTTAAATGTTTAATCTATGGTTATTTCTATGTTTTATTAGCATACACGATCTTACGGATTTCTACTTTAAATGTACAACCCAAAGCACATTGGGAGCCACTGAAATGTTTAATAGAAGCAGGATAAAGGCTGATAAGTTGATGAAGTAAATACCCATCAAGGCCACTGACAATGAAGACACCTTGAAAAAGTACAAACAACAAAATGGTTAAATGGAATGAAAAAGGAGTTTCTGAAACATTTATTTTCAGTGGGGAGTGACAGCATGTGCAGAATTAAATGCAAATATTTACTTCCAGCTTTGTGTTTCGATTAAAAAAACAGCGTTGGCTCTCCTGCGGGGACGTACAGGTCAAGGACACCTTGTGGAGCAGACACAGCGATACTGATGTCTGTGAGGCCGGTGGGCAGCTCGCTGATCTGGTCAGCGATGAGGACAGATCTGTCTGACTTTAGTGTGAATAAAACATGTCGAGGCATGTTGGTAGCGACGATCAACGAGGGTCGCTGCATTATTCATGTGGAGTAGCAGGAGAGGATGGATTGGGAGTGGGGTGGGGTGAAAGAGGAAGGAGAGGAAGAAGAGGAGGAGGAGGTACGAGGGGGGTGATGCACTCTGCAGGGGCATGTGAAGGTGTAAGGGTGTTGCCAGGCTGTAAAGACCAGAGAAGGTCGTCCAGCCAGCAGTCAGTTATCATCACCATGAGGCCACTTTCACACACTGACAGCAGTGCACCTCCTCTTTTCTGCAGACTCAAATCATAACTGTGAACACAAATGCATTAATGGCTTTGAGATTAATGGAAATCCTAAATTATGTGCACGAGAACAGAAGCTGACTGCGAGCTGCCACATTTAGCAGCAAATCAATACATGTGTGTTAACAACCTTCACGTGTGCTCCGGCCTATCAGTGAGTGATGAGGATGGGATGTGGCTGTCTTTAGCAGGAGTGCTGGTGTTATCCCAACCCCAATAACCCCAGAGACGGGCTTCTCCCATAAGAGCTGAATCAGTGTTTTCCCTCTGCAGCAGCGGAGCAGAGCGGAGGAAATGTGTTCCAGTCAGCAGCTCTTCTCCCCAGTCAGGGAGAGGCCGGCAGACGGGGCTGAGAGCCAAAGCTGATGCTACTGCACCACCTGCAGGCTCAGCGCCACAGCAAAGGGTAGGCTGCACAGTGGGTGTGTGCAAGTCAAAAACGAGCATGACATTGGCAAGTTCTCCTCCAGCTCCATCACTGATCCAAAGATACGAAATGACCTGAAATGTAGCTTTGAAATACAAAAATGGACAGTTTAAGTTTATAGGGTGTGGTCAGAGCAGCTGGAGTTGCTTGCGTTCATTCATTCATTCATTTCTGGTGGCATGCCCATTTGTGATAAGAAATCTAGTGGTGAAGGTTCTGCAAAAAAATAGAGATCAGCAATAGATATGGAGTAAAAAAAAAAAAAAAAAGCATGGCTGCAACAGTGACAAGAATGTAGTTGCATAATTAATCATGTGAGAAGTGCACAATGATAATATTGGTCATAATGTTTTTTTAAATGTTATTACTTCTTCTTTCAGCTGCTTCCTATTTGGGGTCGCCGCAGCAGATCAAGGGTCTGCATATTTGATTTGGCAAGGATTTTACACCGGATGCCCATTTACCTGGGCTTGGGAACGGCACTGTGAGTACACTGGCTTGTGCTTCCCCCCATGGCTGGGTAAGCAACTTTCCTTTCCCCATTCTATTATGCTGAGCACCAAGCTAGAAAGCACAATTTATATGGTCAACTGGGGAATGAACCCACAACCTCCCAGCTGTGGGGCGGATTCTCTACCACCACTCCGTTGTTTTTAAATTTTATTACTTAAAATGGTTATAATACTTTGTTATGACTTTAATGAGTGATAATTATCACAAGAATTCAGAAACTGACAATCAAAATATTTTAATTTGTTGATACACAGATCAGCAGCTGTTACTATGGTAACAGCCATTTTGAGCAATGTTTGTCTAAAAAATCTACTTGGAGCCATAAAACATCTTAAAATGTAAGTGTAACTAAACACTTCTATAATCTGGTTAATCACATCTCTTTGTACTAAATTTACAACTATTTTCATATCAATTTGGGCATTTATGACATTTTCTCATAAATTTGTGACAATTTTCTTATAAATTGGCACCTTTATTCATACAGTATTTATCAGGTTTTTCCTCAGGAATATGCACCTTTTTTCTTGGAGACTTGTAACTTTTGTTAAAGACTGTAGAGAAAGAAGTAGGAACTCATGTATGTGAGTGTGTGGAGATGGGGAAGAATGTAAGGGATGGACTGGGGAGAAAATAAATAAAAATGGTTTAACACTGAGACCACGTGTGTCGCCTGCATATCCTTGTGAGTAGATGAAACCATCATACTGCATAGTGTCAGAAGTGCTGAATCTGTGATGACTCGCTCTGCCTGATTATCGTCCTCAGCTGCGCGCACACCTGTGCTTCATCATTACCAGAGCTATTTAGACCGCGCTGCCCTCAGATCAGCGCAGAGTCGTCTGTCTCCATGGTCAGATGAAACCAATACACGCCTTCGTCCTCCTCGCAGTCACAGCCTACACTCTCCTAAGAAGATCATTCCTAGTCATCAGGAAGGATTATCACTTCCACGACAAGTAAGCCATCACAACTCTCATCTTTATCTACGCTCATCCCCTGTGCACAGGTGGAGATCCGTGGCGGCGGACCAAGCAACACTCCACATCCACGAACACTTCCATCCTCTCCAGCAGCACCGGGACAGCAGGCGCTGTCTCCTTGGCCGGAGCTTTTGGGTCGAACCTGAGCACAACTCCATCTCTGCAGCCAGTAAGCACTGGACATTTCCGTACATCCCCTCCGGGGTCAAACACTAATTGTTATGGAGAATTATCTATCTGGTTCTGTATAGTTGTGATCGCGGAGTGGGCATCGGTTAGAATGCCATGAACTGGGCTGGATGAATTCTCTATGATTTTTATTCAGACTTGCTTCAACACTTTTTCCAACATGTGTGGGTGTGTGTGTGGTTCTGTAACAAATAAAATGGAAGAGCATATCAGACATAAATTCTACCTAATACTTCAATAACATAAATAACCAGGAAAATATAACTAAAGCATTGGTGAAAATATAACAGCTTATAATAAATGAAAATAATGTTGGTCAAATCCAATATTAAATAGCAGTCACGTGCTGCCCTTATAGGTTGGCCTCAAAGCCTTAACTACTACACTAATTGTTAAAGTAAACAAAGGCGCACTTCTCTCATTTACAACAATATACCCATAATTACACAAGCTTAAATACAGGTGACTGCTTTAAACAATATATATATAAACCTAAGAGCCAATAACTAAAATAATAATACAGTAACAAGAACATGGTGTAGCTTAGCCCCTTAGTCTATAGCTAACAATGGTAAACAGTGGAATATCATGTCCTTAAAATTATCCCGGTGAACAATAACCATACTAAACATCTTAATAATCTTCTACAAATCACTCACCTGTCTCATGGACGCACACTCCAATGAAAAAGACAACTAAAGGGACATATGCTACCATCACCGATGTTCAGGGCAAACTAATGAACAGTGTAATAAGTTCCTTCCTCACAAAAACGGCCGTGTCCCCAGTGGTCGGTCTGAGAACTGCAACCAAACCTGTAATATCTTTAATCACAGTCATGCCTTCATAACACAGCCGCCCCCAAACTTGCTCCGGCAAGTTTGAAGACTGTTCACTGTCCATCTTGGTCTGGTACAGCTGGGAGGCAAATGAGGCGACTCACAGGTCTCACATAGGTGCGGTCCTTAACCTTGACTTCAGCCGATCGGACTAAGCCATCAGGTCCTGGAAAAACTTTACTGATCTCACCAACTGGCCAGGATGCTCTTGGAAGTTGGGGGTTCACTATCAGTACAACTGTGCCAACTTGAATGGGGGAGGTGTCCCTTTGCCATTTGGACCTGGTTTGGAGAGTTGGCAAGTAGTGGCGTAAAAACTGCGTCTAAAAATGGTCACTCAATACTTGACAAGCTCTCCAATGACGGCGTCCAATAAGCTCAGAATCATGGTACAACATTTGGGGAAGTGAGGGGTCCAGCCGCCCCATCAGCAACATGTTTGGGTGACGGGGTCTGGATCGGCCAGGTCTGACGAGACGTACCCCAATGGTTTTGAGTTGAGGATTCCTTCTATCTCAATCAGCACCGTTTGGAGTACTTCAGCGCTTACAACTTGAGAGCCCAGAGTGGATATTAAAGCAGCCTTAATGGATCTAATCTCTCGCTCCCAAGACCGGCCAAAATGAGGAGCGCTGGGAGGGTTAAAGCGAAACTTGAGCTGGTACTCTGCAAGTTGAGCCTGCAGGGCAGGATGCAGGGCATTGAAGGCTTCTTGGTGTTCACGATTTCCACCTCGGAAATTAGTGCCTTGGTCACAAAGTACTGTATTTCAGCAAGTTTCCCATGGCGAGAAATAAACCTATGTAGTGCCATCAGGAAGGAGTCGGTACTGATGCTGGACAATATTTCAATGTGAACAGCTCTAGTTGTCAAGCATTTAAAGAGCAGGCCCCAGCGTTTTTCGTTACGGCGACCCATTTTTACTAACATGGGGCCGAAGCAGTCAATGCCAGTGGAGAAGAAGACTGGCTGCTGTAACCTGAGATGAGACACAGGAAGGTCAGACATCTTTGGGTTCACTGGTTGGGCTCTCCACCTTTGGCACTCTGGACAGGAACACTGCTCACTCTTTATGGCTTCACGGCCTCGCAGAATCCAAACTTTCCTCCTCAGTTTTGCAAACAATCTCTCAGTCCCTGGATGCTTCAGCTCACGGTCAGTCTGCCGGATTAGTAACCTGGTTACAGGATGCTTGGGTTTCAGGACAACAGGATGTTTAAAATCAGCTTCCAGATTAGGGCAGCGTCTGAGCCTCCCGCCTACCCTGATGAGCTTAAGTGACTGATCAAATTCAGGGGCGAGTGTGTAGAGGCGGCTTGAGGTAGGTATTGGTTTTGCTGCTGAAAGACACCGGACTTCGTCAGGAAAACCGTCTCTTTGAGCAGATCTTAGAATGCGGAGCTCGGCCTCCTTAAAATCGTCTGCCGATGGGCTCCATCCTGATGTACTGGCTGCCCCATGAAGGCGGGTTGCAGTTTCCTTTAGTAGGTCATTGAAGCTGTCATAATTTGTTGCATCGGGTATAGAGTCGGTGCTCACGGATGTAGCCAGACATGTCATGGCTTTGCGCTGCTCTTCTGTGAAGTCCTCACAAGGGGGAAGTGGATGCTCTGGCCATTGCTGTGGGGGGAACAACAAGAAGGGGGGTCCACATGCCCAGCGGGACTGACTTGTGAGCTCTTGTAATCTTCTACCTCTGGTGAGGTCATCTGCGGGGTTGTCCATTGATGTCACATAATGCCAAGTCTGGTTGTCCGTTAACTCTTGGATCTCTGCAATCCGGGTGCCCATAAATACCTTAAAGTGGCAGGAGTCAGACTTGATCCAGGTCAGGACGGTCGTGGAATCTGTCCACATTACATCTTTGGACAATGGTAGGGTTAGCTCTCTGGTCAGTAAGCTGGCAAGCTGTGCCCCTGTGAGAGCTGCGCATAACTCAAGGCGTGGCACAGAAAGCTGACGTTTGGGAGCCACCCTGGATCATGCGGTCAGGAATGCAACTTCCACCTGCCCATGTGTGTCCTCTGTGCGAAGATATGCCACACTGCCATATGCATGTAGAGAGGCATCGCAGAAGATGTGTAACTCTCTGCTGCATTCAGGCCTGTCAAGGGCTGGGCTGACGTAGCAACGAGGCAGGCAGATGTTGTCCAGTTGTGGCAGTTCTGCTTCCCATTCTTTCCATGCAGTAAGTAGATCACTAGGGAGTAGAGGGTCATCCCACTCACGTTTCTTGCTCCACAGTTGCTGGACAAGTACTTTAGCCCTTGTGGTGAATGGGATGAGGAACCCTAATGGGTCGTATTGACTCACCAATACTCTGTAAATGTTCCTCATTGTGAGAGGACTACTCTAGCTGTTTAGACTTGTAGTGAAGAGTGTCAGAATGGCATGACCAACGCAAGCCTAAAGCAGGCTCTTGAGGGTTCATCTCAGTGTGATTCAGCCATTGTTCACTGTACTCTGACCTCAGCTCCGCTGGAAGGTGGCTGAGGAGGTCAGGCTCGCTGCTGGCCCACTGTCGAAGCTCAAATCCACCTTCCTTTAGCAATGTGCTCAACCCATCCATAACATTGTTGGCTGTGTCCAGGGAGGAGAAGCTCTGCAACCAATTGTCCACATAGAAGTGCTTCTCAATGGAGTCACGCAGGTCATCTCCTTGGTGACTGTGGTCATGAACGTGTCTTTGGAGAGCGTAGATTGCGCAGCATGGTGAACATGTGGTTCCAAATGGGAGAACCTGCCATTCATACACCTTGGGAGGAGCATCTCTCTGCAGATCACGCCAGAGGAAGCGTAATAGTGGACGATCTTCCGGTAGCAGCCTCACCTGGTGAAACATCCCCCTGATGTCACTGCTAAGGGCAATGGAGTGCTCTCTAAACCGTATCAGGACACCAAGTAGGGAGGCGCCAAGGTTTGGACCAGGTAACAGCAGCTCGTTCAGGTCCTGGTCTTTGTAAGTGAAGGAGCAATTAAACACAACACGATTCTTATTGTTGTGTGTCACCATATGGTGAGGGATGAACCACGATTCTGATGAAGACCTTACCTGCTCATCACTCACTACTTTGGTATATCCTGCTGTCACCAACTTCGTGATTTCCGTTTCATAGGCTTTAGCCTTCTCAGGGTTTCGACTCAAGCGTTTTTCAGTGCCTCGCAGGCTGGGGAGGACTGCTTCGGGTGGCATGGAGAGAGTAGGCATGTTATTGACACGCAAAAGAGGGGTTGCATATCTCTGAGTGCCTTCCACCCTCACCCTGATTGTCTTTGCTTCCAGAAAGTCCATAGCCTGTTGCTCTCTCAGAGACTGTGTAACCAGCTTTTCATTCCTGTATGGCAGAACATCAAGTTGCCATAGCTTCTCTACATGACTGAAGAGCTCTGCTGAAAGGGAGGCTGTGGACAAGAACAGGCATTGCTTGGGCTGATAGTTCGGGCAAGAAGAGCTGACAGGTCCTTGTAGTGTCCAACCCAACCTGGTCTTAACTGCAGCAGGGCCTCCAGGTGGACCTAAACGTACAGGTTGGATGGGAGTAACCAGATGGGAACAGTCAGAGCCAATCAGCAGCGATGGCTGGGCATTTGTGAACGATTCCAATGGTAGCTTCTTCAAGTGTCTGTACTTCTGCTGAAGTGATTTCACAGGGTATGAATGCTCAGCCAGCCCTAAATCATCTGCGGTGAAGGCCTTATTGATTGTGAAGGTCTTCGATGGGTGGCTCACAGGTGAGACTTTAACTGTCATTGATGCCCCATGCAGTGTTCTCAGTCCTTGTCTCACTGTCCGCAGGGAGAGACTCTCTGGGGTCCCCTTTAACTTCAGCTTCTGGGTAGCCTCTGGTAGCAGGATAGTCCTCTCCAATCCGTCATCAAGTATAGCGAATGTCTCCAGCGTATGCTCACCATTTCGCAGCAGAACTTTACTGATCTTTAGAAGGACCTGGTTGCACCCTGCTCGACGATCTAGGTAGAGAACATCTGTGGATGATTTATTCTCTGGCTCTGAGGTTGCTGGGTTAATTGGTTTAGATGCAGCTGCACGCAGATTCACTTCATGCAGGGCTTCCAGATGCTTCCCTTTGCAGATTTTACATTGCACTTTAAGTCGGCATTGGGCCGCTTGGTGGCGCCGACCACAACGCCAGCAGCAGTTGTTAGACTTAATCCAATTAATCTTTTGATCCTTTGTCAGTTGCTTGAAGTTAGCACACTGATCCAGAAAATGTAGGGTATTACTGCAGTAGGGGCAGTATGCTTTGGGCTTGTCCTGTGCATCTGAGGTGTGATGAGTTTGAGCTGGAGACTCTTTGGATTCACTATCTTGCGTTGCGCCGAGAAGGACCGTTGTAGTTCTCTTAGCAGCTCTTTTATCTCTCTTTGAACTACCGCTGTCTCTCTTGTTATCTCTGTCCACTTCATCACCGCCCTCTTGGATGACCAGCTCATATTCCAGCCACTCTGCAAAGTCTCTTAATGATGGCACTCCACTATTTTGTGGGTAGAGGTTGCGGCGGAAGGCAACTCGGAAGTCTTGAGGTAGCTTCCTTGTGAGTCTCGCCACATGAGATCCACACTGTAGCTCTACTCGTCCATCTTCTCCAAGCTGCTCAAGCATCCCAACTAATGCTCGAACTCTGAGAGCAAACCTTCTGAAGCCTGCCGTGTCACTGGGACGAATATAGGGCTCATCCATCAGCTCTGCTATTCTTTGTAGGGACAGGTGGTGTGGCTGACCATAGTGCTTAATGAGAGAAGCCATTGTGTCTATGTATGGACAAAGAGAGTTACTGTATGAGTCTGCAAGAAGAAGAGCATCCTCAAATTTAAGGTGATCACAGAGCACTTGATACTTAAATCTCTCTGTTGCGTCAGTTGGGAGGATGTTGTCCAAAGCCAGTCTTAGCTGAGCGAACTGCCTAGGATCAGCCTGGGTGAATTCTGGGATTGAGAGCTTTGGGCCTCTGTAGATCTTCTCCTTCGGAATGAGAGACTGAGTGGGAGTAGACACTCGCTCTGGAGACAGAATGTTGCCCTCCAAAGGGCCAAGAGTTTGAGATGCCAGGGCAGACTGCTGCATATGGGTCTGAGTGTCTGTATTTGTAGTTACTGCCGCCACATCTTTCTGCACTCATAACTCTTGTAGACGCTGGCTAAGCTCTTGGACGATGCCTGGTGGTTGCTGGGGTAGAGCAAATTGCACATGTGGAAGATCAGGATGATCCCTAGGGAAATAAACTGGTGGTGGAGATTGTGGCCACTCCTCTTCCTCTTGTGCACCTCCTATTGCTGCAGGTAGGGCATCTTGATGTAGAGAGGCTTGGGTGGGCGTATCTGTATAGAGCCACGAACCATTAGCCGAGATGTTAGTGCTTCCTGGTTCCACAGGTTGCAGACTTGTAGCAGCCAGTGTAGTAGTACCACAGTCTGTCTGTCTTCTCAGATCTGTAAACATCATCTGCAGACGCCTGTTGTCCTCATGCAGCTGCTGTACCATGTTCATAAATCCGTGGGGGGCACCGGATGGTACTGGTCCAGTGAAGGGGGTTCCAAGATAGCCAGGAGATGCATCACTGATCTGTCCTGGGTGTTGCGGGAGGGGCGTCATCTCGGCGTATCCCTCTGTGGCCCTGTACTGCTCTTGTGGGGCAGGTGGCAGCGTGTATCCCTCATAATCGTTCATCCATCCGGGTGGTCGCACTGCCCTTCTTGGACGGGCACCACCTCTCTGCGGACCATACTCCATCTTCACTCCGTAATCACCAGTTCCCGGGTTTCGGCACCAAAATTTTGTTATGGAGAATTATCTATCTGGTTCTGTATAGTTGTGATCGCGGAGTGGGCATCGGTTAGAATGCCATGAACTGGGCTGGATGAATTCTCTATGACTTTTATTCAGACTTGCTTCAACACTTGTTCCAACATGTGTGTGTGGTTCTGTAACAAATAAAATGGAAGAGCATATCAGATATAAATTCTACCTAATACTTCAATAACATAAATAACCAGGAAAATATAACTAAAGCATTGGTGAAAATATAACAGCTTATAATAAATGAAAATAATGTTGGTCAAATCCAATATTAAATAGCAGTCACGTGCTGCCCTTATAGGTAGGCCTCAAAGCCTTAACTACTACACTAATTGTTAAAGTAAACAAAGGCACACTTCCCTCATTTACAACAACATACCCATAATTACACAAGCTTAAATACAGGTGACTGCTTTAAACAATATACAGTGGGGCAAAAAAGTATTTAGTCAGCCACCAACTGTGTGAGTTCTCCCACTTAAAAGATGAGAGAGGTCTCCAATTTTCATCATAGGTATACCTCAACTACGAGAGACAAAATGGAAAAAAAAAAAATCCAGAAAATCACATTGAAGGATTTTTAATGAATTAATTGGTAAATTCCTCAGTAAAATAAGTATTTGGTCACCTACAAACAAGCAAGATTTCTGGCTCTCACAGACCTCTAACTTCTTCTTTAAGAGGCTCCTCTGTCTTCTGCTCGTTACCTGTATTAATGGCACCTGTTTGAACTCGTTATCAGTATAAAAGACACCTGTCCACAACCTCAAACAGTCAGACTCCAAACTCCACTATGGCCAAGACCAAAGAGCTGTCAAACGACACCAGAAACAAAATTGTAGACCTGCACCAGGCTGGGAAGACTGAATCTGCAATAGGTAAGCTGGTTGGTGTGAAGAAATCAACTGTGGAAGCAATTATTAGAAAATGGAAGACATACAAGGCCACTGATAATCTCCCTCGATCTGGGGCTCCATGCAAGATCTCATCCCGTGGGGTCAAAATGATCATGAGAATGGTGAGCAAAAATCCCAGAATCACATGGGGGGACCTAGTGAATGACCTGCAGAGAGCTGGGACCAAAGTAACAAAGGCTACCATCAGTAACACACTACGCCGCCAGGGACTCAAATCCTGCAGTGCCAGACGTGTCCCCCTGCTTATGCCAGTACATGTCCACGCCCGTCTGAAGTTTGCTAGAGAGCATTTGGATGATCCAGAAGAGGATTGGGAGACTGTCATATGGTCAGATGAAACCAAAATAGAACTTTTTGGTAAAAACTCAACTTGTCGTGTTTGGAGGAGAAAGACCACCATACCTACTGTGAAGCATGGGGGTGGAAACTTCATGCTTTGGGGCTGTTTTTCTGCAAAGGGACCAGGACGACTGATCCGTGTAAAGGAAAGAATGAATGGGGCCATGTATCGTGAGATTTTGAGTGAAAACCTCCTTCCATCAGCAAGGGCACTGAAGATGAAACGTGGCTGGGTCTTTCAGCATGACAATGATCCCAAACACACCGCCCGGGCAACGAAGGAGTGGCTTCGTAAGAAGCATTTCCAAAGTCCTGGAGTAGCCTAGCCAGTCTCCAGATCTCAACCCCATAGAAAATCTTTGGAGGGAGTTGAAAATCCATGTTGCCCAGCGACAGCCCCAAAACATCACTGCTCTAGAGGAGATCTGCATGGAGGAATGGGCCAAAATACCAGCAACAGTGTGTGAAAACCTTGTGAAGACTTACAGAAAACGTTTGACCTCTGTCATTGCCAACAAAGGGTATATAACAAAGTATTGAGATGACCTTTTGTTATTGACCAAATACTTATTTTACCGAGGAATTTACCAATTAATTCATTAAAAATCCTTCAAAGTGATTTTCTGGATTTTTTTTTTTTTTCTCATTTTGTCTCTCATAGTTGAGGTATACCTATGATGAAAATTGGAGACCTCTCTCATCTTTTAAGTGGGAGAACTTGCACAATTGGTAGCTGACTAAATACTTTTTTACCCCACTGTATATATAGACCTAAGAACCAATAACTAAAATAATAATACAGTAACAAGAACATGGTGTAGCTTAGCCCCTTAGTCTATAGCTAACAATGGTAAACAGTGGAATATCATGTCCTTAAAATTATCCCGGTGAACAATAACCATACTAAACGGCTTAATAATCTTCTACAAATCACTCACCTGTCTCATGGACGCACACTCTAATGAAAAAGACAACTAAAGGGACATATGCTACCATCACCGATGCTCAGAGCAAACTAATAAACAGTGTAATAAGTTCCTTCCTCACAAAAACGGCCGCGTCCCCAGTGGTCGGTCTGAGAACCTCAACCAAACCTGTAATATCTTTAATCACAGTCATGCCTTCATAACACTAATCCTCCCTGTCTCTGCTTATCCTTAGGGTTGTCAGGTTGCACGGTGCTCTGCTCGCCCCCGGCTGCTACATCTACACACACACACACACACACACACACACACACACACACACACACACACACACACACACACACACACGCATGCACACACACACTCTGAACATGATAAAGATAATTGAATCTGCTTTTGAGTCTGAGTCTGCTCACTGGGTCATAAAACCATGTCAGTACAACTCCGCCAAAATGACCCAGCAGACAGCGCGTTAGCACGCAAGGTAAACAACTTAGAGGCTCGAGTGGATCAGTTATCTTACCAGCAGCAGGTAATCCTCACTCAGCTGGTTCAAATTAATGATCGGTTGGATTGACTGGCAGGTCCACAGACCTTCACTCCATCTACAGGTAGTTCCACTGCTCCCGCTAGCTCCCAACCAGTTCAGGCTTCATCTTCCCGGCTGACACCGATTCCCACACCCATTTGCTTCAGCAGCAAGTTAGGGGAGGCTAGGGGGTTCCTTCTCCATTGTGGGATAGGTTTCCAGAGGGTGCCCGGGGACTTCCCCACCAATCACAGCCGAATAGGTTACGTGGTTAATCTCCTAGAGGGACGGTCGTTAGCGTGGGCTTATGCAGTGATGGCTAGGGCTGATTATGCAAACATGACATATGACCAATTCGTCAGTGAATTTAACAAGGTGTTCGACCACTCCGACCGTGACAGTGTGCTTACCTCTCGGCTGCTAAACTTAAGACAGGGAGGCAAGTCCGTAGCCGACTATGCCGTCGACTTCCGGGTGGTGGCCACGGAGGTGGGGTGGGAGGACACCTCGCTCTGTAGCATATTTGTCAGGAGCCTTAGCCCTAGCCTGCAGGATGAGCTAGCCCACTTAGAAAAGCCGAGTAGGTTAACTGAGCTGATTTCACTAGCCATAAGCCTAGATAACAGGCTAAGGGAGCACGCTGCTGAGCGTAACACTTCCAGTTGCTCGGGCACCCAGTCTCGCCGCTCCCTGCAGCCCCCCTATTGGCCCTAACTCCCTCAGATTCCCCAGATACCCCTGAGCCAATGGTAGTTGGGCAGCCTAAACTGCCGTTAGCAGAGAAACAGCGCCACCGTGAGCTTGGACAATGCCTTTATTGTGGGAGCAAGGAGCATGAGGTAGCATCCTGTCCCATACAGCCAAAAGGGGGAGTCCGTGCGTCGCAATAGGGGTACTCACAGACTCACCTCAGTCTAATCCCCTCACCAGATTCCTTTTACCCATCGTTTTATTCATAACCAGACTGAGATCGCCACACACGCCTTAGTTGATTCAGGGGCCGAGCAGAGCTTCATTTCGGGGGAAGTGGCAACCCGGTTGGGGCTTTCCTGCCACCCAATGAAGCCTGAGACTCATTGCCCTGTCTAAAGCCCCTCTTGCCATAGTGTCCAAGCAGACCGCTCCTGTGTCAGTCATTATATCTGGAAATCATCAGGAGGAGCTCAGGTTGTTTGTGCTGCCGGTTTCCTCCTCTCCTGTCATCCTCGGCTACCCCTGGCTCCGACTACACAACCCATCCATCGACTGGCGCTCAGGGAGCGTGGTTTCATGGAGCTCATTCTGCCTCAGTGCCTGCCTGCAGTCCGCTGCTTGTTCACCATCCGTGCCCCTCGGTGCCCCCGTCACCCCTCCTCCCGACCTGTCCAAAATCCCTCCTGAGTATCATGGCCTGGTGGCTGCTTTCAGTAAGTCCCAAGCTCTATCTCTTGGTAGATAGGAGGCGGATGGTAGGAGGATGGCGGCGCGCATGGACGCTGCGGCCCCTCTAGGCATCAGTGAGTGTGAGAGTTTTGAGTGTTTTAATCATCCCAGACGTACAACTTACAACCGAGAGACCTTATTAAGCATCAAGGTAATGTACGCTGCAAGAATTGCGGCATTCAGGTGTGATTTGGACATTTTACGCCAGCATGGAATACTATTGGGGGTTAGGCTGGCAGCTACCCGGGAGAGGAAGAAACGTAAGAGGCGCGAACGCAAACAAAGGAGAGGAAAGAGGGCCGGAATTTATGCTAGGCTAAAGGCTAACCCCTCCAGACCAGCAGTGCCGTCGCTCCTACTTTCCAATGTCCGCTCCCTTGACAACAAGCGGGATGAGCTGCGTCTGCTGAGAGAAACCCGCAGAGAGTGGAGGGACTGCTGTGCGTTTGCGTTCACGGAGACATGGCTCCACGACAACATCCCTGACGCGGCCATTCAGCTGGAAGGGATGACATCATTCCCGGCGGACAGGGAGGCCGCTAGCTCCGGTAAGAGCCGAGGGGGGGGCCTATGTATCTATATTAACAAGAACTGGTGTGTTAATGCAACATTAGCAACTGAACACTGCTCTCCATTGGCGGAGTTCCTTATTGTAAACTGCAGGCCATTCTATCTGCCGAGGGAATTCACCAACGTGTTTGTAGCTGTTGTTTACATAGCTCCTAGCGCTAATGCTAAAGCTAATGCTAACGAGGCACTTGGAGAGCTGCATGATGCTATCAGTGAATTTCAAACTTCACACCCGGACATTTTTGTGGTGGTTGCAGCAGATTTTAAACACACCAGTCTAAAGACTGTGCTCCCCAAGTTCAAACAATTTGTGGACTTTAAGACCAGAGGACAGAATATGTTGGACTTGGTGTACACAAATTTCCCAAATGCATACAAGGCAACACCTCGCCCCCACCTCGGCCATTCTGTCCACCTATCCGTGATGCTGGTGCCTGCCTACAAACCCTTACTGAAGCACAGCAGGTCAGTAGAGAAACAATTCAGGACTTGGCCAGAGGGTGCAGCCTCGGCACTTCAGGACTGTTTTCTGCATACAGACTGGGAGGTTTTCAAAATAGTAGCCTCTCAGGGAGACAGGATTAATGTGGAGGAGTATGCTGAAACGGTCACCAGCTACATCGCGAAGTGCACAGAGGATGTCACTATATTGAAGACCTTCACTGCACGGGGCAACTATAAACCCTGGATGACTGCAGAGGTGCGCTTGCTGCTCACAGCCAGAGATGCAGCCTTCAGAGCGAAGGACAGGATCACCCTCCGCTCAGCCAGGTCTGCGCTTGCAAAGGGAATTAAGACGGTGAAACGCACATACGCAGAGAAAATCCAGGGACATTTCTATGACATAGGGAACACCAAACGGATGTGGCAGGGATTACGGGCGTTGACGGATTATAAGTCTAGGCAGGGGGTCGATGATGATGACGCTTTGCTTCCAGACAGGCTCAATAACTTCTTTGCACGTTTTGAAGCATCAAACCTGACAATCAGAGGGAGAGCTGGCCCATCTTCACCATCTGTGGGGCCAGCTATCACCATCAATGCAGCGGACACACGGAGGACCCTAATCAGGGTTAACCCACGTAAAGCTGCAGGTCCGGACAACATCCCGGGACGTGTGCTCCGAGTCTGCGCGACTGAGTTGGCGGATGTCCTGACTGACATACGTATATAACATTTCCCTGAGCCAGGCCATCATCCCTAGATGCTTTAAGACCTCTATCGTAGTACCAGTGGCAAAGATAGCGGTTGTGTCCTGTCTGAATGACTATCATCCTGTCGCACTGACACCAATTGTGATGAAGTGTTTTGAACGGCTTGTTAAACCACACATCACAGCCTGCCTCCCTGCATCACATGACCCACTCCAGTTTGCGTATCGTTCAAATCGCTCCACAGAGGACGCTATAATCACCACCCTGCACTCTGTCATTACCCACCTGGATCAGAAAGACACCTATGCCAGACTCCTGTACATTGATTTCAGTTCAGCATTTAACACCATTATTCCCCAGAGACTGATGGAGAAATTACTCCTTCTCGGTCTGAACACCACCACATGTCTCTGGATCCTGGATTTCCTGACCGAGAGACCTCAGTCTGTCCGGGTTGGAAACAACATCTCCAACTCCATCACGCTGAGCACTGGATCCCCTCAAGGCTGTGTACTCAGTCCACTGTTGTTTACACTTTTAACACATGACTGTGTGTCCAGACATGAGGGGAACCAGATTATTAAGTTTGCGGATGACACCACAGTGGTGGGACTTATTCAGAGGGATGAGGAATCAATGTACAGGGAAGAAGTTAAGAGACCTGGAGGGCTGGTGCAGGGAGAACAATCTGGTGCTCAACGACAAAACGAAGGAGATGATTATCAACTTCCGGCGGTCACGGCCTGAACACGTCCCTCTCTGCATCAGCGGCCATTTGGTGGAGAGAGTGGAGAACATCAAGTTCCTCGGAGTGCAGATCTCACAGGACCTGACCTGGAGCAAGAATTCCTTGGGGATCAGGAAGCGGGCCCAGCAGAGAGTGCACTTCTTGAGGAAACTCAAACAGGCCTCTCTCCCCATCTGCATCCTCAGAACCTTCTACAGAGGTGTGGTGGAGAGTGTTCTGACGTACTGCATTGCAACATGGTAGTCCAGTTGCAGTATGTCAGACAAAAAAGCTCTGCAGAGGACAGTTAAGGGAGCTGAGAAGGTAATTGGAGTTTCCCTCCCCTCTGTTCAAGAACTTTTTCAGAGCCGTTGTAGGAGCAGGGCACTGAACATTGTTAAGGACCACTCTCACCCTCTGCACAAACACTTTGAACTGCTGCCATCTGGCAAACGATTCCGGAACATCAGAGGCAGAACCACCAGACTGATCAACAGCTTCCTTCCACAAGCTGTTAGGATGCTGAACAGGTGATCCGGAATCCTTTACACATATTACTGCACTTTATGGACATTATGTATATTATATGTATATTATAGTTTTAGTCAGTTTTGAGTATTTATTTCTCTTAGCTACTTAGATTCACTTAGCCATTTTAATTGTTTTATATATACTGTACATAGGCAGTTATTATCATTTTAACTGCACCTGTAATAAGTTAACATTACTGTAATATCCAAATGTGTCTCAGGGATGTGTGAATGGCTGTCAGAGTGGGTGGTGTGAGTGTGTTTTTAAATTATGTTCTTTTTACAATACGGATGCCTAGAGAAACGCAATTTCATCTTGCTTGCACTACAGTTGTATGCATAGCATCACGACAATAAAGGTTGATTGATTGATTGTTTGATTGATTCCCCCCCACCGCCCATATGATTGTGCTATCAACCTCCGGGCTGCAGCCCCGCTGCCGTCGAGTCGACTTTACAGCCTGTCGGAACTGGAGTGAGAGGCTATGGAAACCTATATTAAGGAATCTTTAAACTCGGGCATAATCCGGCCTTCATCCTCGGCGGTGGGGGCGGGTTTTATTTTTGTGGGCAAGAAAGACAGCTCGCTGAGGCCCTGCATCGACATTCGAGAACTTAATAATATCACTATCAAGGACAAATACACACTTCCCCTGATTAATACGGCGTTCGATTCCATCTGGGGGGCCTCCTGGTTCACCAAACTGGACCTCCGCAATGCATACCACCTGGTGAGGATCCGGGAGGGCGATGAGTGGAAAACGGGATTCCGGACCACTAGCAGGCATTTCGAATACCTCGTTATGCCGTTTGGGCTGACCAACGCCCCCGCTGTATTCCAGCGCCTCATTAATGATGTGCTGAGGGACTTTTTGGGCTCTTTTGTTTTTGTGTATTTGGATGACATTTTGATTTTTTTCTCAGTCCTTGGATGAGCCATCGGGTGAACGTGAGGTGAGTCTTGCAGCGGCTCCTTGAGAACAAACTATTTGTGAAGGCCGAGAAATATGAGTTCCACGCCTCCAAGACGTCCTTCCTGGGGTTCATCATTTCCCATAATGAGGTCATCCCAGACCCCGACAAGGTAAAAGCGGTGGTAGACTGGCCCACTCCTTCCTCCAGAAAGCAACTCCAACAGTTTCTAGGATTCGCCAATTTCTACCGCCGCTTCATCAGGAACTATAGTATTATTGCTCTCCCCCTGACCCGTCTCACATCCCCCAAGGTGTCCTTTCAGTGGACGGAGGAGGCTGAGGCGGCTTTCACCGGTTTGAAATCTAGATTTTCTTCCTCTCCCATCTTGGCACAGGTGGACCCCACTCTACAATGCTTGGTAGAGGTGGATGCCTCGGACTCGGGAGTTGGAGCCGTGCTGTCCCAGCGCTCCCTGGTTGATGACAAGATCTGCCCTTGTGCGTTCTTCTCCCGTCGTCTCTCCCCGGCGGAGAGGAATTATGACATTGGCGACAGGGAGCTCCTGGCGGTCAAGCTTGCACTGGAGAAGTGGCGCCATTAGCTGGAGGGGGCCTCTCAGCCGTTCGTCATCTGGACGGACCACAAAAACCTGGAGTACATCAGAACGGCCAAGCGCCTGAATGCGCGCCAGGCCCGCTGGTCCCTGTTTTTTGGCCACTTCGACTTCACCATTACCTACCGTCCTGGGTCCAATAATACCAAACCGGACGCCTTGTCTAGACAATTTGCCTCAGATGCAGCGGAGTTGTCGGAGCACCCCATCGTTCCCCCATCGTGCATCATGGGCACCCTCTCATGGGACATCAAAGAAAAGGGCCTGAGAGCGTAGGAGGCCAAGCCGGACCCGGTGGGGGGGGGGGGCAGCAGGGAGGCTGTTTGTCCCATCTGCCGTTCGGGGCGAGGTGATCAACTGGGCCCACTCTTCCAAGCTCTCGTGCCACCCTGGGATGGCACGCACAGTGGCACTTCTTCAGAGGACGTTTTGGTGGCCTTCCTCCGGAAGGACGTCAGAGAATACATCTGCGCCTGTACCCAGTGCGCCACCAGTAAGACGTCCTCCTCTCCTCCGGCCGGTCTGCTCCACCCTCTTCCCACCCCTGGCAGGCCCTGGTCCCATGTGGCCCTGGACTTCGTTACCGGTCTTCCACCTTCTAACCACCACACACTGTCATCCTCACCATCGTTGACAGATTCTCGAAGGCAGCCCACTTTGTCCCCCTACAGGGGCTGCCCACGGCGAGGGAGACGGCGGATCTTCTCGTCCAGCATGTGGTGAGGTTGCACGGCATTCCCTTGGACATCGTCTCCGACCGGGGACCCCAGTTTATTTCCCAGATGTGGAGATTGTTCTGCAATGCCATCGAGGCTACGGTGAGCCTGTCTTCGGGGTACCATCCACAGAGTAATGGACAGTGTGAGCGTGCGAACCAGGAGTTGGAGGCTGCACTGCAGTGCGTAGCCACCGCCAACCCAGTGTCTTGGAGCGCCCATCTCCCGTGGATTGAGTATGCTCACAACACCACCGTTTCCTCAGCTATTGGCATGTCCCCATTCGAGGCCACTCTGGGCTACAGTCCCCCATTGTTCCCCAAGGAGGAGGGGGACATTGCTGTCCCATCCATTCGAGCCCACCTGAGGTGCTGTCGCCGGTTGTGGAGAGTGACCCGGACCGCACTGTGGCGCACGGCGGAGCATGGCGGAGTGCAACACCACGATCGCTAATCATCGCAGGACACCAGCCCCCCCACCCCCACCACCGGGTGGGCTGGCATCAATAAAAATGGTACTTTCTGCCTCCTAGGTTGGTGCTCAGCATAAAAGAATGGGGAAAGGAAAGTTGGTTACCCAGACACAGGAGGAAGCACAAAACCAGTGTACTCCTTGTGCCAGTCCCAGCTCTCTACTAAGCACATCAACCTCAAAGCTGAGGCGAGTAAACTGTCTCAGCGGTTTATTGGGCCCTTTGCCATAACCCGTCTTGTCAACCCTGTGGCTGTGCACCAAGCTCTACCCCCCTCCCTCCGCATCTGTCAAACTTTTCATGTCTCGCAGGTCACGCCGTTTTGTTCCACCCCTCTGTGCCCTCCTCCCAAGTCACCATCTCCACCAGTGGTGATCGATGGCGACCCGGCGTGGAAAGTCAATGCCATCCTGGACATCCGTTGCCAGGGTCGCAGCATCCAGTACCTGGTGGACTGGGAGGGTTACAGCCCGGAGTGGAGGTCCTGGGTGTGTCCCTCCTTCATGTTGGATCGTCAACTCATCAGGGACTTCCACCGGACGCACCTAGGTAAGCTGGATCGGCCGCCGTGAGGTGCCTCGTTTGTGGGGGGGGGGGGGGTACTGTGATGACTCGTTCTGCCTGAATATCGTCTGAAACTGCCCCCTAGACATGGCGCTGACAATCTGCTCACCGGCGCGCAGTTATAAATTGACTGAAGAAAATATTAAAATAGGATGGATTCACTGTTCTCCATAAACCCACCAAAAAACTTTGATTTCTCGGACTTCTCCAACTGGTCTAATTGGATTCGCAGATTTAAAAGGTTTCTGTTGTGTCTGGGGCCTTATGTCACTCCAGGCCCCAGACACAGATTATTGTGTATTGTGTTTCCCTGGTTTTGTGTCTGCACATTTGTCTTGGTTTTTGTGTGTCTCTGCCCCTGTCTCTCCAGGCTCTCCCCATTGGCTGCTCAGCCTGCCACTGCTATGAGCAGCCTGTAATCAGCCCGTAATCAGCCCACCTGCAGCAGCTCGCATCTGCCTCCACTCAGTGTCATTAGTCACTTACTATTTAGTCTCTGTTTGTGTGTTCACTTATTGTCGCGGTGTTAGTCTGTTCCTACTCTTAGTCTGTATCCTGTGTAATCGTTCACCCGTGGCTAGTAGTCTATCTCTTGCGGCTCGTCACTCCTTCCTCAGACTGTATTTGGTGTTGATTCCCCCGGAGCCCAGCCCCGCTCCACATTCCACTAAGTAAGTCTCTATTTTCAAGTTCACATTTTTGTGTTCCCTTCGGTGGCCCAGTCTGGCCCGAAGGCGTGACGTGGACTTCCTCCTTATCCCTGCAGCATATTTTTGTCTGCTGTTGGACACACTGTACATCTGAACACCTGTTTAATAAAACACCCACTTCACCTACGCTTGGGCTCGTCTCCTTTCATCCATGCGCTGCATAAAAACGCACGCATATGACAGTACACCGTGACCAGTCAGAGCCCAGCAGTAGTTGGTGTGTTGTTTTTCATCTCTCCGTGTGTGTTTTTTTCCACTTACCTGAGCTGTAGTGCCATGGACGACCTGGGAGACAAGGAGCTGTACGCGCTGTGGCGGTTGGGCAATGTTTTTTCATGGACTCTGGAGCCTCATTCCTCCGAGACGCTTCGCGTGGCTTGGGACAAGGCAGCGCAGATTATGGAGGATTGTCCCAACCTGTGGTGTGATCCTGGGGCGGCCAGCATGGTCCACAAGATCTTCTCCCTGCCATTCGAGGAGCCCGGGAGGGAATCTCCGGCACTGGAACCATCCCTGTCCCAGAGAAAGTGCTCGCAACGGAGGAGGCCTTCCTCCTCCCGCAGCTCTCCTGCTCCAGCTCTGCCTCCGCCTCCTGAGCCCAGGCCAGCTCAATCCTCGGTGAGCTGGGAGGAACGCAGACTGGCGGAGATTGACTGCCGTTTGGAGGAGGAAAATCCCACTCCAGCTCCGCCTCTGTCTCCAGAGCCTGGGTCCACTCAATCCACGCGGAGTGAAAAAGAATGCATACTGGCGATGCTGGTGGACATAAACTGTCGTTTGGAGGAGGAACAGTGCCCCTCCCAGAATCGGCATTGGAAATTAAGGAGTGTTCTCCCAGGGATCCGGAGGTCCTACCTGAAGTTGAGCATGTATTCACCTTGGAGCCTCCTCCTCCTGTGCACCGCCGGCGTTCCTGGAGGTCTCGCCCAAGGAGTTCCATCTCCACCCAGCCAGCAACTCCTCCTTCGCCGGAGGAGAATCCTGCAGCCGGGCACTTTTGTTCTGCAGCCACCTCCTCCTCAGCTTTTACATCCGCCAAGGTGGAGGAGGCAGTTTCTCCTCTGGCTTCATCCGCCTCCGTGCCTGTTTGGGAGGCTTCTCCACCATCTAATGAGGAGCCCAGGCCTGTGTTGGACGCGGAGGGGGATGAAGATGCACCAGACACCGATGGAAACATTGAGAACCAGGAGAACAGGCAAGTTCTTTCTTCTCCTTCCATCCCTATTATTGATGAACAATTTTGCCTGTTCCCTGGCCAAGAGACTCAGGTTTCACAGTCCCGTGAGTTCTCTGCACCAGCGACATGTTTTAACCCCTCACCAGTCCGCTTTGTGGCCTCTCTGTGTGCTCCTGAGAGCTCGCCGACCCCAGAACCAAGCCGCCAGACAGGGAAGGAGCCAGAGGCCCTGGAAGATCCTGTCCTAGGGTTGGCGGTGAGCCAGTCCCTAGCTGCCACGTCGCCTGGAGGCCTCTTGACTGCGACCACCATCATGCCTGCTGTGGGGGCCACCGCAGCAGAGTCACCCATCAAGCTAGACCTCCTGGAGGCCAGGCCCAAGACGTCGTCGCCGGGATCGACGGAGTCCTGGACGGTGGTGGAGCTCGAGTGCAAGCAAGAAATCTCTCTTGTTTTTCTCATGTCTGTTTTAGAGAGATCTTGTCTGGCTTTTGGTGAGGAGTCGGGTGCAGCCCTCTGCTGCATCTGAACTCACCTCACCGGGCTCTGCCACTGCCGGTGACCCGAACCACTTTTCCTCTCCAATTGCTCCTGAGCCTTCTCCTAGGGTCAACGGAGAGGCTCCATCGCAGCCAGGGGTCTGCTTGGAACCAGTTCCACCTACAGATGACGGTCGAGGTCCAGCTTCCCCGGTGGAGGTCGACACCAGGGGTCCGTCTCAGCCCAGGACCACCGTGGGTGCAGTGCCTCCCCAGCCTGGAGAGCTACCGCTACCTGGATCGTCAGAGTCCTGGACAGCGGTGGAGCCCAAGTTCAGGCAAGTGCGCTCTTTAGTTTCCCTTTCGCCAATTTCAGAGCAAACTTGTCTGACTCTTGTCTGACTCACCGGGCTCTGCTGCTCCCGGCGATCCTGACCCTCTATCTCTTTCCACTGTTTCTGAGCTTCCTCCCAGGATCGCTGGAGAGCAGTCAACACCAACAGAGGCCGAGGATCCAGGCTCGCTGCTGGAGGTCACCATGGGTCCAGCTCTCCCCACTGTGGAGGTCACTGTGGGTGCCGCTCATCCTCTGCCCAAGGCCATCGTCTGGGTTCCTCCTCGGTCCAAGCCTCCGTGGGTGCTGCGTCTCGGCCGGGGACCATCGTGGGTGCCGCGCCACAGTTTCAGTCCAATGTGGGTGCTGCGCTCCAGTTTTGGTCCGCCATGGGTGCCGTGCCTCAGCCTGGGGCCCACCGAGGGTGCAGTGTTGGCCCAGCTGGGTCCCACTGAGGGTGCAGTGTTGGCCCAGCTGGGTCCCACTGAGGGTGCAGCGTTGGCCCAGCCGGGGCCCACCAAGGGTGCAGTGTTGGCCTAGCCGGTGTGTGTTTGTGTGTCTGTCTCTGCCCCTCTCTCTCCAGGCTCTCCCAACTGGCTGCTCAACCTGCTGCTGCTGTGAGCAGCCTGTAATCAGCCCACCTGCAGCAGCTCACACCTGCCTCCACTCAATGTTATTAGTCACTCACTATTTAGTCTCTGTTTGTGTGTTTACTTATTGTCGCGGTGTAGTCAGCTTCCCGTGTTCAGGCATACTCTGTGTTGATCTACTCACACTTGGACTTCGTTTGGTGTTGTTTTTCCCCGGAGCCCAGCTTTACTCCAAAACGCACTATGTAAGTCTTCTTTTTCTGTTCACGTTTCTTGTTTTTCCCCAGCGGCCAGCTAAACCCTGGGGCGTGACGTGAACCCTCTCCTCATAGCCAGAGTCTTCTGAACCATTTCCACCTGTTATGTAGCTTATTATTTGATTGCTTATGTTGGACACTTTTTGTACCACTGACTCTCTGTTTAATAAGCACACATTTCACCTGCACTTGGGCTCGTCTCCTTTCATCCATGTGCTGCGTAAAAACGCACGCATATGACAGTTTCAGACTGCTGCAGGACTGAATGAAAAATCTGAAGAATACCAGGGAAACTCATTAGTTTACACTATGGGGGACAAAGCGGACGACATTTTTAATCTCCTGGGCTTAAGTGGAGAAGACCAGAAGAAATACAGAACTGTACATGATGCTTTTGAGAAGTATTTCATATGTAAATACAATGTCATCGATGAACAAGCGCATTTTAATAAAAGATGCCAAGAGCCCAGTGAATTTGCAGAGCCTTTATTGCTGCTGTTTATAAATTAGCAGAGCAATGCCAATATGATATATTGCAAGAAGAACTGATTAGAGACAGACTGGCAGTAGGCATAAGAGACAGTCACCTATCAGAGAGTCTGCAAATGGACAGTGAACTATCACTGGAGAAAGTGGTAAGAAAAATCAGACAGCATGAAGAAATCAAAAAGCAGCAGCCCACGGTGCATGACACAGCTGAGACAGAACACAAACAAGTGAACATGGATATGGTGAAAGGCAAGAAAAACCTTTACAGAGAACGATGGACAGAAAAACACGCGTAAGACAAAGCGCCACAAGAAACAACAAGAACAAAAACAGCCACAAGAAGGACAAAAGAGCTGCGGGCGTTGTGGCAAAGCACCAAGGCATTCACTGAATGGCTGCTGCATGTGCAGCAGAATGCAGGAAATGCCATAAGAAAGGCCATTTCACTGCTGTTTGTAGGTCAGGCAGAGTGAACATCATCTAAGAAGAGGAGAAGAATACTGTTTTCCTGGGAGAAGTGTCCACAGGAGATGGATCTACAACGTGGGAAAAAAACAGTGGAGTTGAATGGGCAACAAACCACCTTCAAGCTCAACACTGGAGTGGAGGTGACAGCCATTCCAACTACCATCTACTCAGAAAAACAGCACGGCAGACTAACCAGACCAACAAAAACACTACTGGGACCAAGCAACAAGCCTCTAAAGGTGAGAAGACAGTTTAATGGTGTCATACAATACAAACAACTGACGACAAAGCAACCTGTGCTTGTGGTACAAGAGCTACTTACCCCTTTGCTAGGCCTGCTAGCAATCGAAGCGCTGCAGCTGCTGCACCAAATTGACAGTATTCATGAGTTGTCAGCCAGCATCAAACAAATGTACCCCAAAGTCTTCACAGGATTGGGATGCCTGCAAAGACAGTACAGAAATAGGCTAAAAGAAGAAGCAAAACCTTATGCTCTGTCACTGCCACGGTGTGTGCCATTACCACTGCTCAACAAAGTAAAAGAGGAACTACAGAGGATGGAAAAGATGGGTGTGACCAGGCCCATAGAGGAGCCCACAGAGTGGTGTGCAGGGATGGTGGTGGTACCCAAACCTAAGGAAAGGATTAGGATCTGTGTAGACCTAACTCACCTTAATGAGTACATCTGCAGAGCGCGACACATCCTGCCAGCCATCGACGAAACTTTGGGCAAACTTGAAGGTGTGATAGTCTTTACAAAACTTGATGCCACGGCAGAATTTTGGCAGGTGCCTCTACACCCTGAATCAGCCCCTCTGACAACATTCATTACACCCTTAGGGAGGTACTGTTTTCACAGACTGCCATTTGGCATTTCGTCAGCACCTGAGCACTTCCAGAAGTGGCTAACACAGATGCTAGCAGGACTGGAGGGAGCCATCTGTCATGCAGATGACATTCTTGTCTTTGGGTCATCTCGACAACAGCATGACCACAGCCTGCCCCGGATGCTGGAGTGACTCCAGAAAGAAGGGCTAACATTCAATGACAAATGTGAGTTCGCTGTAGAGCGGGTTACATCCCTGGGCCACATCATCGGTGCACAGGGCATAGAAACCCAGGAAAAATCAAGGGGATGACTGAAATGCCCACACCCAAAGATGTTGCGGAGGTGAGCAGATTTTTGGGCATGGTAAAATATGTGGGAAAGTTTTCTCCACGTATTGCAGATCTCACACACCCCATACAAGACCTGCTCAAAGCAGACAGGGACTGGGCCTGGGGGAGCATACAACAGCGGGCTTTTGAGGAGCTGCGTAGAGAGTTCAGCGGACCCACAGTCCTGGCACTGTACTGCCCAAACAGAGAGACAAGAGTCACGGCAGATGTGTCATCATTTGGACTTGGTGGAGTCTTATCCCAGAAGTAGCCATCAGGAGACTGGCACCCAGTCACCTTCTTCTCACGCAGGATGACAGAAGCAGAGCACAGATATGCACAGATCGAAAAAGAGGCACTGGCACTGACCTGGGTATATGAGCATTTTCAGACTTATCTGACTGGAATGTATTTTCTCATACAGACTGACCACAAACCTCTGATCTCTCTGCTCAGCAGCAGAGTACTTGATGACTGGCCCCCTCAAATTATGAGATTCAGACTGAGACTTCTCTGCTTCATATACAGGACTGAACATGTGCCGGGGAAGAATCTGGTCACAGTGGATGCACTGTCCAGGGCACCAATCAAATCTCCGCCTACAACAGAAGTAGAGCCGGAGAAAGACATAGGTCTGTATGTCAACCAAAAAGTGGAACACTTGCCTGCATCGCAGGGGAAACTGGCTCAGATTAAGACCGCATAAGACACAGATGAACCCTGCAAAAGACTAAAAGACATGGTGCAAACAGGATGGCCTAAAAGGAGTGCTCTCCCACCTTGTCTCCAACAATACTGGCAGTATTGCCAGGACCTGCTGGTCCTCAATGGACTGCTGATGAAAGGCAAGCGACTCGTCATCCCGGTCACCACGCAAGAAGAGATGCTTTGTAAAATATATGAAGGTCACCAGGGCATAACACAGTGTACTGCCAGGGCTCAACAGTCTACATGGTGGCCAGGTCTGACAAAACAGATTAAACAGCAAGTGGAAAACTGTGGAATATGTGCAAGGCTAATCCACAACGCACCAGAACCACTGATGAGGACAATGCTGCCCACCAGGCTGTGGCAGCAGGTGGCTGCAGATCTGTTCCAGTGGAATAAGGCAACATACCTCGTGGTGATTGACTACTTTTCATGCTACACTGAAGTAGCCAACCTCACCTATACAACCACAGCCCACGTTAAAGGCAAGTTAAAGTCCATCTTCGCCCGCCATGGAGTTCCAGAAACCCTGGTAACAGACAATCGACCTCAGTTCACTGCAGCAGAGTATGCAGATTTTGCTAAAGATTACGACTTCATTCACGTAACCAATAAGGTTACTGCCGTAACCAGCAGTCCACTTTACCCACACATTACCCACGGAGGGCAATGGATCAGCGTTCTCGTTGCGCCCTCCGCCAGTACCCGGGCTTGCCCAGGGAAGCTAATGATCCTACCAGCAGACTAAATTCAAAGAGACGACGCCTCAGTGCCAAGTCAAAGAAGAATCCTAGTCACAGTCCCAAAGCTGAAAGCAAACAGCCCAGAGAGCACCTTGCGATAGGACCTGCCCTTCGCATACTACAACTAAACGTTGAAGGCCTATCTGCAGCCAAGCGAAGCCTTATTGAAGTCCTCGCCTTCCAACACTCGATTGATGTAATCTGCCTCCAAGAGACTCATATTGGCACAGAGGAAGCTGGCCGCTACACCATCAATGGCTTTGACCTCCTGTACTATGTTCCACATGCCAAATATGGACGTGCCACCTTTGTGCGTTCTGACATAGTTGAAGTAAACCACCTGACAACAACACATTTCTCAGACACCATAACCATTGGTGGCTTCCATATTGTCGATGTGTACAAGCCCCCTAGTGCCAACTGGGATCTGCAGGTCTTACCCACCCCACCCCACCCTGCCATCTATGTGAGGGACTTTAACAACCATCACCCTGACTGGGGGTACCCAGCAGTGGATAGTGACGGGGAGGTACTTTCAGACTGGGCATCTAGAAATGATCTCGCTCTGATACATGACCCCAAACAAAGAGGAACCTTCCACTCTGCTAGGTGGAAGAAGGACTATTCTCCTGACCTGTGCTGGGTCAGCTCTTTGAATGGGACGCCATATCCTACACAGATCCTCATTCTTGACGATTTTCCACACAGCCAACACCGGCCCTTGCTTGTACACATTGGCCTACAACTTCCAGTCATAAACAGCCCAAGGAAGATGCGCTGGAACTTCTGCAAAGCCAACTGGAAGAAATTCAGTGAAACCTTGGATCGGAGTGCTGTTACCATCCCACTCCACACCATCACTGTAGATGAAGCATACAACTGCTTCTGCAGCGCAATCTTCAAGGCTGCTCACACTGCAATCCCACGAGGCTAGCGACCTCTCTATGTCCCATGCCTGGACGGAGAAAGCGCTGCCCTCCTACAATCCTATCAAACATCAGGGGACCCAGAGATCAGACCATCTCATTGAATCGCTAAGTACAGCCCGGCGAAAGAAATGGGAGGAGACAGTTGCTGACCGGAGCTTTATCCACTCTAGCAGGAAATGTTGGAGCCTCATCCATCACCTAGGAGCTGCACAGAAGCCCCCTAGCCAAAGCCGAGCATCTGTCACACCCAACCAAGTTGCATCCCACCTACTGACCATCGCCAAAGCACCCCAAGACAAAGACACCAGAAGAGCAGTTACAACTGAGCTAAAAAAAAACCACCAAAAAATGCCCGTAGAGGAAATGAACCCTGAACCCTTCGAGGCTGCTAAACTGGAGAAAGTCCTACAGGGCCTGAAATGTGGAAAGGCAGCAGGATACGACAACATCTTCCTAGAATTCATGAAAAATCTTGGCCCCCGAGCCTTAACCTGGTTGACACAACTCTACACAAGGATCATACAAACAAACTCGATCCCAAAGAAATGGCGGAAAGCAAAGGTCATTGCCATACCAAAACCTGGCAAAGACCACAAACTACCAGCAAGCTACTGCCCAATCTCCCTACTCAGCGTTCCTTATAAAATCATGGAGCGCCTAATACTGCAACGTATTTCCCCAGGAATAGAGGAAATTCTAAGTGTGGCTCAAGCAGGTTTCCGCAAGGACCGCAGCACAGGAGAACAAGTACTGGCCCTAACCACCTTCATCGAAAATGGCTTCGAGAGCAGACTGAAGACAGGGGCTGTGTTTCTCGATCTTACAGCCGCCTACGATATGGTCTGGCACAAAGGCCTCCTCCTGAAACTTACAAAGGTGATCCCTGCCTGGGCAACAGCAATTATAAAAACCCTGCTGACCAACCGAAGGTTCAGAGTCCACCTCGGTCAGAACACAAGCGCATGGAGAACGCAGAAAAACGGACTCCCACAAGGCTCAGTTCTAGCTCCAACCCTGTTCAACCTCTACATAAATGACCTGCCCACTACAAAATCCCGCAAATTCATCTATGCAGACGACATCGGTTTGGCACTCCAAGCACCAGACTTTGAGTCACTGGAACGGGTGCTCACAGAAGATCTTGCCAAACTGGACCAGTTCTGCAAAACCTGGCACCTAAAACCAAGCCCAGCAAAAACCGTCTCCAGTGTATTCCATCTCCACAATGTAAAAGCTGCCAGAGAACTAAACATCCACCTGAGCGGACTCAAGCTTAAGCATGCCTCGAATCCAACCTACCTTGGAGTGACCCTTGACAGGACCCTATCCTTCAAGGAAAATTTAAAGGGGACGGCTGCTAAGGTGAAGGCACGAAACAACCTGCTCTGCAAGCTCGCTGGTGCAAAATGGGGGGGCGACAGCCTCCACCCTGCGCACCTCAGCACTGGCCCTTTCATACTCTGTAGCAGAATATTGTGCCCCTGTCTGGTCCAGGTCATCCTACACACACCACGTAGACACCCAGCTCAACACAACCATGAGAACCATAACTGGGACAATCCACTCAACACCACTCCCCTGGCTCCCTGTACTGTCAAACATAGCCCCCCCCACACACACACATCCGGCGAGCAGCACTAACTCAAAGGATGCTTCAAAAAGCCAAAGACTCTCCTCACTTACCAATCCATGCAGATATCTACACCCCACCCACTGCCCGACTTCCATCCAGACGGCCGATTTGGAAAAACCCTCCCCCAGCTGATTTCACCATCCAGACAGCTTGGCAAGAGGAATGGGAGACCAAGGAGGTCCCAAACAAACACCTGGTGACAAACCCCAACCAACAGGTCCCGGGCACCAACCTCCCAAGGAGACAGTGGTCTACACTCAATCGCTTCAGGACTGGACATGGCCCCTGCTTGGCCAGCCTTCACAGATGGGGCAGTAGCCCTAGCCCACTGTGCGCATGTGGAGAGGAGCAAACAATGGAACACATCATAGAGGCTTGCCCGCTCCAAAGACTGGAAGGAGGATTACACACCCTCCATACAGCAAACCAGGAGGCAACTGCTTGGCTTGAGGACTTTGCATTCGCTAAATAAATAAATAAACTTTACCCACAAAGTAATGGAGAAGCGGAAAGGGCTGTGCGCACTGTTAAAGTTCTTCTGAATAAGGGGGAGGATCCATACAAGGCTCTCATGGCTTACAGGGCCATACCCTTGTCACACAGATCATCACCTGCACAGCTGTTGATGGGTCAAAACATCCGGACACCCTTGCCCGTCAGTCAGGAGAAGCTTCAGCCGAGATGGCCTGACCTTCAGGCATTCAAAAAGAAGGATCAGGACATTAAGGAAAAACAAACACTGTGGTTCAACAAGAGACATCGCACAATGGAAAGACAAGAGCTCAGACTCTGGGTGAAAAACACACAACAGTCAGGACTCAGTGGGCCAGCTCAGACGCCTAGGTCCTATAACATCGACCTACCATCAGGAAGTCTGCGCAGAAACAGATCCCACATCAGGGTCATTCCAGAGACTCCTATGAGGACAAGGTCAGGGAGGCCTGTAAAAGCCCCTCTTAGGATGGACTTGTAATCATCAGCCTGTAGGCAGGAAGCTATGGTCATAGAGGGCAGAATAATCTCTGACCAGCTTCAGGGACCCAGGTAGTCTACCCTGACCCCTTGATAGAGAAATTTCTTGCTCTGTGTTTTGCCAAAAAAAAAAAAAAAAAGTTAGATACTACAGTTATAAAATTAGGGGATAAGTAAGAGTTTGGTAAGAGAATGAAAAAAAGAGGTTATTAGTTGAACTCCTGTTTGGTTGTTCTGAAAAACAAATAGCTGATGTTTAAATAAATCCTGGCACTCTACTACAAGGGGGGAGATGAAGAGAAAGAAGTAGGAACCCCTGTATGTGAGTGTGTGGAGATGGGGAAGAATGTAAGGGACGGGACCGGTCGCCCAAAGATGCTGGGATAGGCTCCAGCGCCTCCGCGACCCGAAAAGGATTAAGCGGAAGAAGATGAATGAAAGAATGAACACTGAGACCACATGTGTCGCCTGCATATCCTTGTGAGTAGATGAAACCATCATATTACAAAGATAATCATTTTTCTTGGGATTTTTTTTTGTCTTTTTTTATTTTTTGTAAATACGCAGTCGTGACTTGAGCAGAAGGGCAACATGAAGCTCCTGAACCTTCACAGCAAAACTGTCAGTGTCTACACTCACTTTAATAGGCAGACCTGTTCAACTGCTTGGTAATGCTAATATCTAAGCAGCCAATCACATGGCAGCAAATCAGTGCATTCTCAGACATCCTGCTGTTGTGTCCCTGGGCAAGACACTTTACCCACCTTACCTCCAGTGTCCATGATACTGGGCATGAATGTGTATAAATGTTCGGTAGTGGTCGAAGAGTCCGTTGATGCGGATTGGCAGCCAATCCGCATCAACGGACTCAGTCTGTCCCAGGGCAGCCGTGGCTACAATACTAGCTTACTACTACCATTGTCTGTGGAGTGAATGAATAATGTATCCATTGTAAAGTGTCTTTGAGTGTCTACGAAAAGCACTATATAAATCTGATGCATTGTTATTGTTATTATTCTTATTATTTAGGCATGTTGACGTGGTCAAGATGAGCTACTCAATATCTCAGACAGGTTCATTTTGTCTTCTTAGTGATAAAACTGATCTTGTGCTTCTGTTAAGACAAAGAAAAGAGATGTTTCATACCTTTGACATGTTTTCACTGTCATCTGCAGTCTTCTTCAGAAAACGTCTGACATCCGTGATGTGTCACATAAGCTGTTTTATCCTTTCCGTAGGCGTGACCGACCTGACAGTTTTGACAGATCTGCCAGGTCAGTCACGCCCCCCGCCGTGCGATGGTCTCTGGAGGAGAGAGTCCCAAATGCCTTAGAGTGCATATGACCATTTGACACCCACTGCAAGTATCACTCCCCGGATTTATGGCACACCTAAAATACACAAGAAAGACACTTCACTACACCCCATAGTAGACAGTATTGGTTCAGTCACCTATAATCAAAAGCACTTGTAGAAATCACCAAACTCATCCTTGGACTAACAGGACATCATTGTAAAAATTCAAAAGAACTGGCACATGAACCCAACAACATGAAAGTGGAAACAGATGAGATATTCATTTCTCATGATGTGGTGTCATTATTTACAAAAACCCCCATTGATGTCACTTTACCCATTGCACAAGAATGCCTCAAGAAGCATAAAACACTCAAAAAACGCACAAACCTTACAGTCAATGACATATCACAACTCTTACAGTTTGTTGCCAAATCCACCTACTGTACTTCCAATTCAAAAACAAAATATACAGACAAAAAGAAGGATTCACAATGAGAGACCCACTTTCTGCAATCATGAGTAGCTTTTTCATGGAAGACCTGGAAATTAGAGCTATCAATACAGCCCCTACTGCCAGATCTATCTCTGGCAGATGAGGAAGAAATTGGACTCACAGTGCAGGTAGAACTCCAGTGGAACATATTTTATTGCAGGGTATAAAATAACTTGCAGCACGGGGGCTTGCTGAACACAAAATATGCAGATAATACTGACCAGACGAAAATGAAGGACTGCAGGGAAACTCTGATTCTGATGCCACAGGGAGAAATGAAAACAGTGGGTATATGTACATAGGGACACAGAAATTAACACAGAACAGCTGGGTAACTAATTAGGGCCAAATGAAAACACACGAGTGGCTGAAGGAAATGGGAAAATGACAGAAGAGACTAGAAAACATAACTGAACTAAGAAACAGAAGATAACCCAACAAACTAATAATAACAGAATCATGCAAACATGTCAAAAATAACAGAAGGCGTGGACAAGATGTCCAGATCATGACAACCCGCGCCCCCCCCCCCTCCTTTAAGGGCGGATTCCAGACGCCCAAAAACAAAAAAGAACATCCCAATCAGACGTGAGGTGGGAGACAAAGGCACGGCGGGGCAAAACAAGGACATAAAGAAAAATTGTGCATCGGGTGGCTGGCCACAGTCCATGGACCACCAGATGAATAAACATGGCGTATCGGGTGGCCCACTAAAGTCCAAGGGCCACCCGATGGAGGAGCAGGATGGAGGTTACCCAGAGTCCATGGTTCCCCAGATCAAATAACATGGTGAGTCTAGTGACCTCCCCCAGTCCAGAAACCACCAGACAGATGAACTTGGTGCATCAGGTGGCCTACCAGAGTCCAAGGACCACCGGCTGGAAGAGCACAGTGCATCAGGTGGCCTACCCAAGTTCAAGGACCACCAGACAGATGAACACGATGCTGTGGGACTGCTGAACTCAGGAGCATTTAGCAGCAGCAGCAGCAGCAGCAGCAGCAGCAGCAGCAGCAGCAGCAGCAGTTTATTTTATTTCGAACACAAAAAATATAACAAAAAACAAGCAAATAGCAAATGCAATAAAGTTACAGTATACACTGTTCGAAAGGGAGAAGGAAGAAGTGAACACTTATTAATTCCATCTCCTCTTTTCCATCGATACACCCATGTGAATTTTATACAAATTACTACCTTTAATACCCCAAGTAAACAATTTACTGTATTTTTTACAGATCAACATTAACACCTGTCCATTCTAACATACAATGAAGTCTATATTTCAAAACCAGTCTCAAACGACACAGATAAACACAGTGCTGTCCCACCCACCATTCCATAGTGTCCCATAATGTCCCAGAGTGAACATAATGAATCGTACATATAAATTCTACCCTTCTAACATATATCCTTTCAACAAATGGTGCTTATACCTCTTTTTAAATTGATTTCTGTTTGTACATAGTTTCAGTTCCGGCTCCAGACTGTTCCACAAATCCACCCCACAGACAGATATGCACATACTTTTCTTGGTTGTACGTATCTTGGGTTTTGTGAAGTTTAAGTCTCCTCTCAAATTATGATCATTTATTTAACAAATTATGATCATTTATTTAACACAGGAGCTAATATAGGAACTTTAACCTCTGGAGATAATGACACCAGAGGGGCCTTTTGCACTGAAGGAGACAATATAAGAGTCTTTGGCTTTGAAGTTTTTGCTCGGGAGATAACACAAGAGTCTCTTGCTCTGAAGATAACAATACAGGAGCACTTTGCTCCGGGGACAGTACCTGAGGGGCCTTTGGCACAGGGGCCAACAGCAGCCAAGGGGCAGTGACCCCAAGCGGCAAGGGTGGAGCATACTGCTCAGACGACCCAGGTGGAGCGGACTGCTCGGATGACCCAGGTGGAGCAGACTGCTCCGACGACAGTGATGATGGAGCAGCATGCTCCGATGACAGCGATGATGGAACAGCATGCTCTGATGATGGCAATGATGGAGTGGGCTGCTCCCATGATGGCAATGATGGAGCATGGTCCTCCTGCGGCTCCATCCTCGACACGGCCACCTAGGACGAGGAAGGGGAACAGGAGGTCAGTGAGGTGACACCACAGTCAACAGCAGCAGAGACTGGTTGGGAGGACCCAAAAGCTGGTGATATCTGCACTTGGTTCCACCCACGAGGAGCAAGGCAAGTCTTTTCTAAAATGATGGTGGAAGAAAAATGAAAAGGTACTTGCCTTAACTCCTGGTCTCCTGCTGCCAGGGTGACGACCTCAGAATAAACTGCTGATGAGATAGCCGGAGGAGCAGGTGCTGGAGTTGAGGAGCGACGATGAGCTGGCACTGGAATTGAGGAGTGAGGAGGAGCTGGCACTGGAGCTGGCAAGTGACAAGGAGCCGGCACTGATGCTGGGATGTGCATCATGGAGACAGCTGAAGGTGAAATGTACAACACCATCCCTGATGCAGGCACCTCGGACAGGGAAGGAGAAGCATAGGTAGGCGTCATGTCCATACCAAGTAAAATGGCAGCAGAAATAGGTGACCGAGGCTCAGCAGTGATTGGTGACTGCCACTGTGAACCCCCGTCTAGTACCAGGCAAGACCCCTCCCCAATAGGTGTAAAAAGAGAAAAAGGTACTTGCCTGGCCTGCTCTGCCGTTTCAGAAGCCACCCATGGGGACCCTGACGAGGAAGCAGCAGTGGGTGAGGGCACCAGTGTAGAAGATGAAGAAGCCAGCACTGCAACTGCCGTGGAAACCGGCGTAATGGCTGTCATGGGTGCTGGCGGTGCAGTTGCCATGGGATCCAATGTAGGAGTGCCCTCTGGGGCTGGAAAACTCCATGAGGCTGGAGCGGAGGCGGAAGAGTGGTGAGAAGGAGAAAAAGCTGGAGCTGAGGGCACTGGAGGCCCCGCTAGAGGAGCAGTGGTGGAATGCCGGAAGGAGCGGCATCTCCCAGAGCCTCCGTTCCAACCCAGACCGCCGCATGCCCAGCAGGTCCAGCTACACTCCACTGGGACAGAGGGAATGACAGCCGATAGTGGGCCAGGGAAAACGGGCTGCAAGAAGACGGCTGGCATTGAGGCTCGTGCTGGAGGATGTTGATGGACTGAGGAAGACGTCCGAACCCGGGGATGCTTAATCGTCGGCACAGGTTTGGACATAACCTGGGAGCTTTCTTCCAGCCTGTGGAGCGGCTGCAGAGCTGGTGAGAGGCAGAAAGCTGGAGGGTGGCATAACAACAATCCTGGAGCTGGAGAGTGGCGAGAAGCTGGAGGCGTCTGCACCAGGGGACGTTTTATCATCAGCACAGGTACAGCAGGGGGAGCGCTTCTCACTAGCCTGCAGAGCATCTGTTGTAAATTAGGAACAGAGATGAGGAACTCTGCAAGTCCTAGATGAATCTGCAGGCTGTGGTATGCCTTGATAACCACCGCTGCGCCAACTAGAAAACCCAGGGCTGCCTCGGGACTGTGGGAAGTCCTCCACTATTCCCGCAGCCCAACACTCTTCCTCATCCAAGCCGTGTACACCAAAGTCCATGACCGCTGAGTCCCTTTTTGGTGGCATTCTTCTGTCAGATCTTCCTCCATAAGATGAGGAAGAAATTGGACTTGCAGTGTGGGTAGAACTCCAGTGAAACATATTATTGCAGGTTGTAAAATAACTTACAGCATGGGGCTATCAAACACAAAATATGCAGATAATACTGACTCTGAAACTGATAATAATGCCACAGGGAGAAATGAAAACAGCGGGTATATATACACTACCGTTCAAAAGTTTGGGGTCACTTAGAAATTTCCTTATTTTTGAATGAAAAGCACTGTTTTTTTCAATGAAGATAACTTTAAACTAATCAGAAATACACTCTAATATCTAATATACATTGCTAATGTGGTAAATGACTATTCTAGCTGCAAATGTCTGGTTTTTGGTGCAATATCTACATAGGTGTATAGAGGCCCATTTCCAGCAACTATCACTCCAGTGTTCTAATGGTACAATGTGTTTGCTCATTGCATCAGAAGGCTAATGGATGATTAGAAAACCCTTGTGCAATCATGTTAGCACAGCTGAAAACAGTTTAGCTGTTCTAACATGGAAAAAATTATTTCAAATACAAATCATTATTTCTAACCTTGTCAATGTCTTGACTATATTTTCTATTCATTTTACAACTCATGGTGGTAAATAAGTGTGACTTTTCATGGAAAACACAAAATAATTGTCTGGGTGACCCCAAACTTTTGAACGGTAGTGTATATACAGTGGGGTAAAAAAGTATTAAGTCAGCCACCAATTGTGCACGTTCTCCCACTTAAAGGATGAGAGAGGTCTCCTAATTTTCATCATAGTATACCTCAACTATGAGAGACAAAATGAGGGGAAAAAAATCCAGAAAATCACATTGAAGGATTTTTAAAGAATTTTTTTGCAAATTATGGTGAAAAATAAGTATTTGGTCAATAACAAAAGTTCATCTCAATACTTTGTTATATACCCTTTGTTGGCAATGACAGAGGTCAAACGTTTTCTGTAAGTCTTCACAAGGTTTTCACACACTGTTGCTGGTATTTTGGCCCATTCCTCCATGCAAATCTCCTCTAGAGCAGTGATGATTTGGGGCTGTCGCTGGGCAACACGGACTTTCAACTCCCTCCAAAGATTTTCGATGGGGTTGAGATCTGGAGACTGGCTAGGCCACTCCAGGACCTTGAAATGCTTCTTACGAAGCCACTCCTTCGTTGCCCAGGCGGTGTGTTTGGGATCATTGTCATGCTGAAAGACCCAGCCACGTTTCATCTTCAATGCCCTTGCTGATGGAAGGAGGTTTTCACTCAAAATCTCACGATACATGGCCCCATTCATTCTTTCCTTTACACGGATCAGTCGTCCTGGTCCCTTTGCAGAAAAACAGCCCCAAAGCATGAAGTTTCCACCCCATGCTTCACAGTAGGTATGGTGTTCTTTCTCCTCCAAACACGACAAGTTGAGTTTTTACCAAAAAGTTCTATTTTGGTTTCATCTGACCATATGACATTCTCCCAGTCCTCTTCTGGATCATCCAAATGCTCTCTAGCAAACTTCAGACGGGCCTGGACATGTACTGGCTTAAGCAGGGGGACACATCTGGCACTGCAGGATTTGAGTCCCTGGCGGCGTAGTGTGTTACTGATGGTAGCCTTTGTTACTTTGGTCCCAGCTCTCTGCAGGTCATTCACTAGGTCCCCCCGTGTGGTTCTGGGATTTTTGCTCACCGTTCTCGTGATCATTTTGACCCCACGGGGTGAGATCTTGCGTGGAGCCCCAGATCGAGGAGATTATCAGTGGTCTTGTATGTCTTCCATTTTCTAATAATTGCTCCCACAGTTGATTTCTTCACACCAAACTGCTTACCTATTGCAGATTCAGTCTTCCCAGCCTGGTGCAGGTCTACAATTTTGTTTCTGGTGTCCTTTGACAGCTCTTTGGTCTTGGCCATAGTGGAGTTTGGAGTCTGACTGTTTGAGGTTGTGGACAGGTGTCTTTTATACTGATAATGAGTTCAAACAGGTGCCATTAATACAGGTAACGAGTGGAGGACAGAGGAGCCTCTTAAAGAAGGAGTTACAGGTCTGTGAGAGCCAGAAATCTTGCTTGTTTGTAGGTGGCCAAATACTTATTTTCCGCCATAATTTGCAGATAAATTCATTAAAAATCAGACAGTGTGATTTTCTGGATTTTTTTTTCTTATTTTGTCTCTCATAGTTGAGGTATACCTATGATGAAAATTGGAGATCTCGCTCATGTTTTAAGTGGGAGAACTTGCACAATTGGTGGCTGACTAAATTCTTTTTTGCCCCACTATATATACAGTATATATACAGTATACAGTATATATATATATATATGGACACAGAAATTAACTAACACAGAACAGCTGAATAACTAATTAGGGCCAAATGAAAACACACATGAGGGGCTGAAGGAAATGGGAAAATGATGGAGGAGACTAGAAAACATAACTGAACTAAGAAACTGAGGATAACCCAACAAACTAATGATAACAGAATCATGCAAACATTTCAAAAATAACAGAAGGTGTGGACAAGATGTGAAAATCATGACATCAACATCATGCAGACCCACTCTCTATAAAAGACATGTGGACAACATTCTGGAAAAAATAAAACGGACACACACAAGAACTTACAGACCACCTGAATACCATAGACAGCAATGGGAACATGAAATTCACACATGAAGAAGAAACAAACCAGACCATAAACTTTCTAGACATAAAAATTCATCAAAAGTACGACGGCAGCATCAAAATCACAGTATACAGGAAACCAACATGCACAGACCATTCCAACCCTCTGGGCATCCGAACATCCCACGGCACGCAAAATGTCAGTTGTGAGGGCATTATTTGAACGGACCACCATCATCACGGACGAAGAGGACAGACAGAAGGAAGAATGGAACATACTGTATAACATACATTCACAGACTGTCAATACCCAACATGGGCAATAAACAAAGGAAAACGTCAAGTCCAAAACAAAGACCAAGAACAAAAACAAAAACAAAAAGGAATAAACACACCAAAAACAGAAAACGAAAAAAAATTGTGACCCTACCATATAGTACATCTGGGGAATAACTGAACCCATACAAAGAATCATGACAAACATGGAATAAACACAGCAATAAAACCCCACACAAAATTGTAGCAGCTTTTGGTTCACCCCAAGGACAAAACACAACCAAACAAAAAATGCAACATAATTTATGAAATACCATACAAATCCTGTGGAAAAAGTGGGGAAGATGTTCGCAACACAGAAAAGGGAACACCAAAAAGAACGCAAAAACGAAACAGCAGGGTGACTCACAAGAATGCAAAAAGAAAAGGCAGAACAGGAAAACCTCAAATCAGCAATATCAGACCACTGCAAGATAAACAACCACATCATGGACTGGAACAATACAAAAATATATGGATCAGAGGACAACAAACACAAACACTGGATCAAAGAAGCAATTGAAATCAGGAAGCAAGCCCACAACACCATGAACTGAGATAATGGAGCCTTCATGCTCTTGCACACCTGGGACTCTCTCCTCCAGAGACCATTGCACGGTGGGGGGCATGAACGACCTGGCAGATCTGTAAAATCTGTCAGGTCACTCACACCTACCGAAAGGATAAAACAGCTGATGTGATACGTCACAGATGTCAGACGTTTTCTGAAGAAGACTGCAGATGACAGTTGAAACATGTCAAAGGTATGAAACTCCTCTTTGCTTTGTCTAAAATAGAAGAACAAGATCATTGCTTGAGCTGCTCAAGTTTAAAACAAACACCATAATGGGGAAACAAGGTGATTTAAGTGACTTTGAATGTGGCTGTCATGAAGGGTGTGATTATGATCGGTGGAGGTATGCGCTCTCTGAGTGTTTTTTGAGTTAGTCATTTTCTTCCAAAGCTTAAATGTGAACCTGCAAAAGCCATTTGACTAATTACAGTTCATCATCAAAACTTGAAAATAAATTTTGATGATCCAAGATGGCTGCCTACATGAAGAAGGACCTTGTTTTTGTGTATAAAACCTGTCTTAAGCTACTGAAAATGCAACATTTTTTCCTTGTAAGTCAATTTACTACATTGAAAAAAATAAGATTTTATTTTAAATTTCATAATTCAGATTACAAAAATTTTGCACACTATACCTTTCATGAATCCTTGTGAACTGGACTTTGCCTGCAGTTTGGGTCCTCTCTCCTCTTTGCCTGCTTCAACACACAACAGTGGCATGGTTGTTGGTGCCAGACAGGATGGACTGAGAATAGAAGCTTCTGCTCTGTCAGGATGTCTAGAGTTTACAGAGAATTGCCTGAAAAAGGGAAAATATACAGTGAGCAGTAGCGCACGAAGATCGCCCATAATCGCTACATCCAGGACTGTTGTATTCTGATTGTGACCGAATCATGGCTGAATGAACACATCCCGGCTACCACTGTGGAATTACCTGGCCAAAGTACACACCGCTTCGACCGCAACACTGATTCTGGTAAGGGAAGGGCTCTTGTGCTTATGTGCTTCAGACTTGGTGTAATAACAGCAGAATAATTCATAGCCACTGTTCACCGGACTTAGAGGCCATGTCCTTCCTGTGTAGGCCATTTTATCTGCCCCGCGAGCTAACGGCAACCTGGCCTAAAAACGCTCTCCTCCAGCTACAAGACTGCTTTTCCTGCACTGATTGGAGCATCTTTGAACAGGAGGACCTGGACTCCTACACCGAATCTATCCTTTTCTACATCAAATGCTGTGTAAAAAATGTGACAGTCACCAAACACATCTGGGTATTTCCAAACCTCAAACCCTGGATGACCAGTGAAGTCCAGGCTCTGATCAGAGCCTGCAACTCAGCCTTCAGACAGAGGGACAGCTCTCTGTACAGCACTGCCAGAGCTAACCTGAGGAGAGGCATAAAACTCGCAAAAAGTGCCTAGAGAAGGAAGGTGGAGGGCTTCCTCACAGACAACAACCCCCGACAGATATGGAGAGGCATCCAGGCCCTCACCAACTATAGGGGCCAGGGGCCCCCCAATATCAGACAACACCCTCACTCTGGCAGAGGAGCTTAACAGCTTCTTTGCCCGGTTTGAGCACACCTCCCACCTCCCCTCCTCTCCCCTCCCCTCTCTCTCTACAGGTGCTTGAGAGGAGGAGGCAACTGAGAGCAGTGAACCCTCACAAAGCTGCTGGTCCAGACGGCATCCCAGGAGCGGTGGTCAAAGTATGTGCAGACCAGCTGGCAGGGATCCTCACCAAGTTGTTCAACCTCTCCCTGACACACGCCACCATCCCCTCCTGCCTCAAGGCCTCCACCATCATCCCCATCCCCAAAATGGCTGCAGTTTAACAGCCTGAATGACTACAGACCCATAGCACTCACATCTGTAGTCATGAAATGTTTTGAGCGACTGGTGTCCCAGCACATCAGGGACTGTCTTCCACCCCCTCCTTCGACCCACATCAGTTCGCCTACAGGGAGAACCGGTCTACAGAACACACTATTGCCACCACTCTCCACAGAGCGCTGAGCCACCTGGAGAACCCAAAGAGCTACATGAGGATGTTCTTAGTGGACTACAGCTCAGCTTTTAACACCATCATCCCGGACATCCTGATCAATAAACTCCACCTCCTCCAGACTCCCCTCCCCCTACCTGCTCCTGGATAAAGAACTTTCTCACCAACCGCCCACAAACAGTCAGACTTGGCCCCCACCGCTCCTCCACACTGTCCCTCAGCACTGGCTCCCCCAAAGGCTGTGCGCTAAGCTATCTCCTGTGCTCCCTGTACACTTTTGACTGTATTCCAACCCACCCAGCCACCGTCATCGTGAAATACGTGGACGACACCACCTTGGTTGGGCTCATCACCGACAACGATGAGAAGGCATACAGGGCGGAGGTAGAGAATCTGTTGCAGTGGTGCCAAGCAAACAACCGGAAACTGAATGTCCAAAAAAACCAAAGAACTTATTCTGGACTTCAGGAAGAACAGACAGGACCACCCCCCCTCCTCATAAATGGCAACCGCGTGGAAAACGTCCCCGTCTTCAGGTTCCTGGGCACCTACATCTCCTCTGACCTCTCCTGGACTGTCAACACCAAGGCCCTGGTAAAGAAAGCCTAGCAGCAGCTGCACTTCCTCCATGTCCTGAGGAAGCACCACCTGGACCAGAAGCTGCTGCTGGCCTTCTATCACTGCTCAGTGGAGAGCGTGCTCACCTACTGTCTGGGAGTGTGGTACACCAGCTCCATGACCAAGAACAGGAAGGCTGTGCAGAGGGTCATCAACATCACCCAAAACATTATTGGCAGCCCTCTGCCCTCCCTGGAAGACATCTCCAGAGCGTCCTGTCTCAGAAGGACCAAAGCCATCACAGGAGACCTCTCACATCCTGCCCACCACCTGTTCGACCTGCTTCCCTCTGGACGATAGTTCAGATCGATCAGGTCCCACACCTCCAGACTGACAAACAAGTTTCTTCCCCTGGGCCATCCGAATTGCAAACAGTCAGAGGCCCCACCCCCCTCCCTCTGAACGTTCACATGCACAGAACTGAGGACCTTTTAATTATCATTATAACTCACCTGTTTTTGCTCGCCTCACTTTCAAGTATATTGACCCATCCGTGAAATCACTACTGTACATATTTTCCATAATCCTTGGGCCTAAGGCTGTGCGATATGACAAAAAAAATCATATCATGATATAAGTCATCTTATATCACGATAACGATATATATCACAATATGCATTTTCTGTAAATTCTACACTTTAGATAATCACATAAAAAGGACCATCTTTTTTTTTTTTTTTTTTTACATGTACCGTTTTCCCTCATAATTTTGCAGTGTTGTTATAAAATAGTTTTGTAATGTGCATTTGAGACTTGAGTCTCATAAATTTCAGGTTACATATTTCCTGAGCCAGAAGAGAAAAGCAAAAAAAAAACAAACAAAAAACAGATAACATTAAAAAAAAATGTCTGAAAATGAGAAAATTACCCATGGCTGTCACCTACAGATAAATTAGCGGTTAGTTTAAATCAGTGAAAATTTAAGTGTAGACCTGCAGCCTGCCATTCTGACCTGATTTAACCTGTTTGCTTCTTAGTAAAAATATTTCAGATTGGTCATGATCTGAAAATCAAAAATACAAAAGGTAATGTAATAAAATGCATGTGATGACTTATCAATACTTGACTAATTAAAATGATTATAAATCATATAAATTACATTAAGAGCCAACTTGCTCCTCCGACCCATTTTAATGTATTTATTATTTATTTTGCGTGTATGTGCCACCATCATGCACTTGTGCAGCTTTAATAAAAAAAAAAAATTCAGACAAAACTAAGAAACTCAGCAGTAATTTACACAAAAAAAACCCCAATGGTCTGCTACGGTTTCCAGTTAGCACAACTTAGCATTGTCATTTAGCATTTTATAATTAGACATGGTGTTAATGTTACTTACCTTATATTAAAACAAGGTTAGCGAACTATCCTCTCTCACGCAGCACAATGGAAAACAGTCCCACATCCCTGGCAAACAGAAGTAGCAGCTATTTGAACCGGTAGTTTGGAGTTAGCATTAGCAACCACCAGACTAAACCCGAGCTACCTACAACACACCTGTTCCCCTGTGCGCACTGCAGAAGAGAGACGGGGCACTGATAAGTAGTGGTGAAGAGCTTTACTGAATAAACAGGAGTATGTGAACTTTAAATAATAGAAACGATATTCTATGAAACGATAGACGTTTTTATATCATCATCCAATCGTCGTCGTCGGCCTCCGTCGGTCTATGATGACCATGGAAGAGAATCCTAGATGTCTACTCTGCTGGAACAGCACCGCCTGTGGCTGAACAGGCCGATGCGCGAATGGCAGTCCCTGTCACACAGGTCGCACTTGTGGTTGGTCTCCATGCTGCTGGGTCTGTGGCGGTTCTTCCTGCGGGTCCTTTTTTCATCTGCTGCAGCAGTCAGTTTCTCTTCACCCGCCTTGAGCTGTCTGGTCAGGGTGCCTCTCCATTTGGAACGGTCTGTTGCGAGGTCCTCCCAGCACTCTGTGTTGATCTCCAGGGCCTTCATATCTCTCTTGCAGACGTCTCTGAAGCGCAGCTGTGGGCGGCCAGCGTCTCTCCTGCCAGTCGCCAGTTCTCCATAGAGGACATCTTTGGGGATTCTGCCATCCTCCATACGGTGAACATGGCCTAGCCAGCGGAGCCTGCACTGCCTGAGTAGAGTGAACATGGAGGGAAGGCCGGCACGGGACAGGACTTCTGTGTTGGACACTTTGTCCTGCCAGGATATGTCCAGGATGCGGCGAATGCAGCGCAAGTGGAAGGAATTCAGTCTCTTTTCCTGCCGGGCGTATGTTGTCCACGTCTCACTCCCATAGAGCAGTGTGCTGATGATGCAGGCGTTGTACACTGCCATCTTTGTATTGACAGAGAGTTTGGGATTCTCCCACACTCGTGTGGTGAGGCGAGCGAGTGTGGAGGCTGATTTTCCAATCCTCTTGTTGATCTCTGTATCAAGGGAGAGGTTGCTGCTGATCATGGAACCCAGGTACGTGAACTGATTCACGACCTCCAGCTCGTAGTCGTCGATGGTGATGGTTGGTGGTACTTCCGTGCCTTGCGCCAAAACGTTAGTCTTCTTCAGGCTGATGGTAAGCCCGAAGTCCATGCATGCCTGGGAGAAGCGGTCCATCAGGGTCTGAAGCTCCTGCTGTGTGTGGGTCGCGACTGCAGCGTCGTCTGCGAACAACATATCTCTGATTAGAGCCTCACGTACTTTGGTTCTGGCTTCCAGGTGGGCGAGGTTGAAAAGCCTGCCATCAGATCTTGTATGCAGGTAGATTCCCTCTGTTTCTGTGCTGAAGGCATACCTCAGGAGCATAGCAAAGAAAAACCCAAAGAGGGTTGGCGCAAGTACACAGCCCTGTTTCATTCCGCTGTGTATATTGAATGGCTCTGAGACGTTGCCGTCGTACTGCACCATCCCCTGCATGTTGGTGTGAGACGATTCGATGAGGCTTTGCAACTTTGGTGGGCATCCTATCTTTGGCAGGATTTTGAAAAGGCCCTCTCTGCTGACCAGATCGAACGCTTTGGTGAGGTCGATGAAGGCGATGTACAGGGGCATGTTCTGTTCTCTGCACTTCTCCTGGAGTTGGCGGATGGAGAATATCATGTCCACTGTCGATCGCCCAGCGCAGAAGCCACACTGAAACTCAGGGTAGACACGTTCGGCAAGCTTCTGTAGACGAACGAGGACAACTCGTGCGTAGACTTTGCCAACAATGCTGAGGAGGAAGATGCTCCTGTAGTTGTTGCAGTCGCTTCTCTTCCCTTTATTTTTGTAGAGGGTGATGATCTTGGCGTCCCTCATGTCCTGTGGTACGGCACCTTCCTTCCAGCATTGGCAGAGGACATCATGCAATGGCAGCAGTAGGGCGGTCTTGCAGTGCTTGATCAGGTCGGGGGGTATGCCGTCATTGCCAGGTGCCTTGCCAGCGGCCAAGGAATCAATGGCCTTGCTGAGTTCGTCGATGGTTGGCTTGGCGTCAAGTTCATCCATGGATGGCAGGCAATCGATGGCATCAAGGGTTGACGGTGTCACGGTGTTCTGTCTGGAGTAGAGGTCGGGGTGGTGCTCTACCCATCTCTCCATCTGCTTGTTCTTTTCTGTGATCATCTCCCCAGTAGAAGATTTGAGGGGGACCGTGTTGCTCTGAGCCGGACCAAGTGCTTTCTTGATGCCGTCGTACATACCACGGATGTTCCCTGTTATGGCAGCGGTTTGAATGTCTTGGCTGAGCTGAGTCCAGTACTCATTGGCGCAGCGCCGAGCAGTCTGCTGAACTTTGCTTCTCGCAGCCCTGAGGATCTGGAGATTCTTCTCGTTTGGGCACTTCTTGTACTCGGCAAATGCTGAGCGCTTGGCTGCAATGACGGGGGTCATCACGGTCGACTTGGCATCAAACCAGTCCTGTGACTTCGAGGTCTTCCTCTCAAAGATAGCCAAGGCTGTGCGGTGGATGATGTTTCGCAGCTCTTCCCACTTCTGCTTTGCGGCCTCTCCTTCTTGTGGTTCACCAAGTTCCTTCACTAAGGTGGAGGCAAACTGCTCGACAAGTTCTGGTTGGGCCGTCTTGCTGGTGTCAATCCGTGCCTTTCCAGGCTGTCTGGCGCGGTGGAATTTCTTCAGCTGCAGCTTGACCTTGCAACCCACCAATGAATGGTCTGTGTCGCAATCTGCACTCTGGAATGAGCGGGTGATTAGCACGTTCTTCAGTGAGGTGCGCCTGGTCAGGATCAAGTCCAGCTGGTGCCAGTGCTTTGAGCGCGGATGTCGCCAGGAAACCTTGTGTTGGGGCTTGGTCTTGAAGAACAAGTTTGTGATACACAGATCATGATGTGTGCAGAACTCGAGCAGCCGCTGTCCGTTGTCGTTCATTCTGCCCACGCCGAATGGTCCAAGACAGGAGGGCCAGGAGTCGTGGTCAGCACCCACTCTGGCATTGAAGTCTCCAAGGAGAATAAGTTGTTCAGAGTTGGGGATGATCCTGACAGTTGTTGCGAGATTCTCGTAGAACTCGTCTTTTTCCTGTGGTGTGGCTGTCAGTGTTGGGGCGTACACACTGACGAGGGTGACTGGGCCTTGAGTGGTGTTAAGGCGGAGGGTGAGGAGTCGTGCAGAGCCATTGCTGCCCGGTTCCACCATCTTCAGCAAGGAGTTCTTCACTGTGAAGCCCACTCCGTGTTCCCTGTGTTCGTCGCTGCCCTTTCCCTGCTAGTAGAACGTGTAGTCCTTCTCTCTCAGCGTGCCTGTGTCAGCCAACCGTGTTTCCTGGAGAGTGGCGATATCCACTTCCAGTCTCTTCAGCTCATTATTGATGACGGCAGTCTTCCTGGTGTCGCTGATGTCCTTGAGGTTAGCAGCTAGTCCTGTCATCATAGTGTGGACGTTCCAAGTTCCCAGTTTTAGAGTTGGTCTCTTTTGTTTTATTGTCTTGCCTGGTGTGAAGGTTCTCAGCCTGCCGTTCGGACTTCACCTCATCCTCATGCACCCAATGAGGAAAGCAGGCTGAGGCGGGACAACACCTTATTGGCTGGGGGCTGCCCAGCTTGAGGCAGGTGGTAGCTGTCCAGTGAGATCAAATGATCCCTCCCACCGTCGGGAACAACCCCTGGTGCCACGCTCTACACCAATTGAGCGGTGGCTTATAACCGGTAATTGTCATTCCCCGTGTTTTGTCTACGCTGAAGGCGAAGCTGGAGTGTCCTCTCCAGTGATCCGGTGTTTTACCTTCCAGCGTTGGGCGTTGGTAGGATTCAAGCCTTGGCAGAAAGATATGGAAGACAAGATGTTGCCCATACAGCATGTCCCCCCTCTCCACATCACTGATGAATCCAAAGGAACAGCAGAGCTGCTACAGTTTGGCACCAGCAGCGTCGCAGGAGCTGCCAGAACAATGTTGAGCACAACAGAGAACTGCCTCAGGGACTCCGACTCCGGATTTTTCCTCAGGGTTGATTCCCGAAGCCTTTCCCGTGGCCGGGTATGCCGCAAGGCAGCGGAGGTTTGAAATCAGGGTTTACCTTCCCCTAGATGGGCTACCTTTCCAGGTTAACGGGCCACCATCTACCCGAAGCATCTGGTTTTAAGGCACCAGAAGTCCGCCCTCGCCCCTTCTCCTATTAGTAAAACCAGTTCCGCCGGGCTTAGAAACTAAACCACACGGGCAAATGCAATCCATTATTATTATAATTGGGAGAAATATGATCTTGTGGCCGACACACATTGTGGGCTCACGCTGCCACAGAGACAGAACTGAATGTGTATTGTGGAGTGTCACGTCTGCAAGGACTGAGGACTCAAATCTACAGGAGGTAACAAGGAAGTGTGAGATTTGTCTCTTTGTCCCACAGAAGACGCCCCGGAGGGTATTCCGGTTCATCAAGAAATGAGAGACAATGGTGAAGCTTCAAAGGGATGCTTTGTAACTGTATGTTGACTGAAGACACCATGTGACTTGAATTCTGATGCTGGAAATGTATAAAAGGGGGTTGAAGTATGATTCTTCCTCTTTCCTGCTTTGAGAATGCTAGGAGCTTGTGTTCTGTCAAATAAAGCTGGTTTATGACTGAAACTCAGCCTCGTTATTTGAGCATGCTCCTACACTGGTGACCTACGACGGAGAATGAGCAATGAGAATTCTTCCGAACCGGGCTCGGTGGAAGCCAGCCTGATGGCCGCCTCCACGCTCCGGCTGCCCGATTTCTGGCAGCACAGCCCGCGCTCATGGTTTAGCGCAATCGAGGCGCAGTTCAACCTCCGGAGAATCTCCAACGACGACACAAGATTCTACCACGTGGTAGCGAAACTGGACAGCGACACGGTCCAGAGAGTGGAGGATTTGGTTAATCATCCACCAGACAGCGACAAGTACAGCGCATTGAAAGACGCGCTGATCAGCCATTTCACCCCCTCAGTCCAACAAAGAGCAGAGGGGCTCCTGGCGCTGACGGAGGCAGAAAACGATAGACCTGCGGACCTGATGGTGAAGATGCTGCAGCTCAAAGCCTCCGAGGATGGCGAATTCATTTTCGCCCACCTATTCCTTCGAACCCTGCCACCAGCAGTGAGAGTGGCCCTGGCAGAATCACCCCGATTGGCCAAGCGAGACTACCATGGGTTGAGCAAGGAGGCGCAGAAGTTGGTCGACGCCCACAAGCAGAACGCGGTTTCGGCCGCGGCGGCTAGTTCGGGAACGGCGTCCGGAGACTGCTTGGGTCCAGCGGCACCAGACGCACCAACAACGGCGGCGACCGGAGCCAGACGACGCGGAGCGGAGAACGGCTCGTGCTTCTACCACCGCCGTTTCGCAGAGAGAGCGCACAGGTGCGTCCCACCGTGCAATTTTAAACGCCAGGACCGAGGGCCGGTAGCAGCCGCGACTCTCGGCAATGAGAACAGGCTGCTTTACCTGACGGATGCACGCTCGGGGAAACAGTTCCTCGTGGACACGGGCTCGCAGCTGAGCTTCGTCACGCCCACCTACGCGGAACGGCTGTCGCCTTCTAAAGCCCCCTGGGTGTCAGTGTCAGCAGCGAACGGCTCCACAATTAAAACGTTTGGTGAGAGGACCATGCTTCTGTCCTTACAAGGCCGTTCATTTGAGTGGACATTTATTGTAGCAGCAGTCAGTTTCAACATGTTAGGGGCTGATTTTTTGTGCTCACATGGTTTATTGGTTGATCTTGCTAATAGACGTCTGATTAATGCACTGTCCTTTCATTCTATTCCCTGCACAGCTCGGGTGGCCCCGCCAACTGCACATGCCAGCGTCTCAGCCGCGGGTGGTAAGTTTCACACTCTGCTTGCTCAGTTTCCAGCACTCACAGTCCCCACTTTTTCAGCAATGGTGGCCAAACATGGGGTAGAACATTTCATAACAACCACAGGCCCTCCCGTTTTTGCAAAGGCTCGGCGTTTGGACCCAGCTAAACTGGCCATCGCGCGCGAGGAGTTCACTAATCTGGAAAAACTAGGCATCGTTAGACGCTCCAAGAGCGCTTGGGCTTCGCCGTTACACATGGTCCCAAAGGCTGACGGCTCGTGGCGGCCTTGCGGCGATTTCCGCAGGTTGAACAATGTTTCAGCTCATGACCGCTACCCGATTCCGCACATTCAGGATTTTTCTGTTCATTTGGCGGGGGCGCGCATTTTTTCTAAAATAGACTTGGTGCGCGGCTATCACCAGGTTCCAGTGCGCGCGCAGGATGTACCCAAAACAGCGGTCATAACTCCTTTCGGCCTTTTTGAGTTCTTGCGCATGCCTTTTGGCCTCAAGGGGGCCGCGCAGACTTTCCAACGCATGATGGATGCAGTTTTACGCGACCTGCCTTTCGTGTTCGTTTATTTGGACGATATTTTGGTAGCCAGCACGTCCGAAGGCGAACATGAAAAACACCTCACAGCAGTTTTCCAGAGGTTGGCAGAGCACGGGTTAATAGTGAACCCAGCGAAATGCCAGTTTGGGGTGGCGCAGATTGATTTTTTGGGACATCGCGTTTCGGCAGAGGGAGCAGTTCCCCTTCCAAATAAAGTGCATGCCATAACAGATTTTCCGCAACCTCAAACGGTTAAGGCGCTTCAGGAGTTTCTAGGGATGGTTAATTTTTACAACCGTTTCCTCCCAAGCGCAGCACGACTCATGCAGCCATTGTACACCGCATTAAAAAAACAAAAGCCCGCAAATAAAGTCGAATGGTCTCCGGAGCGGGAGCGCGCTTTTGCCCAGGTCAAATCAGCCCTGGCAAATGCAGTTTTGTTAGCGCACCCAGTTCCAACGGCCCGCATGGCGCTCACCACTGACGCTTCCAATGTAGCGGTGGGGGCGGTAGTTGAACAGTTTGTGGCAGGTACCTGGCAACCCCTCGCGTTTTTCAGCAGGACCTTGCGCGATAGTGAACGGAAATACAGCGCATTTGACAGGGAGCTTTTGGCCCTACACTTGGCCATCCGTCATTTTCAGTTCTGGTTAGAGGGGCGACGTTTCACCGCTTTTGTGGATCATAAACCGCTAACGTTTGCGATGGCCAAAATTTCAGAACCCTGGTCAGGCCGGCAACAAAGGCAACTAGCCGCAATATCGGAGTTTACTACTGATATTCAGCATGTCGCGGGTAAACACAATGTTGTAGCAGACTGCCTCTCGCATGCAATAGCACCGCCAAGCCCTATAGGGGCAGACTCTGTAGCCATGGCCGCGGGCCCGGGCAGCGACGCGGGAGCGCGCGCAGCCCCGGTCTGTGTTGGGTTAGATTATGCAGCTATGGCTGCGGAGCAGGTTAACGACGCGGACGTGCACGCGCTCCAGTCTGGACCAACAGGGTTAAGGCTGGAGCACAGGGTGCAACAAAGCGGTATGCCCCCGCTAATCTGCGATGTCTCCACGGGACGGCCCCGCCCTGTGGTGCCAACCGCGTGGCGTCGCCGTGTTTTTGACTTGGTCCATTCTCTCGCGCACCCGGGGGTGCGCGCATCGATCAAATTGGTGGGGGAGAAATTTGTTTGGCCCGGGTTGCGCAAACAGGTCAAGGAATGGGCAGCAGCCTGCGTAGCGTGTCAGCGAGCTAAAATACACAGACACACTAAGGCCCCGTTAGAACCTTTCCACATCCCTGCTAAGCGTTTTGATCACGTGCATGTTGACCTGGTCGGCCCGCTTCCGTTATCACACGGGCACACACATCTTTTGACAATGGTAGACCGCACCACGCGCTGGCCAGAGGCGATTCCTCTGACATCAACCACAGCGGAAGAAGTTGCGCGAGCATTTTTAACAGCATGGGTTGCGCGTTTTGGTGTACCGTCGGACATAACGTCCGACAGGGGTCCCCAATTTATTTCCGAGCTATGGTCATCGATGGCCCGCAGCTTGGGGGTGAAGATTCATCGCACCACCGCGTATAACCCCCAGGCCAATGGTTTATGCGAACGCTTTCACAGGTCATTGAAAGCAGCCCTCAGAGCGTCGCTAACGGATACAAATTGGGTAGACAAACTTCCATGGGTGTTATTAGGGTTGCGTTCTGCACCTAAGGAAGATTTGCATGCTTCCCCGGCTGAATTAGTTTTCGCTCAGCCGCTCCGTTTGCCCGGGGAATTTCTTCCTGATAATCCCGCACCTAATGGCCCCCCCGCTCAGCCGTGGCAGAGCGGCTCAGGAACAAACACGCTTCCTGGCCCGGTCCATCACAGTTTCCCACACGTTTTTGTGCCCAAGGCTTTAAAAAATGCAGAGTTTGTTTTTGTTAAACATGACGCCCAGCGTCCAAGTTTGCGGCCGTTTTACGACGGACCGTTTCGAGTGCTGGAGACCGGGCAGAAGCATTTTCTGCTAGATTTAGGGGGCAGAAGGAAGCTGATTTGCATTAACAGGCTCAAACCCGCTTTTGTTCTGGCTGACGAGGAGGTGCAGCTCGCGAGGCCCCCCCGCCGGGGCAGGCCGCCTAGAAGACATTCTCCAAAGTCTTCACAGAGAGGTGCTAACAGCTTTAATCCACAGGTGCAGAGAGATGTTGCAGAGGCAGCCAAGCCAAGTTGCAGCAGATTCGGCAGAAGATTAAAACCTAGGCAGTTGGTGGATTGATTAGCGATGTATGGAGTGCTTTGTGTTTCTCTTTTTGTTATGCCATGCAGATTTTGCCTTACTCGACGTTTGGGGGGGGTAGTGTGGCCGACACACATTGTGGGCTCACGCTGCCACAGAGACAGAACTGAATGTGTATTGTGGAGTGTCACGTCTGCAAGGACTGAGGACTCAAATCTACAGGAGGTAACAAGGAAGTGTGAGATTTGTCTCTTTGTCCCACAGAAGACGCCCCGGAGGGTATTCCGGTTCATCAAGAAATGAGAGACAATGGTGAAGCTTCAAAGGGATGCTTTGTAACTGTATGTTGACTGAAGACACCATGTGACTTGAATTCTGATGCTGGAAATGTATAAAAGGGGGTTGAAGTATGATTCTTCCTCTTTCCTGCTTTGAGAATGCTAGGAGCTTGTGTTCTGTCAAATAAAGCTGGTTTATGACTGAAACTCAGCCTCGTTATTTGAGCATGCTCCTACAATCTCTCTTTTTAGTGCCGTTAATACCCTTGCTGCAGCATTTTGTATTAATTGGAGCATTTTTATAGAGTTTTTAGGACAACCTGACAGTAGTGAAGTACAATAATCTAATCTAGAAGTGAGCAGCTCGGTGGAGCACTGTGGCAGCATAGCAAGAAGGTCGTGGGTTTGATCCCACCCTTGGCCACTGGTGACCTTTCTGTGTGAAGTCTGCATGTTCTCCCTGTTGTCTACGTGGATTTTATGTGGAAAACTGAGCTAGACACTGAGCCAGCCTATTTCAACCATTTGTGTCACTACCCAGTGTTGATAGTCATAGAAGAAGAAACGTAGATCAGCCATTAAATCTACAGCTTAATTTATTTTATCAGCTTATTCTTGTAACTTTATCCTATTACACTTCTCAAAGACAGTGAGGCTGCTTATGGGTAACAGAGCAGTAAGTTGCAGACCCCTAGCTTAGATCCAACAGTTCAAATGTCACTGTATTGTTTGTACAGGCTCACTGCCATAAGCTTGTGTGGAACCAGTGTGATTTTAGATCAGATACTGCAAACAACTTCAAAAGAGTTAAAATCAACAGAATCTGAGACAAAATAATGTCCTCCTGGGAGTTAAGAATCTGAAAAATTCTATGCAGACACACACAAAAAAACCCTTTTAAATTCTTGTAATTTTTCTGCTACAGTAAATGACCTTGAACAAACCCTGAAACAGCTGAGGATTGAATCAGTTCAATTCTTCCCATTAGAGAGCTTTACTGTGAAACATATTATCAGTAGGAATTCATTTAGCCTCTTACCCATCAAATGGGTAAGAGGCTACTTACTTTTAATATCTTACTTTTAATCTATCCGAAATAAAGATTCATTCATTCATTCATTCAAATAATTCACCTCCACACAGACAGAGAACGGATCATTTCCTCAGCTCCTTCAGCTGTTCAAAGGCTGTTATTTTCTGCTTTGGGGCAGTCTGAAAGGTCTGCAGGGTAATCATTTTACATGTCATTGATTCTTGAGACTTGACTGTGTATTTGGGTTTTTTTTTAAATTAGTGACTGATAATGTGACACTGACTATCAACCTGAGGTTGCATTAACTGAAAATTGTCTGTCATTGACAGAATTTTTGAGCAGTGACAGAAAAATCTGAAGGCTGGCAATCATTTTGACAGATTACAATTAAAATAAAAAAATTAATTAATTAAAATTAACATTTGAAATCATATTTTCCTATAATAGGGAGTGTATCTAACTACTCTCACCATTATGTTAGTTAAGCCCTATGTTCCATCAACGCAACTCTGATTTTCCAACAATTATTTCAGCAAAATAATAAAAAAGTAGAAAATGCTGATACCGTATAATTAATATAATTATGTGGTATCAATAGTATAATTATTGGGGTAGAACCAAATTATGATAAGTCTATAAACCATGAATATACAACAAAAATAGTTGTGTACAACCCATAGTTGTTGATCAGGATCACAAGGTGAACATGCGCAAGTCTGGTGACCCTAGAGAGCTTCTCTTGTAAGAGGGCATAGCAAATGCTAACCTTGACCTTTGACTTTTTGACCCCAAACTCTCAGGGTGAAACTGTGTACCAAGTTTGGTGACCATACCTTTACTCATTCTATAGTAATAGTTCAAAGGGAATGTTAACATTGATGTTTGACCCTTTGACCACAAACCCATAGTAAGAGGTCAGGATCCCACGGTGAACCTGTGTAGCAAGTCTGGTGACTCTAGCTTTTTTTGTGGTTGAGATATAGTTTATAAGCCCTTTTGATGTAGACCTTTGACTTTGTGATCCCAAAGCCATAGTCACACTTCAGGGTCACAGGGTGAACCTGTGTACCAAGTTTGGTGACCTCAACTTTACTTGTTATACAGTAATAAGGCATAGGTAATGTCAGCCTTGACCTTTTGACCCCAAACTCATAGTCAGAGGTCAGGATCCCAAGGTGAACCTGTGTACCAAGTTTGGTGGCCCTAGCTTTACTTGTTTTATAGTAACAGTGGAAATGGAATGTTAACTTTGACCTTTGGATCCCAAACCCATAGTCAGGTCAGGGTGCAAGCTGTCCAAGATGTGTCTTAGATACAACAACTGCATCAATTTGAAAAGCCTACATCATTTCTTTCAATGGTTGTTGTGTTTACAAGATTTAGAGAAAATCTAACCTTGACCTCAAGGTCAAATTGAGTCAAACTGCAATATGCATACCATCAGTGTATATCAAACCCTAGTACCAAGTTTCAAAACATTTGTAACAAAACTGTTGGAGGAGCTGATTTCACAAGATGGTTATTGTTTATTAACTGAGGTGAAATAGGAGATCATAAGTCAGGGGCTACAACTCCTGCAAAAATCATCCAATTAGAGCCAAATTGCAATATGCACATCAATGTACATCAAACCCTGGTACCAAGTTTCAAAACAATCAGAACAAAACTGTAGGAATTCATTTTAAAAAAAAAAATGTGGGACAGACAGACGGACTGCCCCATAACATAATCTCCCTTCGGTCTTCACCCGGTGGGGGATAATAAAAATGAGTCATGTCGGCATCTAACAGCCAAAGAATTAGAACCCTGAAGTCAATGTTAAGGCTTGGATAGCATCAGTTTTTAGTTTACTGGGTCACTATTTTGTTAAATGCGACCATACAGGATTTCTTCTTTATTGCAACACTGATATTGTTAACCTGCCAGCAAACAGTTGTTACAATGACACAATATCTAAACCTGAATGAAGTCCTAAGTTCACTCTGTGCACTCTGGGACTCACTGAATTGGCTGTTATTCACACAAACTTTGTTGGACCATTAGGAAACTCCTCAAGTGTAAAGGTTCCAGAAAAGATATTCTTTCATTTTAAATTTGAAACTGAAAACATCTAAAGCCTTCCCTCAGAGTTGGAATTCTGTTCAGTGTGGAGAGATGCTTTTGTAACGACATTTTCAGTATCGGGTGACACGCAGATTCACCACAGATAGTCACATGCAACAGCTTTAAGTAGTTAAGAGCTTGCATGAAAGGACTGGTGATGCATTAGACTAGGGGCAGAGGTGGGTAGCGTAGCCAGAAACTGTACTCAAGTAGTGTTAGCTTATATGTTATAAATTATTCAGATATAGGTAGAAGTCATCAAACAAGTACTTTAGTAAGAAAGCATCATATAAAAAATAACGACTAGGACTTCCGGTCTGGACACCATGGTGGTAGCAGCTTAACGCTGAAGCTCCCAGATCCCATCCGTGAAAATATCATGAAAATCAGATTTAACGGATTTATGGAAGAGTGAAAATCAAAAGACAAAGTCATTATGCCTAAAGGAAAACAGAAGAGATCGACATTTACCAGGCCAAGACATGCATCGGCCAGAGAATCTGACCTGGAAGACAACAACCACTCAGAAATAGGAGCAAAATGAGGCTAGCAACATGGTTAGCTTAAAATCGATACTTCAAGAATTAAGAGAATTTCGCCGAGTGTTGGGCCGAATTTCGTGAAATTAAAGACGAAATAAAAAGGACAAACAACAGAGTGGACCAGGCTGAGGCCCGAATCATGGAAGCAGAGGAAAGAATAAAAGGGCTGGAAGAAACCACGCTGGAATTACTCAAACGACAGACAAGACTGGAGGCTAAGCTAACTGACCAGGAAGGAAGACTAAGAAGGGACAACATAAGAATTCATGGTCTGAAAGAAGGAGTCGAGGACGGTTTCACCACAATGGCTGCATGCGTGGAAACAATACTGAGAGAGAAGTTGGAAATTCCCCAATCCACTGATTTGAAAATAGAAAGGGCGCACCGTTCATTAGCCCCAAGGCCGTCGGCGGAAGCTCCCCCGCAATCGGTGGTGGTAAAGTTTTCGAACTTCAGAACAAAAGAAGAGGTTTTGAGACTGGCTTGGCAGAAAAAAGGATTTATGCACCAAGAAAGAAAAGTTTTTGTGGAGCATGACTACGCCCCGGAGGTCCTTAAAAAGCGTCGGGAATACAACGATGCCAAAAAGGTACTAAGAGAGAAGAAACTGCGCTTTCAAACTCCATTTCCGGCGAAGCTGAGGGCTTTTTACGGGGAAGAGACGTGTCTCTACAACTCGGCGGAAGAAGCAACCAGGGATATGGTGAGAAGAGGGCTCCCGGTAACGGTGTATAAACCCGCAGCAGACCCGACTGAAAGAATCAAGGCTCAAACGTGGTGCACACAGAAACCCTCAAAATCCACAAGCCAGCAGCGGGAAACCCAGCACCAGGGCTATAAGGAAAAACTGGACACTTTCAGGAGGAAATAACGATATTTTTAGTCAATCTGCACATCCAAACCTCTTCCTACAAGGTAACAAACATTAAAGGAGATGCAGAATCAGCAAATATGAAGTGGTAAAACATTTCATGGAACAGTCATAATATTAGAAACAAGTCTTTTTAAAAAAAAAAAAAAAAAAACTTGTTAAAATAGAAATGTGACAATGAACCACATGAACTCTCCACACTAACAAATACTGTATTAACGTGATTGTTTGCTGTGACGGTGGTGGGAGGTTGCGCACAATTTCATAGGGTATAGGCATAAAAAAAAAATCATTACAAGTTCGGATTGGGATCTGAAATTCACGTTAAAAACATGGGACAACTTACAGGGGTAAGAGAGGGCCCTCAACACGTAACAAAGTTTGAGGAATTTCCCTCAGAGCCAACACACCATCAAGGCTCTTCTAAGGTCGCTAAAAAGACCTCAGTTCAGGAAGATCTTTTGACAGTTTTTTGTTTTAAAGTTTTATATACTATGTTCTTAATGTTTTTTATGTTCTTAATGTTCTTTCAGTTTCTGAGTAGCATAAAAGAGGGCCATTACACTGTTATACTAAATAAGACAATACAATGGAGAAACAGGATGTAACCAAAATAATCTCATATAATGTAAAAGGGATCCTGAATCCAGTTAATAGATCCAAGATTCTAGGCAAAATGAAAAAAAAACAAAGCAGGAATAATATTTTTACAGGAGACCCACCTAACAGACTTGGAGCACACTAAACTTAATAGACAAGGTTTTAAACTGATCTCTTCATCTTCATATAAGTCAGGGAGGAGGAGGGGGGTAGCGACATTGATCTCAACCAAAATTATATTTGAAAAAAATTCAGAACACAAAGATAAAGAAGGGAGATTTAGCATGGTACTTGGTCGGCTAGAGGGAGAAGATATCACCCTGCTGAATGTATATGCACCTCCAGGGGCTAACTGGAAATTTTATAAAAATGTATTTGACCTAATGATAACTAAAGCCCAAGGTTTAGTGATATGTGGTGGAGACTTCAGTCTAAGACTGAATCCATACTGGGATGCATCAGGTAATTATCCACATCAAAATAACACCAAAAGTAGAAAAATTTGGATGCTACTAAAAGAAATGGGAATCTGTGACGTGTGGAGAGAATGCAACCCCAGTGTAAAAGATTATACATTTTACTCAGCACCACATTCATCATACTCAAGGATTGACTATTTTTTTATGTTTAACAGAGACATTGGAAGAGTAAAAACATGTAAAATAGGACTGATGGATCTCTCTGACCACAGCCCAATCTATATGGACTTAAATATCCAAAAATACACAAATAATACATTTTCTTGGAGGTTAAATTCAAATGTGCTGAAAGGACCAATGAAAGATGAATTGGAATCAGATATTCTCAGATATTTGTAAGAAAATGATAATGGAGAAGTATCCCCTTTAATACTGTGGGACGCATGCAAAGCTGTAATAAGGGGAAGGATTATTGCAAAACTGGCACTCCAAAAGAAACTGAGACAAAAAAAAATAATCACATTAGAGTCAGAACTTAAGAAACTAGAAAAAGAGCAGAAAGACAACACTCATTCTAATGACTCACTCAAAATTAAGGAAATTAAAAAACAAATAAATGAGATCTACACAGTAGAAATCCAGAAGAAACTTACACTTCTGAAACAAAAATACTATGAAACAGGTAGCAAATCGGCAAAATTACTAGCCTATAAATTGAGGAAACAACAAACGGAGAGAGCAGTCTACAAAATCAGAGACCCAGTATCAAAGGAAATAAAATTTAGAATTCAGGAAATTCTTAAAAGCTTTGAGAATTACTACAAGAACTTGTACTCCCTCAAAAAACACAAAAACGCATCCGAAGCCTTCCTAAATACATTAAATCTTCCCCAACTTACTGAGTCACAAAATAAAAAACTACTGGCAGAAATACAACCTAAAGAATTAGAAAAAGCAATTATGAAACTTAAAGCTAACAAATCCCCAGGAGCAGATGGTTGTACAGCAGAGTGGTACAAAACCTTTAAACAGCAACTATCTCCTCTCCTCCTGAAAACATTTAACTATGTCCTCCACACAGGGGAAATCCCCCCCTCCTGGAGAGAAGGGGTCATTGCAGTCATACCTAAACCTGAAAAGGATAAACTAGACTGCTCCAACTACAGACCAATCAGTGTGTTAAATCAGGACTATAAACTTTTTACCGCTATCCTTGCCAAAAGGTTAGAAAATATACTGACAGACTTAATACATTTAGACCAAACAAGTTTTATAAGACAAAGACAGACACAAGATAACATTAGACGCACTTTACACATAATTCATCATATAAAAAAAAATGTAATTTAAATGCAGCCATATTGGGATTAGATGCTGAAAAAGCATTTGATTCGGTTGACTGGTCTTTCCTATATAATTCAATCAATTCAATTCAATTCAACTTTATTTATATAGCGCCATTTCACAACAACAGTCATCTCATAGCACTATCAACTGTAGGGAGGACCCCCACAGTTGCAGAAAGACCCCAGCAATCAGGCGATCCCCTGTGAGCAAGCACTTGGCGACGGTGGAGAGGAAAAACTCCCTTTTAACAGGAAGAAACCTCCAGCAGAACCAGGCTCAGGGAGGGGCAGTCATCTGCTGCGACTGGCTGGGGGGTGAGGGGACAGAGAAGAAGAAAAGAACAGACATGTAGAGAGCAAACAGCACGATGGGGACTCAATCTATGGGAGAGAACAAACAAATGTTAATGACCAGCAAAAAAAAAAAAAATATTTCATAGAGAGTGAGGAAAGGAGTGAGGCCCAGTGCATTACTGGAGGTCCCCCGGCTGACTAAACCTATTAGCAGCATAACTAAGGGAGGGTTCAGAAACACATGATCCCTCCCTAATTGTAGGCTATATCAAAAAGGTAGGTTTTAGCCCTATTCTTAAAAACAGAGATCGAGTCTGACATAGAATCTTATCCTGTTTCAATTTTCATAACAACTTCATTAGAACTATCCAGGCATTATATAAAAAACCAACAGCTAAAATAAGGATTAACGATAAATTATCATCATCTTTTGAACTGGAAAGAGGATGTTGTCAGGGCTGCCCCTTGTCTCCACTGCTCTTTGCAATCTTCATAGAACCTCTGAGCCAATGGATAAGACAGAATCAAAAAATTCAAGGTATTACACTTGGTCAAAAAGAACATAAAATAGCACTCTTTGCTGATGACATTTTAATATACCTGGGGCAGCCGGACACCTCTTTTCCAGAACTAATCTCAGTTTTTTCAGAGTATGGAGAGTTATCGGGATACGAATTAAACATGCATAAAACCCAAATTTTAACATTCAACTATGACCCAAATCAGCATTTACTAAGCAAATTCAAAACTAACTGGAAGATGGAATCTATGAAATATCTGGGGATCAAGATCCCGAAACAACTCAACAAAATTATAACACTAAACTATGATCCACTGATGGCAAAAATAAAATCTGATCTAGCAAGATGGAATATGATACCATTCTTGGGTACTGCACAAAGAATTGAAGCAGTCAAAATGAATATACTTCCATATTTATATGGAAGTATGAATATGGAATATTCATATAAAATTAATATACTTCCACGTCTTCTATGCACGTCATCCAATATATATCATCATATCGCACAGCCCTACTTTGGCCATTTTACTCTATTATATGTTCTGCACTCCGCACTCTTATGTACATAGTTCCACCTGTGAAGCCACTACAGTACCTGTGTATATACCAATGGGCTATTTATTATTTTTACTTTTATTTTTACTTCAGTCAGATGGTTAACTGTGTGTCCTGTAACTGTTTTATGTTCAAATTCTTCTCACTTACTTTACTGCGCAGTAGCCTAGTGGAGCACCCACAATTCCGTTGTGCTGTACAACTGTACAATGACAATAAAGCCTATTCTATTCTATTCTCTGGGCTCTAATGCTTTGTTGATGCCAGAGATCAGAAGAGAATGCACAGACTGGCTCAAGCTGACAGAGCGGCAACAATAACTTAAATAACCAGTCACTGAACTGAGGTATAGAGAAAAGCATCTCTGAAGGAGCAACACACTGACCCTTGAAGCTGTAGTGTCTCAGGTTTGTGCAGATGTTCACTGCTGATTACCTGATTTTGTCCCACTGCTCTATTTAACCACCTGTGTCTCATCAGCTGCAGCCTTTGTACGTGGGCAATGCCCTTTCCTCTGCATGGGAATGTTAGACCCTGAATGACAGCAGCTTGGCATCTCTACTCTACTCTCGTGTGCCTACCTGCAGCGCTTGCTTGCCTACCTCCTCAACCTTCTCCTGATGCTGGAAACCATAAGAGCAAAATCATGATCACCTAAACCTTTTCCTCTGTCTCCACTTCTCCCAGGATTAAACCTCTACTTACTGTTTTCTTGGTTGACTTGGATCTCTCCTGTGATGGAACCATAAACCTGAAAATCCTCTCACTCACCAAGTAAAAGTCCTGAAAGCAGTATTCAACCATAAGGTACAAGGACAACCCTCCACAGCACCAGTAAACATCCAGGGAACAGCCATTGAGATGGTAACATCTTACAAGTACCTGAGTGTTCACCTAAACAATAAACTGGACTGGTCACACAACACCAACATGCTCTACAAGAAGGGGCAGCACAGGCTGTACCTCCTGAGCAGACTCAGGTCTTTTGGAGTGCAAGGGGCACTCCTGAAGACCTTCTACAATTCAGTGGTGGCATCAGCCATCACATTTAGAGTGGTCTGCTGGGGCAGTGGCATCACGGCAGCCAATAGGAAGAAACTGAACAGACTGATCAAAAAAGCTAGCTCTGTTCTGGGGCGCTGCCTCGACCCAGTGGAGGAGATAGGAGAGAGGAGGATGGTGGCTAAGCTGTCATCTCTGCTCGAGTCCGAGTCCCACCCCATGCGGGACACGCTGAATGCACTGAGGAGCTCATTTAGCGGTAAGCTATGCCATCCTAAGTGCTCGAGGGAGAGTTTTCGCAGGTCCTTCCTACCTATGGCTGTCAGACTTTATAATCTAACCGGTGCTGCTCGTAGAGGTTGTATTAAACGTACTAAACATCACAACTTTGCACAATAGAGCTCGTCCCCTCCAATACACAACTAAGACAATTACAATTATCGAGGGTTGCAACAACACTGTTGATTCAAATGTGAAATATACTGTCTGGGTACATATTTATATCCATCCGTCCATCTTCTTCCGCTTAATTCTTTTTGGGTCGCAGTGGGGCTGGAGCCTATCCCAGCATCTTTGGGGGAGAGGCAGGGTACACCCTCGACAGATTGCCAGTCCATCACAGGGCCAACACAGAGAGACAGACCATCATTCACTCTCACATCCATGCCTAAGGACAATTTAAAATTCCCAGTTGATGCCAATTAACCTAACTTGCATGTTTTTGGTATGTGGGAGGAAACTGGAGAAATCCCGGAGTAAACCCACGCGGACACGGGGAGAACATACAAACTCCACATAGATCACTGTTGGTCGGGGGCTGGGATCGAACCCGGGATCCCCTGGCCAAGGGTGAGTTGCTGTACTGCCGCAGTGCTAACCACTCCACCACCGCGCTGCCCACATATTTATATTCTGCTGGGTAATTTAACTAACCGTAATGCTGTTGATACCATTTGGCTGCAATGCTCCAGCACTGTGTATATAACTGTGTACATATGTATATTTATTTACTGCTTTGGCTAACCAGTTCTTATTTTATTAAATTATTCACTATTGCTCTGAGTGCTGCTATCCCTTTGCTGCGGCAATCATAGAATTTCTCCATTGTGGGACTAATAAAGGCTTATCTTATCTTAAAAGTCCTTGGGCCCTGGGCACCTCTCCAACCTGCCCCAGAACTCTCACCTACCCAATCAAAACTGGTTTAGTCTCCACCTGATGAAGAATGGCAGCCCACCTGTAAATACTCACCGTTCCACGTTTCCACTTCACCTGTAAGAAAAGATCAGGTTTAATATTCACATTCCCTATCTCGCCATTCATTATACTGACCTTTTTCCTTCTCTCTCTGCAGGGTTGGCAGTTCTTTATTGTGCATGTTTTCAGTGTTTCAACCATTGTTAAACCTTTTCACACTGTCTCCTCTCAGTGTCTGTAATTTGGGTCCATTTAGCCAAACATGTCAGAAGCGGATGGGCTACAGCAGCAGAAGACCTCAACTGGTGCCACTCCAGTCAGCTAAGAGCAGGAAACTAAGGCTACAGTTCACACAGACTCACCAAAACTGGTTGATAGAACATGAGGGGGGGGACTCAATTTTTGCTACATTTGGATGATGAGGTCAGAATTTGGTGTTAAGAATATGAAAGAATGGATGTGTTCATGGATCATCATGGATGTGCAGCTAATAAATCTGCAGCATCTGTGTGATGCCAGCATAATCAATATGGACCATTATCTCTGAGAAATGTTTCCAGCATCTTGTTAAATCTATGCCATGAAGATTTAAAGCAGTTCTTAAGGCAATTGGGAGCCAATCCAGTAATAGCATAGTGTACCTGTTCAAGTGTATGTGTCCTCTTATAACTCTTAAAGTCAATTTAACACTGGCAAAGTTACTATGTAACTCTGACAGTGTTAAATTCAACACTTGGAAAAAAGTGAACACACATTTGTATTAATTAGACACTGATGGTTTTACTGTGTAGGCAAACCCCACGTATTAAATCTTTGGAGGTTTGTGCACAAAAACGAGACACTTGCTCAAGTAAAAACTCAACTATCTGAAACAGAATAGGAAGCAAGAGCAACTGTCAAACCTCCACAGGCACAAATCTGCACACCCGTGGGTCTTTTTTTAAGCTCTATCGTTCCCTTCCTAGTAATGTAAGCCAACTCTGCAGCCCAGAGGAGGAGGTGAGGAAGAGTGTCGTAACTGGTGCCAGCAGGGCTTTGATTACAGTAATGTGAGGGCTCAGTAGCAGCTGGAAGTTCTGTGCTAAAGTCAGCTCCGCACCGGCTGACACACCCGTCTCTTTCCTAGCAGAGGCGTAAAGCACGCGCGTGCTGCCAGTTGGTTTCTAATTCAATAAAAAATCACTCCATCAGCCTTTGGAGCCGCCATGGGCTTTTTTCTAACATTGGGCTAAACAGATTAAAGAGATTATTGGTGGCATAATCTGACATAATCAGCGATATGTTCAAATCAATATTTTTTATACCCAGTGACTCCGCTTCACAGATAATAGTATTCAGAGGGGTCTTTCTTTCAAACACAGGCAGGTTCATTTCTGCAGCACATTTCAGCAACAGGGCAATTGAAAAACATGAAGTGTATCACAGTGAAATTAGATTTGTCTTTGAAAAAACAAACAACAGGTGTCCACAACAAAATACATACATTTTTTTTTATTATTTAAACTGCTACACAAATGAGTGAATTGCACTTTCTGGGATTTGTGATCCCACAAATGAACAAGCCCAACTTATAGTTCTCTAAACTGGAAAATCAAATAGACTCTGATTGTTTTGTTTTGGATCATTTAAAAAAACCTTTACTGAATTAGACTTACAGTGGGGCAAAAAAGTATTTAGTCAGCCACCAATTGTGCAAGTTCTCCCACTTAAAAGATGAGAGAGGTCTCCAATTTTAATCATAGGTATACCTCAACTATGAGAGACAAAATGAGGGGAAAAAAATCCAGAAAATGACATTGAATGATTTTTTAATGAATTAATTGGTAAATTCCTCGGTAAGATAAGTATTTGGTCAATAACAAAAGTTCATCTCAGTACTTTGTTATATACCCTTCGCTGGCAATGACAGAGGTCAAACGTTTTCTGTAAGTCTTCACAAGGTTTTCACACACTGTTGCTGGAATTTTGGTCCATTCCTCCATGCAGATCTCCTCTAGAGCAGTGATGTTTTGGGGCTGTCGCTGGGCAACACGGACTTTCAACTCCCTCCAAAGATTTTCTATGGGGTTGAGATCTGGAGACTGGCTAGGCCACTCCAGGACCTTGAAATGCTTCTTACGAAGCCACTCCTTCGTTGCCCGGGTGGTGTGTTTGGGATCATTGTCATGCTGAAAGATCCAGCCATGTTTCATCCTCAGTGCCCTTGCTGATGGAAGGAGGTTTTCACTCAAAATCTCACGATACATGGCCCCATTCATTCTTTCCTTTACACGGATCAGTCGTCCTGGTCCCTTTGCAGAAAAACAGCCCCAAAGCATGATGTTTCCACCCCCATGCTTCACAGTAGGTATGGTGTTCTTTCTCCTCCAAACATGACAAGTTGAGTTTTTATCAAAAAGTTCTATTTTGGTTTCATCTGATCATATGACATTCTCCCAGTCCTCTTCTGGATCATCCAAATGCTCTCTAGCAAACTTCAGACGGGCCTGGACATGTACTGGCTTAAGCAGGGGGACACATCTGGCACTGCAGGATTTGAGTCCCTGGCGGCGTAGTGTGTTACTGATGTAGCCTTTGTTACTTTGGACCCAGCTCTCTGCAGGTCATTCACTAGGTCCCCCTGTGTGGTTCTGGGATTTTTGCTCACCGTTCTCGTGATCATTTTGACCCCACGGGGTGAGATCTTGCATGGAGCCCCAGATCGAGGGAGATTATCAGTGGTCTTGTATGTCTTCCATTTTCTAATAATTGCTCCCACAGTTGATTTCTTCACACCAAGCTGCTTACCTATTGCAGATTCAGTCTTCCCAGCCTGGTACAGGTCTACAATTTTGTTTCTGGTGTCCTTTGACAGCTCTTTGGTCTTGGCCATAGTGGAGTTTGGAGTCTGACTGTTTGAGGTTGTGGACAGGTGTCTTTTATACTGATAACGAGTTCAAACAGGTGCCATTAATACAGGTAACGAGTGGAGGACAGAGGATCCTCTTAAAGAAGAAGTTACAGGTCTGTGAGAGCCAGAAATCTTGCTTGTTTGTAGGTGACCAAATACTTATTTTACCGAGGAATTTACCAATTAATTCATTAAAAATCCTTCAATGTGATTTTCTGGATTTTTTTTTCTCATTTTGTCTCTCATAGTTGAGGTATACCTATGATGAAAATTGGAGACCTCTCTCATCTTTTAAGTGGGAGAACTTGCACAATTGGTGGCTGACTAAATACTTTTTTGCCCCACTGTAGCTGGGGACACACCCAGCCAACGATCGCTCATCTGGCAAGCTCAGGGTATCAGTGAACCTAGTCTGTTATGTCCAGTACCATCGGCACAAAACAAATCTTGTCTGTGATTTGGTTTTTTTGTCAATTCAACACTTATCAGTGAATGAGAGTACTCTGAATAGCTGTTGAAAGCAGTGAATAAGTGAGTGCAGGTAAAGAACATACAGTTCCCGATTTCTTATATTTTTGCATATTTGTTACACTTAAATGTTTTAAATAATCAAATTTTAATATTAGACAAAGATCCATCCCTCCATTTTCTACCACTTTTCTGAGGTCCGGGTCATGGAGGCAGCAGCTCAAGCCCAGACTTCTCTCTCCCCAGCCACCTGCTCCAGCTCTTCAGAGAAGATACCAAGACGTTTCCAGGACAGCTGGGAGACATAGTCTCTCCAGCATGTCCTGGGTCTGCCCCGGGGTCTCCTCCCAGTGGGACATGCCCAGAACATCTCAAGTGGGAGGCGTCCAGGAGGTATCCTGATGAGAAGCCCAAACCACCTCAACTGGCTCCTTTTGATGTGGAGGAGCAGCGGTTCTACTCTGAGCCTCTCTTGAATGACTGAGCTCCTCACCCTATCTCTAAGGATGAGTCCAGCAGTCCTACAGAGAAAGCTCATTTCAGCCGCTTGTATCTGCGATCTTATTCTTTCGGTCATTACCCAAAGCTCATGGCCATAGGTGAGGGTAGGAACGTAGACTGACCAGTAAATCAACAGCTTTGCTTTGAAGCTCAACTCCCTCTTCACCACAACAGACCAGTATAATGTCTGCATCACTGCAGATGCTGCTCCATTCCATCTGTCAATCTCTCGCTCCATTCTTCCCTCACTTGTGAATGAGACCCCGAGATACTTAAACTCCTCCACTTGGGGCAGGAGCTTGTCCCCAACCCGGAGAGGGCAATCCACCCTTCCAGCTAAGGACCATGGACTCGGACTTAGAGGCGCTGAATCTCATCCCAGCCACTTCGCACCCAGTAACAAACCATCCCAGCAAGACCTGTAGGTCATTGCTCAATGAAGCCAACAGAACGACATCATTTGCAAACAGCAGAGGTGAGATCTTGTGGTCACCGAACATGACACCCTCCGTTCCTTGGCTGCGGCTAGAAATCCTGTCCATAAAAACTATGAATAGTATAGGTGACAAAGGGCAGCCCTGGCGGAGCCCAACTCTCACTGGAAATGAGTCCGACTGGATGTTGGCAATATGAACCAAACTCTTGCAACGGTTGTATGTCATAACTCTGGCTCTCACGAGCCAGGAAAGAGATTCGAGGGCGACCAGTGAGTTGGCGTAATTTATTAAAACAAAACACACACACTACACTAAATAACAAACAGCAAAATAAAGAGCCACGTGGGGCTAAAACACACACAGAACCAAAGGTACATACCACCCAGGGAGAAAGGCTAGAGGGGCGGCGAGGGAAAAAATACTCGCCGAGTCGCAGCACTAACACTGGGGAAGACGCCGAGGTAACGGCGAACTGCAGCTGGGCGGAGGAGCTAACAGTCGTGGAAACACAAGATGAGTCTTTCCAAAGCGAGGTCGCAGCGACGAGTGACTCTCGGCTGCTCGCTTAAATGGAGGAGGAGATTGGAGATAGGAGACAGCTGTCCCAGCGCAGCTGAACTAGACAGCTGGCAATCAGCTGGGCGCTGTCAAAGAGCGGGCCATGGAAGACCCGGCACGGACTACCCCGGAGCAGGAGCGAACTGGACAACCTGAACGCAGAGCAAAGATAGTTCAGGTCGTGACAGTACTCCTCCCCCGAGCCGCGCCTCCTGGAGCGGCCTAACCCCCCCCCCCCCCGAGGGAAGACCAGGGAGGGCGGTGGGGGCCAGATCTGGGAGAAAGGGGGGAACCAGAAAAAGGAGGCAGGGAAGAAAAAAAAACCTAGACACAGCATAGGGTCAGATACCATAATAATCCTAACCCCAAGAAAAAACCATCACCCCCTCCTCTGCAGACGCCAGACGGTCTGTGCAGGACCACAGGAGGTGGAGAGAAACGACAAGAACAAGATACAAGGGCACAGCGATACAGTCATGGGAAGAAAAAAGCTCACAACAACTTAGGGCGAGGACAAGACAAAAACTCATGTCCTGAAGGACCGAAAACTATAAAACTCTGATGAACATCAGGTTGAAGTAGACTTACACAAGTAAACCCCGACCAAAACAGAATATACGGAAGTAATTCGGGCCTAAGACCCAAAAATAGAGCCTGAGGCCGCAAACTGGCATAAAGATACAAAAAACCAACTCCTCAATCACGTATTAACACAACGGAAGTCACAAAACAGTCAGGAGGAGGGCATAAATACAGAAAAAAAAAAACAAGACTACTCAGAATGAGGCCAGGCAATGTGAAGCAAATGCTACTTAAAGGAGAAATTAGAATAAGACCATACTGGGATCACAAAACACAGAAAATTGCCCAAAGAAAAATTCTCGGTAGAAATGACATCCCAATAAGGACTCTAACACAGTAAGTTCCTTGATGTCCCGAATGAAATTAAATAATGGAAGCATACAAAACACAAGGCTATGAACAGTTAGTCAGTCTGTCAGAAATGACAGCAGGTGGAGTGAGGCAGGCGATGACAGCTTGTCCGGCGGGCGGCCCGAACACCACCAGGCCAGGAACCACAGCACCAGTTCGGGTGGTCTACCCGAGTCCCAGGCTAGGAGACAGTTTCTCCGGAGGCCGACCCAGATCACCGAACCAGCCAGATGGCTTCCCAGGCGGTCGTCCCGTGACCTCAGACCACGGAGAGCTGAGGGAGAAGTCTTGGTGCAGCTTCCTCCCAGAGGGAAAAGGCAGGAGGAAACTGACCCAGGTGAGAAAAACCCCCACAGTAGTAGGGGGAGAAGAGATGGAGGCCAGGGGCAAAGTTAGCCTGCCATCTAATGGCAACAAGGGTAGGGGGAAACTGGCCCGGGTGAGAGGAACCCCAACAGCGGCAGGAGAAGAAATGATGGAGGCAAGGGGCGAAGTCAGCCAGACGTCAGGCGAACACAATCCTCCAGCTCCCACGCTAACCGTTACCCGGACCGGCGCAGCACCCCCGGTGGACCCCGAACGGGCCGGCGCAGCACCCCCGGTAGACCCCGAACGGGCCGGCGCAGCACCCCCGGTAGACCCCGAACGGGCCGGCGCAGCACCCCCGGTGGACCCCAGCTGGGCCGGCGCAGCACCCCCGGTGGACCCCAGCTGGACCGGCAAAACACTCCCGGTGGACCCCAGCTGGACCGAGACAGCACCTCCGGGCGCAGCGTCTGAGGCGAACACCGTGCAGGGAACCGGAACCTCCGAGATGGCACCCAGAGCAGGTTCGTCTCCGATGACCCTGGGGAGAGGCTCAGAGGGACAAAAGGAACCGGGATCAGGATCACCGGCAGCGGCAGAGCCCGGCGGAACAGGCTCGAGCGCAGTAGACGGCTGCACCCGGCCCGCCCCCCCGAGAGACAGGCAATAATGCTCCAGAATAGAGAAGAGAAAAACAAAATAGAGCACTTGCCTGATCTCGGGTTCTACCGCCATCCAGGACTTCGATGCTCCGGGCTCAGCGTGCAGGACTCCGTCCTCCGGCTCCAACTCGACTGCGAATGGCTCCGCAGCCGGCATGATGGTTTCCACAGTCAAACGACCTCCAAACGCCGAAAACCGCGTCGACAGCCCACCTGGCGTGGGGGCAGGAGATCTGGACTCTGCTGGGCCGAACCATTCCTCCGTGGAGACCCGGGGACGCTTAATCGTCGGCGCTGGCTCCAACAGGCAGTTCGACCTTCTCCTCTGCCCATAACGTGGCTGCGGGGCTGGGGCAAAACCCTCCAGGGCCGCAGGCCGCCTCCTCCTCGCGCAGCGGTGTACACCTGGCACCGGGGCACACTCAAGGGGAAGAGACACAGAGGACGCAGGTTCATATTCAGTTTTTGCAGCGGGAGGAGAGAGCTCAGGGGACTGTGAACCCTGAACTCCTCCCCCAGGAATCAAACAAGGCAATTCACTCACAATGGGAGGAGAATGAAAGGACACTTGCCTGATTCCCAGAGGACCGGTGGAACCCGCTACAAGAGGCTTGAGTCTCTCTTCTCCCAACCGGATAGAAGTGGGGGACCCCCCGGACAGATGAGGTGGTGCTACCCGCACCAGATCGGGACCTGGAACACCTGGGGACGAATTTGCGCTCCTCCCAGCAGCCGGAGTGAATGACGAAGAGGGGGGTGAAACAGCTGAGGAGAGCTGGGGGCCCAAAGCTGACGGGACAGCGGGGAGAGCGGGCCCAGGAGCGGGAGCAGCTGATTCACTTCTTCGGCAAGACACGGGAGCTACAGCAGGCTGGGGGGCAGAATTCGTGTGGTTTCCTGGAGCGGGATCCGGACAGGACTCTCGCTGAGATGAGTGGGGAATTTGGGAGCGACGTCTTCTGAACGTGAGGTCGGGAAAACGCCGCTCCTGCGCGGTGAGCGAAGCCAACAGGTCAGCGTATTCCGGATAATTGTTCAGCTCTGGGTTCTTCTCGACCAGCCTGACCGCCGCAATCACGTTCTTCATGGCTACGGGGGGAACGGCGGCGGAAGAAGCGGCTGCCACTCGATCCGCAATGCGCATCGCTGTCACTCTCATCTTCTCCGGGGGAAACCCGGTTGACGTCACTCTATCCTGGGGATCACCCCTGGGTGAGGCGAACTCCTGGACTGGATCGGCGGGAGGAGCGGGATTCCGAAGCGAGGAGCGATGGCGTCCTGTCCTCGGTTTCCTGCCGGAGTTCTCCTCCAGCCTACGGAGTCTTTCCCAGGCCACAGAGATGTCTGCCCTCCTCGCCTTAACCTCGGGGAGAAGGAAGTAGCGAGAAAAGCTGTTAAGCATTCCCTCGGCGAGCTCCAGGCGCCAGCGTATCTCGCTGGGGGCATCGTAGAGGTCCGTGGTGAACAACGTTCCGTCCACAAGGTCCAGAGCCTCCGAGAGATCGTGGCCTGGGTGCCGCATGCGTCTCCTGGAGGGAGACATGATACAGGCTTGCCTACGCCCAGAGGAAGGAAAAAGAGAGCGTCGAGTCCTTACGGCAAACTCACGGTCGCGGCCGTCTCAGTATGGCTGCGACCTACTGTCATAACTCTGGCTCTCACGAGCCAGGAAAGAGATTCGAGGGCGACCAGTGAGTTGGCGTAATTTATTAAAACAAAACACACACACTACACTAAATAACGAACAGCAAAATAAAGAGCCACGTGGGGCTAAAACACACACAGAACCAAAGGTACATACCACCCAGGGAGAAAGGCTAGAGGGGCGGCGAGGGAAAAAATACTCGCCGAGTCGCAGCACTAACACTGGGGAAGACGCCGAGGTAACGGCGAACTGCAGCTGGGCGGAGGAGCTAACAGTCGTGGAAACACAAGATGGGTCTTTCCAAAGCGAGGTCGCAGCGACGAGTGACTCTCGGCTGCTCGCTTAAATGGAGGAGGAGATTGGAGATAGGAGACAGCTGTCCCAGCGCAGCTGAACTAGACAGCTGGCAATCAGCTGGGCGCTGTCAAAGAGCGGGCCATGGAAGACCCGGCACGGACTACCCCGGAGCAGGAGCGAACTGGACAACCTGAACGCAGAGCAAAGATAGTTCAGGTCGTGACATTGTATAGGGACCGGATAGCTCGTAATAACAAGCCCGATATCCCATACTCCTGCAGCACCCCCCACAAGAGACCACGAGGGACGTGGCCGAATGCTTTCTCCAAGTCCACAAAACACATGTGGACTGGTTGTGCAAACTCCCACAAACCCTCGAGGATTCTCAAGAGGGTAAAGAGTTGGTCTGATGTGCCACAGCCGGGATGAAAACCACATTGTTCCTCCGGGATCTGAGGTTCGACCAGCAGCCGGAATCTCTTCTGCAGTATGCTGGCATAGACCTTCTCAGGGAGGCTGAGAAATGTCATCCCTCTAAAGTTGGAACACACCCTCTGGCCCCCCTTCCTGAAGAGAGGAACCACCACCCTAGTTTGCCATGCCAAAAGCACTGTCCCCAACCTCCACGCAGTGTTGCAGAGGCATGTCAACCATGACAGCCCTACAACATCCAGGACCTTGAGGTACTCAGGGCGAATCTCATCCATCCCCGGCCCCGGCCACCAAAGAGTTTTGTAACCACTTCGGCAGCCTCAGCCACTGTGATGGGTGAGTCATCCCCCTTGTCCTCAAGTCTTGCTTCCTCTGTGGAAGACACGCCAATGAGATTGAGGAGATCCTTGAAAAATTCCTTCCACCGCCCAACGATGTCCCCAGTCGAAGTCAGCAGTGCCCCATCCACACCATACACAGTGTGGACAGGGAGCTGCTTCCCCCTCCTGAGCCACCTGACAGTTTGCCAGAATCTCTTCGAAACCGACCAAAAGTCTTTGGTCCATGGCCTCACCAAACTCCTCCCATGCCCAAGTTTTTCCTTCAGCAACCAGCCGAGCTGCACTACACTTGGCCCGTCGGTACACCTCAGCTGCTTCGGGAGTACCACAAGCCAACCAAGCTCGATAGGACTCCTTCTTCAGCTTAATGGCCCCCCTCACCACTGCTGTCCACCACTTGGTTTGGGGGTTCCCACCATGAGATGCACCAACAACCTTGCGGCCACATCTCTGGACAGCTGCTTCAACAATGGAGATGGAGAACATGGTCCATTCAGACTCCATGTCTCAAAACTCCCTCGGAATCTGGTCAAAGTTCTTCTGGAGGTGTAAGTTGAAGACCTCTTGGACAGGGGCCTCAGCTAGACATTCCCAGCACACCCTCACTATACGTTTAGGTCTACCGGCTCTGAGTGGCATCCAACCCTGCCATCGGATCCAACTCACCACCAGATGGTGATCAGTTGATGGCTCTGCACCTCTCTTTACCCGAGTGTCCAAGACATATGGTCACAAGTCTGATAACAAGATAACAAAATCGATCATTGGCCTGTGACCTAGGGTGTCCTGGTGCCAGGTGCACATATGAACACCCTTATGCTTGAAAATGGTGTTTGTTATGGACAAACTGTGGTTGGCACAGAAGTCCAGTAACTGAACACCACTCGGGTTCAGATTGGACAGGCTATTCCTCCCAATCACGCCCTTCCAGGTTTCACTGTCGCTGCCCACGTGCACAGTGAAGTCCCCCAGTAGGACAATGGAGTCTCCAAGAGGAGCACTCTCCAGCACCCCAGTCAGAGACTCCAAAAGGGTGGGTACTCTGACCCATCATTTGGTGCATAGGCACAAATGATGCCCAGGACCCGTTTCCCAACCCGAAGGCGCAGGGAAACAACCCTTTCATCCACCGGAGAGAACTCCATTGTCAAGGCCGAAAGGCAGAGGGATACAAGAACAACCACCCCTGCTCATCACCTCTCGGCCGGGGCAACTCCAGTGTTGGCCAAGCTCCAGCCCCTCTCCAGGAGACTGGCTCCAGAACTGGAGCTGTGCATTGAGGTGAGCCCAACTATATCTAGCCAGTATCTCTCAACTTTGTGCACCAGCTCAGCCTCCTTCCCCACCAGAGAGGTGACATTCCATGTCACAAAAGCCAGTTTAGAAAGCTGGGGATCAGACTGCCAAGGTCTCTGCCTTCGACCATCACCTAATCCACATTGCACCGGATCCCCATGGTCCCTCCTGCAGGTGGTGATTCCACTGGTGGGCGGAGCCATGTAACTCCTTCAGGCTGAGTTCAGCTGGGTCCCATGGGCAGAAACCCAACCACCAGGCACTAGCCATTGAGCCCCTTCCCCAGTAACACCCCTTCCTCAGTAACACCATACCAGGCGGGGTACACTGAATCCTTGATCTTTCTTTCATCATGGGAGTCTGTTGGATCGATCTTAGTCTGGCCCTTCACTCAGGACCAGTTTGTCTTGGGAGACCCTACCAGAGGCAAATTGCCGCAGACAACATAGCTCCTGGGTTCAGTAAGGCATGCAAACCCCCTACCACGATAAGGTGGCGATCCATGGGGGGTATTAGACAAAGATAACCCAAGTAAATACAAAACAGTTTTTAAATGATGATTTCATTTATTAAGGGAAAAAAGCTATCCAAACCTACCTGGCCCTATGTAAAAAAGTAATTGCCCCTAAACCTAATAACTGGTTGTGCTGCCCTTGGCAGCAACAACTGCAATCAAGCATTTGCGATAATGAGTCTTTTACATCACTGCTGAGGAAATTTGGCCTAGTCTTCTTTGCAGAATTGTTTTAATTCAGCCACATTGGAGGGGATGAGTGTAGCATCATCAGCTGGATCCAAATTTATAAAATTACTCCTTGCTGAAGAGAAATTGTTTCATCCCAAAGTCTGGTCGTAAACCTCTCCTTTTCACCCAAGACCGGGGAGCTGAGAAGCCTTATGCCATCATAAGGCTTCATAACATCATCATAACGACATCATAAAGTGGATAAGTCACTCCCTGCTCAGGATCTGGAGTAATTTCCTCTCAAATCCATTTGCCAAAAGAATGCCAAAGTGACACATTTATGACCTGATGTTCCACAGACTGTTGACCAGCAAGATTCCTCTCATCTGTGAAGGTCCAACATTGCCCTCCAATGGATAACACAGGAATATTTCCCCTTAGGACTGAATATTTTCTCTTTCTGATGCTTAAAACTATTAATTGTGAACCATGGACTAGCCTGTCATTCTCCACAGACAACATCAGCCATTGAAGACTATGATTGGACCCTGTGATGGACAATTATGGTTTGAAATGCTTTTATTGATATTATTTGATGTGTTCCTTTATCTTCACAAAGAATTACTTCTTGTTCCTTTATTGATAAGTAGAATATCTTAGTCACTAAAGTTTAAAGAATTTATGCTATAATAGGCAGCATAGGTTTCAAGTTAATTTCCACTCTTCATATCAAATCCTATGCATCCTTCTGTTGCTCTCTGTGTGAGGCTCACATTCCAAAGGCTGTGAACTGACCAATCAGATTTTAATCCTTCCTTCATACCCATTTTAATCAATTTTACAACCCTGGACCAAACAAAGGAACTCAGTGCAATTGGTCAAAAGTTTACACTAATAGGCAGATCCAATCCTAATCTTTGAATGTAATTGGTCAGGCTCAGTTGTCATTCAAAAATACTGGGCCAAATTGGAAAACTTTCCCTCTGTTTTCCAGTCAAGTCTTGAAGAAGTCTGGGGAGAGTCATGTTCTGCTCTTCCTTCCTAAGCAGGCCCAGAGCGCAAGCTCTGTGTTCTGTGTAACTTTTTTCTTTAAAATTCATCTTTTCCTGTTTAATTTTTTTCTTAAATTACTGTGCTAAGAAGATTTTGTCTTGATTTTCACTAAGCTTAAGTCAACTTTGTTCTGACCACAACACATCGGAAGAAACACATGTGTGGTGGGTTTTTTTTATTTATCAAGTTTGATTTTCTGATCAGGCTTTGAACGATAAACAAATATCTGGAATTTGACAACCTGGCCAAACGTCAAATTCCTTTTTCTGTGTATAAACTGAGACGACGACCAGTGTGATGAGCATCCAGCTTCTACGGTTGTGATCCATAGGAGCAGTGCCAGTACCGGACCTTTTTGTGGCAGAACCTGCCCCTTTCTCTCCACTTCACCAATGAACATTCATCTGGACCAAGGTTGGTACCTGGAAGGCCTGCTACCAAGGCACAATCTGACTTAATCTGCTGTGCTCAAGGTCTGTTAAATGGTATTCACTTATATAGCACTTTCTTTCATCTCTAGATGACCAAAGCGCTTTACAGATCCTGCTATCCACCCATTCACACACACATTCACACACTGCCGCCGTCATTATATTTGTTGTCCAAATTAAATTAAATTCTTCAGAATATTCATTGTATAAGTTCTATAAACCTAACATCTTCAAACTCCTTTAAGAACGTCAAATGCATTTACTGAATCTTTTATTAATCTCTGTTCCTCTTAAGAGTAACACAAATTTTCCTTTTTATAAACTAATTTTTATCGTCATTACCTCCGCCAGGCCGAAAAGGCCAGGAGGAGGTTATGTTTTTGCCAGGGTTTGTGTGTTTGTCTGTTTGTCTGTCTGTCTGTCTGTTTGTCTGTTGGTTAGCAAGATAACTCAAAAAGTCTTGGACGGATTTGCATGAAACTTTCAGGCGTTGGTGGAAATGGTACAAGGAAGAACTGATTAAATTTTGGGGGTGATCCGGTTCACCGTCTGGATACAGGAATTTTTTTAAAGCATTTTTCAACACTGTGACATAGGGCCATTTTCAACATGTGCGCAGGCGCAATGGAGGCCGCTGGGCGTCGTGTCTGACCAACACAAACTCCGCCTTCTTCAATGTTTTAGCCACAAAAGCATGCGGAAAACACTGCTGGCCTCGGACCCCCAGCGTGCCTGTGCCAGCCATAGGCGCTGCGCACATTGCGCTGGTCGTCGTGTCTGACCAACACAAACTCCGCGTTCTTCAACGTTTTAGGCACAAAAGCACGCGGAAAACACTGCTGCCCTGGGCCCGCCAGCGTGCCTGTTTTTGCGCCACGCTGCAAAACCTGACATGGACACCTGTCCGCCGCCCCATTATTTGCCACAAATTCCCCGCCCAGCTATAGGCGCTGCGTAAAAACGACCTCTCTGCCGGGGAAGACTCTAAATTCTGTTTTGCCGCGGACCGCAACCCCAATGTAATATAAAATATAATATACCTGAACCCGCCAAGTCTGCGGGTATGGGTGGGCAATATAAGCTGCGGCTTCAGCCATCGCCCATTTCGGATAACTCACGTGGAATTGTATAGAAGAAGGAGTCTTTGTCTAATTTGACCTTGTTGTTATATTATACAGTTTCTTTTAACCTGTACTGTATTATCCGAAATAAATTCATTCATTCATTCAAAACCCATGGCAACCTGTCTAACCAATCTGCATCCGTCAGTGGAGGAGATGGACACACCAACACTTCAGTTTATTACCTCCGCCAAGGAGGCAATGCTTTTACAACCGTAAAACGGGGCTATAAGGGACGGCGGGGTAATATGGGACACTTTTCTAAATGTAATTCTGCTTTTTTAATTTTGCTTCCGCCTAGATTTGATGAAGGATTCAGGGATATTTGACAATAACAACACAACTCAGCGTCCTGCTCAAAATAAAAAAAGCAGAATTACATTTAAAACATTTCCCACAAAACTGTCCCTTATAGCCCCATTTTACACTACTGAACCACTAATCCTATCACTATCACATTGATTGTCATTCATTAATTGTCTGTTTATTGCACTGTCCATGTCAAATAAACAAATAATCATTGTGAATCCAATTGCTACTCATATCTTTTCATGCTCAGGGAATCTGAAAACGTACACACGAACACTCTATGGGGGGAACTGTGCCGCTTGGCGGAGGTCTGCGCTCTCCGAGTGCTTTTCTAGTTTTCTTTATAAAATTGCATCCAATTTTTCTAACCATTCTGCTTTACAGCTATTTTATGTGGTTTTTTTTCATTTTCCATTACAGTGCCAATTTAAGCTGTTTTTATGTGGTTCCACAAATGTTTGATAATACAAGTTATGCTCAGTAATCCATTAACAGTTAGTGTGCTCATGATACATGTTGTATTCACTGTCTTAAAGTCATCTGAATGTGTTCATCTATCCTGAAATTTCTTATTAAGCTATTAAAAAGGCATATTGGAGTTATTGTTTGATTTCATGTCCATCTCCTTGAATAAAAGCAGAAAAGAACTCAGGTTTATGAGACTGATTTATTGCTGGTACAAATATTAAATTGTTAATAAAATTGTCCATTTTTCTGGATTGGTGCCCCAACGAGTTTATGTGTGTTGGTAATGAAAAGAAATCTTCATTCCTACTCACATTTTTATTTACATTAATATTTGTACCCGCATAAACCACTACATGAGCTTGAGGTCACAAACTGATGGTCGGACATTCTCCTTCTGGTAGAGAGCAGAATTCATGGTTCCATCATTTACAGCAGGTTGTCCAGGTCCTGAAGCAGCAAAGCAGGCCCAGACCATTATACTACTACCACCATGTATGATTGTTGGTATGATGTTCTTTTAATGAAATGGTGTGCTAGTTTTATGCCAGATGTAACGCAACGCACACCTTCCAGAAAGTTCAGCTTTTATCTCATCAGTCCACAAAATATTTTCCCAGTAGTCTTGGGGATGATCAAGATGTTTTTTCTGTCAAGTGTGAGAAGAGCCTTTGTGTTCATTTTGGTCAATAATGGTTTTCACCTTGGAACTCTCCCATGGATGCCATTTTGTTGAATCATGGACCAGTGGCCAAACTGAGGCAAGTGAAGTCTGCAGTTCTTTTTTTTGGGCCAGAACCAGATCAGTAGGCAGGCTCTGGATCTGAAGTTTATCATTTTTTAACAGCCTTGGTGGAGGCATGCACTTTCTGTGTGCCCTCTAGTTAATGCTATAATAACCTGAGCCTATGTTTACTTATTTTAGTAATTTTATCTTAACTAGTGAATAGCCATGCATGCCCATAGAAACACGTGCATGCCCGTAGAGGGGACGCATTGGAACAGAATTCTTGCCAGTTACAGGACAGTTGGTATAGCAACACAGCACTAAGTTGCAATCACATGTGATGGCTTTTGTATGCAGCAAAACATAAAAATCACACAAAATATGCCCTGCCATCTGGGGCTGTTTGCCCCTGGCTTGTTACTTCTTCTCCTGCCTGTCACTGTTTTGTGTTATGTTACTTCTTCTTCTTCTTCCTTTAGATTTGATTGGCAGTTGGTAACCAGCTTACAAGTGCATTACTGCCACGTACTTTACTCTATATCATCACTGTATATCTTTGTATCAGGAGTTCTTATAAGGAGTTCTGAACAACTCCCTGTGTGTGAAAAAATTATCCATCTTGGACTGTGTCCTTGGCAGCGTTAATAGCTGTGCCAGTCTTGTAGGGAGTCATGTGCTCTGTCTATGTGCCGTCATATAGACATCATCTGGTGGGTCTTCTTCTTCTTTGTTCAGACCACTGAAGGGCCTCCTCCTGTCTCAGACAGCTGTGTTGTTCACAATCATGCCTCCGACGTACTGGTGGAACCTCAGGTGTTTCATGTTCACAGCATCCATTCTGACATGCAGCAGTTCTCCTCATTCTATTGCTCTCCATCTGGTAGGTTTTCTTCTTCTTCGTTCAGACCACTGATTGAGGGGTAGGTGCGTCGTAATTCCAGTTCATGGGCACGATCCTGAAAAAGTGGCTTATGACCCTGTTCAGGAAGGCCCGTGCATGCCCGTAGAAACCAAGAAACCAGGGTACCCGGAGGAATCAGCGCTTTGCTTGGCATTTTACACATTTGTAGTGTAGACTGGCATTCGTCAAGTTTACACATCATGTAGGCATGGCGAGTCGTCCTATGATGCCTGAGTTCATAGGATGCGCTATGATGATGAGGCAGAGATCATAGGCCATCCTATGATGTCCTAAAAACATGCTTTAAAGTCTGTCGTACCCTATGCTGGTGAAGGGTGTCCTCCTGTCTCAGACAGGTGCAATGTACTGCTGGAACCTCAGGTGTTTCATCTTCATGGCATCTTTTCTGACGTGCAGCAGTTGTTGTCATTCTATTGCTCTCCATCTGGTGGGTCTTCTTCTTCTTCTTTGTTGAGACCACTGGTTGAGGGATAGGTGCGTCGTAATTCCAGTTCATGGACAGGATCATGAAAATAGATCTGAGCAAAAAGAGGCTTTCCGGCATGGACTCACTGTATATGACATCATAAAGACATGAAGGCGGCCTTGATGTATATGACATCATAAAGACACATTGCCTGATGTCTGTCACTCTATATGACATCATAAAGACATGAAGGCAGGCTTGGTTGTCTATGTGCCGTCATATAGGCATCGCGAGTCGTCCTATGATGCCTGAGTTCATGGTCTGTATGACATCATAAAGACACATTTGTCTGTGTCCTATGATGCCTGAGTTCAAAGACACATGGTCTATATGACAACATAAAGACACATTTGTCTATGTGTCCTATGATGCCTGAGTTCATAGGACGTCCTATGATGTTCAGGCAGCGATCATAAGCCGTCCTATGATGTCCTATAAACGTGACAGACAGACACACACACACAGACAGACACAGATTTCTTGCTTTTATAGAGTGAAGATATTTCACACATAGGGAGTTGTTCAGAACTCCTTATAAGAACTCCTGATACAAAGATATACAGTGATGATATAGGGTGAAGTATGTGGCGATAATGCACCTGTAAGCTGGTTATCAACCACCAATCAAATCTAAAAGAAGAGGATCATTGTTTAGCTATTCTATCCCAGTTGCAAAGAAGCAAGAAAAAGTTACACATTTATTTGAAAAAAAAAATTTACAACAAAAACCACAAATTGTAAAAAATAAAAAAGTTACAATTCTTACAAAAAAAAAAATGCAAAATTTAAGAGAAAACAACTCATTTTCTGTCTATGGCACAGCAGTGCTCCTGTCAGCTCACCACCCTGGCGGTCAAGGTTTTTTTTTTCAAGAAAATATTCAGTTTAGATATGACAAACTCCAAAGGCTGTAACTTGAAAGTGGTAAGAGATAATGGCGTACTGTCAATTAGAAAGACTAGTACATACCTGTGCATGCCCATAGAAACCCAAGTATAAGCAAGTATTTCTGCATGCCCATAGAAAGCAGGTGTAAGCAAGCACATCAGCACTCATTCAGTGATGCCTGACTTTGATCTTTGATGGTGTCTTAGTGAGTCCTGTGATCTTTGATGATGTCATAGCGAGTGCTGTGATCATGAGTCATGCCTGCGTTTGATCTTTGAAGATGTCCTATGTCCTATGATCTTTGATGATGGCATAGCGATGATGTACTGCTTCGAATGGGTGTAAGATTTCCAGATTTACACAAAAACTGACAGAGATTTCTTGAATTTATTGAGTGATATTTTTTTAAGATTTCCAGATTTACTGCTTTGAATGGGTGTGGTTTAAAGTGCTGTGTCCTATTGTGTATATGACGGCATGGTCCTTTTGCCTATATGACGGCATCATGAGTCCTGATGTTCACTGTATATGACATCATAAAGACATCAAGGATGGCATCATATCATATGCAGACAGGCAGGCATCACTGTATATGACATCATAAAGACATGAAGGCAGGCTTGATGTCCTATGATGCAGACATCATAGGGACATCACAGGAACATCAAAGGCTCTCTATGATGCAGACATCATAGGCACATCATTGGCCATCCTATGATGTCCGATGATCGTGACACACAGACAGACACACACATACAGAGATTTCTTGAATTTATAGAGTGATAGAGTGACAATGAATATGATCCAAAGTTTGAGATAGGAGTAAATTTATGCATCTAATTTGCATAATGCAACAGCAGCGGTATGGAATTACATAACTTTCGGTCAAAAGTGGACTTTGGACATATTTACACAAAGGATGGTTTTGTTTTTTTGTTCTCATTTTTGTTTTTGGTTTTTTATCTTATCTTCAAAGTATATGAACCAGAAAATCAGTAGAATGTACACAAACAAATAAATACATTGGACCTACCACTCACCATGTCTTCATTCGTCCATTTTTGTCATCCCTGGTCCTTATTTCGTCTTCTGCCAGTCATTTTCACTTTCTCTCCCACATCCAGAAAGTCTCACATGAATGTTATGATTTATTCCACCTCAATTTTGGTTACATAACACTGCCGAACCAGCGCTATTGTTCTCTGTCGTCACGTGCAGCTCCGTCGATGGCAGACGAAAATGTACATGCTCCAGACCACCTTCTGCTGTCACAAAAGGTAAATATTTCCCTTCAGAATCTAAATAATCTCTTTTTAGAATCATAGTTGGCAAAATTTGGAGCAAATGTGTCCTCCGTGTGGAAATATATGTTGGGAGGAGCCTTTGTTTACATTCTCTTCTTCGTGTTCCCGGAAATGATGTTGGAGGCGGTTCATTTGGGTGAAGTCCTCCAGTGAAGAGCAGTAAGCTATACGTGGCTGACATCTTGTGATGTGAAATGCTTGGTACAACTGGGTTTTCTGTGCTTTTTGGACACATCACATGGCAGGCGCGGACCTGTGACTTAGGCAGCAGGTGATGCACATGTTTTATGACAGCCGGACAATTAAAGGGTTAAGAAACATAATTGCACAAACATTCAAGAAAAAAAACTCAAATTGATAAAACCAAAAAAATATCAATTTTATGAGAAAACAGGCAGGAGTCTTCATGGACCATGATGTTTGCAGACAACACTGTGATCTATTGTGAGAGTAGGGAGCAGGTGGAAGAGAGCCTAGAGAGGTGGAGGTATGCTCTAGAGCACGGGTGTCAAACTCATTCCATGGAGAGCCAAGACGCTGCAGGTTTTACCTCCACCCACTGCCTTCAACAGGTGATTTCACTGAATTTCTTCCCACTGATTGCTGATCAGTGAAAACACCTGCTGAAGAGACTGGGTGGAGGTAAAACCTGCAGGGTCTTGGCCCTCCATGTAATGAGTTTGACACCGCTGCTCTAGAGAGAAGAGAAATGAAAGTCAGTAGACGCAAGACAGAATACATGTTTGTGAATGAGAGGGAGGCAGGTGTAATGGTGAAGATGCAAGAAATAGAGGTAGTGAAGGTAGATGAGTTTAAATACCTGGGGTTAACCATCCAATGCAATGGAAAATGTGCAATAGAGGCGAAGAAGAGAGTACAGACAGACTGGAGTGGATGGAGAGTAGAAAAATGCACATTTCTGCAAAAAAGTTTAAAATTCACAAATTTATGAGGAAAAACCTCTTTAATTATTGAGAGTAAACTTCTTACTACTGAAGTAACTTCTTTAACAGATGCTTTCTTACTCTTACTCCAGTAACTTTTTTGTTAACTACTCTGTACTTGAGTGATTCAAATAATCTTGTAATATAATGCATGACTTTTTATGTTTAAAATTACACAACACTGGTTATGAGAGGAAATGCATGCTTTCTGTGTGAGAATTATTGAAGATATGAAGTGTTTAAGTGAGAGGTGAGAACAACTATTGGCCAAAATGCGTGCTGGTAAAGGAGACAGTAAAAAAAACTGAATGGTAAGAACACACCAGCAGATTTTACACATAGCCAGGGGCCTCCCATTTGAATTTTGTGCTGTTCAGTATTACTCATTGACAGGGTGGCTGGAGACAAACCTCACCGGTGAAGACTGTGACCACAGATGCACAGTCATCAGGACGGAGGGCTATGATTTATGGACCGGCAGGGACAGAAAACGGTCGACTCCCTCCAGGACCTCCAGCTGAGGAAATTGCAATAGGCAGGGTGAATCAGAAGTGAATGTGGGCACGACAGTTTTGTAGAGATGGACAAAAAAAAAAACGAATCATAAAGTCCAAACAAGGCAATATTCTGACTGGGTTTGTTTGAAGTCATGAAAGGTTATTATAACAAGCCAGTCAAAACTGGTAAAACATCTGCTAAAGCTGGTGAATGACCTGTAGATACTATGAAAGAAACACTCTAAGAAACAGCTCTAAAATACAGACTCCTAGATTTCCTTCTGGTAATTAACAAACATTTTTAAAGAGATTAAACAAGCTGATAAAATAGTTATTGGACCTTCAGCTTTTGATTCATTACATTGCTTTATCTACGCTAATTCTCTATACTTCCATTTAAAACTGGCAGAAAAAAGATAGGATATCAAACGACTGTCTGACAGATCAGTGGTTTGATGCCCAGTTCTTTTACGCAACACACAGAAGCATCCTTGGAAAAGATGCCAAACCTAAAACTATCTACAATGCATTTAGTGCCTGAGTGTGTGACAGATAAAGTGCTTTATGCAGAGAATAAAAGCCCTTTTCGAACCCAGGAAAATCCTCCAAGACCTGGGTTGTGTCTGCAGTTTGAAAGCATTCACCCAGGATTCATTCCCTGTAGTTAATAAGGGCGAATCACACTGGGGGCTAGTTGGCTTTCGCAGTACCTGAGGAGTAGTGATGGCCAGATGTGTCATGAACCTGGGTTTTGTGGTTCCAAACCCAGTTCTGACCTATGGTTGTTTTTCCCTATTTTCCATCAGGCACTTCAGGGAGCTTTTTGGGTCCTTCACTCCCTGACAGCTCGGGCACGTCTCCTCCTCCTGTCAGTGCCATCAGCTGTCTCATTACGGGTGTTTCACACACATACACGCACACACTTCATTCACTCCCATTCATACGCGCAGACACGCACTCACACACACATGGTGTCAGTTAAGTTCAGCCCACACACTCTCACACCGGCGGTCTCTTCCCTCGTTAGAATGACTATTACTTTAAACGTGGTGTTAGTAGGGAGAGACCATCGGAGCATTCAGCTTCATACATGGCAGCATGTTCCTCCGTGTATGTTTGTGTCCACCACCTACGTTACTTTCAGCCTGACGTCGCCGTCTTCTCTAACATTTTAAGATTGTGTATTTCCTTGGTGTTAGCGGCTGACCCTGCCTCACCCCCTCATCCACCAGACTACACGGACAGCCCCGGATCATTCCAGCCATAAGTACATGCTTGCCTTTCTCTTTGTGCCGACTGCTAGGGCGGCACTAGGCATTCCCTCTCCCAGGCTGTGGAACATCCAGGTGGCGTCCCTGTATGTCTGGTGGCCTCAAGCTCATCATTCCAACCCTCTGTAATTAGTGTGGTCATTACTGGACTTGTTATTTTTTGGGTTTATGTCAGTAAAGTGCACATTCTACTCCTGCAATTGGGTTTTTCATTTCTTCCTCCGTGCGCGGTGTAATAGCGTACGAGGAATCAAAACAAGATGAGGCTTTCTGGAGGACTTGAGGCCTTTCATCAAAATGGCTCATATAGACGATGCCTCATGTGAAACTTCATTTTCTCTACTAGGTTATCTAGTGGACAAAACGTATACACCATGAAGATTTTTACAAGGGTGTTATTGGTTTGTGTATTTTTTCATTTCAATAAATGCACTGTCTTTTAAGAAATATCAATGATAACAAGGGAAAAAAATAATAAAACAGGTGACTACAGTGAATGTGCTTGTGTTACTTATCCATTTTTTAAAGAATCTCTGTCCTTATTGTCATGTGACATAACGTTCGGCTCAGGAGACGCACACACACAGGTTCAGAGTAGTTCAAACTGTTTATTAACAGCAGGGGTGTATGGGTGTGTGTCAGCGGAATGTTAATGTATTGGTGGTGGCGTCTGCTTCGGGCACAGAGGCAGGAGACCGTTCAGCCGGCAACCCTATGGGAAAGAACAGACACAGGGTGACAGGCACACACCAATACAGGAGGAGAATAGGCGAGGGAGAGAAGCTTACTTGAGTTTGACAGATGGCAGGCACTACAAGGACGGAACCCCGGGAGACAGTCACCTGCAGGACTCGGTGCAGCAGCGAGGAAGGACGAGGGACGGAGTTGTCCGCCGCCGAGGAATCCACCTGTGCACAGGGGAGCAGACTGGGAGAGGTAAGGAAAGGAATCTTCTTACCACTAGCTTGACGCTGAAGAGTGAGTTGACGCTTCGCATAGAAGGTGATGAAGTCTTAACGGCTTCAGGCCGAAGCTCAGGGCGAGGCGGCTTTTATCCCTCGCCGCTGACGAGTAGCAGGTGCGTGAGCAGGTGGCGCCGCTGATGAATGGCGCGGCGTGACAGTACTCCCCCCTCTAGCAGCGCCTCCTGGCGATGGCTTATCCGGGTGCGCTCGGTGGAAGTCCGCGATGAGCGATGGGTCCAACACAAACGACGGGGGCACCCACTGTCGATGCTCGGGCCCATAGCCCTCCCAGTCCACCAAATATTGCAACCCACGACCCCGGCGCCGGGAGTCCAGGATGGAGGAGGCGGACCAGGCCGGATGGCCACCAATCATCCGGGGCGCGGGTTGCGCTGCAGGAGGAGGGCAAAGGGGGTCAGTGACTGCCAGCTTCACCTTCGACACGTGGAAAGTAGGATGAATGCGGAGGGAGGGGGGAATAGCCACGCGCACAGCCACCGGGTTGATGATCCGGGTGATGGGATAGGGACCCATGAAGCGCTGTGCCAGCTTTCTCCTCTCGCCTTTTAAGGTGACGTCCTGGGTGGAAATGTAAACAAGCTGCCCAACTCTGTACGCCGGGGCAGGTCTTCTACGCCGGTCCGCCACAGTCCTGTTGCGCTCCGCTGTGCGTAATAGCGCATTGCGCGCGGCAGTCCAGGTGGAGCGGAACTGCCTGAGATGGGCCCTAACTGACGGGACAGTTACTTCACTCTCCTGCTCCGGAAACAGCGGGGGGTTGTAACCCAGGGACGCTTTGAAGGGGGACATCCTTGTAGCAGAAGAGCGAGCGGTGTTGTGGGCATATTCAACCCAGGCAAGATGGTTGCTCCAGGACGTGGGTTTGGATCTGGACACATAGCGGAGCGCAGCCTCCAGCTCCTGGTTGGTCCTCTCACACTGCCCGTTGGATTGGGGGTGATGGCCGGAGGAGAGGCTCACCTTGGCTCCGATGGCGTTGTAGAAAGACCTCCAAACCTCAGATGAAAACTGGGGACCCCGGTCCGAGACCACGTCCACCGGAATCCCGTGCAGCCTGACCACGTGTTGGACGAGGAGGTCCGCCGTCTCCAGGGCAGTAGGGAGGCCTCGCAGGGGGACGAAGTGCACGGCCTTGGAGAAGCGGTCCACGATGGTCAGGATGGTGTCATAGGAGTTGGAGACAGGGAGTCCGGAGACGAAATCCAACGCGATGTGCGACCAGGGCCTGCCAGGGACGGGCAGGGGCTGGAGCAGACCCGCTGGAGGGGCATTTCCCGACTTGCAGGTGGCACAGATTGGGCAAGCCCGGGCGTAGCGGGCTGCATCCCTCCGCAGGCCTGGCCACCAAAAGGACCGTTGGAGGAGATCTATCATCCGGGAGGTGCCAGGGTGACAGGTGAGCTTGGAGGTGTGGAGCCAGTGGATGACCTCTCCTCGGACCGCGGATGGCACGAACAGCCTCCCCTCCGGTCCGCCGCCAGGGTCAGGTTCCACCTCCTGTGCCTTCCGGATCTTGCTCTCGATGTCCCACGAGATGGCTCCCACGACGCACGACCTGGGCAGAATGGAGTGGGGCGCCTCCTCCGACTCCACGGGGGCGAACTGCCTGGAGAGGGCGTCAGGCAGGACGTTCCTAGAGCCAGGCCTGAAGGTGATAGAAAATTGGAACCTGGCGAAGAACAGGGACCAGCGCGCCTGGCGGGCGTTCAGGCGCTTGGCAGATCGTAAATACTCCAAGTTCTTGTGGTCCGTGAGGACCACAAACGGCAGGTTCGCCCCCTCTAACCAGTGGCGCCACTCCTGCAGGGCGAGCTTGATGGCCAAGAGCTCTCTGTCCCCCACATCGTAGTTCCTCTCCGCCAGGGACAAGCGCCGGGAGAAGAAGGCGCACGGTCGTTTGGCGCCATCGTCCGGTGACCGCTGGGACAGCACTGCTCCCACTCCCGTGTCCGAAGCGTCTACCTCTACGATGCATTGCAGCGCGGGGTCGACCTGGCGAAGGACCCGGGAGGAGGAGAATTCCGCCTTCAGCGCCTCAAAGGCGGCAGCGACCTCTTCGGTCCACCGGAACGGGACCTTCGGGGACGTGAGGCGGGTCAGTGGTCCAACGATGGTACTGAAGTTGGGGACAAAGCGGCGGTAGAAATTGGCGAAGCCCACAAATTGCTGCACCTGTTTCCGGGATGCAGGTGTAGGCCATTCCACCACCGCCTTTACCTTCTCTGGGTCGGGGAGCACCTTATCGTGGGCGATGATGAACCCTAGGAAGGACGTACTCCTGGCGTAAAATTCACACTTTTCTGCCTTTACGTACAGACGATTCTCCAGCAGCCTTTGGAGGACCCGCCTCACGTGGACCTGGTGCTCATCCCTGGACTTGGAGAAGATGAGAATATCGTCCAGGTAGACGAACACGAAAAGGCCAATGAAGTCCTGGAGGACGTCATTAATGAGGCGCTGGAAGACTGCAGGAGCGTTGGTCAACCCGAACGGCATCACCAGGTATTCAAAGTGGCCGTTCGGGGTACGGAAGGCCGTTTTCCACTCATCTCCCTCCCAGATCCGGACGAGGTGGTAAGCGCTGCGTAGGTCCAGCTTGGTGAACCAGGTCGCCCCCTGGAGGGAGTGGAAAGCAGTGTCCATGAGAGGCAGGGTGTAACGGTCCTTCTCCGTGATATTATTGAGGGCCCGGTAGTCGATACAAGAGTGGAGGGACCCATCCTTCTTTCCCACGAAGAAGAACCCTGCCCCCACGGGTGACGATGATGGGCGGATTATCCCAGCACTTAATGACTCCTTCAGGTAGGCGTTCATCGTCTCCTTCTCCGGCGCAGACAGGCTGTAAAGGCGACCAGAAGGTAAGGGAGCCCCCTGGCGGAGGTTGATGGCACAGTCATAGGGCCGATGAGGGGGGAGAGACATAGCTTTCGCTTTGCTGAACACCATACCCAGGTCGTGAAATTCTGGGGGCACCAGAGACAAGTCCGGGGGTGCAGCGTCCGTCGCAGGGGGAGGAGCAGACGGAGAGCAGGCAGCGGACTGAAGGCAGGTGCCCATACAGAATGTACTCCATGCCGATATCCCAGCTGATTTCCAATCCAGGACCGGGTTGTGAAGGCGAAGCCAGGGATACCCCAGGATGACGGGCGATACAGAGTTGGGAAGGACGTAGAAGGTCATCTCCTCCCGGTGATTTCCCGAGATGATGACCGGAACGGGGATGGTTTGGTGTGACACTCTCCCAAGGGAGGCACGGGAGAGATTAACAAGGGAGATGGGATTCTTCAGTGCCTGACAGCGAATGCCCAAACGGGTTGCCAGGCTTTGTGAAATAAAGCTGCCTTCTGCACCCGAATCCACCAGTGCGTGGGTGAGATGCCCAGTGGGATTGTGGCAAAAACGGATGGGCAGCTTCAATTGGGTAAGGGGACTTAACCGATTGACGTCCGCGAGGCCCCCTACAGTGACTCGCGGACCCCGCCGTTTGGCTTATGTGGACAAAGCTCCACCGTGTGTTGATTATCTCCGCAATACATGCAGAGATTCAACTCACGGCGGCGTTGTCTCTCTGCCGGGGAGAGCTTTGTCCAGCCCGTCACCATCGGCTCCGACTCCTCGGAGTGCGATGGCGGCGGCGTCGCCAGGGGGCGAGCTTGGGGCAGGCGCAACAAGGCTCCCCGAGGGCGAGAAGAAGACGACTTCCGCCCAGAGGAGCGCTCATGCAGCCTGTTATCAAGCTGATGGCGAGAGAAGTTAGCTCAGCTAGCGTCCCAGGGATATCCCGACCAGCCAGTTCATCCCTCAGATCATCATTCAGGCTGCGGAGAAACAGGCCACAGAGGGAGCGTTCGTCCCAGCCCAGTTCCTCCGCTGCTACCCGGTAGTCAACCGCATAGTCCGCTGCCGACCGGCTTCCCTGCTGGAGAGCGAGAAGCCGATCGACTTGGACCGTCTCAGTTCGGGAATGGTCAAAGACCTCCAGGAAGCGTGCCACGAACTGGTCATAGGTGAGGGTGGCGTAACTGGGCTTCGCCATTATGGCGTAGGTCCAAGTTAACGCGCGCCCCTCCAGGAGATTCCCTATGTAGCCAATTCGGCTGTGATCCGAGGGGAAGTCTCCGGGCACACGGTGGAATACGGACTCACACTGCATAATGAACCCCCGCGCTCCGCCGAGCTTTCCGCTAAAGCGGGCCGGGGTTGGAATCGGCGTGAGCCGAGCCGGTGCCGCAGGAGCCGGCTGGACGGCCGCTGGGACAGCAGGAGCTGCGCCACCCTGGTGAGCCGGGGGGAACGGCTGTTGGGGGTCCAGGCGGTCCAATCGGTTAGTGATGTTAATAAGTTGATTTAAAATCACCTGCTGCTGATAAGCAATTTGATCCACCCGAACCTCGAGAGTGGTAAGCCGGTGCGCGAGCCCGCCGTCTGCCGAGCCGCTCTGCTGAAGCCGTACTGACATAACGTTCAGCTCAGGAGACACACACACACAGGTTCAGAGTAGTTCAAACTGTTTATTAACAGCAGGGGTGTATGGGTGTGTGTCAGCGGAATGTTAATGTATTGGTGGTGGCGTCTGCTTCGGGCACAGAGGCAGGAGACCGTTCAGCCGGCAACCCTATGGGAAAGAACAGACACAGGGTGACAGGCACACACCAATACAGGAGGAGAATAGGCGAGGGAGAGAAGCTTACTTGAGTTTGACAGATGGCAGGCACTACAAGGACGGAACCCCGGGAGACAGTCACCTGCAGGACTCGGTGCAGCAGCGAGGAAGGACGAGGGATGGAGTTGTCCGCCGCCGAGGAATCAACCTGTGCACAGGGGAGCAGACTGGGAGAGGTAAGGAAAGGAATCTTCTTACCACTAGCTTGACGCTGAAGAGTGAGTTGACGCTTCGCATAGAAGGCGATGAAGTCTAACGGCTTCAGGCCGAAGCTCAGGGCGAGGCGGCTTTTATCCCTCGCCGCTGACGAGTAGCAGGTGCGTGAGCAGGTGGCGCCGCTGATGAATGGCGCGGCGTGACATCATGCAAGGCAAAATAGTGCCTCAGCATAATGATGTGTTATTCCTCTTCTTTGTTTAGATTTGATTGGCGGTTGGCAACCAGCTTACAGGTGCATCACCGCCATGTACTTCACTAGGACAGGTCAGAGGTTAGTTTACAGGTTGTATTAGAGCAAAAACGATTAATAAATGACTATCAGAATGATTTTAGAAGAGGAAGGTCCACAGTGGATGCTCTAGTTAGGGTAAGTAATGATATTGAAAAGACTCAAAATGAAAGAAGTATTGGTTATAGTTTATCTGGATATTGAAAAGGCTTATGACTCACTGTGGAGGGGCAGTCTTCTTATGAAACTGAATAAAATGGACATTGGTGGTAGGATGTATAATTAGATAATGGATTTTTTAACACACAGGACAATTAGGGCTAAAGTAGGATATGAAGTTTCTAATGACTGAAATAGAAAATGGTGTTCCTCAGGGGAGTGTGATAAGCCCTGTTTAATTTAATATAATGATTAATGACATGTTTGAGGATCAAGAGGGATCTATCAAAACAGCACTATATGCAGATGATGGAGCCATATGGATGAGGGGAAGAAATGAGAAATTTGTGTTGAAAAACATCAGGAAAGCAATGGAGAAAGTGGAAAAGTGGTCATATGACTGGAGATTTCAATTTTCAAACAGTAAAACCTGCTATATGACTTTCACAAAAAAAAAATGCAGTACTGGTACAGAACCATTAACATTATATAATCAACCAATAGAGAAAGTCAGTGAGTTCAAATATCTAGGATTGTGGTTTGATAGTGCATACACATGGAGAGTTCATGTTGAAAATTTGGAGACAAAATGCAAAAAAGTCATTAATCTCATAAAAGCTGTAGCTGGACACGAATGGGGTGCAGATAAACAGGCATTAATTGACATTTACAGAGCACTAATACGATCGACAATAGACTATGGATGCATTATTTATGGAGCAGCGGCAAAGACGACTGGAAAAAATAGACAGAATGCAGCATAGAGCGCTTCGCCTGTGCATTGGAGCTGTCAAAACAACACCAAACAATGCAGTTTTAATAGAAGTAGGAGAAATGCCAATGGATTTGAGAAGAGATAAACTTGCATTATCATACTGGGTCAAGCTGAAAGGAAGTGACCAAGCAAATATTTCAAAAACAACACTACAAGACTGCTGGGAATACTCTAATTTCCAAGGACATGGGTTTGGGTGGACAATTGAAAGAAGGACCAGAATGTATGGGATGCACACTATTGATATAGCTAACACCAGTCCAGTGAGTAATGTTCCCCCTTGGCTATTTCCGGGAATAGAAGTCGATGCTAGTCTGCTAATGAGGAAAAAGGATTGGCATATGAGTGAAGTTGGTGTTAAAACAAGCATTTACCTCAGGGACAATTACTATAACTTCTTACAGCTCTATACTGACAGTTCAAAGAATAAAGAGAGCTCTGTTGGAGTTGGGAGTATACATCCCAGAATTTAAAGTGACCATCGCAAAAAGACTCTCCAACAATACATCCGTGTTTACAGCAGAGATGGTGGCAATAATTATTGCTTTGCAGTGGGTGGAGGACGTCAGACCGGACCGGGTGGTGGTGTGCACGGACTCACTTGCAGCACTAAAAACCATACAGACACTAAAATCTACGAGGGAAGACTTGGTGATTGAGCTATATCACAGTTTATTTAGGGTACACAGGGGTGGTGGAGAAGTTCAGTTTTGTTGGGTTCCTGCACATGAAGGGTTGAAAGGGAATGACTGTGCAGACAAATTAGCAAAAAGTGCTCTTGGAAAAGAGATAACTATACCATTGTCTCTTGGAAAAGGTAAAGGGAAAGCAGTAATCAAGAAAAAAGGAACTGAACTATGGCAAAAAAGATAGGATGAAGATCATAAAGGTAGATCATATTACAAAATACAAAAATCTATTGCAATAAAGATTTTCATAACAACCAAAAGGAGGGAAGACATCATTATGGCAAGACAGACTGGATCACACAGGTTTAAACGGCGCTTTATTGACCATGGGGAAAAGCGAAAGTGACAAATGTAGAGAATGTGGAGTAAAAGAAAATGTCGAGCACATCTTATTACACTGTCACAAATATGGAAATGAAAGACAGATAATGGAAAATGAAGTTTGAGAGGCTGGTAGGGAATGGGATTTAACTTGGATTCTGGGAACAGATGGAGATGGAGAGGCAATAAGAATCACGAGAAAGGCTATTTTCTCTTTTTTAAATAACACAGGATTAAGTCATAGAATTTAGGGGTCGGGCTCAGATGACAAAATGTTACCCACTCTTATACAGTAGGTGGCGGTTTGCACCTTTCAGTTGTTTGCTATCCGCCAGTAACCAAGAGAAGAAGAAGAAGAAGAAGAAGAAGAAGATTTTCCTTTAGCTTTGAGCTATGGTCACCACTGCAGTTAGAGCACTTTAATTTGGCTCCTCTTTCACACTTTCCATATTCATGTTCACCGGAGCATCTGGCACATTGTTGTCTACCTTTGCATATCGCTGCTACATGACCAAACTTTTGACATTTGAAACATCTGAGTGGAGGAGGAACGTAAAGTCTGACTTCATAGCTCATGTAGCCAATATATACACCTTACTTAGCAGTCTTGTTTCATCAAATTCTAACATTACTGACAGACTATCACATTTTTCGCCATTTCTATTAGCTTTCAATCTCTGTACCTCTGTCACTTTTGCTCCAGTTAAGTTCTTCATTATTTCATCAGCTGAGACAGCCGTTGAAATGCCCGATATTACTCCTTGATCCAACGTTTGTGTCTGTTGCTCTCCGATCCAATAATTTTTGTGTGGGATCAAGGAGGCAATAGAGATCAGAAAGCGGGGAAAAGACACCATGAACCGAGATGAGGGGGCCTTTATGCTTTCTCACACCTGGGACCACATTCTCCAGAGACCATCTGACGGCGGGAGGCGGGGCCGGCTCAGCGGATCTGACAGATCTGCTGAGCTGGCCCCGCCTACGAAAATCAGCTGATAAATGTCACCTGGCAGCAATCAGCTGACTCTTCTGATGAAGGCTGCAGTGCAGTTGAAACATGTAAAGAAGGTAAAGACATCTTTCTATTTTACTTTTGTCTTTCAAAGGAAAAAAAAAAAAAAGGATGAAGAAGTGAACACTTATTAATTCCATCTCCTCTTTTCCATAGATACACCCATGTGAATTTTATACAAATTACCACCTTTAAGACCCCAAGTAAACAATTTACTGTATTTTTTACAAATCAACATTAACACCCATCCATTCTAACATACAATGATGTCCATACAACAAAACCAGCCTCAAACAACACAGATATACACAGTGCTGTCCTACCCACCATTCCATAGTGTCCCATAATATCCCAGAGTGAACATAATGAATCGTACATATAACTACTACCCTTCTAACATATACCCTTTCAGCAAATGATGCTTATACCTCTTTTTGAATTGATTTCTGTTTGTACATAGTTTCAGTTCCGGCTCTAGACTGTTCCACAAATCTACCCCACAGACAGATATGCACATACTTTTCTTGGTAGTACGTATCTTGGGTTTTGTAAAGTTTAAGTCTCCCCTCAAATTATGATCATTGTCTCTTTTTTTAAATATTTTTTGTATATTAGTTGGTAGTTGATTATTAATTGCCCTGTACATTACTTGTGCTGTCTTAAATTTAACTAAATCGATGAACTTTATGACATGTGACTTTAAGAACAACGAATTGGTATGGTCTCTATATCCTGCATTGTTTATTATCCTTATAGCTCTTTTTTGTAATGTGCATATTGACTGTAGGTTGGTTTTGTAGGTGTTTCCCCAGACTTCTACACAGTAGTTAAGATAAGGTAAAAACAGTGAATTGTACAATAAGACCAATGATTTATAGTCCAAGAAGTGTCTCGTCTTCCCCAGTATGCCTATACATTTTGCTAATTTGGCCCGGATGTGACTGATGTGAGGTTTCCAGCAGATTTTATTGTCAAGCGTCACCCCCAGGAACTTATTTTCCTGTACTGTTTCTATTCTGGTATCATCTATCGTTACCATTATTTCATGATTTATTTTATAATTTCCAAACAACATAATCTTTGTTTTTTTTAGATTTAGAGATAATTTATTTTTGTTGAACCACTGCGTTAATTTTTTCATTTCAGTTGTGACCACCTCTAAAACCTGCTGCAAATTCTCACCAGTGCAGAGGATATTTGTGTCATCCGCAAACAAAATAAATTTCAGAATTTTTGATACTTGGCATATGTCATTTATATATAAAATAAAGAGTTTGGGTCCCAAAACTGACCCCTGGGGTACACCACAAGTGATGTCCATGAAGGGTGATTTGTGCTCTCCAATTTGTACAAATTGTTGTCTGTTACTTAAATAACTTTCCACCCAACTCAGTCCAACCCCTCTTATCCCATACCTTTCCAGTTTCCTTAGTAGTATTCTGTGGTCAATGGTGTCAAAAGCTTTCTTTAAATCTATGAATACTCATACAGCAACATTTTTTTTATCTATACAACTAGTAATTTCTTCTATAAGTTCGATCAGTGCCAAAGATGTAGATTTATCTGCTCTAAAACCATACTGGCTATCTGTAAGGAGGTTGTGTTTTTCAGTGAAATCATCCAGTCTCTTAGTGAAGATTTTTTCAAGTATTTTGGAGAATTGTGAGAGTAAAGAGACTGGCCTGTAATTTGTGAAGCGATGACTGTCTCCTGTTTTGTATAGAGGTATTACTTTTGCTATTTTCATTTTGTCTGGAAATGTACCAGTTTGAAATGACAGGTTACAGATGTGGGTGAGTGGCTTAACAATTCCCTCAATTACTTTTTTCACTATTGTCATGTCAATTTCATTCCAGTCCGTTGATTTTTTGTACTTAAATTTACTCACAGTCTCGATAATTTCCTTTTCAGTAACTGCACCCAAAAAGATTGTGTTTGGATTTCTATCTTCTATTTCATTCACAGAACCACTGTAGTTTGTTTCTGGTGTCACTATTGATTTTGCTAATTCAGGACCAACGTTTACAAAAAATTTATTGAAACCACTGACCACATCTTCCATATTATTTATCAAATTGCCATTTTCGATAAAATATTCTGGATAATTTGCATTCTTAGGACGATTACTAATAATCCCATTGAGTACTTGCCATATTCCTTTTATGTTATTTTTGTTATCCTCTAGTATTCTGTTGTAATATTCTTTCTTACAGGTCCTCATTATAGTAGTAAGCTTATTTTTGTATCTTTTATATTTGATCTCAGCTTCCACTGTTCTGCATTTAATGAATTGTTTATATAATGTATTCTTCTTTTTACATGCATTTATTAACCCCTTGGTGACCCAAGGAATATTTTTTTGTTGTTGTCTGTCACTGTATTGTTTTATAGGACAGTATTTATTGTACAATGATTGAAATATTTGTAAAAATTTATCATATGCTCTATTTATGTCATTTTCATCATAAACTATCTTCCAATCTTGTATTAATAATTCCTTTGTCAGTAAATGCATTGATTCTTCGGTTCTTATTCTTTTATATTTAATATTTTTGGTATACTTTTTCTTCCTATAATCACATTGATAGACAACAAAAATCGGCAGGTGGTCACTGATATCATTCAATAAAAGCCCACTCCTGATATTATTTTCCATAATGTTTGTGAATATGTTATCTATTAGTGTGGCACTGTGTGACGTTATTCTGCTAGGTCCGGTAATTGTTGGATGTAAACCCATACTGTACATTGTGTTGATAAATTCTTCTGTCAAACTATGTTGTTTTGAGTTCATCAGATCTATATTGAAATCCCCACAGATGAACATAACTTTATGAGTTAGTTTTGCATACATTTTTTCCATCCAGTCCTTAAATAAGTCAGTGTTTGATCCAGGTGTTCTATATACACAGCTCACTACTACATTCTTCACATTGTCCAGACAGATTTCTATTGTAATACATTCAAATAAATCATCCACAGTTACTGACAGATTTTCAACAACCTTGTATTTCAAGTTCTTGTCAACAAAAATTGCAACTCCTCCTCCTTTTTTCACTTTTCTATTTATATAATTTAGTTCATAGCCATCCATGGTAAAATCCACTCCTTTCTCTTCACTGAGCCACGTCTCTGATATTGCCACAATATTGAAGGGCTCTTTAAACTGGTGTAAATAATCTTTAATGTTATTAAAGTTTGCATAGAGACTCCTGCTGTTGAAGTGGATCATAGAAATATTGAAATCAGATGTGACCATTGTGTTAACCTGTTCATCTGTGTAGTAATTACAGTCATTATTGATGGAGCTAAATAAATTATTATCAGGGTCTATGTCATATTCTATGTCCTGTGGGTTGTGGATCTTTTCACTTCTTCTTCCTTTTTTTTTTCAAAAATCAATTTACCGGGGCACCAAATAGTAAATAACACATACAGGACTGAAGAAAACATGACAAACATACGAAACCAAAACCCTCAGTCCTTGAGTGGATCCCTCTCCAGGCATCTCCGTCTCTTCATCTCAGGACTCCTGCTGCGCCGTCTCCTCTCCACCACTGGCAGCCGCAGACCCCTTGGGTGTCTCCAGACATGAATAGACCTACGCCCATCTGCCTCCATCCAGCCAGGCTCCACCTGGAACCGCCTCTAGTCATCCCGCTGCTTGCGTGGACTGTGATCTTGTCGTATTCAAGCATCAACCTTGGTCTTCGAGGGAGCCCTCTTCCTTTTATCCAGATCACCAATCCTGCGACAGGCCTCCATCACCGATCGCTCCAGCTCGCAGGCTCGTCTCGGTCTCCTCTTGGCAGGCCGTTGTTGGGAGCGCTTTACAATCACCACGTTCCGTGGTTTAGCCCCATTTTCTCCTGGCATTGGCACCTCATCCTCACGAGCCTCATCGGGGGTCCCGCTGTGCCGTCCAGCACCCTCGTCTAGGGCAGCCTGCATGATGGCATTGGGTCCAGCCCGAGACAGCTCCGCGTGGCGCAGCGCGTGCTCTCCCTCTGTCACTTTGTCCAACCAGTCTGAATCCCACACCTCAGCACCCTCCACGACTGGAACAGGTTGGCCCCATAGTCCACACCAAGACCATTCTTCACCCGAAACGTTAGCAATGGAGAACCGAAAACTGTAAAATAGGTTACAACCCATAACGCTAACCCCAGATGCTGAAACATTGATGTGAACACTGGATGCCACACTGTCCTTATACCGGGCCTCCATTTCCACATAGCCCAAAATAGCCAACCTCTTCCATCCATAACCATAATACTCTTCATATTCCCTTCTGATCTGCCAGTGGGGAAACAGTCTCTCCATGGTTTCCAGATTCAGGACGGAAATCACCGCTCCAGTGTCCACCAAAAGCGGGATCTCAACACCATCTAGCGTGACAGTGCAGCCGATCCTCCCTGTCGTCTCTGGGGAGACGGTATGCACAACTGTTGGAGTCTTCTGCGCAGCATCTGGTTCTCTCCCACGGCTCCTGTGCACAAAGTTTTCACACACCCCTGGCAAAATGGTTCAAAACATCGCACTTGCCACAACGCTTTCCTTTCGCCGGGCACACCCTGGACTTACAGCGGTGCTCAGTGGATCCACATCTACAACATTTCAGCGTACCAGGGGCAGACCTTATCCTGACCATGGAGACAAAATCATCTTCTCCGCACTCGCCATCACAAGGGTCCATGATCAGTACCTTAGCGCAAGACTCCTTCTTTTCCAGAGAAGCCCCTTCAGTAAGGCCCCGATGGTCTCTGCCGCCTCGAACTGTTGTGCAAGCTCGACAGCTTCAGCTAACGTCAACTCCCTTGGGTGTGTCAACAACCTGGACCAGGCCACCGGGCAGCAGATGTGCTCTGCCAGCTGGTCTCGAATCATCTTGTCCTCCAGGGCCCCAAATCTGCATTCCCTCGCCAGCTCATGGAGGTCCACCACGAATCTTCTTACCGGCTCTCCTGACCACTGGCGGCACTGTCGAAACTGAATGCGCCTCATGGTGACGTTTTCCGCCGCCCTAAAGTACCGCACCATTAGCTGCACCACCTCGTCAAAACTCTCAGCACCTCCAAGGTTCTCCAGAATCCTCTGCCCTTCCATTCCCAAATTATGGACCAACACAGCTTGTGCTCGGAGCTTCTCCATCTCGCCCAGGTTTAAGAAAACAAGATAGTTAGTAAAAGCAGCAAACCAACGAGACCACGACACGGGCTGCTCACCCGGGGCCTTGAGAAATGGCCGAAAGCTGGCAACGGAACACTCCATTACCACTTTTACCTCATCGCCAAATGTTGTGTCCATAATGTTGAGAATGACGAGTCTAGCTGAACTCAGTTAACAGGGTTTATTCAGGATAACAATAACTATGTACAAAGGCTTATGGCACTCGCCTGCATGCCAGGTGGCTCCACGACAAAAGAGGCAGAGCCTCTTCCTTTATACCCCAGGTGGCATCACTACCAGAAACCGGCAGTCAGCCACCCCTGGTCCACCCACGTCCAACCCGGCTGCCATCTTGCTAATACCAGCCTATTTCCATACATAACAAATACCACCACTGGGACTTAAACCCCAGCTCGCCAGATAACAAGACAGGTATTTTACCTCTAGGCTACCACTTAGTAGTGGCCAGATGAGGCTTTCTTGAACACTTGAGCCTTTCCATCAAAACGGTTCATATAGATGAGGCCTCATGTGAAACTTCATTTGCTCTAATAGGCCATGTAGTCGACAAAAAGTACACAGTATGCAGATTTTTACAAGGGCATTACTGATTTAATGTGTATTTTTTTCAATTTCAATAAATGTGCTGTCTTTTATGAAATATCAGTGATCATAAGGGAAAAAATAAAACTGGGGTGACTACAGTGAATGTGCCTGTATGACTTGGTGTGCTTATACTACTTATCCATTTTTATCAAGAAATAATAAATTTTCAACAGTCTTATACTGTCTTATACCAGTATATTCAACTCTGTCCTTATTGTTATGCAGGGCATAATACCAATAGTGCCTCAGCATAATGATGCATAATAATGATCGAAGCTCTTTGAAACACAACAGACACTTCACCTTGCAAATAAAAATAGAATTACAAGAATAATCTAGCTGTGATTCAAACCCCAGCCTTCCACTTGTAGAGCATGTGCTTTACCACTAAGCCATTACTTCAGGCACAATAAATATGCACTATTTGTAGAAAATACATCAATGGGAGAAATGCGCTCAAAATGTTCCCAAATGGGAGAAGTCCGTGTTTTTGGTGCTGGCTGTGAAAATTGGCTGTGACAAATCCCTTACACAGTCAAACATGGCAACACAAAACGTGAGGGACGGGGATTTCCATTGTATATCACTGCTCACTTTATTTCATGTTGCGTACAAAATTATGAATGGCTTCCTGACCCAGTCACATGGTACGATGTCAACACATAAGTCAGCAATACATGCCTCGAAACACGCTTCGCCAAATGTTTCCTGGATAAGTTCAGAGCACCCTTGAAGCTTTAAAGCCTGCCGTCCCATCACTACTGAAGAGATTTTCTCCCCTTCATGGCTGTTCTGGAGTTGCATTGTTTTTAATACAGCCAGGCCAAATATGAGTGGCTTTAAAGCAACACTATGTGTCACAGTCTGGGCATGATCACAGGATTATGCCAACACTTTATGTTTTTCTCATTCTCCCTGTGATTAACTATGATTTGCATTATGTGACTCCTGAGTTTCCCCTGGTCCACTCTGTCATCCCGTTTGGTCCTGGGTCTGTGTGTGCATCTGTTTACCTATTGTTCCAGCCCCTCATGTTTTCCATACCCCTAGCTACTGCCCTCAGTACAACCTCACATGTCCTGTTTTGTAGCTGCTCCCCTGTTGTCTCCTAATTAGTCCCAGCTGTCCTACATTTAATCAGTTATCTGTTCCCTCCTGTCCTGTGTTGTCTTGATTACCCTTGTGAGTTTGCCTGACTGGTTGTTTGGTTTTTCAGCCCACGCACTGCTATTTGTTTGTTCCTGCTTTTGTTAATAAAGTATCATTGTTTTTACACTTGATCCTGCCTGCACGTGAGTCCTCTTCACCCAAACCTTATGACACTATGTAAAATTTTCCACCTTAAAATAATGTTTCCAAAATCATTTTAATGGTACATCAGCCTTTAAACGGGTGAATGTTACTTCCACTATAACCTGAGTGGGCCTGCATTACCTGCAACAGTACTATGTACAGTAAAATGGCATTCACTTATATAGTGCTTTTTACTCATTTCTAGATGACCAAAGCACTTTACAGATCCTGCTAGCCACCCATTCACACACACAGATAACGGCAGCTGCCATGTATTGGCGTTGGCCTGACTCAGCAGGAGCCTCTGGGGGTTCAGTGTCTTGCGCAAGGACACTTCAACATGCAGACAGAGCGGGAATTGAACCCCTGACCCTCTGATCAGTAGTCGGCCACACTACACCTGCGCCACAGCCATAGTGGTGACAGGACGGCAGATCACTGCAGTTAAACTTAAAAAAAAACTTCCGGCGCCACACGAGTCGGCTGCCTTTTGCAACAGCGGCTCAATTCTGAGTTTTTTTCTTTCTTTCTTTACACACTTTATACATCATGGACACACAGATCGCCCCAAAATGCCTCCCGAGCCGGCGGACGGAGCCACTGTTTACAGCAGGAGACGGTACAGCAGGGAACAGCTGCTTGCACTTAATCGCCACTCGGTGCTGACAAAAAAACTCGACGTACCGAGAGAAATAAGGCGAAAACGACGTGGTTGTCGGGCTGGTGTTAGACGGCGGACAAGGAGTATAAGGTACAGACCCACCTTCCCATCCGTTATTATGGGGAATGTACGCTCTATACTGGGAAAGGTAGATGAGCTAGCGGCTATCTGCCGTTACGATAGCATGTACCGGGAGTGCTCTCTCCTTTTGTTTACTGAGACGTGGCTAACTGAACTAGCAGCAGATGCTAACATTGAGCTGGAGGGTTTCCACATGATACGGGCAGACTGAACACCAGACAGTGGCAAAGCAAGGGGCGGTGGAGTGATAATGTATGTTAACAACGACTGGTGCAGACCGGGACATATCACTGTTAAACAACGTCACTGCAGCAAAGACATTGAGTTGCTAGCTGTTAGCATGCAGCCTACATATCTCCCGAGAGAACACTCACACGTGATCTGCATTGTTGTTTATGCAAATCCGACGGCGAACGCTGGGACAGCGCGTGACGTCATCCATTCAGTAACCAGCAGGCTGCAGACAGAACACCCAGATGATCTTCTCCTCATCTCAGTCGATTTCAACCATGTTTCACTGTCTCCCGTTCTACCCACGTTTACCCAGTATGTCACATGCCACACTAGAGACAATAAAACACTGGACTTATTCTATGCAAACACTAAGGAGGCGTACACCTCATCACAACTCCCCCCACTCAGGAGATCGGATCACAACTTGGTTCATCTCCGGCCGGTGTACAAACCCCTAGTGCACAGACAACCCCCGGCCATGCGCACAGTGATGTTATGGTCTGAGGAGGCAATGGACACTCTAAAGGGCTATTTTGAAGCCACCGCCTGGAAGCAGCTCTGCGATCCACATGGTGAGGACATCGATGGCCTCATTCACACCTTCACGGGCTACCTCAACTTCTGTGTGGACAAATCCGTTCCCACCAAGACCATACGGTGTTGCTCAAACAACAAACCCTGGATCAACCCTGAGATTAAAACACTTCTGAGAGAGAAGAAGAGGATCTTCAGGTCGGGGAATAGGGAGATGCTGAAGTCCGTACAGAGGGAGCTGAGGAGAAAGATCAGAGAAGGCAAGGACAGCTTCAGGAGGAAGATGGAGGACAGGCTGCAACAAAGCGACATCAGCGGGGTCTGGAGAAACCTCAAAACCATCTCTGGGCTCCAGAATACCTCCCCCCAGGCCACGGGGGGCAGGGAATGGGCAAACAATCTGAATTTGTTTTTCAATAGGTTTGACCAACTGCCCTCCCCCCTGACTGCACAACAACCACTGCTGCCTGTAAAGACATCAAGTCCTGCTGCCCACTCCCCACTCCACCAACACCCCCCCACTCCCAACACACAGCCCCCCACTGACCCTGACCAGGACCCAGGTGAGGACGGAGCTGAGGAAGATCAAGGCGAGGAAGGCGTCGGGACCGGACGGCATCAGCGCAAAGCTCCTCAAGTCCTGTGCAGACCAGCTGTGTGGGATTGTGACATACATCTTCAACCTGAGCCTGAAGCTGGGGAGGGTACCACAGCTGTGGAAAACATCTTGTGTGGTACCTGTACCAAAAACTTCCCACCCCAAAGACCTGAACAGCTACAGACCGGTGGCCTTGACGTCCCACTTGATGAAGACCCTGGAGAGACTGCTCCTTGCTCACCTCCGCCCCCTGGTGGAACCAGCGATGGATCCACTCCAGTTCGCCTACCAGCATGGCATTGGGGTGGAGGATGCAGTGATCTTCCTCCTTCACCGTTCTCTGTCCCACCTGGAGAAGCCCGGGAATGTGGTGAGGATCATGTTCTTTGACTTCTCCAGTGCTTTCAACACCATCCAACCGATGATCCTGAAGGACAAGCTGCTGCGTGCAGGGGTGGACCAGCACCTGTCATCATGGATCCTGGACTACCTCACGAACCGGCCTCAGTTTGTGAGAACCCGGGACTGTGTGTCCGACACGATCATCAGTAGCACGGGGGCCCCCCAGGGAACGGTGTTGGCTCCCTTCCTGTTCACTCTTTATACTGCGGACTTCTCACACAACACAACACACTGCCATCTACAGAAGTTCTCTGATGACTCTGCGATCGTTGGCCTCATCTCCAATGGAGATGAAGCTGAGTACAGAGGGCTTATCCAGGACTTCGTGGACTGGTGCCATCGGAACTGCCTCCAGATCAACGCGAGGAAAACTAAGGAGCTGGTGGTGGACTGCCGCAGGCAAGGACAACCCCTCATAGCACCAGTAAATATACAGGGAACAGACATTGAGATGGTGACATCCTACAAGTACCTGGGTGTTCATCTGAACAATAAACTAGACTGGTCACACAATACTGACGCACTCTACAAGAAGGGACAGCGCAGGCTGTTCCTACTGAGGAGACTCAGGTCTTTTGGTGTACAAGGGGCGCTGCTGAAGACATTCTATGACACGGTGGTGGCATCAGCCATCACTTTTGGAGTGGTCTGCTGGGGCAGTGGCATTACTGCAGCCGATAGGAAGAGACTGAACAAACTGATCAAGAAAGCTAGCTCCGTCCTGGGGCAGCGCCTTGATCCGGTGGAGGAGATAGGAGAGAGAAGGACGGTGGCTAAACTGTCATCTCTGCTGGAGTCCGAGTTCCACCCTATGCAGGACATACTGAATGCACTGAGGAGCTCATTTAGCAGCAGACTACATCATCCCAGGTGCACAACCGAGAGGTTTCTCAGGTCCTTCCTACCAACGGCTGTCAGACTGTACAACCTAAGCAGGGCTGCTCGCAGAGGTAGCAAAAAGACATAACAACCTAATAGTTTTTTTTTGGGGGGGGGGTTTGAATGCAAAAGATGCAATAGACTTACACAATGGTCCCCTCCGGCATACAACTAGGAAAATACCGGTAGCTACGAAGGGTGAGAATATGTATGGGCACATAATCATACCATGTAGGATAACTAAGTAGACGATCGTGCTGTTTCATCCCATCTAGCAACAATGCTCTGCACTGTGTGTTTATACATTTACATATTTATTCCATCTAGCTACAATGCTCCGCACTGGGTGTGTTTATGTTTATGTTTATATTTATATATCTACAGTATATCTATATATTCATTCCATCTAGCTACAATGCTCCGCACTGTGTGTTTATATATTTACATATTATTCCATCTAGCTACATTGCTCCGCACTGTGTTTATATATTTACATATTTATTCCATCTAGCTGCAATGCTCCGTACTGTGCGTTTATATACTCATAAATTTATCCCATCCAGCTACAATGCTCTACACTGTGTGTCTGTGTGTATATATATATATTTATAGTAATATGTACATATGTATATTAGCTGCTCTTGCTCGCTTGCTTTTTTTTTTTTTCTTGCCTTCTGATTTTTGCTCTGAGTGTTGCTATCCCTGTGCTGTTGCAATCCTGGAATTTCCCTGTTGTGGGACTAGTAAAGGCTTATCTTATCTTATCTTATCTTAAAATACTCATTGATACCGCACTCCTCCTTATTACCTCCACTAGGCCACAGGCCGCAGGAGGTTATGTTTTTGCCAGCGTTTGTCTGTCTGTTTGTCTGTTTGTCTGTCTGTTGGTTAGCAAGATAACTCAAAAAGTTTTGTACGGATTTCGATGAAACTTTCAGGCGTTGTTGGAAATGGTACACGGAAGAACTGATTAAATTTTGGGGATGATCCGGATCACCGTCTGGATACAGGAATTTTTTAAAGGATTCTTTAACACTGTGAGATACGGACATTTTCAACATGTGTGCAGGCGCAATGGAGGGCGCTGGTCGTCGTGTCTGATGAACACAAACTCCGTGTTCTTCAAAGTTTTAGGCACAAAAGCATGCGGAAAACAGTGGTGGGCAGGGCCCGGCAGCGTGTCTGTGTTTGCACTACGCTGCAAAAGCTGAGACGGGCAGCTGTCCGGCGCCGGATTATTTGGCAGAAATTCCCCGGGCAGCCATAGTGGCTGCGCGAAAACAAGCTCTCTGCCGGGGAAGCTTCCAAATCCTCTTTTGCCGCGGAGCACAACCCCAATATAAAACCCACGGCAACCTGTCTACCCAATTTGCATCCGTCAGTGAAGCTCTGAGTGCTGCTTTCAGTGATCTATGAAAACGCTCGCATAACCCATTGGCCTGTGGGTTGTACGCAGTTGTGCCATGAATTGCAATGCCCGCAGCCTGGGAGTTTGCAGATGGAGGAGATGGACACAACACCAACACTTCAGTTTATTACCTCCGCCAAGGAGGTAATGCTTTTACTACTGAACCACTAATCCTATCATTGTGAATCCAATTGCTAGTCATATGTTTTCATGGTCAAGGAATCTGAAAACATACACACAAACACTGTATGGGGGGAACTGTGGCGCTTGGCGGAGGTCTGCACTCTCCAAGTGCTTTTCTAGTCTAATATTATTTTTATACAATAATTCCACAAGCACATTCTATTAAATTTATTATTTATTTAGCGAATGCAAAGTCCTTAAGCCAAGCAGTTGCCTCCTGGTTTGCTGTATGGAGGGTGTGTAATCCTCCTTCCAGTCTTTGGAGCGGGCAAGCCTCTATGATGTGTTCCATTGTTTGCTCCTCTCCACATGCGCACAGTGGGCTAGGGCTACTGCCCCATCTGTAAAGGCTGGCCAAGCAGGGGCCATGTCCAGTCCTGAAGCGATTGAGTGTAGACCACTGTCTCCTTGGGAGGTTGGTGCCCGGGACCTGTTGGTTGGGGTTTATCACCAGCTGTTTGTTTGGGACCTCCTTGGTCTCCCATTCCTCTTGCCAAGCTGTCTGGATGGTAAAGTCAGCTGGGGGAGGGTTTTTCCAAATCGGCCGTCTGGATGAAAGTCGGGCAGTGGGTGGAGTGTAGATATCTGCATGGATTGGTAAGTGAGGAGAATCTTTAACTTTTTGGAGCATCCTTTGAGTTAATGCTGCTCGCCGGATGTGTGGAGGGGCTATGTTTGACAGTACAGAGAGCCAGGGGAGTGGTGTTGAGCGGATTGTTCCAGTTATAGTTCTCATGGTTGTGTTGAGCTGGGTGTCTACATGGTGTGTGTAAGATGACCTGGACCAGACAGGGGCACAATATTCTGCTACAGAGTATGAAAGGGCCAGTGCTGAGGTGCGCAGGGTGGAGACTGCCGCCCCCCATTTTGCACCAGCGAGCTTGCAGAGCAGGTTGTTTCGTACCTTCACCTTAGCAGCCGATGCAGACGACATCTGTTTGGCATTCCAAGCACCAGACTTTGAACCACTGGAACGGGTGCTCACGGAAGATCTTGCCAAACTGGACCAGTTCTGCAAAATCTGGCGCCTAAAACCAAGCCCAGCAAAAACCGTCTCCAGTGTATTCCATCTCCACAATGCAAAAGCTGCCAGAGAACTAAACATCCACCTGAGCGGACTCAAGCTTAAGCATGCCCCAAATTCTATTAAATAACAATGCAGGACAAAATATTTTGATTTTTGTTTGTTTAACCAGTAGTTTTGCTCCACCGAGAAAAATAGCCCCTTCTGACTGTATCCAGTTTGCTGTTACTAAGCACCTCAAATGAGAATAATATAGAAAAGCCCAGGCCTATTGTAATTTCACACACATGTATCCAAATTAAATATTGTTCAGTACAGAAGTCAATGCTTATATGACATACTGGTCACCTGTTGAGTAGGGTTTGTGGGTCACAGTATTTTAACTCCGGTGGCTAGTTATCATGCTAGCAATTTGGCTTCGGCACACTTCTCTAACTTTTTCTTGGCATTTTCAGATGAAATAAAGGGTCCATCAGTTCGCCAAGGTCTCCGCCTTTGACCACCATCTAATCCGCATAGCACCGGACCCCCATGATCCCTCCTGCAGGTGGTGAGCCCACTGTAGGGCGGACCCATGTAACTCCTTCGGGCTGAGCCCGGCTGGGTCCCATGGGTAGAAACCCGGCCACCAGACGCTAGCCATCGAGCCCCTCCCCCATGCTTGGCTCCAGGGTGGGGCCCCGGTAACCCCATACCGGGCGGAGTACAATGAATCCTTGATCTAGAATTTATCATGAGAGTCTCTTGGATCGTTTTTAGTCTGGCCCTTCACCCAGGACCAGTTTGTCTTGGGTGACCCTATCAGAGGCAAATTGCCCCGGACAACATAGCTCCTGGGATCACTGGGGCACACAAAAACCCCCACCACGATAAGGTGACGATCCATGGTTGACACGCCTCAGCAACATTGCGTGGAGGTCGGGGGCAGTGCCTTTGGCATGGCAAACCGGGGTGGTGGTTCCTCTCTTCAGAAAAGGGGACCGGAGGGTGTGCTCCAACTTTAGAGGGATCACACTCCTCAGCCTCCCTGGGAAGGTCTCTGCCAAAGTACTGGAGAGGAGAGTCCAGCCGTTGGTTGAACCTCACATTCAGGAGGAGCAATGTGGTTTTCGTCCTGGCCGTGGCACATCGGACCAGCTCTTTACCCTCTCGAGAATTCTCGAGGGTTCGTGGGAGTTTGCCCAACCAGTTTACATGTGTTTTGTGGACTTGGAGAAGGCATTTGACCGCGTCCCTCGTGGTTTTTTGTGGGGGGTGCTTCGGGAGTATGGGGTATCGGGATTGTTGTTACGAGCTATTCAGTCTCTGTACGACCGTTGTGAGAGTTTGGTTCGTATTGCCAACACTCGGTCGGAGTCATTCCCAGTGAGAGTTGGACTCCACCAGGGCTGCCCTTTGTCACCGATCCTGTTCATAATTTTTATGGACAGGATTTCTAGGCGCAGCCAGGGAATGGAGGGCGTCATGCTTAGCGACCACAGGATCTCATCTCTGTTGTTTGCAGATGATGTTGTCCTGTTGGCTTCATCCAGCAATGACCTACAGCTCTTGCTGGGACGGTTTGCCGCTGAGTGTGAAGCGGCTGGGATGAGAATCAGCACCTCCAAGTCCGAGTCCATGGTCCTCAGCCAGAAAAAGGTGGATTGTCTTCTCTGGGTTGGGGACAGGCTCCTGCCCCAAGTGGAGGAGTTTAAGTATCTTGGGGTCTTATTCACGAGTGAGGGGAAAATAGAGCAAAAGATTGACAGACGGATCGGAGCAGCATCTCCAGTGATGCGGACGTTGTACCGGTCTGTTACTCTCACCTATGGTCACAAGCTTTGGGTAATGACCAAAAGAACAAGATCGTGGATACAAGCGGCTGAAATGAGCTTTCTCCGTAGGATTGCTGGACTCACCCTCAGAGATAGGGTGAGGAGCTCAGTCATCCGGGAGAGGCTCAGAGTAGAACCGCTGCTCCTCCACATTGAAAGGAGTCAGTTGAGGTGGTATGGGCATCTGATTAGGATGCTTCCTGAACGCCTCCCACTTGAGGTGTTTCGGGCATGTCCCACTAGGAGGAGACCCCGGGGCAGACCCAGGACTCGGTGGAGAGAGTATGTCTCCCAGCTGGTCTGGGAACGCCTTGGTATCCTCTCTGAAGAGCTGGAGCAGGTGGCGGGGGAGAGGGAAGTCTTGGCTTCTCTGCTTGAACTGCTGCCTCCGCGACCTGGACCTCCGGAAAAGCGGTAGAAGATGGATGGATGGATGGATAAAGAGTCCATCTCCACAAAGGTATTGTGGTTGGTAATGAAGACAATAAATCCAACTCTAGCTTGTCTTTTATGTTATAAATAGACATGAAATATCGCGTGGATGTTTACAAGGGCAGGAGTTCCGGGTCATTGAGATCTGATTTTTAGCCCATCTGTTTCAAACAGCACCTCGCTGTGGAAATTAAGGTATCCAACACAGTATTAGAATTCTCACATATTATTAGAAGCCAGTGATATTAACTATGATTTAAAGATTATTAAAACACATCTGAAGCGGAGTGACATGTATTTGGTGAAATGTCTGAGTGTGATTACTGGCGAATATAGTAACTCCCGGAAACCCTGTTGTCCAATCAGATTGCTCAGTTAGAAATAACTGTTGTATTGTCTGTTTTTAATTGTATTCTGTATTAGAGTGAAAAAAAACTATTTTACAGAAAAAAAAATGAAATGAGGAGGACTTTTTATTTTAGAGGAAGGTTATTTTAAAATTGATTGTTTATAAAGTAGGTGGCTATTCCAAGATTATAAAACAACTGATAATTTTTCCATTTTGCAGACATTGGTGTTTCTTCAACTTTCTCTGACAGAGGAACTCTCAATGAAGTGTAGCAATACTTTCACTGACTCTTAGTTCTTGATAATGTGCCAAAGCTTTGCCCAAGCAAATGCTCCTATCTGCCCAACGGACCAAGATTACAGCACCGCTGGTTCAGTTTGGCTGTCATGAAACGTGATCCCCAATGAGCCGTTAATGTTTTGACACGACTGATTAACTAAGACTCCTCCGATTAAAGCAATGTGCAGAAGGAAGTGGGATTTTTTTTTTTGGGGGGGGGAGGCGTTCTGCATCTGTGAGTATCTGTATATGAACGGGGTGGCAGGGTGGTCTCAGAGGATAGCCGTTGTCTTTCTGAGAAAAGTGAACTTGTCTAACCCAAGAGACAGATGAGCAATGTGTTAGGGCCTTGTGGTTTATGGACAGAAGACAGTTCTCAGACTGCTGGGGAGGGGGGGGGGGGCGGTTTGCTGGAATAAAAGAAGAAACTCTTTACTTGGAAACAACTGACAGTTGTGCCAGTTCACTGTGACATAAAGTAGTCTAAACTGTCAAGCGTCGCATCATGTTGAAAGTGACTTCAGAAAATGATAAAAACGTGAGCTGAAGGTACTGATTTGTCCTGCTCAAACCTAAAAAAGTTGATGTTTGAGCCACAGTGGTCACATGCTGTGACACAGTAAATGACAACCTTAGACCTCTAAGGGATGAGGGTCATGAGAAGGAGATGTTCTCTGTGAGGTGTGACTAACAACATAATTCACTTCCTCTGGACGCCTCATGTTCCTCTGTTAGGGGGCCAAGTGTTATCTCATCTGCTGGAAGAAACCCTCTTTAATCCGCCTGAAGAACACAAAGTTCTGTGATGAAGGCCGACGTTAAATCTCCTGTTTTCTGCTGATCAATATCCATCTGTCACTCCAAACCGGCCGCTGCAACAGCTGATCATATTCTTTACCAGCTATTTTACTAATTTACCCATTGCTTTCATGCATACAGTGTTGGGGGGAGGGGGGTGTAACAGCCTAGTTCTCTTGGTTGATTCTCACAGACTTTGCATTGTGAGAGCTGGTATGTTCTCCTTTTTAGGGTGGGGACTTGTGATAACGTGGGCATATCAAGGCCAAGTGCGACGTGTGGTTAACTGGCATTTGTGTGACCATGCATCTCAGGAAACTTAACAAAATGTCATGTGACCGTATAACAAATTACTAAATTCAAGAAGTAAAAAAGTAGCAGGTTATGTGAATATACCGAAGAAAATTATAAACTCAGTACTTGTTTTCACTCCCATGTTTGAGAAGTTGAAATTATTAATGGTCCCATTCACTCAAACATGGTGAGTTTGTGGGTTTTAACTTTTTAAAATGCTTTCTTGGGTCATATGACTGTTGTGTTTGGAAATAATGGGCTGCAGACAGGTCCAGGTGTTGAGGCCAACTGTATTAAACGTTAGCAGAACTTGTCAGGAGACAGCACAGCTGGGAAGGTGGTACACCAGAGGTGGAGAGCAAGAGAGCAGCTAGCCCTGGGTAGCCGGTTATTATACCTGCAGCGTGATGATGTCACGCATGCGTACATGCGACCTCAGCATGGTGCGTTGTGCCGTTTCCCATATATCACATTTATTCCCCCTCTCCCTTGGAAAAGCTTAGAAAATATCTAGTTAGCCTTAGCAAGGGCAGCAAGTCAACATTAATGCAAAACTAGCATATCAGCTAGTGTACGAACTGTACACTTTCTCACAGAAAAATAAGGGACAGAGGGTTTTAACTATTGCTCGGTGCCACAATGTTGTGGACATTAGTATCGTCATAATACTGGGATTTTTTACCTTGATAATACCTTAAAAATATTGATATTCAATGTCATGTTTAATACTACAAGGAAAAAAATACCACACTTTATACCTAGAAATTTCAGATTTAACAGAATATCTCAGTTTAAAAATGTGTAATAGCTATGTTTTTAATAACGGATTGCATTTATATAGCACTTTTCATGACACCCAAAAGACATTTTACAATGAGTCCATTATTCATTCACTCCACAGACAATGATAGTGGTAAGCTACCTCTGTAGTCACAGCTGCCCTGGGGCAGACTGACGGAAACGCGGCTGCCAATCCATGCCAACAGCCTGTCCAACCACCACCGAACATTTATTCACATTCATACATTAGTGTCATGAATCATGAACACACTGGAGGCAAGGTGGGTAAAGTGTCTTGCCCAAGGACACAACAGCAAGGTGGGGGGAGTGGGATTTGAACTGCCAGCCCTCTGGTTATTGGGTGACCTGCTCTACCTCCTGAGCCACTACGGCCTCATTTTTGTTTCTCTTTGAGAAATACAGTAATGCAACCGTGAGCTAGAAAACACAACTACACTGCAAAAAGTCAAATATAAGTAAAATGAAATAAATTAAGGCTGTTTATGCTTGTTCTTTTGTCTGACAAGATATTTATTCTTGCTGTGCAGTTTATGTGTAAGGAAAATTTTACATGCTTTCAGATAGTTTTAATTTGTTTCACACAATTTGATAAGTCAAATTTTCTTGCTGTTGGCAGATAATTTTACTTAAAATAAAAAAAATTCTGGCAGTAGATAATTCTAGTTAAAATTAGAAAAAAATATCTGCCAACAAAGTAAGATTAAATTGTTTATAACAAGTAAAAACTATTGTAAAGCAAGTCAAAGCTTACAGAAAACTGTACAACAAAAAGAAATTCTTGTCTTGTCAAAATTATCTTGTGAGAGAAAAACAAGCATAAAGCCTTGATTTAGGATATTTTATCTTACTGAGATTTCCCTTTTTACAGTGTGACAGATACTGCCATCGGCATAAAACTACATCAGTGAAGTAGTCCTGATTCAATGCGCAATAGCAGCAATGGAAAACCTGCACAGGTTAATTAACAGCCCACCTGTCTCCTCCGCAGTAATTGGCAGCCTCCTCCACTCGATGCTCCAGCTTAGAAAAATCCTTTACGCTTCGGGATATTTTGAGCAATTCGTTTTCCCTAAGCTCTTTTCCTCTCAATAATTTTTTGAGCACAACTTTCAAACTTTTTTTCGGACATTTTGAGATGCCCTAGCTAATTACTCCTTACCGCCACCATCAGTGTGTAAATGTGTGTGAATGGGTGGATAACAGGATCTGTAAAGCACTTTGGTCATCCAGAGATGAGTAAAATGCGCTATATAAGTGAACGCCATTCACCATTTACCTCTCACTGGCGCTTGCATAGTCACATGTCAAAACAATTCCTCTGATAGGCTATTGTTACATGGTACTCATGTGAGGCACTTGTAAATTAGATCAATCAGCAGCCACACATAAATATCAAGTGATGGACACAGAATGTGACCAATTAACAACAATGTGATCTTTTCCTCTGGCTCATAATAGGCCCTGATCTTCGTAGGCCCTGGGGCTTCAGCCCAGCCTAGCCCGTTCATTAAGGCAGCCTTAAATATACGGGACAACACACATCCCACTCGGGATAAACATATTTATCCCAATAAAAAACAGCTAAAACGGGACAGTTGGCAACTCTATTTACATGCACTCATAAAAAAAAAAGCTCTCGCCCAGTATGCTAGCAACCACCTGATGTCATGAATTGCCCCTCAGGGCAGAGAGAAAGACCCAGATGCTGAACTGTAGTTTGTGGTATTTATTAATAAAAACACAAAGTCCTGAAAAAGTGCATCAAAAAAAAAAAAAAAATCCAAATAGATAATAAAGCAAACTTACACATGGGAGAATTGCAACAAACTCACTATCATGAACCTGGGTTTGGCGGTTCCAAACCCAGTTCTGACTTTTGGTGCAGTTGCTCTATTTTCCTTCAGGTGCATCAGGGAGGTCTTTGGGTCCTTCGCTCCCTGACAGATTGGGCACGCCTCCTCCTCTTGTCAGTGCCATCAGCTGTTTCACATTACGGGTGTTTCCACACACATACACACACACGCCATTCATTCCCATTCACACGCTCATACACTCACTCATGCACACCGGGGTTTAATTATGTTCAGCCCATGCTTCCTCACACCGGCAATCTAATCCCTCGTTTGCATCATGATTACAAATACGCTGCGTTTGTGGGAAGAGATTGTCGGAGCATTCACCTTCATACGTGGCAGCTAGTTCCTCCACGTATGGTTTTTCACTACCTATGTGTTTATTCCGCCTGTCAGTTCAAGTTCGGTTAATCCCCTGATGTTAGCGGCTGACCCTGCCTTTCTCCCTCATCCACCAGACTGCATGGACAGCCCCGGATCGCTCCAGCACCGTAAGTTTCATGTTTGCCTTTCTCCCTGTGCCGACAGTAGCTCTGCGGCGCTAGGCATTCCCTTCACTGGGTTCTAGAGCATCCGGCAGACACACTGTATGTCTGGTGGCCTTAATCTCATCATTTGCAACTCTCTGTATTTTTGTAGTCAACTGGACTTGTTATTTTGTTGTAGTTCATGTTAATAAATGGTACGTTCTACTCCAGCAATTGGGTTTTTCATTCCTTCCCTCATGCACTTTGTAATGGCGCACGAGGAATCATGACAGAATGCTCCGACCAGTCAGAAAAAACCTGCGGAGTAGACATGCGTTTTTTTCTTTTTCTTTCACCCTTTTTTTCCCCCTTTTTCCTCGAGTAACGGCGAGATGATTTGGATGGATGAGGAGCAGAGAGCCCAGGATCTGTTGGAAGAGGCAATCTTTGCCTTTCAGTGGCCACAGTTTCCTGAGGACATGCAGTGGGCACAGTTCATCGCAGAAGACTTCAAACAGCGCCATCCTAACCTCCAAATCATTCCTAGGGTGGATGCCATCCTCTCCACCATCCTTCCCTCACCAGACATGGAGCCAGAGGGTGTCTCTCCGACACCAGAGCCAGCCACCCGTCAGAAGAGACGTTCCTGGCGGAAGAAGACCTCCTCTCCTTGTGATTCTTTTTCATCTCCCGGGCCGGCGCCCGCCCTATCCTCAGACGTTATGACAGAGGAGGAGAGACTGGGTTTGCTGGCCATGATAAACCATTGGATCGAGGAGGAGTGCCGCGAGAGAGAGGCCCAAGGACGTCCTTCCCCGGCTGTGAGGGTTCCACCCCCTGCGCCTACTCAATCCACGGGCTTGTCGACGGAGGAGGAATGGTTGGTCCTGCTCGCCCAGCTCGATTGCCGGGTTCAGGAGGAGTGCCATGTGAAGGAGGAGCAGAGACTTTCCCGGCTCAACCGCTGGATGGAGGAGGAGCGCTGTGAGGAGGAGTCAGATAAGGATCTCCCAGCGCTCGAGCTCCTCGCGGCCACTCCGCTTCCTGCTCCGGAGAAGATTGAGTTGCTTGGCACGGGTGACTCGCCGCCCAGTGCGGCGCTTCACATCCTGGATTTTCTGGTCCCTGAGCCGTCCGGGAGGAAGAAGAGGAAGAACTCCCTCCGGAAGAGGCTTCCGGTCTCACCGCCGCAGCATGAGGAGGAGTGCCTGGAGAGGAGAGGAGAGGAGATGCTTCGGAGCCCGCTTGGGACATCCAATGCCAGGAGAAGAGGCAAGTTTTTTTGTCATTTAACTTTCATGGTTGATGAACAATTATGCCTGCCTCCTGGCGAGGAGACTCAGGGTGTGCAGTTCCCTGAGTGCTCCACCTCAGTGGCATGTAGTGCTCCCATACCCGACCTCACAAAACCCTTTCTGTGTACCCCTACGAGCTCACCGGCTCTGGATCCAGGTCGCTCGAGGGGAGAGGAACCAGAGGCCCAGGAGGGCCCAGCTCATGGGTCAGCGGAGAGGTCATCCTCGGCCACCACGCCAGAGGAGCCGGTGGTGTGGAAGACGGCGCACAGGAGCACCAAGACTGCAACCACCATCACACCTGCTGTGGGAGCTGCCGCAGCAGAGTCATCCCCTGGACCAGACCTCCAGCCGACGAGACCCCGAACACCATTGTCGACATCACCGGAGTCCTGAACGGCAGTAGAGCTTGAGCACAGGCAAGTAATCTCTCCTGTAGTTCAGTTGTCTATTGTTGAGAGATCTAGTCTGGCTCTTGGGGAGGAGAGTTGGGTGCAGCCCCCAGCCACATCCGGACTCCCCTTGCCGGGCTCTGCCGCTGCCGATGACCCTAACAGTTTCTTCTCTCTCGCGGAAACCTCCAGTGCTCAGCTTATGACAGAGCCCCCTCTCAAGGGGTGAACACCAGACACCCCAGGGTAACATCAAAAGAAAAACAAAGACCCCCCCCCCCCACCACCACCACCTCCTTCCCAATAGGAGCACAACAATAACCCACCCCAGGTGGTGGGGGGAACAGGCTAGGAGGGAACAAAACAAAACCCCGCTCAGGACCCACGCCAGGCAAAACCCCAACCACCTAAGCCCCCTGGACCGAAGAGCTGGACAGTTCAGGCGGGCGGCCAGAGTCTCAGGCCCGGCAGATGGCATGATGGAAAGAGTCGGGTGGCCTACCAGAGAACGTGGGCCACCCACTAAACCACACTGCACTAAACTACATCAAACTGGTAAGAAAATATACATTCCCTCCAAGCATTTGCTCTTAAATACTGATTAATGCGTACTTTTAGTCTAATTCTGATCAACTGGTGAGAGAGGTGTGCAGTTGAAGAGTGCTGCGGCACTCTAAAAGTTGAGCTTTTTTCACTTTTCAGCACCATGAATGCAGCGATAAAACGCTGACTGCTGAGAGCATTTTAGCACCCAGGGTGCAGAGCACATTAAATGCTTAACTACATAGAAAATGAACAGAAAATAGTCATCCACAGTGGGAAAAAACACATTTGGTGGACACACAGCCTTATACTTTAAGAGTTAGATGGCAACCTACAGCGTTATTTATGTGGAAAATTATCTTTTAAATTGACAAACATCGTGTGTAATGACAATAAAGTTGAATCTCATCTCATCTCATCTCATGTGTAACTGGTGGCAAAATTCGATGGGATGCAATAATTAAATTATAATTAAAGGTAATTTGACCAAAGTATGTCACAGACATTAAGACCTGTAGGAGTGTCCAGCATGGGGATAAAGTGCAGTGAATGGAAAAGGAAGCAGAACACGTATTCCAACATTTAAATAAAGTTAAAATAAGCAAATATACATACAAACTGACCAATCAATATTAGTGATAGGTGAATCTTTGTGAATGAGTGATTTAACCGTTCAAGTATCTTGTTCTTTGTAGTAAACCCACACAAACATGGGGAGAACATACAAACTCCACACAAGTGACCATGACAAAAACACCACCTTCCTTTCTAAAATCTGTTTCCTCATTCATATCTCATTCTGCAGCCTTCACCTCCAACCTGCAGTAACATCCACAATCATCTGCACCTTTCTGTACCTTTTTTGACTGCTGTCACACCGCTGAAGTGCAGTTATGTTAATTTCAAGCACAAGGACGTGGCCTGAGAATAAAGGCAGCAGAAACAGTTTGTCCATCCATTCATTCAGATAGCAGAGTTGCGTCTCCGCCTGAGCAGCTGACGATGAGACGGGACATGGAGGGGTCACTGTGGGAGGTCATCTGCTGCAAAAACAAGGTCACTGCTACCCACTGAGAAGTCTCTATGATGATTCTCCAGCTAAGCTGCACTTATTCATTCAAGGACGCTAAATGCAGCCAAGATAAAACCCCTCCATCCACTCCTCTCTGTGTGTTAGTGCAGTGATGCTGCAGAGGACACACCCATCCACGCGCTGCTGTCTTTGACCCTAGGAAGTTGTGCTGCAGTGGTCACACAGCAGCAGTCCCCCCCACCTGTCTGTATCATGGTGAAAACGGAGGACACCAAATGGAAAGACATTTCTGCCCATCTTTTTTCTCTTTAAATGGAGGAAAAACTTTGACGTGAAAGGAATGAGTAATGGGACCTTAAAAGCTTTTCAAAAATTATATTGCTTTTCTGATCAAAGCGAGATGAGCTCTTGTCACTGACATCATGCAATTATGATCCCTAATGAGCCATTAATGATAGCAGACTGAGTGGTCATAAAAGAAAAAAAGTAAAACAAATAAAATTAATGTGTCACTGGAAATGTTTCCCTTTAGCAGACAAACAAATCACGTTGTTTGCAGTTATTGTAGCTGCTTCATCTTTCCTGTTTGGTAATGTTGAGTCAAACGGCTCCCTCTTTGATTATACCCCCTATACACAGTGGTGATCATTGAGGGATGAAAAAACAATCTTTCAGTGATCTCTCAGAAATTGCCAAGAGCTCTCAATGACCTCAATGTTTTTAGTCAGTCCAAAGCAATCTCAACAATCGCCAAAGGGAATTTTTATTATTCATTAATCTCCCAATGATCTCTGTGGCGGTCTTTCAAGGAACTGTACTGGTCTTCCACTGAACACGCAGCAATCCCTCATTGATCTCCGTCATCTTTACCATGGGGGTGGAAAAAAAATTGCATTCATTAAAAGATTGCTGAGAGATCATTGAGCGGTGAAGCAGTGTTCAATAATCTCCACCCCTGTGTAAAGGTGCTAGAAGAACACTAGAAACCTCTCATATGAAGGCCTTTACATACTCCGCAAGAACACAGAAATTTGTTCTCTCTCCCAGGGTCATTTTTTTCTTGCAGCCCTGGTTTGGGAGTTCTTGTAGCCTGTTCTTGACGCGTCATCTGAGCAGAACTTCTTTCTTGTGTGGTGTCCAACAACTATTGTGTGATTGGTCAGAAATTTGAATGTCCCAGGAGTTCTGCCCTTGAGTTTCTTGTCCTCCCGATCACCCCAGCTGATGAGGAGGACAGACATCCTTTTTAATGAAGAGCTGGTTAATAGCTCGACTAATATGATGGCATCTCAACCAGTTTACATTTAAAATGTAGTTACTGATATGTCTAGAGCTCCAGAAAACACCTTGGAGGGTGAGTAGCATGTTTGCTACCAGTCTGTGCTAACAACACAAACATCATCGTGACAACAGGGACACATCACGTAAAGCTGTTCAGTTCGCTTGGAAAAGGAGCTGTGTGAAATCAAACTTAATGCAATAAAATATGGAACAAAAATATTAACCTTAGTGCGGACTTCGATCTGGACTTTCAGGTGTGAAAATGCCCTTATTCAAGAAATTTAAGCAGAATTTTATCCTTCTTTCTGCATGTTTTCTGGTCCCTACTTTTCCACCTAATTAAAAACAAAAAATAAATAAATGTGCACAAAAAAACAAACGCAAAGATGAGCAAAAGATCAAACATGAGACTTTGGATCATAGAAAAGAAGAGTTCTCTTTTAATGTCTCCAACTTCAACATACTGCTTATGTACAGTACGCATTTCCAATTTTAATTTCACTTTTTTTCTTTGCACAAATCACAGTTTAAAGTTTTCAACTGAAACACACAACTATGAAAAAAGACATACGCACAAATTAAAACCTATAAAAAAATATAAAAACAGTACTCTTAAATCTCATTTCAACAAGTACCATTTCAAACAAAATGTTGAATAATGCACAACAGAGCTGAAAAATTAAAATCCACCATTAGTTTTTTTGTTTAAATACAAGGAAAAAAAGACAATTTCACCATCATGCAGAGGACGTAATTAAATAACGAATCAAACAAAAATAATATATACTTCTTTATATATCTCTGTTTTAAATTTTCAAGTCAAAGCGCTCCCGTCCCTCATGTAGGGAAAAACAAGGTTAAAACACTGGAGGATCCACAATGCTTTTATTAGCTGCCATTGTAGCATGGCCTTTTACGCAAAACATAATATCTCAGCAACATCTTTTTGGCACAGAAAAAGACGTTCATCATGGCAGTAGCATTTTGCATTTAAAAAAAGAGGGCAGAGTGCTAATAGCTCTTTTTCCACTAAAAGAAAAAGACAAAAGAAAAGCAAAAAAAAAAAAAAAAAGGAACATTCTGTGCAGCGACATCAGTCAGGAGTGGTTTCCCAGCAGTCGTAGCAGCTCAGTCCTACTGCAGCATGCTCTTGATAGTCTTGTTGGTTGATTCGTCATTCAAATGCTTGGTTGTGTACCTGCAGGAAGAAGAAAACACAAATACTTCAGTAAAATTAATAGTAGTGTGCAGTAACTAGTCACATTTATTCAAGTACATGTACTTAAGTAACCACTGCTAATGTTGTTGTCAAGACCTTGTCAAGACCTATAGTGCTGTGAAAAAGTATTTACCCCCTTCCTGATTTCTTATATTTGTCACACTTAAATGTTTCAAATCAGCAAATAAATTTAAATATTAGACAAGAATAACACAAGTAAACACAAAATGCAGTTTTTAAATGAAGGTATTTATTATTAAGGGGGGGAAAAAAAATCCAAACCTATATGGCCCTGTGTGAAAAAGTGATCCCCCCCCCCCAATTAAAACATAAATTAACTGTGGTTTATCACATCTTTGGAAAGCTGAGTTCAATTTCTCTAGCCACACCCAGGCCTGATTACTTCCACACCTGTTCTCAATCAAGAAATCACTTAAATAGGACCTGCCTGACAAAGTGAAGTAGACCAAAAGATCCTCAAAAGCTAGACATCATGTTGCAATCAAATTCAGGAACAAATGAGAAACTGTGGCGACATGGAATAATAAGCGGCGAACTGAGGAGTTTAAAGTGCCTTTATTAAATCACATCGCCAACACAAGCTCACTCTGGTGCTGTGCAGAGCGGCCCAGAGTGAGCCCTGAAGGGCTCTCAGTAGCGTGGAGACAAATGCAGTCAGTTGAGCAGTAGCAGAGCGGATGAGTTACAGGATATGTGCGGTATTTATACCAGTTACAGACAATGCATGAAAGAGCATGGGCATTTGCATATGAGAGAGACATGCATATCAAATAGGCAGATTGCTGGCCCCTGCTCCAGCTTGCAGGACAAAGAGGTGACAAGTCACATCTACATATTGATCTGTCTCTAGGTCACAGTGAGGACAGGACGTGTGAACACAAAGCATGAATGGCACATTAACATCACACTAGTGCTGCGGAAAATAACCAGGAGTAGCGAGCTGTCTGTCCTTAGTCTGTGGGGGTTGTCCCACACTGCTCCCCCCCAGAGGGCTCGGCTGGGGGCTGAGACCTCGATAGTGCAGCATGGCAGCGAGCAGGGAAGGCTCTCTGCCGGTGAAGGTGGAGGGGGGTGGGGGTTGCCGGGGACGGTGAAATCGTCCAGGCCGCGCAAAAATTGCTTGTTGATCTGCAATGTCGAGGGGCTGTCCCGTTGAGCGTGCGGAGATAACAAGAAGAAAAATTAGTCTCTGGCTCCTCTCGTGGCCATGAAGAAAAGCAGGGGCGGCTGTGAGGGAAAAAACAAAAGCAGAGGGACGTGGCATGTCACTTTAGGTGCGGGCGCAGCCCTAAAGTCCTCGGGAATCGCAAAACAGCTGAATTCCCTATGTGTGCCATGGCTGAGACCATTAACAAATCCTTCGAGCATGCTGCATGCGTGCCTCAGGTGAGCGAGCAACCCTGAAGGGCAGCGGCGAAGGAGGAAGGCAGTCTGTGGAGCCGTATGTGTCCCGTGCGTGGTGCGCCGTCCCCGTGACTCCCCGGTGCGTGTGCCGGGGTCCCGTGCGTGGGTGGGCCGCTGGAGAGGAGAACCAGGGTCAGGGAGCTTGCTGGAGATCATCCCTGTTGTCTGTTGTGTCGTTCGGTCGTGGTGCGTTGGAGCGGTGCGAGGAAGTAGACGATCTCTGTCCCTCGGGCTCGTGGAGATGCGTTTGAGTGGTGCGAGGCAGTAGACGATCTTTGTGCCCCGGGCTCGTGCAGCTGCGTTGGAGCGGTGAGAGGGAGGAGACGATCGTTGTCGCTCATGCGGCCATGGTGCGCTCTCCGTCGGCCCTGGAGGTTGCCGTCGTGGAGAGAGGACGAGGTGCGTGCGCTCTCGTGTGGAGGAGCTGTGACAGCAGCCAGTCCAGCATGGATGTGCAGATCTCAGGCGTGCAGATCTCACCGTGAAGCGGTCACCAGTGTCACGGTCCAGACCAGAAGGTTGCTTTGCACAAAACGTGTGCATGTTCGGGGTCACCAGTGTGGCGACATGGGATAATAAGCGGCGAACTGAGGAGTTTAAAGTGCCTTTATTAAATCACATCGCCAACACGAGCTCACTCTGGTGCTGTGCAGAGCGGCCCAGAGTGAGCCCTGAAGGGCTCTCAGTAGCGTGGAGACAAATGCAGTCAGTTGAGCAGTAGCAGAGCGGATGAGTTACAGGATATGTGCAGTATTTATACCAGTTACAGACAATGCATGAAAGAGCATGGGCATTTGCATATGAGAGAGACATGCATATCAAATAGGCAGATTGCTGGCCCCTGCTCCAGCTTGCAGGACAAAGAGGTGACAAGTCACATCTACATATTGATCTGTCTCTAGGTCACAGTGAGGACAGGACGTGTGAACACAAAGCATGAATGGCACATTAACATCACACTAGTGCTGCGGAAAATAACCAGGAGTAACTAACCTGCACTTATATAGCGCTTTTCTAGTCGCAAAGACCACTCAAAGCGCTTTCATTAATACTAACCCTCTATTCTAAGGGCCTATAGGAAACAAATATCTAGGGACAATTTAGAACAGCCAATTAACCTAACATGCATGTTTTTGGCATGTGGGAGGAAACCGGAGAAATCCCGGAGTAAACCCACGCAACACGGGGAGAACATGCAAACTCCACACAGATCACTGTTGGTCGGGGGCTGGGATCGAACCCACGATCCCACGATCCCCACAATCCCCCGGCCAAGGGTAAACTGTGCTGCCGCAGTGCTAACCACTGCGCCACCGTGCAGCCCGAGTAGCGAGCTGTCTGTCCTTAGTCTGTGGGGGTTGTCCCACAAAACAAAGTAATTGAGATCTATCAGACTGGAAAAGGTTATAAAGCAATTTCTAAAGCTTTGGGACTCCAGTGAACCACAGTGAGAGCCATTATCGACAAATGATGAAAACATGAACAGTGGTGAACCTTCCCAGGAGTGGCTAGCTGACCAAAATTATTCCAAGAGTGCAGCGACGACTCATCCAAGAGGTCACAAAAACCCCACAACAACATCCAAAGAACTGCAGGCCTCACTTGCCTCAGTTAAGGTCAGTGTTCATGACTCCACCATAAGAAAGAGACTGGGCAAAAATGGCCTGCATGGCAGAGTTGCAAGACGAAAACCACTGCTGAGCAAAAAGGACATAAAGGCTCGTCTCAGTTTTGCCAGAAAACATCTTGGTGATCCCCAAGACTTTTGGGAAAATACTCTGTGGACTGACAAGACAAAAGTTGAACTTTTTGGAAGGTGTGTGTCCCATTACATCCGGCGTAAAAGTAACACAGCATTTCAGAAAAGGAACATCATACCAACAGTAAAATATGGTGGTGGTAGTGTGATGGTCTGGGGCTGTTTTGCTGCTTCTGGACCTGGAAGACTTGCTGTGGTAAATGGAACAATGAATTCTGCTGTCTACCAAAAAATCCTGGAGCATGCCCAGCCACCTGTTTGTGACCTCAAGCTGAAGCACACAGGTTCTGCAGCAGGACAATGATCCAAATCACACCAGCAAGTCCACCTCTGAATGGCTTAAAAAAAAGAAAAGAAAATGAAGACTTTGGAGTGGCCTAGTCAAAGTCCTGAACTGAATCCGATTAAGATGCTGTAGCATGACCTTAAAAAGGCAGTTCTGTCATGATCCGGTGCATGGGCAGGGGCCGTGCTTTGTTATTGGATTAATTTTGTCTTCTCTGTTTGTTTATTTTTCAGTTCTCCTTGTTGGCTGTATTTGGTTTCTGTTTCTGGATTTCCTTCTTTGGTTTACTGTGTTGATCGTTGCTGGCGCTGTAACAGCTTGAGCGTCATTTCCGGCTGTCAGATTCTGTTCAGGGCTGTCACGGCTGCCAGCAATTGCCACTCAGGATCCCGCAGGTGTTTGTAATCAGGGGTGGCCTATTTTAGCCATGGGTACCATTTCCCTGGTGCAGCGGCGTCAACACGGCTCATGTCAGGAATCCCCTGGACATCTCGTCAAGTTAAGTTATTGTTATTCTGTCTTGCTCACGTTTCAGTTATTCGCATTCATCGCTCCAGCCTCTAAGCGGTGTTTTTCGTTGTTGTGTGTTAGTATGTTGCGTGTTTTTAGTTAATAAATTTACAAACTCACAGTCTGCATTTGGCGTCCTGTTTACCCTCAGAGAGGGCCGTTCATGACAGGTTTATGCTTGAAAACCCTCCAATGTGGCTCAATTACAACAATTCTGCAAAGAGGAGTGGGCCAAAATTCCTCCACAGTGCTGTAAAGACTCATTGCCAGTTATCGCAAACACCTGACTGCAGTTGCTGCTGCTGAGGGTGGCCAAACCAGTTATTAGGTTTAGGGGGCAATCACTTTTTCACACAGGCCCATGTAGGTTTGGATTTTTTTTTACCCTTAATAATAAACACCTTCATTTAAAAACTGCATTTTGTGTTTACTTGTGTTTATCTTTGTCTAATATTTAAATTTGTTTGATGATCTGGAACATTTAAGTGTGGCAAACATACAAAAAAAAAAGAGAAATCAGGAAGGGGGAAAACACTTTTTCACACCACTGTAAATGTTTCAGAACAAATTTAGTATTAGACAAAGATAACCCGAAAAATACAAAATGCAGTTTTTAAAAGATGATTTCATTTATTAAGGGAAAAAAGCTGCCCAAACCTACCTGGTCCTATGTGAAAAAGCAATTGCCCCCTACATGTAATAACTGGTTGTGCCACCCTTGGCAGCAACAACTGCAATCGAGCATTAGCGATAACTGACAATGAGTCTTTTACAGTGCTGTGGAGGAATTTTGGCCCAGTCTTCAGTTTTAATTCAGCCACATTGGAGTTAACGCACAGAGCTACCAGAGGACTGACCTCCCACTGTAGCTTTCACTATTTACAGTAGCTATGTGGCCTAGGGTCAGAGAAACGGAGATAGGCACTGCCCCTATACACCACATGGTGTCCCACATGCTGTGGAAGGGAATTAACTATCTAACTAACTAACTTAACACTGGAGGACTTGAGCTTGAGATCATGAACGGACAGTCGGACATTCTCCTTCAGGATTTTCTGGTAGAGAGCAGAATTCATGGTTCCAGCTGTGATGGAAAGTCGTCCAGGTCCGGAAGCAGCAAAGCAGCCCCAGACCATCACACTACTACCACCGTGTTTGATTGTTGATGTTCTTTTTATGAAATGCTGTGTTAGTTTTACACCAGATGTAACTTTTCAACTTTTGTCTCCAGTCCACAGAATATTTTCCCAGAAGTCTTGGAGATCATCAAGATATTTTTTGGCAAATGTGAGAAAAGCCTTTGTGCTACTTTTGGTCAGCTGTGGTTTTCTCCTTGGAACTTTCCTATGGATGCTATTTTCCCCCCAGTCTCTTCCTTATTGCTGAATCATGGACCAGTGTCCAAGCTGAGGCAAGTGAGGCCTGCAGTTCTTTATATGTTGTCCTGGGTTTTTGTTTCTCATGTGTTCTTGAATTTCTTCAGATTGCGGTATGATAGGTTGCTTTTTGAGATCTTTTATCCTACTTCACTCTGTCAGACAGGTTCTATTGAAGTGATTTCTTGATTCAACAGGCCCTGAAGTAATTGGGCCTGGGTATGGCTAGTGAAGTTGAACTCTGCTTTCCAAGAATGTGATTAATCACAGTTAATTCACGAGCTAACGGGGGGGGGGGGCAGCTTTTTCCATTAATAAATGAAATCATCATTTAAAAACTGTATTTTGTATTTACTCGGGTTATATTTGCCTAATTTTAAAATGTGTTTGATGATCTGAAACATTTAAGTGTGACAAATATGCAAAAATATAAGAAATCAGATAAGGGGCAAATACTTTTTAACAAGCGCATACATACTGTATATTTCAGTAACTTGTTACTACTCCTCTGTCCTAGTGTAATGTTACTCAAGTAAATCAGAACTTTAAGTAAATATTATTTTGTAACATCATGTTCGGTCAGATCAGAGTTGTATTCATGAAAAAAAAAACCTGTCACTCTTTTATGACTATGACCTCATGCATGGCACCGGCCTCCCTCGGGCCCGGTGCAGACAGAGATACAGATGTGAGGTCGACTCAGAAATGCTCTCATCATGAGCGACGAGCAAGAAGGGTGAAATCTGGGGACAAGGCGTCAGATGTAATCTGCCTTTCTGGCCAGGCTGTGATGCCCAGCCTGAGTCGGACTCACAGCTGACCGGATCCCCCGGTGGACTGGGATGGGAATGAGTCACTGAGCTGAAGGCGAGTCAGACAAACTGAGAGGTGAACGCACAGCAGGAACGTGCTTCTCCTCTACGCTGCAAAGTGAGCTCGCCGGATGCAGTTACATAACATGCCGGGCCACTGAGGGAAGAAGAAGTAAACACAAGTTAATTTAAAAAGTGGCTGACCTGAGAGCGTTGAGGAGACCTTCTACGCTGTTCGGCGGCTGATCTTTGAGGACTTTGATGCAGCCTTTCATCTGTTGACCAGAAATAGAGCGTTAGATTGAGAAGGAACCATGAGCGAGGTCCTACTGGGTTTCTTTGCACTCACGTCGATTTTGGATGACTTGGCGAAGGCTCCTACAGGATGGACATAGTCGTACAAAATGATTACGCCGACCATCACCCGGAGACAGAACGACACCGTGTCCTCACTCGTGAAGCGACTGCGGTACTCCCTGGGAGGGGGAGAAAGAAGACGAAGAGAGGTTAGAAGTGAAGACAAAAGCAAGATGTATGCTGTGGACTTATTCACAGATCCTTAAAAAGTTTTAAATTTGTTTACCTAAAATTAAGGCCTTAATTATCCTGAAAAATTACAATTAATCCATAAATCTGCCTTTGAAAAGGTTTTAAAAATACGACAGACAGGATATCTGAATCCTTGGATTCAGTTTTGAGAATTTGTTGCTTCTGTTTTTGCCTTTTAACAAAAATGTGAAATGGACTTCCGGTTATGGCTGCCACGTAGGACGGACGTGTCTCGCTCTGCTCTGCTCCTGGAGAAAAAAATCGGCAAATAACTCTCTCATTTGGGACAGAACGTATCCCAGCATTTGGGCGAGGATATGTCGGCGAAGCCTAAGGCTGGAAAACCAGGAAAAGGAAAAAGCGAGCCGCCGAAACAGTCCAAATTAACGGACTTTCAGGTCTGTGACGCAGCAAACAAAACTCCATATATGGCGGAGGAGGCTGGCAACGGTGCGATTTCTGCGGGGAATGGCGCAGATGCGCTGATGGCTGCCATGAGTTCAATGAGAGCGGACTTTTCCTCTAGATTTGATGGGATTATGACAGCGTTGGAAGGAATAAGAAAGGAATTGGGTGACTGTGTAGAACGAACGGCGCAGATGGAGCTCCGTCTCGCTAGTGCTGAAGATGACGTCACCCGTCTTCAATTAAAGGTGCGCACTTTGGAAAAAAAAAAATAAATCTCTGGAAGATAATATTTTGGATTTGGAATCTCGGTCGAGACAGAATAATTTGAGGCTGGTGGGTCTTCCAGAGGAATCAGAAGGTCGGGACGTATGTTCCTTTCTGGAAAAGTGGATTCCGGAGGTGCTGGGCAGCGAGGAGTTGCAATCAGCAGTGGTTCTGGAAAAAGCACATCGTATTGGCCCACGGAGAGATAAGGGACCGCCGAGGACCTTAATTATGAAGTTTCTTAGCAACAGAGACAGGATGAAGATCTTCAACGCTGCACGTGCTAAAGGAGAGATTAAACACCAGGACCAGCAGGTGCGGTTCTACCCAGATTTGGCCACAGGAATCCAGCAATTGAGGAAGCAGTTTGATCCCGTACGTAAGGAGCTGCGCAACCTTGGGATTCGTCATGGTGTAATCTATCCTGCGAGACTGCTGACCACGTATGAGGGCAGAACCCACATCTTCAAGACCCCAGAGGAGGCGCAGGAGTTCATCAAGAAGATCAAAGAAGAAGAAGAGACTGGTGGGAGCTAAGCATGAACAAAATATAAGGTAGAATAATTAAGCATTTGCACAGGCATCTGACTGACTTGAAGTAAATAGTAAGTTTACAAAATATAGATTGTATTATATATTAAAAAAACAAAACAAAAACAAAACAAACAAACAAACAAAAAAAACTATGATGTACAAAGTTGTTAAAAATTTTGGAGTTAAGTTGGAAAACTACAGAGGAGAGTTAATGTTACGTCATTAAAAGCAGTAGAGTTAGGGCGATTGGGAGGATGAAGAAGGAGTGGCTTAGGCTGTTCCCCGTGGGTGTGGAACGGTCGATGGCTATATCGGGAGACAGAATTTTTCTTTTGATTTTGGGGGGTTTGCCACAAGTGTGGGAAGGGGGAATTTGTTTGTGTGTAGTTTGTAGGATGAATGTTCAACCACTCATGTTTTTGCTTCTCTGTATGAGCATGTTTACACTGCAAGGTAATCCCAAACTCTCTATTGATCATGGACCAAAGTGTTAATCTTAATTTAACTTCATGGAATTGCAGAGGTCTACAAAATTTAAAAAAACTTAAACAAGTTATGAATAAAATAAAGGACATGGGTTCAAGAATTGTGTTTTTACAAGAAACTCATCTGATAGAGGAGGATGTTAAAAGAATTAGGAGTAGATGGCAGGGAAGTGTATTCACCTCTTCATTTTCATCCCGAGCCAGGGGAGTTATGACTCTCATACATAAATCAGTTCCTTTTCAAGTGAAAAATGTAATTGGAGACAAATTTGGAAGATATGTAATCATTCAAGGTTCTTTGCTATTAGAAAATATAAATCTTGTGAACTTATATGGTCCCAATATAGATGATCAGAAGTTCTTTGCTAATTTATTTCTCATCTTATCATCACTTACAGGGCAACATATAATAGCAGGGGATTTTAATTGTACATTGAATCCAGGTGTGGATAGATCAACAGGACTGGATTGTACGCACATTGGATGTAGGATGACTATTAATCATTTTATGAAAGAATTGAGATTGTTAGATATATGGAGAGAAATGAAACCACAAGTTAAAGCCTATTCTTGTTATTCCAGTACCTACAAGACATTCTCACGTATTGATTATTTTTTTGATTTCCACAGAATTAAGGTCCAAGATTCAAAACTGCTTTTATGATAACATCGTGATCTCTGATCATGCACCCTGCTGTCTAATATATGTAGATAAAAAATTGACAAAGGAATCAGGTAGATGGCAATTTCAGCATAAATGGCTTCAGGATGAGGAATTTGTCAAGTATATAGAAAAACAGATAGACGAGTTCTTTGACATCAATACTACACAAACATCAGCATGTGTAAAGTGGGAGGCTTTCAAAGCTTTTATTAGGGGACATATTATTAGTTATACAGGATCAAAATCTAAGAAGACTCGAGAGGAGAGAGCTAAATTGGAACATAAAATAAAAAATCTTCAGGAAAAAGTGTATGCAGGAAGTGACCCAAGGTTGGAGAATGAATTACTGATTTTGAGAGCTGAATACGACAAAAAATCAGCGAATAGAGCTGCCTCGAGTCTTCTAAGATTGAAACAATCTTTTTATGAACAAGGTGAAAAATCAGGAAAATTATTAGCATGGCAGATTAAACAATTGGAAATTAAAACACCAATTACCAGTATTATAAGTAACGGACAGGTAGTTATAGATCCTTTAGAAATTAATAGAGCCTTTAGAGATTACTATGAAAAATTATATGATACCAAAAATGAACCTGATTTAACAAAACTAAATGGGTTTTTGAAAGAACTATCTATACCGTGTATTCCAAATGAAAACAGGGAGATATTGGAGTCTAAAATTAGTCAAGAAGAAGTTGGGCTAGCCATTGATAATATGAAATCAGGAAAAAGTGCAGGACCAGATGGTCTTCCAGTTGACCTTTATAAAAAATTTAAGAATAAATTAATAAAACCTTTTTTGGAAATGGTTTTAGAAGCATTTCAAAATAATAATTTACCATCATACATAAATAATGCCTTAATTATACTGCTGCCAAAACCAGGTAAGCCCTCTAATAAATGTGAAAATATGAGACCAATAAGCCTATTAAACGCCGACCTTAAGATAATCTGTAAAATTTTAGCAAGACGAATACAAGAAATTTTACCAAATATTATTAATCGAGATCAGAATGGCTTTATAAAGGGTAGACAAGGCTTCCATAATGTAAGAAGACTATTTAATATTATTTATTTTAATAAAGAAGCACCGGATACAGCTCTCCTATCATTGGACGCCGAAAAGGCCTTTGATAGAGTTGAATGGCCCTTTCTTTTTGAAGTCCTACAAAGGTTTGGACTTGGAAATAATTTCATAAAATGGGTTCAAATAATATACAATAATGCTACAGCAGAAATCCTAACAAATAATATTTCAAAACCAATAAAAATCAATAGAGGATGTCGACAAGGCTGTCCACTTTCACCTTTACTGTTTACTATGGCAATTGAACCTTTAGCGATAGCGATACGTTTACATTCACAAATATATGGAATTAAAGTTGGACCAACAGAACATAAAATCTCCCTGTACGCCGATGATATAATTTTGTTTATGTCGAATCTAAAAAAATCAATTCCAACCTTGTTGAATTTAATAAAGAATTTTGGGGAAATATCAGGATATAAAATAAATAAAACTAAATCTTCAATATTAATGCTAAATGAGACCCAGAGAAATTACCCAGCCCCTGAGGTAAATCAATTCAATGTTGTAAATCAGTTTAAATATTTAGGAATCCAAATTATGCCTAAGCTAGAATCAGTCGCCAGTGTCAACTATGAAGCCTTAATGTCAGATATCAGTGAGTTAACTCAGAGATGGATGTCACTACCAATGTCGATGATCGGGAGAATCAATATACTTAAAAGTAATATTTTACCTAAAATACTTTATTTATTTCAATACATTCCCTTATCACCACCTTTAGATCTATTCTCAAGACTAAAAAAAAAGTTAGTGGAATTTATATGGAACAACAGGAGGGCTAGATTACGTTTGTCTTTATTATATTTACCATTTGATCGTGGAGGTCTGAAATGTCCAAATTTTATGTTGTATTATTGGTCGGCACAACTGAGGTCTATGACATATTATTTTTCATCAAATGATCTCCCTCACTGGACTGAAATGGAATCATACAATTTACCTTTACCTCTTCCCATATTCATATACTCAGATTCGGCAAAAAAATTACAAAAACAAGTTAAAAATCCATTTGTAAAGCATATGATCAAAATATGGTGTGAAGCTAAAAACTATTTAAAAGAACCACAGTTATTGTCACAATTTAGTCCAATATGGGGTAATCAATATTTTAAACCAGGGAGAGCGGACGCTGTATTTAAAGTATGGAATTTAAAAGGGATACAAAAGATTCAGGATTTATATTTGCCATGTGCAGACAACATAATGTCTTTTGAAGAGCTGAGGATCAAATTTAATCTCAATAGAACACATTTTTTTAAATATCTTCAACTTAGAAACTTTATTCGATCAAATCAAAATAAAGCTCTCACTCGACCTATTTATTCATCCTTGGAAAAAATGATGATGAAAGATAGTAAAAGAAAGGGTATTATTTCAGAGTTTTATAACTCATTGACACTATCTTCAAGTGAAAATTCACTGAAAAGATTAAACTACTGGAAAGAAGATCTGCAAATTGAAATTTCAGAGGAACAATGGGAATTGGCTTGTACAGAAGCTCAAACCAAATCAATAAATGCACGCCTTAAATTGATACATTTCAAATGGTTAATGCGGATGTATGTTACACCGGAGGAGTTAAATAGATATAACAAAAATATACCAGATACATGCACAAAATGCATGGAAAGTAAAGGAACCCTATTTCATTGTTTATGGGAATGTAGATTAATAAGAATGTTTTGGGAAGAGGTGAGGGTAACAATTGAAAAAATAATCTCAAAACAAATCATATTGAATCCTAAACTGTTTTTGTTGGGTCTGTACCCAGAAAAGCATAATTTTAATAAAAGTGAAAGAACATTCATAGACCTCAGTTTGCTTAATGCCAAAAAATGTATTGCACTATTATGGAAAAAGACTCATAGACCAGATGTGACTCAGTGGTTAAGACAGATGTTAACAAACCTTCCATTAGAAAGAATAACATATATACTAAAATCAAAGGAAATTGTGTTTGAGAATATATGGAGACCTTTTATTGATTATGTAAAAAATTTAAACATAACTCTTGAAGAAGAAGGTGAATGATGTGTGTGGACCTTGTAAATTCCAAACTGGTGAACATAATATGTATACTTATGTATTGGATTGTCTAGACTAAACAGAGGAGCATTGTTGAAGACTTGATTTTGTTGGTGGTTGTTGGTGTTTTTAGTGCATTTTTTTTTTTTTTTTTGTAGTACTTTAGTGTTAGTGTTTGATTGTTTGTATCATGTTTGTTAAAAAAAAAAAAAAAAGGTTTCAATAAAGATATTGTGGAAAAAAAAAAAGTGAAATGAGCAGAATGAACGCCAGTCATTCCTTTTCCTTGGCTTGTAAATTTGTGATTTTTTTTCCTTGTAAGTTTGTGACTTTTTTTACAAAAAATTCTGACTTTTTACTAGGAAATTTGTGGGGTTTTCCCAGTACGTTTGCAACGTTCTCAATTTTTTTAAAACTTTTTTCTTGTACATTTGTGATTTTTCATCTCCTTGAAATTTGCAACTTTTTTCCTCCCAAATTTGTGATTTTTTTCATAAATATGCAGTTATTCTTCTATAAATTTGTAGCTTTTCTTCCTCAGAAATTTTTACTAAAACAAACAAACAAAAAAACCCCAGACAGTCAATGACACAGCAGCTCTCCCTGGATGCAGACCCTCCTGAGGATCCCTGTGAGTGAGTTTGGTGAGCACTAGGGCAAATGACTAGGAGTAGTGCTTTGAAATGTGGATGGATGGACAGACGGACAACGGCTGCCATGTCATTAAAAAAAGCTTTTTTTCTACGAAATTTTCAACCTTATTTTCTTTTTGTTTTGTTTTTTTTTCCTTCTAAGTTTGCAACTTTTTTCTTGTAGATTTGCTGCATTTTCTTATCTCATTTCAAATACTTTTTTCTCAGTAATTTGTGATTTTTTTTTTTATTCCTCTATATTTGTGACATTTTTCATGGCATAAATTTTAAGCTTTTTTGTAACCTTGTAACTGTTTAACCTTGAGCCTTTTTCCATGATTTATTTTACCAAATCTGTAACTTTTTCTCATCTCATAAATTTCATAAACAGACTTTTTCCCCTCATAATATTTGGAGCTTTTCTTTTCCCCCATACACTTTTTTTTTTACTTTTTCCCCTGTTAAGCTATCACTTTTCGTTATGGGGTAGGGGATAGCTTTGGGTACTTTACTTAAATAACTAATTATTTACAGTTGGGGAAGATCAAATTTATTGAGAGCTGGGCTGATAATTGGACAAGATTAATTTAAAGTGGTAACAGTGAATTTAAGGTGCTATAGTGGATCAGGAAGTCACTTACGGTGTTTCTAACATGACTTTACACACGCTCGCCATTGTGCTTAAAACATCCGTCGTGTTCTCGATGGGCAGGTTCTTGTTCTGTGGGGAGACAGAGCTGATTGGAGTTAAAAATTAACGATGTGGTAAACAACGAAGCTCCCCAAGGGTCCCCACAGTCTCACCTCTGATACAAACTTTGTCGTGCTGTCACTTAACGTCTTCAGCATCGGCGTGGCATCGGCATAGAACAGCGATATCCGATTGGCCAGCTCATTGTTGACTTCGTTCTCACCCTCGGCCTTAAAGAAAAAAAAGAAACTGGGTAAGAATTACATGTGCAAGATTTCCTCCTTACAAGAAGCAATTTCCCACATTAAGATTTGACATCATGGTAAATGGTAAATGGCACTCACTTATATAGCGCTTTTATTCTCATCACCTGATGACCAAAGCGCTTTACAGATCCTGCTATCCATTTATTGTGTAAAAAGTTTTGTGTTCAATCATTGTAGCTGGAAAATACAGATGCCCTTTATCAGCAACCACCAGCCCTGCGTATCAGTGTCATGTTACGTTTGCTGACTGAGGTTTATCTTAATCATTTCTAGCTCATGCAAGCAAAGCCAGAAGAAGTTAATGCGATGGTGTGCCATCTGCCTGTCCATCTACATTTCACAGGCATTGCTACTCCTCCTAGGCACTTGCCCCAGTCATCACCAAATTCCCTGACAATGATCCTCGGGTGGGTCTGCATCCAAGTTGTGTTCACGACTGAGGTCACAATGAAAGATTAGGAGATCTAAGCACTTATGTGATTTCAGAACCAGACCGTCAGTGATGGAGTAGCTCATTCCGGCCTGATGAAATCACCCCGAAAGTGCTGAGCTCCTGACCGTTGACCTTGACCTTAAGCATAGCCAAGATGCAGACCCATCTATGATGTGCTTAAAGTCAAGGTGAACTGTAGTGTGTGAGATATTTTCAGTTCTGTAATCAGATTTTGTAAAATTGTTGCCTCTTTATCTACTACTATAACTACACTTCATCGTGTACAACAATAAAGCTGAGAATACAAAGATAATCATGAACAGGAACACAAACTGCTTCCTAAAAAAAAAGAAAAGAAAAGACTTGCAGAAAACAGTCGCTCTGAGTCGCTCACATAAAACATTATTCGGACACATCAGAAGTTTTGCTTTGGCACTGAGCCACTTCAATATCCTGTGCTTTTACATATGAAAAGATGAGTTATTAAACTGAATCATGACAGGAAAATACTGATATGAACCCCGTCACCGAGCCCTCCTGCTCCTCCGGTTTCCCAGCTGACTAACGCATCCTGTCACTTTGCTGTTTCACATGGAATGGGACGCTGAAAACACCTGGCGGACAACAAAAGAGAGGCCGCTCTTGAAGAGCCTGTTCTAAATTTGTCCGCATATTTTAATAACAAGAACATTTCCTGCCTTCATGAGGACGCTGACAGAATAGGAATAATGGGCCCAAACTTTCAAACCATTTCATGTTTTAACAAATGATGACATGTGAGCTCAAAGACTGTTTGAGCGGGACAGATGCGTTTCATCTCAGATGTCTGAATGATTCAGTCATCTAAACTGCTACTACTGAGCTACAAGGAATGGGAACAGCAGCTTGGGTCTCTTTCAGCAGGAACGGGCCCTAACAGCTACTCGACTGGGTCCATTTGCCTAATGGCACACTCTGGTTTGAAGAATAAAACCTCCTGACAGACGAGTCACAACTGAGAGCAGCTTCAGTTCGTTCCCTCTGATTAGTTGCTGCACTGAGCATCCTTCAGTCCTCTCTGAGTAAAGATGTAGAACAGCTGAAGGATCCACGAGTGTGAAGGAATCCTGCAATTAAACGTCCTGAGAGCTATTGTTCATGATCGATAGAATAAACACATTAAAGATTTACTCAAGGGTCTGAGGAAGAAAAGAAGGCCGTTGAAAGCTAATCAAATCTCATGTATGGTTCACTGGCAGGTTTCTGCAGTGATGCAATGGGTTTCTGTCAAAATACACAAGGTTAATCCTTGACTTTAAAGACACGTGCAAAATTCATGCAACAGTATAATGTGAAATATAGACTGTAATGGTATACATGGCAAGAAGAAGAAAGCTTACATAGTGCCACATTAATCAAAAGGAGAAAAGATTTGATTAATTTTCAATAAGATTCTACCTTTTTAATACCCTTGGGTAATTCTTTAACATCTTTATTGTATTGATTGTTAGCTAAAAGCCCCGTCTATACTTGACACGCTGGCCCTCACGAACAGCTTTCCACGCCAAAAATGATGTCACAACTAGTGTCACCCAGTGCGCTTTGGCGTCTCTTCGGTTGGTTGGGCACTTCCCGATTTTTGTAACATCCCACACTCCAGCTCTGTAGATGGTGGCAACTGATTGCCAACTGTTAATCGAATCCAAAAACCTACAGAAGAAGAATTCAAACACAAGAAGACGACGAAGCAGCCAGGGCATTTAAAACAAAATCAAAAAAACACAAGGAAGACCCTGCAAGAATGTCTGCCAGTATGGGCATCTTTATGATAACTTGATGCAAAAACACAGATTACCAAATGGCCCAAAACTCGTCGAAAGAATTTACCCAGATTCTAAAAAAAAGAATTAATGCGAATTGATGATTTCCTCCACAACTCTTCTTCGCTTGCTATTTTAGCTATGTAGCGGTCTCATTTTCTTGACAGCACCATCTACACTTTAGGAGGAAAACTGCAGCGAGTGGGAGAGCCACATGGGATTGAACAGTTGCAGCCGTTCATTGACATCACTGTTGGCTCATGCAGCGACCCCTGTGTCAATTATAGACAGGCCTAAAGAGACCAAAACTACTACTTTCATCTGCTCCAATTAGGGGTCCCCACAGCGGACCATCTGCCTTGCCTTGGTACCGGCACTATGAGTACACTGGCTTGTGCTCCGCCTGTGGCTGGCTTTTAAGAGACCGAAACTAAAAAGAGATTTGTTTGCTCAAATACATTTTTTTTCCACAGAGAAAACAATCAAAAAACAGACCATCAATGATGGAGTAGCTCATTCCGGCCTGATGAAATCACTCCCGAAGTGCTCAGACCTCCTGACTGCTGACCTTGACATTAAGCACAGCCTAGATACAGACCCATCTAAGAGGTAATTAAAGTCAAAGTCAGTGGCCTAGGAGGAGTAATGTTTTTCATGTAAATGCCCATATCTCCTGACCTTTGAACTTGAGCACAACTTGGATGCAGACCCACCTGAGGATCAATGTGAGTGACTTTGGTGAGCATTGGGGTAAATGCCTAGGAGGAGTAGCAATTCCTGTGAAATATGAATGTACAGATGGACAACGGACACTATGTCATCACATTAGCTCCTTCGGGTTCGCCGGAATGAACTCAATACATGCACAGTTGTTGGTTACAAGCTTACACTTATAGGCACAACTACATGAACAGCACTGATTAGTGGTGGTTAAAATGTCTGCGCCCATAAATTTGCATAACTTGGAGGTATGCAAAACTTGTAAGCACAACTGTTAGTAATTCTGAAAATCTACATTATGTGTGTGAAAAATGTTCTTTTTCCTTCCAGAAAACCTGAAAGTCCTCACTTGCAAATGAGACAGAAATGTAACTCTGTCCTGTGGTAGTGTGTGGCTGTTGGTCTGTGATGGACTGGTGTTTTTCCAGGGCTGTGTCCTCGCTCTACAGCAGCCAGGAATGAAGGATGGACTGATGACATGTTTCTGACTTTTGGGACCATTACACACCTACATTTTGGTTAAAAAGTTCTTTGCCAAAAAAGCTCTTTGGCACACTGAAACAAAAGTACAACAAAAGGAAGGGATGGATGGACAGTTTTGGTTAACACATAGATCCACAAATAAATAACATAATGAACACAAACGGAACATGCGTAGTTACTGATGGACAAATGACAGGCTGTGAAACCAAAACAATCTCTTCAGAGCGCAGTAATGTGCTCACCGGTATGTTGTTGATCCGCATTCGGCTCAGGGTTCTCCTGTAGTAGCTGAAGTCGTTCTGAATGGCCGGATTTGTCATCTGCACAAATAAATAAACAAAAGAAGGCACGTTAATACAGAGAGACTTGTCTGTAGGTGGCACCGCCTGCAGCCTGGAGGACATTCAGTTCTAGATCAGGCACGTCATCGTCATGACAGGACGCCTGAACCAACAAGACAGAAATGTAGCTTTGGGGAGAAATGACATAAAAAGAACACTGATAGGATTGCGATTACACTTGCTGAACTGGATTTCAATCCTCTGACACGCATTCCCCCTTTTTCCCCAATTTACATCCACATCCTTGCTCCCCCGTCAGGAAATATTTGGCTCTTTATCTGGTAGAGGTGTCGGCTGAACTTTGAAAATCGCATTTTTAACAATTATACAACAAGAGTGTTTAATTAAAGACAACTGACATCATCTTGTTTCAACATGGAGCAAACATGATCACTTTTTTCTGTTCTCTAATTAGAAAGAAGCTGACTGGTAGGCTGACTTTAAAGTCACCACCAGTGAGAGCCCGTCATGAGGCTAATTATCCTCATTCCTGTACGAGCCTGTCACAGTCAAAGCAGCACTGGCAGCATGCAAATCCCGCTACAATAGGCTGGTACACAGCCTGTGTCCGCTGCGTCCACCAGGACAGACAGGCTGCTTCGCCAGGGAGGGGCCGTGCAGACACGTTAACTAGGTCAGAAGCTCGTGCATGGGTGTGAAAGATTGATGAATGGGCCTGGCATGCCACCTTGCACACCCCCTCCTACATTTGTGTTTTTCGACTTGCCAGCCTGAGCAGTGGGCACTAATTGGGGCGTCGCTGCAAACTGCCTCAGGGAATTGGGAAGATTTTTTTATTTTTTTTTTTCCCCCTTCGAAATTTTGTATCTAAGGAGCGAGTATGCAAGGGGGGAACCAGTTCACCCGACTGTCTAACTAGATGAGCACAACTGGCCTTCTGAGCGACACCCGTGCTTTAATCTGGGCCCTTTTTTCTGCGACCTGTGCATCAGCAGTTTCCTCTGTCACACTACTGTAAACGCAGATTTCTTATTAGCCATTCCAGTGACATCCGCTCCATTATATACAGCTGAGCGTTATTAAGATTCCAATTAAATGCTAATCATGCCCTCGCAGGCTGCAGCTTAGAACTGCAGAGCTAAAAATCAATTTGTGGGGCATCAGCAGCTTCTGGGGCGCCTGTGTGTAGCAGAGTTTACAGCAACAGCTAGAAAATACAGGCTGGGATTAAACGGACGTACTTTAAGCTCGTCGAATCGTAGAGTGAAGTGCAGGATCTCTGCAAACTGCTTTGCCAGCGCCTGCTCTCGCTCCAGGTGTTGAGTAGGGTCACTGTAAGTCTCGCTGGTCAGAGCTCCCAGGAGGCTGTGCAGCGCCGCTTCTGTGAGAGAGAAGAGACAGAGGGTGCAGCGCTGTCAGAGGGCAGAAGAACAACATATCTCAGCTGGGCTTTTACTCGTTTAATGAAGACTGTGAGCAGCGGTACTTTGGCTGATGTGTGAAGTCTTCCAGGTCATAAGTCAGAGCTGCCGAGCAATTTCACAATCCAGTTTTTGTCATTTAAGCATCAGGTTAACAGTTCAGGCAGCACTTCTAAGCAAAAATGCAAAGGTCAGAGGAAAGAAGAAGTGCTACATGCGACCCCGCAAAGTGATCAATGTTCATGTGCAAAAAGCAAAAAAAGACTAAATTATAGCACTGCCACCTACATTACTTTCTTTACTGATTATTATCCACAGCTACAGAGAAGCACAGTTTAAGAATTTATGACCAACTGATCAAATTTAAGACCTTAAAATTACAGCAAAGTATGTGACCACATTACAGTTAGCCTTATCCAATTATTTACCAGGATTACTGCAAATCTGAGATCAATTCAGCTCTCATCAAGTTTTTGAAGTACAATATTTGAAATTAGCCTCTATTTCCAGAACAGAAAGTTGCAACTTGACATTAAAAAGTCCCAAATTTATAAGAAAAAAGCTTACAACTTTCAAAAGTAAAAAATAAACACCATCCATCCATCCATTTTCTACCACTTTTCTTGCGATCCGAGTCGGGGAGGCAGCAGCTCAAGCAGAGAAGCCCAGACTTCCCTCTCTCCGGCCACCTGCTCCAACTCTTCAGAGGGGATACCAAGATGTTCCCAGGTCAGCTGGGAGACATAGTCTCTCCGGCATGTCCTGGGTCTGCCCCTGAGGTCTCCTCCCAGTGGGACGTGCCCGAAACACCTCAAGTGGGAGGCGTCCTGATCTGATGCCCAAACCACCTCAGCTGGGTCCTTTCAATGTGGAGGAGCAGCGGTTCTACTCTGAGCCTCACCCAGATGACTGAGCCCCTCACCCTCTCTCTAAGGGTGAGTCCAGCAATCCTACATAGAAAGCTCATTTCAGCCGCTTGTATCCGCAATCTCATTCTTTTGGTCTTTAGCCAAAGCTCATGACCATAGGCGAGGGTAGGAACATAGATTGAACAGTAAATCAACAGCTTTGCTTTAGAGCTCAGCTCCCTCTTCACCACAACAGACTGATACAACGTGCGCATCACTGCAGATGCTGTGCCGATCCATCTGTCAATCTCTCACTGCATTCTCCCCTCACTCGTGAATAAGACCTCAAGATACTTAAACTCCTCCATTTGGGGCAGAAGCTTGTCCCCAACCCAGAGAGGGCAATCCACCCTTTTCTTTATTTACCAAATACAGAAAGTATTTTACAGATGCAGAAAGAATTTATTTTTTTGCATTCAGTGCAGTTGTATTCACTGAAGTTGTTACTGTCACTGTAAACGAGAAGGGGAAATTTGGTTTTAAATAATCCACATATGGTGCAATTTGATCTGCCAGTGGAACAGCAGGCTTATTTCACTGCATAATAAATTATAAATAAAGTGATAAAATGTTCTCTTCTTTTAGTATGAAGAAATGCAACTGACCGTGAACCATGAACATAAACCATCCAGTAGTCTGTGTAGGACCATTTGAGGATGTGGTTCTGGACTGCGGGCCACAGGTTTCTCTAAACTGAGTGCTATACTAAGAGAAAAGAAGCAAACTTGATTTTTGTGGCTCAGGGAAACTGAACCCAGCTTCTGTGACTGTTTATAATTGGCTATTAAAAATTTACTAACCACATAATTGGAAAACTATCCGCAGTTTGAATGATGAAAAAGAAAAACAATCGTTAGTTGCATAACAATTAAATATAATCTGTCAGCAACATTGCATTTCGTCTATTACACCAGTTAATCAAAGGGTAAACACTGTATAACTGGATCTGCCCACTGGTTGTTAAAAACATTCTGGAATCCCACAGAGGATCAATTATGTTCTCGGTAAACACAAATTTGAGCTAAATTGTGTCAGCAATGTATATACAGAAGCTTTCAGTGGAAGATGAGCAGTGCTCAATCAATAATACATCAAATTTATTTACACATAAGAAATATGTGGAATTCCTAATTGTCACATTACAGCCCATGAATTAGGAATCAACTTTGAACAGTTAGGAACAATATTTTGTTTTTTATCTGCTTGTTTTATTGTGTCGTCTTCTTCTTTCGGCTGCTCCCTTTAGGGGTCGCCACAGCAGATCATCTGTCTCCATCTCACCCTATCCCCTGCATCTTCCTCTGTAACACCACCCTTCTCCATGTCCTCCTTCACTACATCCATGAATCTTCTCTGTGGGCTTCCATTTTTCCTCCTGCCTGGCAGCTCCATTTTCACCGTCTTTGTCCAATATATCCACTATCCCTCCTCTGTACATGTCCAAACATCTCAGCCTCGCCTCTCTTACTTTGTCTCCAAACCGCTCATCCTGAGCTGTCCCTCTGATATACTCATTTCTAATCTTGTCCCTCCTACTCATGCCCAATGAAAATCTTAGCATCTTTAACTCTGCCACCTCCAGCGACACCGCCTGACTTTTTGTCAGCGCCACCATCTCCAAACCATACATCATAGCAGGTCTCACTACCATCTTGTAAATCTTCCCTTTCACTCTTGCTGCTACCCTTCTCGGGGTAGCAGAAAGTATAGCTCGTATAGCAAGATGGCGACTGTGACTGGTACGGCCTCTGCTGCTCTTTCGCTGCTGGCGTTTTTATTCCTACTATGTCTATCTGAAGCCATTTCAACATACCCTTCTGAGCTACGTTATGATCGTACAATGCTGATACAAATTAAGGCTTCTATGGAACAACACAGTGCGAAGTGAGGCCGATGCTTCTTTGCGCCACCATTTGTTTGTGCTGACCTGTCACTTGGAAATCTACTGCTGCTGCCTCCACTGTGTAAAAGGCCACGGAGGCGTGGATCACGAGCTGGCGTCCAGGTGAGGCTGAGGCGCACCAGCCGCCTAAACCAAGAGAGATACACGAGTTGTCGCCCCCGACTGCTAGGATGATGATGTGTCCCATCCATGTGCAAACACCTGAAGAGCACTACAACCCCACACCACTGCTCCGGTATGACCTGTTCTACCGCCGCCTTTGCTCCCGGAGAATTTCTACTCCATGATACCGCTGTTTGACGGCTGTCAACATTCAGTCAGCTGGGCGTGACGCTGCGCTGCCGTCACGGATTAAGATGGCTCTGCTGAACACTCGCTCCATCTCAAATAAATCGTTTATCCTGAACAATTTGATTGGGAAAGAAAACCTGGATTTTCTATTTGTGACTGAAACGTGGAAACGACAGGATGAATTTGTTCACCTGAAGGAAATCTGCCCTACAGACTGCGCCTTCATTGCGACCCCTCACCTGAGTGGACGTGGTGGTGGCCTGGCTGTCATTTTCCACAACCGCTTCAAATGCCGGTCTGTGAACTCTGAGCGTTTCTCATCATTTGAACTTCAGATATCGAAGTGCCTCAACTCCTTTTAATTGTGTTTTAATCTACCACCTGCCTGACCCAGCTGGTGTGTTTTTATTGGAATTCTCAGACTTTTTATCTTCCATTATTAAACTAGAAAGAGTTTTAATTTTAGGTGATTTTAACATACATGTAAATGACACATCTTCTAATGCTGCTGCAGACGTTTTAACTATTACAGAGGCTCACAATTTCAGACAGCACGTCTCTGGTTCTACACATAATAAGGGGCACTCCTTGGACCTCGTCTTTTCACTGGGACAGTTTAGACAATGTTAAAGTGGAGGATGTTTGTGTCAGTGATCATTGCTGTGTTTTCTTTGAGCTGTCAGTTGATGTGGAACAGCAGGAATGTAAAACATTAAGACAGAGGCGCATTATTAACCAGCAGGCTGTAGATAGATTTATTTCAGCTTTTGACACTCATCGTGTTGCAGGATGTAAATTCTATGGTGGACTGCTTTAACCAACAGTGCCGATTGGTATTTGATAAAGTGGCTCCTATTAAATGTAGCTATACTTCTCCTAAGAAACCATGCCCTTGGTTAAATGAAGAGATCTGTATTCTTAGGAGAAGTTGTTGGAAGGTGGAACGTTTGTGGAAGGCCACCAAGCTTGAGGTGCACAGACTCCACCTCAAAGACCTCATAACCTCACTAAATGATATGATGAAGGATTCGAGAACAAACTACTTTGCTCAGCTTATATCCTTAAACAAGGGAAATCCCAAGTTTTTGTTTGACACCATTAATTCCATTGTCTCACCTGATTTAGCCATGGTTCCTGTTTATTCTAATGCTGAATGTGATGACTTTGCAAATTTTATGGTGAATAAGGTAAATGATATTAGAGCAAGCACTACACCATCTGCTGAGGACCTTGGCCTGAATCAGGCCCCCTCTAACACATGGTCCTCATTCACTCCAGTCACGCTACTGGATGTAAATGGTCTTCTGGACTCTATGAAGCTCTCTTCAAGCCCTTTAGATATCCTCCCAACATCACTACTTTTCAAAATATTTGACTCTATAGGGCCTTTAATTGTCAAAATCATTAATTGGTCACTTTTATCAGGCACTGTTCCCAGTTCTTTTAAACAAGCAGTGGTTGAACCCAAATTAAAGAAACAAAACTTAGACCCTACAGAACTGAACAGTTACAGGCCAATTTCAAAGCTTCCCTTCTTATCCAAATTGCTTGAGAAAGTAGTAGCCGAGCAATTAATTACATTCATAGAGAGAAATAAAATCTTAAGACACCTTCCAGTCTGGTTTCCACAAAATGCACTTCACCGAGACAGCACTAATTAAAGTCTCCAGTGACATCATGATGGCAGCAGATTCTGGTCAGTACTCGGTCCTGGTGTTGCTGGATCTCACCGCTGCTTTTGACACGGTGGACCACAATATATTGATAAATACGATGAAGGACACGTTTGGTATTTCAGGATTAGTTCTGAAATGGTTCTCATCTTATTTAACTGACAGGGGGTTTTGTGTTTTATTTAATGAGAAGGTGTCAGCGGTAAAAGGACTTTCCTGTGGGGTTCCTCAAGGCTCAGTTCTGGGCCCTACTCTGTTTTTATTGTATTTAACCCCATTTGGCCAGATTACTGAGTCAGTTTAAGGGTGTTTCAACCATTTTTACGCAGACGACATTCAGCTTTACTGCTCTTTTAAAGAAAATGAGCTGAACATTTTATCAAACTTCATCTCTTGCCTGTCTGCCATTAACAAGTGGTTAAACAATAACTTCCTACAATTAAATCTTAAGACAGAAACACTGATCATCGCTTCAGACAGTAAAATTCCCCTGATAAAGCAACGCTTAGGTCACCTAGGCTCTTCTGTCCAGCCCAGCCTGCGTAACCTGGGTGTTGTTTTTGACAATGCTATGACACTGGGCTGCCATGGTCAGCAACTAGTCAGAAATTGCTTTTTTCATCTGAGGAATATAGCAAAACTTAGGCCTATGGTCTTAACACCTGAACTGGAAATGATTAGTCATGCTTTTATCTCGTCTTGCTTAGATTATTGGAATGCCCTTTTTATGTGTTTTAATAAAACTGCTTTTGCCCGCCTTCAGACTGTGCAAAATGCAGCAGCTTGGCTTTTAACCCGGACGAAGAAAAGGGAACACATTTCCCCAGCTTTATCGTCCCTTCATTGGTTGCCAGTTGCTTTTAGATTTCATTTTAAGATTTTAATTTTGACTTTTAGAGCTCTTAATGGCCAAGCCCCTTCATACATCTCAGCCCTCTTGACTCCTTATGCCACAACATGATCACTAAGATCCTCAGACCAGAGATTCCTGGTGGTCCCTCGGACCAAGTTCAGAACCCGTGGAGATCAATCTTTCCAGGCCGCTGCACCACGGCTTTGGAACGCACTTTCCCTGTCCTTGAATCTGGTGACTCTTTTAAGAAGGAGTTAAAACTCATTTGTTCAGACAGGCTTTTAGCTCACACTGAATGGCTTTTATTTCTTCACTGTTTTCTCTTTTTATCCCTATTAATAAGTACAGTATATTGTATCTTATTTCTATTGATTTTAATTTCTCGGTATTTGTAAATTTTAACTTGCTGTGAAGCACTTTGTGATATATATATCTGTGAAAAGTGCTATACAAATAAACTTTGCTTGCTTGCTTGCCTTCTGTCACAAATCACCCCTGACACTCATCTCCATCCACTCCACCCTGCTTGCACTCTCTTCTTCACTTGCCTTGTGCATTTTTCATTGCTTTAGATGGTTGACCCCAAGTATTTAAACTCATCTACTTTCACTACCGCTACTCCTTCCATCTTCACCATTGCACCTGCCTCCCTCTCATTCACACTCATTTATTGTTTTGCTTCTACTGACTTTCATTCCTCTTCTCTCCAGAGCATACCTCCACCTCTCTAGGTTCTCCTCCACCTGCTCCCTACTCTCACTGCAGATCACAATGTCGCCTGCAAACATCATGGTCCATGGAGACTCCTGCCTGACCTCCTCTGTCTGCCTGTCCATCACCATGGCAAACAAGAAGGGGCTCAGAGCCAATCCCTGATGTAATCCCACCCTCACCTTGAATCAATCCATCACTCCTACAGCGCACTTCACCACCGTCTCGCTGTCCTCATACATGTCCTGCACCACCCTCACATACTTCTCTGCCACTCCTGACTTTCTCATATAGTACCACACTTCCTCTCTTGGCACCCTATCATATGTTTTCTCTAGATCCACAAAGACACAGTGCAACTCCTTCTGACCATCTCTATACTTCTCCATCAGCACTCTTAGAGCAAACACTGCACCTGTAGGTACTCTTTTTTTTGGCATGAAACCGTACTGCTGCTCATTGATTGTCACCTCTCCTCTTAACCTGGCTTCAACAACTCTTTCCCATATCTTCATAGTGTGGCTGATCAACTTCATGCCTCTGTAGTTACTACAGCTCTGAGCATCACCTTTGTTCTTGAAAATTGGTACCAAAACACTTCTTCACTCCTCGGGCATCCTCTCACTCTCCAAGATTGTGTTAAACAATCTGGTTAAAAAGTCCACTGCCATCTCTCCTAAACATCTCCATACCTCCACAGTTACGCCATCTGGGCCAACTGCCTTTCCATTCTTCATCCTCTTCAACGCTGCCTTCACTTCTCCCTGTTTATGTACCCAGCCTACAGACAAAAGCTGAAACAAAAACTGCAAATTAAATGCTGGGCTCCAGATGCTGAGAGCACCCTGCAAGACTGTTTTGCCTGTACAGACTGGGATGTGTTTAAAGCTCCAGCCACCTGAGAGGACTCTTCTGTAAACATACAGGAGTATGCTGAGTATGTGACTGGGAACATCAGCACGTGTGTTGATACCATCGTACCCACCATACAAGTCACAAAGTTCCCCAACCAGAAGCCCTGGATCAACAGTCATGTACGTCAGATGCTGCGTGCGCGCTCTCTTGCATTTAAATCAGGCAATGAGGTTGAGTACGAAGCTACAATATAACAACAGCCAAGAAGCAGTACAGGGAAAAGCTGGACAGCCTCTACTCCACTCCTGACCCGGGGTGTATGTGGCAAGGCCTGCAACACATCATAGACTACAAGAGGACCAACAGCAACACCACCAACTCCACAGACAGCCTGCCAGACGATCTCAACATCTTTTACACCCACTTTGAGACCACCAGCTACAATGCAGAGAGGAGATACACACTCACGCACCCTCCCCCTCCACTAAAGGCACTTTTCAACTAGGGTCAGTACGGTACGGTTTGTCCACTTTTCCACTGAGGACCGGAAGTCCTTACAGTTCTGTTTTTTTAAAACTGTTCCTATTTTTTCGGCACTACTCCAGAGCAGGTCTGAAGCATACTGGCCCGGTTACATCAAGCCACTGCTGGCCACTGATTGGTCCGGGTGTAGCGTCATGAGAGTGGGCATTACGCTGACTTTCCAAAATCGCCGGCGGGCCACCATTTGCAATTTTTCGTCTGTGAGCCCGCGAACAACTGATATTATAAACAACAACGATAGAATGGCTTAACAGAAATCAGCAGAAATCAACACCGCGATCCAGCAGTTTTCTGTGAGTTTCGGCTGATGGGAGAATGCAGAGGGAAGCAGACTGAGCTTGCAGTGGGGAGCACAAGCAGACACACTAGAAAATAGACGGAGACGCACAGGGAATTAGACCCAGCCACCCGAATTGAATTGAATGTACGGCCGCGACAGTACCCAACTTCAGCAGTTGAAGCCGTGATATTGTGATATAGAGGACGGTGAGTGATGTGATATTCATGTTTTACGTTATTTTTCCCAGCTGTGGAAAGTTCACTCTGGACAGATGAAAACTTAATCGCGTTTAAACGATGACCTAGCTCAATGCTACGTCCGACATTGTATGTAGCCTTTGTGTTGACAATATCTGATGAAAAAAGCTAATTGTAACCCTGGTTAAAAAGGTGTTTTTTTACATGTTGCACTTATGTGCTGTGTATGTACAGTACTTAAGGTGTGTGTATTTTGATTGTAGAGTCCAAACAGGGTCTGCTTGGAATGGCGACGTTTTGACAGCAATGTATTGTGACAGGTAAACACATCATATTTATAGTCAAATCTTTTGCTTTTTAAGTTAAAGTATAGGTAAACCACTTGTTTATTTATTTTTGTTTATTTTTTTTTAATCAGATCATTTCTGTGATCCTTTATGAGTTGTAGTCATAATAGTGTATCTTGCACCTTGGAGAATGGGAGTTGTTCAGTCACCATTAGAATTTAGTTTATATAGGGATGTGATTTGGGGTTGGGGAAATTATCTGAAAATTTAGCAGGGGGTCTGGGGGACATAGTCCTCCAGCGGGGTCCGGGGCAGAGCTCCGGTGGGGGGGCAAGGGGGGTGAAGCCCCCTTGCCCCCCTTAAAAAACACCTTTCTAACCAGGGTGACAATTAGCTTTTTTCATCAGATATTGTCAACACAAAGGCTGCACGGTGCACGGCTGCACGGTGGCGCAGTGGTTTAGCACTGTGGCAGCACAGTTTTACCCTCGGCCGGGGGATCGCGGGGATCATGAGATCGTGGGTTCGATCCCAGCCCCACCAACAGTGAGCTGTGTGGAGTTTGCATGTTCTCCCCGTGTTGCGTGGGTTTACTCCGGGATTTCTCCGGTTTCCTCCCGCATACCAAAAACATATAGGTTTAGGGCGCTCGCGCACGCAGCGACCGGCAGCCGGTGGCTTGTCACCAGACTGCAAACCAAATAAATAAAAAAATAAATAAATAAAAAAAGCGCCCCTCCCCCCGAAGCTCCTGGGTTTTTATGATTTTTAAGTACCAGAACTGTGCTTAAATGACATAAAACAAACAGCTGAATGTCACTTATTACTGTATAATACTGACTTATGTTCCAAGAAGATAGCATTCCTAAAATATTCCAACAAGCATTATCCATCACGTGTGGCGTTAAAAATATTTTTTAAATAAAGTCCAAAACATCTTCAGCAGGCAAGATGAAGAAAAGTGAAAAGTGAACTCCTGTGACAGATAGAAAGGTCTACATTTAACCATGAGAAACTCCAGGTTAGCTGAGCAGTGTCTCCCAACAGTGACGGAGATCGTGCACCAAGTCTTGTTAATATAAATGCATACTCCTCCACCTCTGGTCTTACCGGAGTCATCAGCTGCTCTGTCTGCCCGGAGAGTGTGCCGTCCGGCCAGCTCGACAGCACCGTCAAGTACTCCACTATGTAGCCATGCTTCCGTGAAAATCATGATATTGCAGTTCATAAGTTTCTTATTGTTGGTGATCCGAAGCCGTAGCTCATCCATTCTGTTCGCCACTAACCGTACATTAGCGAGGAAAATGCTGGGTAGAGAAAGCCGGTGCGGTGTTAGCTTTAGCTTAGCTCTTAGCCCTCCGCGCTTCCCCCGCCTTTGTTTACGGTCTCTACGCCGCCTGCGAGCACTTCCGGTTGGAAGGGTAGCTTACCTAGCGTCAGGTGTTCTCCAGAACTCAGGGATGAAACGTAGGTTGCTGATAAAAAGGTCATTATTTTGTAATCCAATGTCCAAAAGTTCATTTCGGGTGTAGGATGTAAAAGCGAAGCTGTTCTGAACGAACAGACCCGAAATGAGCAGAAATATCGCTGCTAATCCGCAAAATCTGAAGAGACGCTGAGCCTCACGTTGTGCATGCGCCGCCATCTGGTCTGAAAATTTTTGGAAGATAAAAAAAGCGGAATTCCGCGAATTAGCGGAAAAATCACATCCCTATTTATATGTGTAGTCTATAGTATTTCATCTTTAAACTCATCCAGTAAAAGAATACATTACAAATATTTGAGACCCATTGTAGTGCTTCCTTTTATATTTTAGCAATACAAGCACAAAACACCACCCACATTTGAAACCAGGGCGACACAGCGGTGGCTACACTTTTATTGATAACGTTATTTCACACCATCACAACAACTCCGTATCTAAACTCAGTGTGAATGGTGTAGGGTATCCAAAATTAAAATCCTTGGTGTAATAATTGATAATAAACTGTGTTGGAAGTCACATATTAATTATATTAAAGGTAAAATATGCAAATCAATTGCAATACTACACAGAGTGAAATATTTGCTCAATCAACCCACACTATATACTTTGTATCATTCATTAATACTCCCATACATGACATATTGTACTGAAGTATGGGGAAACGCATATAAAACATATATCCAGTTGTTATGCTTCAGAAGAGAGCTATTAGAATAATAAACAAAGCTGCTCACAGGGAACCAACAAACCCACTTTTTCTTAAATTAAAAGCTCTCACGTTGAAAGATCTGGTTGACTTTAAAACTGCAGTAATAATGTTTAAAGCTAAGAATTTATCACTGCCCAAAAATATCCAAAAGTTGTTCCAAATAAGGGAGAAACAATATCATTTCAGAGGAACATGTATATTTCAAAAACCTTCAGAGAGAACTACCACCAAGCAACACTGTGTCTCAGTGAAGGAAGTCAGACTGTGGAATGCTTTTGGACCCGAATTAAAATCATGTACAACGCTTGAACAATTTAAACAAAAACTAAAGGAAGAAATACTCCAAACATATACAAGATGACATGTAAAATCACATAAGGATTATCATATCCAGTCTGTGTTGTGCTGTTGGTTAGTTTTGGTCACGTTTTGTCTTGGCTTTGCTCTGATTTGTAATCACTCTTATTTTATTTTATTTTTGAATTCATAGATGGAACATGGGTGGTGCGGCGGCATGAAATAAAGCGGCGTTGTTGGAGGTTTTAAGTAGGCTTTTATTAATCATACCGCCGTCACGAGCTCCTCTCCCGGCGCTGTGCGTGCGTGCCGGGAGCGAGCCCTCGGCTCTCTGAGAAGGAGAGGAGAGGCACGTGTGTGTGTCTCCAGTTGCAGGATCAGAGTGAGTGAGAGAGAGAGCATGGATTTCAGTCAGCTTAAATACCAGTTACAAACAATGCATGAAAGGCATTCACAGCAGGGAGTATGGCATTTGCATTTGAGAGGCATACATCACAATAGGCAGATTTGCTAGACTGTGCTCTAGGTGCAGAACAAAGGGGTTAACAGGCACATCTACATATTGATCTGAGTCTCTAGGTCACAGTAAGGACAGGACGCATGAACACAATGCGTGAAAGGTTGGGCAGCGAGCAGGGAAAAGCTCTGTGCAGGAGGGGGTGGAGGGGGGTGGGGGTAGTAAAAGCCGGCCGGAGACTATGAAAACGTCCAGGCCGCGCAAAAATTGCTTGTGGGTCCGCGATGTCGAAGGGCTGGTCCCGTTGAACGTGCAGAGGTCCACAAGAAGAAAAATTAGTCACTGGCTCCTCTCGCGATTAAGTCCTGCAAGGATTAATAGCGGCCATGAAGAAAAGACGAGGCTGCGTGGCGGCTGTGATGAGGGCAGAGGGACTGGCGTGTTGACTTAAGGTTCAGGCGTAACCCTAAAGCCTCGGAAACCGCAGACAGCTGAATTCCCCTTGTGTGCCGTGGCTAAGACCATAAAATCCAGTGAGCAAGCTGCGTGCCTCAGGTGAACAAGCAAGCCTGAAGGGCCAGTGCGCAGCGGAAGGAAGGCGGTCAGAAAAGCCGTATTTGTCCCGTGCGTGGTGTGGTGTGCGCCGTCCTCGTAACTCCCCGGTGCGTGTGCCGGGGTCCCGTGCATGGGTGGGCCGCTGGAGAGGAGAACCAGGGTCAGGGAGCTTGCTGGAGATCATCCCTGTTGTCTGTTGCGTCGTTTGGTCGTGGTGCGTTGGAGCGGTGCGAGGACGTAGACAATCTCTGTCCCTCGGGCTCGTGGAGATGCGTTGGAGCGGTGCGAGACCATAGACGATCTTTGTGCCTCGGGCTCGTGGAGATGCGTTGGAGCGGCGCGAGGCAGTAGACGATCTTCGTGCCCCGGGCTCGTGCAGCTGCGTTGGAGCGGTGAGAGGGAGGAGATGATCGTTGTCGCTCGTGCGGCCATGGTGCGTTCAGGTCCACGCGCTCCGTCGGCCATGGGAGTCGCCGTCGCGGAGAAAGGACAAGGTACATGCGCTCTCGAGTGGAGGAGCTGTGAGCGCGGCCGGTCCAGCGTGGATGTGCCGATCTAGGCGTGCAGATCTTACCATGAAACGTTGCTCAGCTTTCCCGGTCGTGGGTGTTCTCCGTGGAGTTTCGCCTGGAAACTCCGCGTTGCGGTCTCCCTGGAGCAGAAGGGAGGGCAGATCAGTCAGGCTGCCGCGTTCGCTTGTCGTCGGAGAATCACCGCCGGGTGTTGCGCTCGCTGGCAGCGTGTTCTTTGCAGCGTCGGGTCACCAGTGCGGCGGCATGAAATAAAGCGGCGTTGTTGGAGGTTTTAAGTAGGCTTTTATTAATCACACCGCCGTCACGAGCTCCTCTCCCGGCGCTGTGCGTGCGCGCCGGGAGCGAGCCCTCGGCTCTCTGAGAAGGAGAGGAGAGGCACGTGTGTGTGTCTCCAGTTGCAGGATCAGAGTGAGTGAGAGAGAGAGCATGGATTTCAGTCAGCTTAAATACCAGTTACAAACAATACATGAAAGGCATTCACAGCAGGGAGTATGGCATTTGCATTTGAGAGGCATACATCACAATAGGCAGATTTGCTAGACTGTGCTCTAGGTGCAGAACAAAGGGGTTAACAGGCACATCTACATATTGATCTGAGTCTCTAGGTCACAGTAAGGACAGGACGCATGAACACAATGCGTGAAAGGTGACATTATCACAGTAGTGTAGCGGAAAAAACCAGGAGTAGCGAGTTGTCTGTCCTTAGTCTGTTTGTGGGGTTTTTCCCAAACCGCCACAGTGGGCAATATAAGCTGCGGCTTCAGCCATCACCCATTTCACACAACTTATGTTGAATTGTATAATCCAAGGAGTTGCTGTTTAATTTGACCTTGTTGTTTTTTTCCCCTTTGCTATATTATTCTGTTCCTTTCTTTTAATCTAATTGATCCAAAATAAAGATTCATTCATTTCTCAAATATGTTTTAAACTTGCTTTAATTATCCACCACCCATTTCTGTCTTTCATCTAGGCAAGGGGAAAACGATCCACCCAAACCGGACCTTGCCTCACTATTTACAGAGATGCAGGCTGAAGACCTGCTGAACCAGGACCAGTATGAGGGACTGACCAGTTGCTTCTCAATGAGGCATAAACAATTTAGTGATTTATGTGTTTGCATCATGATTTTCTATTTTATCTGTTAAGACACCGGTGGGAAAAGAGTCAACAGTACAAACCATTTATCAGTGACTTTGAAAATAATGGCTCATTTTTAAGAAAAGTAACCAAAACAATTATTTGCTGAAGACTGTAAAACAAAATAGAGACATCTGCAGAAGTACAAAGGTTTATTGTCAAAATTCCCAGGGCAATACTATATGAATACAAGTATAGTTCACTGTTGATGTAGAGAATACTGTATATATTTATACAGTATCTACATGTAGTCAGCAATACTCAATACGATATATTTCCAGTTAATCCATGTATTTCTCCATGTAACCTTGTGACTGCATTATTTTAATTACTTTTAATCCTAGATCCATTTGTTTTGGCTTAAAATGCATCATAATTGTTAAATATATCTTATGCCTAACTCTACTGTTTACCTGTTGAAATATATATTTAACGACTCATATACTACAATACGGCACCTGACTGATCCATGTTTTGCCACGACACCACTGGCTGGAGCAGGTAAATCCCATGACATCTCAACAGTCTCTCCATGATTTTGACACAGATCAGAGCAACTTGTTGCACAGGAAGCTAAACATTTCTACAGACATTATAGCCACTTTGCGTTCGTGAAGTTGGGGTCACATCACTGTGTTGAATGTTAATGCTGACCGTTTGAAGCAATATTTTTGCCACAAGAGAGCCATCTGAAACACACACACAGAAAATACATACAGTGGGGCAAAAAAGTATTTAGTCAGCCACCAATTGTGCAAGTTCTCCCACTTAAAAGATGAGAGAGGTCTCCAATTTTCATCATAGGTATACCTCAACTATGAGAGACAAAATGAGAAAAAAAAATATCCAGAAAATCACATTGAAGGATTTTTAATGAATTAATTGGTAAATTCCTCGGTAAAGTAAGTATTTGGTCAATCACAAAAGTTCATCTCAATACTTTGTTATATACCCTTTGTTGGCAATGACAGAGGTCAAACGTTTTCTGTCAGTCTTCACAAGGTTTTCACACACTGTTGCTGGTATTTTGGCCCATTCCTCCATGCAGATCTCCTCTAGAGCAGTGATGTTTTGGGGCTGTTGCTGTTCAACACAGACTTTCAACTCCCTCCAAAGATTTCTATGAGGTTGAGATCTGGAGACTGGCTAGGCCACTCCAGGACCTTGAAATGCTTCTTAGGAAGCCACTCCTTCATTGCCCGGGCAGTGTGTTTGGGATCATTGTCATGCTGAAAGACCCAGCCACGTTTCATCTTCAATGCCCTTGCTGATGGAAGGAGGTTTTCACTCAAAATCTCACGATACATGGCCCCATTCATTCTTTCCTTTATACGGATCAGTCGTCCTGGTCCCTTTGCAGAAAAACAGCCCCAAAGTATAATGTTTCCACCCCCATGCTTCACAGTAGGTATGGTGTTCTTTCTCCTCCAAACACAACAAGTTGAGTTTTTACCAAAAAGTTCTATTTTGGTTTCATCTGACCATATGACATTCCCCCAATCCTTTTCTGGATCATCCAAATGCTCTCTAGCAAACTTCAGACGGGCCTGGACATGTACTGGCTTAAGCAGGGGGACACGTCTGGCACTGCAGGATTTGAGTCCCTGGCAGCGTAGTGTGTTACTGATGTAGCCTTTGTTACTTTGGTCCCAGCTCTCTGCAGGTCATTTACTAGGTCCCCCCATGTGGTTCTGGGATTTTTGCTCACCGTTCTTGTGATCATTTTGACCTCACGGGGTGAGATCTTGCGTGGAGCCCCAGATCGAGGGAGATTATCAGTGGTCTTGTATGTCTTCCATTTTCTAATAATTGCTCCCACAGTTGATTTCTTCACACCAAACTGCTTACCTATTGCAGATTCAGTCTTCCCAGCCTGGTGCAGATCTACAATTTTGTTTCTGGTGTCCTTTGACAGCTCTTTGGTCTTGGCCATAGTGGAGTTTGGAGTCTGACTGTTTGAGGTTGTGGACAGGTGTCTTTTATACTGATAATGAGTTCAAACAGGTGCCATTAATGCAGGCAACGAGTGGAGGACAGAGGAGCCTCTTAAAGAAGAAGTTACAGGTCTGTGAGAGCCAGAAATCTTGCTTGTTTGTAGGTGATCAAATACTTATTTTACCGAGGAATTTACCAATTAATTCATTAAAAATCCTTCAATGTGATTTTCTGGATTTTTTTTTTTCTCATTTTGTCTCTCATAGTTGAGGTATACCTATGATGAAAATTGGAGACCTCTCTCATCTTTTAAATGGGAGAACTTGCACAATTGGTGGCTGACTAAATACTTTTTTGCCCCACTGTATTTTAGTACCTAATATCGATAACTTGCCAACATTACAATGTTGTACGGCGGACTTAAAAGCAAAGTAGCATTAGCAATCATTAGCTTACCTTGATATGTGATGTGGTTTGTATCCTCATGTCTTTTCCTTTATGCTGCTCTATGGTTTCCTAAACGCTCCAGTACTTTTCCAGAGTGTGTCGTATCGCCGCCTCTGCTTTCTGTTCTCCTTTCCCCCCCCCCACAATATCTTTATTGAACCTTTTTTTTTTTTAACAAACATGATACAAACAATCAAACACTAACACTAAAGTACTACAAAAAAAAATGCACTAAAAACACCAACAACCACCAACAAAATCGAATCTTCAACAGTGCTCCTCTGTTTAGTCTAGACAATCCAATACATAAGTATACATATTATGTTCACCAGTTTGGAATTTACAAGGTCCACACACATCATTCACCTTCTTCTTCAAGAGTTATGTTTAAATTTTTTACATAATCAATAAAAGGTCTCCATATATTCTCAAACACAATTTCCTTTGATTTCAGTATATATGTTATTCTTTCTAATGGAAGGTTTGTTAACATCTGTCTTAACCACTGAGTCACATCTGGTCTATGAGTCTTTTTCCATAATAGTGCAATACATTTTTTGGCATTAAGCAAACTGAGGTCTATGAATGTTCTTTCACTTTTATTGAAATTATGCTTTTCTGGGTACAGACCCAACAAAAACAGTTTAGGATTCAATATGATTTGTTTTGAGATTATTTTTTCAATTGTTACCCTCACCTCTTCTCAAAACATTCTTATTAATCTACATTCCCATAAACAATGAAATAGGGTTCCTTTACTTTCCATGCATTTTGTGCACGTATCTGGTATATTTTTGTTATATCTATTTAACTCCTCCGGTGTAACATACATCCGCATTAACCATTTAAAATGTATCAATTTAAGACGTACATTTATTGATTTGGTTTGAGCTTCTGTACAAGCCAATTCCCATTGTTCCTCTGAAATTTCAGTTTGCAGATCTTCTTTCCAGTAGTTTAATCTTTTCAGTGAATTTTCACTTGAAGATAGTGTCAATGAGTTATAAAACTCTGAAATAATACCCTTTCTTTTACTATCTTTCATCAACATTTTTTCCAAGGATGAATAAATAGGTCGAGTGAGAGCTTTATTTTGATTTGATCGAATAAAGTTCTGTTCTCCTTTTTTGCATTTATTCAGGCAAAAAAAAAGACAGAGAAGGCAGACGCCGCGTATCCTGCCAGCTTGTGTTTTGCGTAACGTTATGCTTGTTTTACACCAGTTACGCTGGTTTTACGTAACGGGAGGGAGAGGGTTGCTCCGCCTCCCTGTAACTATATTCCCACCCACTTCAAATGGGACCTAGTGCAGTGGAAACACAAAGCAGGCCGAACTGTACCGTCCCGTCCCAAACCGTACCGTAATGACCCTAGTGGAAAAGCGCCTTAAAAGTCTCATCAGACCAGGTAACCAAAGCACTGAGGAATATCGACCCCCGCAAGGCAGTAGGACCAGACAACATCCCTGGGCAGGCCCTCAGAGCATGTGCTGCCGAGCTGACTGACGTTCTCACAGCCATCTTCAACCTCTTCCTCAACCAGAACATAGTCCCCTCCTGCTTCAAAACTACAACCATCATCCCCCTCCCCAAAAGGAACCCACTGACCTGCCTGAATGATTACAGACCGGTAGCACTCACTCCAATCATCATGAAGTGCTTCGAGAGAGTGGTGCTGCCCCTCATTCAGGACAGCATACCGGATACCCTGGACCCCCTGTAGTATGCCTACCGGCCCAACAGGTCCACCTCAGATGCCATTGCTGCAGCACACCATTATTCTCTCTCCTACCTTGAAGATAAAGACTCCTACATTAGGATGCTCTTTGTCAACTATAGCTCCGCCTTCAACACGGTCATCCCCCACAAACTCACCGACAAACTGTCTTCACTTGGCCTGCACCCCACCCTCTGCGACTGGCTACTGTACTTTCTAAGTGGCAGGCCCCAGTCTGTCAGGATGGGTAACAGGACCTCAGCCAGCATCATTTCGAACACAGGTGTCCCACAGGATTGTGTTCTCAGCCCCATCCTCTACAGCCTCTTCACCCATGACTGTGTTGCCTCCCACAAGGACAATATCATCTTAAAGTTCGCGGATGACATGGCAGTGAGAGGACACATCACTGGTGATGATGAAGCATCCTACAGGAGGGAGGTGGCCAGCCTGGTGTCATGATGTGAGAACAACAACCTCACCCTCAATACAGACAAGCCAAAGGAGATGATAGTGGACATGAGGAAGGGGAGGAGGAGACTCCATCGGCCGCTGTTCATCCGGGAGCTTGAAGTGGAGAGGGTGAGCAGCTACCAGATACCTGGGCATCCACATCAGTGAGGACCTTACGTGGACACACAACACCACAGAGCTGGTTAAGAGAGCTCAACAGCAGCTGTACTTTCTGAGGAGGCTGAATAAGTCTGGCATGTCCCCCAGGATCCTCAACAATTTCTACAGCTGCATCATCGAAAGCATCCTGACCAACGACAGCACCACTGCCCTGGAGCGCAAACGCCTGCAAAGAGTGGTGAAGACAGTGGAGAAGATCATCAGGACTCCACTCCCCTCTCTGCAGAGCATCTATCGCTGCAGAGCCCAAAAGAGAGCTGACGCCATCCTCCGGGACCCCACCCACCCCTAACAGAGACTGTTCACACTTCTACCCTCAGGCCGGAGATACAGAAGTGTGAAATGCAGGACAACCAGACTGAAAAACTCCTTCTTTCCCACTGCCATCAGACTCATGAACAGATAACTCCCAAAACACTAACACAGCTTCGCATATAGGAACTCACACACCAGCTGCTAAATTTGCACACTGCTCACTTGTACAGTAGATATAGTATCACCTGTTTGATGTCCATATCATCTCTGCTGCTACTTATCAAATAATTTGTAATTCTACACTGCTTGTTGCACAATGCTCATTTGCACACTGTACACAAGTCTATGCTATCTCAGGTTCACATCAGGTTGCACAATGCTCATTTGCACACTGTACATAGGTTCATGCCATCTCAGGTTCACATCATCTCTGATATCAATATACCACTGGCATTTTAGTCATCCAGTGAATTTTCAATTTCATTCCTCTACTGCCTGTGTGTTGGTGTGTGTGTTTTAGCATCCATTAGTATTAGGATTGAGTTACTGTGCTAGTGTGTCATGACCTATTAGAATTGTTGTTCTGTACCTTTTAACTTGGCATTTGTTCAGAGAGCAAAGTAAGAATTTCATTGCTCAGGAAATGTAGCATTTAACTGTGCACATGATAATAAAGCCTTTGAATCTTGGGACTTCCTTGTTCACCAGCTTTCCTTCATCCATCCTCCTCTCGCTCTCATTTTCTTTATTCATCAGCTCTTCAAAGTACTTCCACCTTCTCAACATAATCTCACCATTCGTTAGTACATTACCATTTCTGTCCTTAATGGACCTAGCCTGCTGTACATCCTTTCCAGTTCGATCTCTCTGTCTAGCCAGTCGATACAAGTCCTTTTCTCCTTCCTTAATGTCCAGCTTCTCATACAACTCACTATATGCCTTTTCCTTTGCCACCTCTCTCTTTGCTATGCACCTAGATTCCAAATACTCTTGGTCTACTTTCTTCATCTCCCTGACTATCCCACTTTTTCTTTGCCAACCTCTTTCTTTGGATACTTTCCTGAACCTCCTCATTCCACCACCAAGTCTCCTTGTCTTCCTTCCTCTGTCCACTTGATACATCACATACCTTTCTACCAGTTTCCCTCAGTACTGTTGCTGTATTTTTCCAGTCATCTGGTAATTCTTCTCTACCACCCACAGCCTGTAGCAACTCCCTCCCAAAGTCTGTGCGACCTTCTTCCTTCTGTAACTTCCCTCACTTAACCTTTGGCTCTGCCTTCACTGTTTTCCTCTTCTTGTTTTGCATAGTCATCCTACAGACTACCATCTGATGCTGTTTAGCTACATTCTCCCCTGCCTGTTTTATTGAGTATTGTGTGTTTATTGTTTTTTTTAATTTTTATTGTTTAAATGCATGACTTGTGTGCATATACTGTACACAGCTACTTTATTCCAGTTACTTTATGTGAGCGTTTTTGTGATAATGTAACCTTCACTGCAGCTTCTCCGGGTTAAGATAAGATAAGATAAGATAAGATAAGCCTTTATTAGTCCCACAACGGGGAAATTCCAGGATTGCAACAGCACAGGGATAGCAACACTCAGAGCAACAATCAGAAGGCAAGAAAAAAAAAAAACAAGCAAGCAAGAGCAGCTAATAAACATATGTACGTATTACTATAAAATATATATATATACACACACACACAGACACACAGTGCAGAGCATTGTAGCTGGATGGAATAAATATATGAATATATGAACACAGTGCAGAGCATTGTAGCTAGATGGAATAAATATGTAAATATATAAACACCCACAGTACGGAGCATTGCAGCTAGGTGGAATAAATATGCAAGTATATAAACACACACAGTGCGGAGCAATGTAGCTAGATGGAATAATATGTAGATATATAAATATATAAACACCCACAGTACGGAGCATTGTAGCTAGATGGAATAAATATGCAAATATATAAACACACACAGTGCAGAGCATTGTTGCTAGATGGAATGAAACAGCATAACCGTCTACTTAGTTATCCTACATGGTATGATTATGTGCCCATACATATTCTCATCCTCCATAGCGACCGGTATGTTCCTAGTTGTATGCCGGAGAGGACCATTGTGTAAGTCTATTGCATCTTTTGCATTCAAAAAACTATTAGTTTGTTACGTCTTTTTGCTATCTCTGCGAGCAGCCCTGCTTAGGTTGTACAGTCTGACAGCCGTTGGTAGGAAGGACCTACGAAACCTCTCGGTTGTGCACCTGGGATGATGTAGTCTGCTGCTAAATGAGCTCCTCAGTGCATTCAGTATGTCCTGCATAGGGTGGAACTCGGACTCCAGCAGAGATGACAGTTTAGCCACCGTCCTTCTCTCTCCTATCTCCTCCATCGGATCAAGGCGCTGCCCCAGGACAGAGCTAGCTTTCTTAATCAGTTTACAGTTTAGTTTAGTAACAGTTTAGTCAGTTATGTCCATGATATAACATAAGTGTCTGAAAGTTACAGGCTTAAAGTCTGAGCAGCCTGCTGATGTGTTCTATGGTGTTGGGCAGCTCGGTGGTGCAGTGGTTAGCACTGCGGCAGCACAGTAAGAAGGTCATGGATCAATTCCACCCCTGACCATCATGGGTTCGATCCCACCCCCTGACCATCAGTGACCCTTCTGTGTGGAGTTTGCATGTTCTCCCCGTGTCTGCGTGGGTTCACCCCGGGCACTCCAGTTTCCTCCCACAGGCCAAAGACATGTAAGCTAGGTTAACTGGAGACTCTAAAGTGGCCCTAGGTGTGAATGTGTGTGTGAATGGTGAAGGGATTGGTGCCGCCGCTGCACCTTAGCTGCCTCATCCATCCAGGTGAATGCCCTGAATTTCTCTCTGACATTAATAAAGTATACAAAAAAAGAGCTAGCAGGATGAGACTACCAAATTAGCATGCGCTACGGTGTTTAGATCAGAAATCACCATACACCCACGTTACAGTAGGTCAGGATTTACATTGTGTTTCAGTCACTCGGGGTTTGATTGGGGGGGTGGGGTCGTGTTTACTATGGAATCCTTCTGCTGCCAGTAGTGAAATGCTGGGAATGGATGTAAATCTTTGCTTTAGGACCCCTTTACACAGCACAGACATCACTGAGAGATTGGGACAGTTTCTCATTTTTGGGAACATTTGGGAGATCCTTGTGTCTTTTGAACTGGGCCAAAACTTTGAGGAGACTGTAGTGACTGTGGAGATCACTGCAGATCAAAAATTGGCCAGATCACTCAACAATCTCTCAATGATCTCCACTCCTGTGTAAAGGGGGTATTACCGTAATGTGTAGCCACTGGGACAACAGGTTATTGGCATGTTGCAAGACTATTAATAATCAGCCTAACTCTAGAATTTCCACACTATTCATGTTCTACCCCAGGGGTAGAACATGAATAGTGAATTTGAATTTGACACCCCAGGGGTGTCAAATTCAGTTGTAATGAGGGTCAACAGGTAAGTAATTAATAAACCAGGGGCCAGACTTTCAATTGTAGCCCCTCATTAAAAAAATACTGTAACTGTAACCTAAATTTTAAGAAACAAGAATCTAGCATGGATGAATGCAGAATAGGGCTGGGCTATTAAATTAAACACCGAAACCGACTGTCATAAACCCCCGTGCGCCGTGTTATGGCGCATGAGGGAGAGAATGAGAAACCCAATCACAGGAGTAGAGAGTACCATGTTTATTAAAGTTCACAAAATACCAAGTTCAATAATCACCAAGTTCAGTTTAACCACACAATATTCGGAGAAGTGTAATGACAGGGTTAGGGCACCAAACATACAAGGCGCCTGCCGAATGCTCTACAGCCTGGTGAATACGGCATAGTGCTGCAGGGCTGCGTTGGGCACAAAACAGGAAAGACGAGCAGCCTAGTGCTGCAGGGCTGCTAGCACAAGAGAAAAAGCTAAAGACACTTACAGGTCTGGAGCTAATACGGGGCGAACCGTACAGTCTAGAGGTTGAGGCAGAGAAACGGGGCCAGCCGAAACACCAAGGAATTGACGGTCTTCAAGTGTCAGGCTGAGTAACATGCAGGTAGTGGATAAACATAGGCGGAGGAACACACTGCCACGTATGAAGGGGAATGTTCCGACAATCTCTTTCCTCTGGAGCGGCAAACAAATACTCCTGAAGCTAACGGGGAAAGAGATTGCCAGTGTGAGAATGCGTGAGCAGAACTGATTGGCACCAGGTGCGTGAGAGGACATGTAAGAGCATGTGAATAGGAATGAATGAAGCGTGTGCATGTGTGTGTGCGTGTGGTGTGTGTGAACACCCGTGACTGTGCAGCTGATGGCACCTGACAGAAGGAGGGGGTGTGCCAGAGCTGTCAGGAGGAAACTAGGGCAAATAATAACAATAAGTCAGAACCGGGTTTGGGGATTCATGACACCGATGTTCAGAGTGTGAAACTAACGTTCAGAGTGTAAAACCGACATAATGTTGCTCATGTTGGTTTCTTCGGTTTTTCCCCTCTCCCTGGTGTGTGTGTGTGTGTGCGCGCGCGCGAGAAGCAGCACAGTTAGTGCTGTTCAGAAGCAGGTGGAAAAATTAAAACGGCTTGCAATGAAAAGAGATGTCCCCGTCCACATAGTATGTGATTATTCGCTCTTTATTTCATCTAAAGATGACAAAAGTGAGCAAAGTGCATGGAAACTAACATGTAGATGCCTGAAGCTAAGTCGCTGTTAGCCTCTTGACGGTTCTCTGTGTCATTTCAACCATTTTACAACGGAAAAGGATGACAAAATGGAAAATCTATAGCTGTATTTAAGAACCCGATGCAAGACTAATAATAACCATGTGGTGGTAACGCAATCATAGCTTCGTAAAGGACTTCACCACTGTAGCCAACAAGCTAATTAGCCACTGTCGCAAGTCATAAGGCCCACAAAACCTCAAGCGGTATGTAAACAAACATTGACTTCTGCAATGGATAATGTTTAAAGCAAAGCAAAAGTAAGCACAGTTTATTGTCATTCAATCCGTACAGCCAAGCATGTACAGTTGAATGAAATTACATTTCTACTATTGGAGGGGCCACTGCTATGCAAGGTGCTGCCATATTAACTTGCGTGTGTGAAATGACAATAGGCCTTTTATTTATTATATTATGTTCATTTACTACCGCACTGCAGTGATATGACATCACACTTGTGCAATATTGCTTTATTGCGACTCAGTGAACTATGAGGGAGAAGAAAGGAGGGGAAAAATAAAAACTCAGAAACAACGTGAAAGGGTCAATTAACCATGATGCTGATTTAAGGTCAACTTGTCCAGCCCTAATGTAGAATACAATGTCCAATTTACAAGAGATTTTTTTTTTTTTTTTTTAACAAAGATAGGACAAGCCACACTTATGCAGGGGAGAAAGTTGCAAATTTAACTACTCATCTAGTTTAAAAAAATGAGTGAAAGTCTACAAGACTGGGGGAAAGAAGCAAATTTACAAGAATGTTAAAATGTTACAAATTTATGAGACTGGGGAAAAAGTTTGAAATTTACAAGACTTTAGGAAGTCACAAGTTTATGAAGGAGGTTGCAAATTTATGAGTGGGGAGGACAAAGTACATTTGCAAAATTGGGGGAAAGTTGCAAAATTTGTGAGATGGCTGAAAAGCTACAAATTTGGGGAAAACGTCACATATTTACAGGTATCTGGGAACAAATTTAAACACAGTCACAAATTTATGAAACACAGGAAAAAAAAGTCAAATTTATGAGGGAAGAAGGTTGCATATTTATGTGACATGACTGATAAAAAGATGCAAAGTTACAAGAGGGGTGGAAAGTCTCAAATTCAGAGAAAAAGTCACAAATTTATGAGACTGGGGAGAAAAGTTGCAATTTTATTTTGGCCAAAATATGCTGGCGGACCGTAACTGGCCCCTGATCCTTTATTTTGACATAAGATGACTCAGAGACATAAGATGCTCCTGATGGAGACTGGTCAGTTTTGTTTTTTTTTTAACCAGACATTCATATTTAGGTCGTTATGTACTCCTACATGTGACGTCAATCATGAGAGTGTCTACAATGATCAAATGGTTATTCATGATAAACAGACTATCTTCAATTAACACCCACAGATTGTCCAATCTGTAAAGCACATAACACCCTCACTAACCCTGAAAAAAATACTCAAACAAGAGGCGTGGAATTCTAAAGGAGGCAACAAATAGTTCCTGGAGGACTCTGTGAGGTCAAGGAGCAGCCACAGCTCGATATGGGAACATCGTATCAGCCGGCTGAAGCATCCTGATTAGGGCATAGACAAATAATGAGACAGTGGTGGTGCCCAAACTACCCAGGGCCCAGTGCCAGTCTCAAGGGGAGGGGGGCAGAGAGAGAGAAGAGCATGAACCGGGGGGGTTGGGAGGTTAGGCTTTCCTGCTTGGATGCAAATGAGACATGGGACTAATTATCTCATTGGCACGGAATGGGGGGGAGGGACATGATTTACCTCATGCAGGATTACACTCATTTTTTTGACAGTAAGTAAATACAAAGCCTGCGCCATGCCGGGACATAGCATACCCATGGACCAATAATTAAACACGCATAAAGAGCATCAGCAGGGAAAATGAGCTAAAAGATTAAATAAAACATAGTTTCAAGCTTCCAGGAGAGTCTTATTACTAAACAAACAAACTTGTTCAGACACAGAGTTTAAAGCTCCTCTGCTTTTCCTTTTCTAACGTCCAGAGGGAATATTTATTTATAGATGCAGACGGCGTTTCGGTCTAGACACTGAAGTGAGGCTTCAATAATAATATAACCCAGACAAGCTGAACATCTGATGCAATAAACTGTGTGGCACTAAATGAAGACTTTAGATGGGTTTATTCGGAGTGTCGTTTACAGTTCTTGTAGATTGGAGATGACGATGTGCATGTCAACATAAACCAGAAACAGGGCAATTCAGACAGTAGTCTTCTTGGGATGATCGTGGGATGACTTTTAGGGGAAGGACAGAGAGCTGGCAGCGCGGTGCGGTAAATTGAGCACGTCTGCCATTCAGTAATGCCTCCCATCTGCTTCAGCCAGCGTTTGCAGCGGAGCGGCTGATTAAAAATGGCCTTAGTAATGCAGTCTCTCCTCTCCCTCCCTCTCTCTCTCTCTCTCTCTCTCTCTCTCTCTCTCTCTACGTCCCAGTCAAAACAGAAGTTGAGATGGAGCTGCTTTCAGGTCCTACGAAATGAGCCACTCAAGTATGTCAGGAAGTCGTGTGTGGTGGTGGTGGGGGTGGTCAGAAGATGTCTGATCTCATCAGGTCACTGGGGAGCAGAATGTGGGCAAAGAGGAACTTGCACTCCCAGAAAGCAGAGGCTTAGGTTCAATTCAATTCAATTCAATTCAACTTTATTTATATAGCGCCATTTCACAACAACAGTCATCTCATAGCACTATCAACTGTAGGGGGGACCCCCACAGTTGCAGAAAGACCCCAGCAATCAGGCGATCCCCTGTGAGCAAGCACTTGGCGACGGTGGAGAGGAAAAACTCCCTTTTAACAGGAAGAAACCTCCAGCAGAACCAGGCTCAGGGAGGGGCAGTCATCTGCTGCGACTGGCTGGGGGGTGAGGGGATAGAGAAGAAGAAAAGAACAGACATGTAGAGAGCAAACAGCACGATGGGGACTCAATCTATGGGAGAGAACAAACAAATGTTAATGACCAGCAAAAAAAAAATATTTCATAGAGAGTGAGGAAAGGAGTGAGGCCCAGTGCATTACTGGAGGTCCCCCGGCTGACTAAACCTATTAGCAGCATAACTAAGGGAGGGTTCAGAAACACATGATCCCTCCCTAATTGTAGGCTAGATCAAAAAGGTAGGTTTTAGCCCTATTCTTAAAAACAGAGATCGAGTCTGACTCCCGAATCCAGATTGGCAGCTGATTCCACAGGAGAGGAGCTTGATAACTGAAGGCTCTGCCTCCCATTGTACTTTTGGAGATTCTAGGTATTACAAGTAATCCTGCATTTTGAGAGCGTAGTGCTCTGTTAGGATAATACGGTAGTATCAGATCTTTTAAATAAAAAGGAGCCTGATTGTTTAGAGCTTTGTAAGTGAGAAGAAGGATTTTAAACTTAATTCTAAACTCTATGGGAAGCCAATGAAGGGAGGCCAGAACCGGAGAGATATGATCTCTCTTTCTAGTACCTGTTAAAACTCTTGCTGCAGCATTTTGGATCAGCTGAAGACTTTTTAAAGATGTTTTAGGACAGCCTGATAATAAAGAATTACAATAATCTAATCTCGAGCTAACAAAAGCGTGGATCAGCTTCTCAGCATCACTCTGAGACAAGATGCTCCTAATCTTGGCAATATTACGCAAATGATAGAAGGCAGTCTTAGAAACAAATTTAATATGTGAATTGAAGGACAAATCCTGATCAAAAATAACTCCAAGGTTCCTCACAGAGCTATTAAGAGAAAGAGTAACTGCGTCCAAACTGAAAGTTTGATTTGGAAAGGAATTTCTAAGGTTTTTTGGACCAACAAGAATGACTTCAGTCTTATCTGAATTTAATAGCAGGAAATTACAAGTCATCCAAGCTTTGATTTCCTTAAGACAGGCTTCTAACTTGGCTAATTGATTACTATCATCTGGCTTCATTGACAGGTATAATTGTGTGTCATCTGCATAACAATGAAAATGTATACAGTGCTTTCTAATAATGTTGCCTAACGGAAGCATATATAAACTAAAAAGAGTAGGGCCTAGCACAGATCCCTGTGGAACTCCATGACTAAGCTTTGAGCTGAAAGAAAACTCATCATTTACATGAACAAACTGGAACCTATCAGATAAATAAGATCTAAACCACTGCAACGAAGTTCCATTAAGTCCAACATAGTGTTCTAATCTATCAAGTAGAATATTATGATCAATAGTATCAAAAGCTGCACTAAGATCTAAAAGGACAAGTACAGAAACTAGTCCATTATCAGATGCAATGAGGAGGTCGTTAGTGACCTTCGCTAAGGCTGTTTCAGTACTATGATGGATTCTAAACCCAGATTGAAACTCTTCAAGTAAACCATTTCCCTGCAGGTGGTCAAATAATTGCGTAGCAACAACTCTTTCTAAGATTTTTGAAATGAAAGGGAGATTAGAGATTGGTCTATAGTTAGCTAAAGCTCCTGGATCTAGCGTTGGCTTTTTGAGTAAGGGTTTAATTACAGCCGTTTAAAAGCCTGCGGTACATGGCCTAAAGTTAATGAAGAATTGATTATATGAAGAATAAAGCTACCAATAAGTGGGAAGACTTCTTTAAATAACCTGGTAGGAATAGGATCTAAAAGACAAGTTGAAGGTTTGGATGAGGAAACTACTTTGTCTAACTCACAAAGGTCGATTGGAGTAGAAGGAGTTGTAGTAGTTACAGTATTTAAGTTAACTGTGGGAAGAATCTGATTGATTTTATCTCTGATGGATGAAATTTTATTATTGAAAAAGTTCATAAAGTCCTGACTGGTAAGCTCTAAGGGGATGCTAGGATTGACAGAGTCCTGACTCTTTGTCAACCTGGCTACAGTACTGAAAAGAAACCTGGGATTATTCTTGTTCTCTTCTATTAATGCAGAGTAATAACTCGTTCTAGCTTTTCTAAGAGCTTTTTTATAAATTAAAAGATGATTTCTCCAAGCTAAATAGATTTCATCTAAATTAGTAGAGCGCCATTTTCTTTCTAATTGACGAGTCTTCTGTTTTAAGCTACGAGTTTCTGTGTTGAACCAAGGAGTTAAAAATCTCTGATTAGACTTTTTCTTTTTTAAGGGGGCCACCAAGTCTAGAGCCTGATGCAGAGAAGCTGAAACACTATCCACCATATTATCAATTACAGAAGAAGCAAGCTGTCTATAGCTTATTTCCGTTGTGTTGACACATGGCATAGAGGAAACAATCTGCATAAATTTGGAAACAGCATCATCTGAGAGGCATCTACTGTGATAATATTTTTCTTTAGGAGCCAAATAGTCAGAAATAGTAAAATCAAAGGTTAACAGACAATGGTCTGACAGTACAGGGTTATGAGGAGACACTACAAGATTTTCTATTTCTATGCCATATGTCAGAACAAGGTCCAATGTATGGTGGAGGTAATGAGTAGAATTTCCTACTTTCTGAGAAAACCCAATCGAGTCTAATATTGAATTAAAAGCCACATTAAGGCAGTCACTATCTACATCCACATGTATATTAAAGTCCCCTACTATAATTATTCTATCAGATTTCAACACTAAATCAGCTAAGAAATCAGCAAATTCGGATAAAAATTCTGAATAGGTTGATGGGGGACGATAAACAATGGCAAATAAAATTGGGTTTAACCTGAAATTGCTAAAGTGCCCAATACTGAGGACCAGGCCCTCAAAGGAATTATAACATGTTTTTTGCTTTACATTAACTAGTAATTTGGAATGGTAAATTGTTGCTACTCCTCCTCCACGACCAGAACTTCTGGGATTTTGACAGTTTAAATAACCAGAGGGGGTTGATTCATTTAAACCAACATAATCCTCTTGTCCTAACCAAGTCTCTGTAAGGGAAATTAAATCAATCTGATGATCAATTAACAGATCATGGACTAACAGAGACTTGGGAGTTAGAGACCTAATATTTAACAAACCACATTTAATTTTTAAATTATGAGGAGGAACAGAGGCCAAATCATTCAATTTAGAGGCTTTATGTTTAATTTGAGTTTTACCAATATTTTGCTTTATCACTTTGGGATGCTTATACATTATATTTTTATTCACTTTGGAGGGAGCAGACAACGATTCTCTGATGGGGAAGACAGGGGCTAAGCTGAGGGGTGGCGGATGAAGAGGAGCTGCAGAGAGGCGTGTAAGACTGAGACTCTGCTTCCTGGTCCCAACTCTGAGTAGTCATGGTTTTGGAAATTTGGATAAAAAAGATGCCAGATTGTTAGATAAATGAGAAGCACCATCCAAAGTGGGATGAATGCTGTCTCGTCTCATAAGACCAGGTTTTCCCCAAAAAGAGCTCCAATTGTCAATGTAGCCCACGTCATTTTTAGGACACCACACAGACAGCCAGCGGTTCAAGGATGACGAGCGACGAAACATGTCATCACTGGTCAGATTGGGGAGGGGCCCAGAGAATACTGCAGTGGCTGACATCGTTTCTGCAAAGTCACACACGATTCTATATTAAGTTTCGTGACTTCCGACTGCCGGAGACGGATGTCATTAATGCCGGCGTGAATAACAATTGTGGAATATTTACAGTTACTTTTAGCCAGCATTTTCAAATTTGACTCGATGTCGCCTGCTCTGGCCCCAGGAATACATTGGACTATGACCGCTGGAGTCTCTAGGTTCACGTTTCTGACTACAGAGTCGCCAATGATCAGAGTTTTACGTAGGTCTACGATACACTTGAAAAACTCTGATATGCCAGGCTTAAAAGATATAAAAGATATAAAATGCAAGTAAAAACTGAGCAGAACTACATTTATAAATATAGCATAAGAGCAAAGAATTTACAGTATATGTCCATTAGATATGCAGCTTAGAGCAATTTGTCTGTCAGTATCGTCACTATTCTCTAAATCTACAGTTCAAACAAGAATTGCAACTTCATCAAATAATAAACTCTATTTTCAGTGCACCCATTACGTGGAGGATCCATTGATCACTGATACTACTTCAGGTCAAAATGAGGGGAAAAACAAAAACATCCTATTTTAAATAATAAGCACCACAACCAGGACTGGAATGATCAGATCGAGGCTCATATATGGCTGGAGATCACCATTTGTTACAATGATGGTATGTCGCTCATGTTTGCTTGCAAACCTTATGTAATCTGTATAGAGTGATGCTAATGTTAGCCACAACAGTTAGCATGTGTCTAGCTACCCGTCTGCCAAGGAGTAGGATTTCATTCTTCCCATTCATTGTCTATGTAGCACACCCCACATGGATTCTGGTAGCGTTGTGTCAAGAATCTTGAGCCGTCATGTGGAGGTGCCCACTCCTCATTTCCATGAATCCCAGCTCCGGTCACATTTACACAAATGAGGAGTGGGAAATCGCTTCTTGGAACTTGTGGTGAACTTTTAAAATAGCAGTTTTTAGTAAACAGTAAATGCATTTTCAGCAACTACAAATTTATTTCTCATCTTAACCATTTTCAGAAACATGTTTCGCTGTTTACTTTTGAAGATAAAGGCAAAAGTTTAACATCCTGATGCATCGTGTACAGACTAGAGCAGCCCACCCAGCAAGAGTCGTGTTGACCAATGATGTGCAGGCCGTGGAGGGCAGGGAGGGTGGAGCAGGTCGGGGAGGACAGAAGACGCTGATAAAACTGCACTTTTGAGGATGAAAATAATGCTTGAACAACGGCTCATTGAGGCAAAGTTCTCTGACCTGGCGGTGATACTCGCCATGCATTTTGCAGCTCCGTAGTATTGACTAGTGTGACTCTTGCCTGGGTACATCCCATTCACACTCCCGATGGATCCCTGATGTGGAGGAGGCCTGGGGACCTTCCGTTAACAGACACCTAGGTGGACACGCAGTTAGTCACCTAGGCGACTGACACAGTCAGTCACCAGTCAGTTGGAATCGAACAGTCAGTTGGTTTTTCAATTGACTTTGTGTCCATTCATCTGTATTCAGGGATGAGAATGGGGTTTTGGAAAAAAGAGGAAACTTAGCCTTGGCGGGGGGTCTGGGGGGCGTTGCCCCCCAGAAGCTAACAAAATCTGGTTGTTTAGAATGCTCAAATGTGGTCTTATATTTAAAGTTAGAAGTAAGTACAAATGCATTTATAGTTATCTTTTTAATCTGCTGCTGCATCACATGTGTAATCATGTTCAATACTGTTTTGATTCAGTGTCACTTTCCCTGGTACTTTGCATTTCGCTATGAAGTCGGCCATTTTTCAACCACAAATAAAGTGAAACACAGTACATAAGTATTAAATTTATGATATCTGAATAGTATGTTGATGTAATAATACTAAATTATATTTTACTACTATCTAATATGTTTAGAACTGACACAGAATTACATTTACATAGTTCTAGAACAGACAAAATAATTTAACCAAGTAAAATAAATTATAAATATTAACAAAATTCCATCACCAAGTCCATCACCCATTTATTAAAATATACTGACATTCTGCAAACATTTTGATTTATTAATGTGTGCATTTGTTAGTGTTACTAGGAATATAAAAAAGTTGCATATTAGTATATTTTAACCCCTTGAACTCTTGTGAATTCAGCAGGCGGTCATGTCTCTGCATCTCAGTGCGCACTGAAAAAAAAAAAAAGCTGTATTTCCGGTCTTCCAGTACAGACACAGCCTTGTTACAATCTCAGAAAAAAGCTGTGTAATATATATTCATTTTTTGTGGTATTTTTACAAAATTTTGACCTGAGCTTGAAAACACTTGGTTCTACATTTCTGTTGTGTTTTCCAGCCAGTATCTGACAGCTGTATGTTATTTGCAAGCATCTGTATCTAAAAAAACACCCAGGCGAACTTTCCTGTTACTCAGTGGCAGGAGCACTTAAGAGAGATTGACTGTTTTGCCAAAAAATGAGTGTTTTCTTTTAAATGAGACCAACCCCATGAAGATGCTGCAAAGGGTTGAAGAACAGCATTGTGTAATGCTGTGATGCAGTAAGTTGTGATGGCATGCCATCACAACTTACACATGCTATTTCATAACAAATTCATTACGCGAAAATTCTCAAGTACATTACTTAAACGAGAAAAAAAAAAAATCTTACCTTGGAATGCGTCTTCCGATCACTAATTGCTGTAATCGGGGGCGACTGTGATGACTTTGATTGACTGGCATCTGAGTTTGACCGTGTCCATCGTCGTTTTGAACGCAGCACCGAGTGAGTAGGTTCGATCTCATTGTAGCCACAATTTTGAGCAGTTTCTGTTTTGAACAGTGCTCAACTAAGGCAACCACAACCATGAGATCCATACTCAAGAAATCGTTGCAATAAACACACTGGGCTTTCCCTGGTACTTCGCATTTCGCTATGAAGTCGGCCATTTTTTCAACCCAACTTCGGTATTTTTACCGATCTTTACAGTCATTGACACAGTTTTTTTCAAGCCATTCCCAACAAAACTTGTTCTTTATCCCTTTGTCGATTTCTAAAATTCTTGCTTTGTTGTCTTTCGTGAGTTTTAGGTTCACCATTTTGACGAAATCGGAAAACTCAGTTGATTGAACCTGATTGAACCGTCCGCCACTTGCATTTCGCTCCGCGTGGTTATCGGATATGACATAGGAAATCTAACAACATCGCCGATTGGTTGCTTCAGTAAGTATCAGCCTATCAGTGGCCTTGTTACATTACATTACTGATCTCGCTGGGTAGCGCGTTCTGCGCGGTGGATTTTCACAGCCGATCGAAAATACGACTCGCTGCCAGAACCCCACCCCCACCCCTAAAATTTTCTCCTCGAATTTAGACGATTCACGAGAATGACCCTAGACATGATCAAATCCGAGGAATTCCTCGGATCCGAAGAGGATTCTCATCTCTATGTATTAAAGTGAATTTCTAATATGAATGGCATGGACAGAAATGTTGAGTTAAATTTGTGTTTATTTCAAACAGTGTTATTTCGAAATTCTGGCAAATTAGAAGTCGAGAAAATATGGTCATACAATGATACAAGCCTTCAGTTGCACTTAATTTTGACTGGGCGAGCTGAAAAGCTGGTAACAGACAGACAAACTGACAGATACAACCACACACACACACATTAACTGATTACCACATGCCTTTCTGTTTCACCGAGGCATAAAAACAATTCTCAAAGGAAACACATAATAAAACCCCAAGTTTCTTATTAAAAATGAGACTGTTCAACAGATGTTGCTTTTACCAGTATGTTCTGACATCAAGCAACCTGTGGCGTTTGTGTAATCATGAAATGAAGAGACATGGTGGAGGGTTACTGCTATAGTGTGTGTAAGGTAGACCCTCACCTTTTCCTAACCCTCCATCTAACATCACCCGAAAATTATCCATGTAAAAATATGTATTTAATGCCTGAATAAGTAAATCATCAGCATGGAAGTGAGTCTCCAATAAAGAAGTGAAAGCAAACACAGACATCAGGGCTAAAAAAAAAAAAAGTGATGGTAGGGAATTTTTTTTGTACCATTTAATTTGCATATTAATTTGAGGACTTCTTGTTAAAAATATACCAGACCATCAATGATGGAGTAGCTCATTCAAGCCTGATGAAATCATCCTAGAGTGTTCAGATCTCCTGACCACTGACTTTGACCTTAAGGCCAGCCTAGATGCAGAGCCACCTGATGATCATTGTGAATAAGTTTGCTAAACATTGGGGCAATCGCCTAGGAGTAGTAACGATTATCATGAAATCATAAATGTCCAGATCACCTTACCTTTGACCATGAGCACAACCTGGATGCAGACCCACCTGAGGATCAATTTGAAGTGAGTTTGGTGACCAGGAGGAGGATGGACAGATGGTGCGTCATCGTATTAGCTGCCTTCAGCTTTGCTGAAATGAGCTAATAAACTACACGGAGGTGAATTTACTGATGATTTCTTTACGACTGCTTACAATATTGAATAAAACTGATGGAAGCAGATTTTTTTTTTCTTTTTTTGAGGGGGGACTTTAACGATGACACCACAGATATGTAACATGTGACTAAACAGACATTCCATGCTGTATAAATCTAGCCCACCCCCTGACCATCAGTGACCCTTCTGTGTGGAGTTTGCATGTTCTCCCCATATCTGCGTGGGTTTACTCCGGGTACTCCAGTTTCGTCCCACAGGCCGAAGGCATGCAGGTTAGTCCAAAAAGGTTCATACTGTATTCTAAATTAATTATAGAAATTATTTCTTTTCTATCAGACAGTGAGTGAGGTTGTTTTTACCTTAACATATTTTGGCCACTTCTTCCGAAACATGTTAAGGTAAAAACAACATTATTCACTGTCTGATAGAAAATAAATTATTTCTGTAACATGCAAGTTAGGTTAATTGGAGACTCTAAAGTGGCCCTAGGTGTGAATGTGTGTGTGAATGGTAAAGGGACTGGCGCCGAACCGTGGCTGCCTCATCCAGGTGGATGCCCTGAATTTCCCTCTGGGATTAACAAAGTATACCAAAAAAAATTCCCAGTAGAAATAACATTTTTGCATAAGAATAAATAACATGAAGATGACACAGTGGTGTCTTTAGGAGATTTCAACAAAATTAAACAACCCATGGATTAAAACAAGAGCTTGTTTTTTTCTCAGCAATTTTTAAAAAAAATGATACTTCAGTGCAGAAGTAGAATGACAAGGCTGCACATTACGTAACACATTTATTTTAGGTGCAACATAAGCTGGTGACAATGGTGCTTTACAGCTCTAACTTCTAGTCAAACAAAAAAACCTCGAAATATCCTGTTCTGGCAGCAATAGTTTCTTGGTACATGGATGTTAACGTGTAAACTTGTGCAGGAGATATGTGCCTCCTCATTTCCAATTCAAAGTTCTTCCGACATCACTCCACCAGCTTGTTGTAAAAGACTCCAAGCTCTACACTGTTCCAGCAGGACGGCAGGCTGGGGACACCATCGTGGCCCCTGAAGCCTAAAGTCAAGGCGGCGAAATAGAGCAGCAGCCGAGACTTCACGTTGACCTACTTTGTTACATAACAGGCATCGCCATCCCACTCCCGCCACCGCCGCCCACTGCTCCCACTGACTACCTCCTCCTCTACCACTGGGATTACAATGTTGGGGGGCTGAGGGCAGCGAGGCACGACATGCACCGCCCCCCCATCCCCGCCCCCCTCCCTGCCTCAGGGGTCATAAGACGATCAGGCAGCACTAAGCCCCCGTCCCCGCTTCTATCCAATGCTATTCAACAACCCCATCTTACACAGAGGTCAATGCACATCGCAACGTAAGCAGCACGTTGTGAAAAAAGGCATGACGGGGGGAGGGTCGTAAGGCATGCTTAAATAAGGTAGGAGTGCATCTTATGTGCACTTGTCGCATGCCGTTTGCAGTTCAGCAGTCAGTAAGTGCAGATGTGGGTGAAAACAACTAAAATCATGTACTGTGTGAAGGACGCTTTAAAAGTAAGCTCAGTTCTACAGTCCTTCAAAACTTGACGACATTTAAAATAACAAAGTGCACTGAAATTCTTTAACTACCCAGAGTAATCCATGTTTCAGAGCACCGGTGTCACACTTGAAGAAAATCTCACAGGACACCTGAGCTTGTTCCACTGGCAGCGGTGCACGTCTGAGCTTTGGTCTGAAAAGCGGTGATGTAACGTTTTCTTGCCCTACATAATGATGTTACAGCAGAGACACCGCGGGCATATACTGTACATACCTAATCTCTGAGAGAACTCGTAGAACTTCTTCAGTTTTCCCACCAGGGGAACCACCGCTGCCCACGCCTGCTCCTGTAAAGCCTCATCGTTTGGATTCTGGATCGCCTGGAATAAAAACACAAGAAACTGACCATTAGTCCAAATGCAGCAGTAGAAAAAAGTTACAGCTAAACATGAGAGGCAGAGTACAAAATTAAAGGAGAACTTTTCAGGCACCAGGCCATTGCAGTTCAATCCTCATCTGTTCTGGAGGGCCGCAGCAATACACTAAAATACCTGTTTCTTGCATGGACACTTTAATTCCCAAACAGATCGCCATGGGAATGTATGGCATTTTCGGCAGTGTGGAGCTGAACAACACAACCATCCAATTGCCAAAAACTGCAGTTCCTTGAATCAGAGTCAGTCCTACAGACTCTTTATACGTAGCTGTGGTTTCCGGTTTCTGATGAGAGGTCTACAAAGAAGTGATTCTATTTGAAAACGTCCATTAGAAGTACATAAGTGACCATATGACAGCTTAACAATTTCTGACGCAGTTATACATTTAATTACAAGTTTTACATGTTGTTTTTTCTAATTCCTTATGAATCATATCACATTTAGGACAATAAATTATGGCTAGTTTTTATTGGCTCTATCGCAGTGTTTGCCAAGTTGCTGCTTTAACGTGCACTGTTTGGACGTCTGCGTTCCAGACAAGAATGAGACAAAAATGAGAACTGATTTGTAAGTAATTATTTACATATTTTTACCCCCCCCCCCCAAAAAAAGGAAATCTACTAGTAAAGTCATCTTATTTTTGAATAATGATTGGACACATTTAGTTAGAATGAACAAATGGAAATGCGCAATTTGTGCAGAAGAAGGGGCCTGTGCTTTCAGTTATCCTCCCCCAAAACTGCTGCAGAGTAAGGGCTGTACCTCTCTGATCTCCTGCCCCGCTCCCTTGTACGCCTGCAGCTCATCCAGGATCCCTTTAGCGTCCTTCAGGACCACGTCCACCTCCTCCCAGACCTCTCGCTCTGCTTCTGTGGGCTGGGCATCTGAGACACACAACAACAAGGACAGTAGGGGAAATCTGATTGGCACCTCATCGGTATCCACACAAACTCAACATTAAGTAAAATACACCTCTAGGACATTTTATCAAGTCCTCTAACATCACAGCAACAGTTTAATGAGCAACTTTCAATTATGCAAATAGAGGTTCGCTAAAATAATCTCATCTCTCCACTGCTTTCCATTAACTTTTGACACCACCCACTTTTCTGTTTGAAAGAAGGGAAATGGAGAAAGATGCGATACGATAAGTGGACTGTGGATACTTTTGCAGCTTTGAAACAGCAGTGGGTTTAGATCTGGGTCGGCTTCTGTGTTTTTATTTAGGCTTGTGGGGAGTGGAAGTGCAGAACAGCAACACTGAACCTTTTCCACCACCTGAAGCAAAAACACCTTGCCAAGAATGATGTCAAGAATGATGGCTGCAACAAATTCCTGCATAAGAAATGCAGAAAACAGGGCTTGTATCAGCTCCTACTGTCTGTGTAACATGTACTCCGTTCTTTTAAAACCAGCCAGGGCAGAAGTGTTTTCACCTTGTGTATCTCTGTGTATCATCATGGGAAAATGTGGCCCCAGAGAAACCTACAACAGTGGGAAAACACCACAGAGAAAGAGTGGTGCATCTTGGCAGGTGTTCATGTCTGTCTGAGGACAGATTTCAAAGGATACTGCCGCAAGACTTCACAGGTGTGTAATTTGAGTCAAAATGAAAGTTAGGTTTACCAACAGATGTGGTTATGTTGATTACAGCGCTCTCTCTCTCTTTTTTTGTTATGGTCTGGATTTTACTATCAAATATTGTGTAATTTACAGCTCAAAAGTTATACTTATGATTTTTCAGATAAGCAGTTCATCCAGGAAAACAAATTTGGAGAAAACAGGAAGAAGGTAAATGCTACTAATCTAAACAGGTGCAACTGCAATGATCGTATCAGTGTAAAGAACAGAAAAAAAATTTAATGCCTTGCTTACAATGCTATATAGTCTCTGTGTTAGGCGTTAGTTGTTGTTGATGTAATGAGTACAGTGTAAAGTAAAACTTTGATGTACAACCAGGAAAGCCCTTAAAGGGGGTCACTGACCATGTTTACATGGTCATGAGTAAACCAATTATAATCAGCTTTCTGGAGTTACCTGATTACTCAAACTGTCATGTAAACAGAGGTTTATAAGAAAACAGATTAACACACCTAGGTTATTTGCCCAATAAACCGTTTACTCGGTGCATGTAAACACCATAAGCCGTTTATTACCTTTATCGGTTTACGCCAGTAATCAGTTTACTCGTGACCACGTAACTGGGATCACTGACGGCACTTTTTCCATTTTAACAGCTCACACAGGTCTTAGTGATATATTTGTGACATATTTTGACCAGATCTTCTTTAATTATTGCAGCATAATCATGAATCACCTTTTGCAGCCATTCTCAGAACAGCTGGTTTCAGTGTATGTCTTTTTAATTCTCTAAGACCACATTTAACTCCGCTCTCTCTCTTACATCACTATTGCTAATCTTAGCTGGCTAGCTCCTAGCTCAGATCTAGTCTGAGCCAACTAATGTAAATTTGTCTTAAAGGATAAATGAAATGGTACATTTTACACAGAATAAGCCAGAACGATGCAAGATATACATCATTCACTGTGGATTAGTGACCCAGGTAGAAACGGGGATGTCTATTAGAGTGACTGAAATCTAAAGAAAATATGAGTGAGCGTCCTAGTACCACTGTTAGCTCTGAAGTGATTGCCTTTGGCTCCCCAACCATCTATATAACAGACAGCTAGGCTGGCCAATAATAGAGCAGTGGGTAGGTATCAAGGCTAGTGAGGTTTACCTTTTAGTGACATATAGGAACAAACCCCTTCTGGGACAGAAAAACGATACAGAGGCTTTGCATTTTTTAAGAGAAGTGGATGTTTTGATATTTTTTTTTTCGATCATCACAGGACAAACAGATGCACTTCAGAAGGTTAAAGCCTAGAAAAACAATTTTTCCAGTCAACAACCCCTCTAAATGTTAAATAAGCAATTTTCAAGGACAGTATGTGCAGAGAACTATACAGTAATATCATTAAAAGATGCTCCCTAATTAACATTTCAAGTTGAATTGATGTCTCACATTTTAGGCTTTGAAGTTATTCTGAGAACATACAAAGCTGAAGAACATTACCAGAGGAAAATGAAAACTTGAAATGTTGCATAAAGGCATCTGTTGTACATACAAGTTATGATGTTCTTTTTGTATACGTATTCAGCTAGAAACAGTCTGTGCTCTGTGTGGAACAGTTTTCCTCTCAAGGTACGGCTGACTCCGCGGGTTTGCCAAGAGTGAGAATAGAACAGCACAGGTTCAAGCCGTGCTGAGGGGCCCTCGGGCTATGTAGCAGCCAAACTTCAGTGCTTTAGATTTTTAGGAAGGGGGGGGGGGCGGTTATGTTGCACCTCTGCCCTGACTGATATTCTGCACACATTGCAGCGTAGAAAAGGCAGGTTGATGAAAACGTGCAGCTGCTCTAGTGGTAGATTTGATTCCTTTAGCTGCCGGGGGAGTAAAAGATAAGTGCGAGTGAAAAGATTTGAGCGTATGGAGCTGATAATGTTATGGAAAGATATTCATGTGATCGATATCGGGGGACTTGGGAGAAATCACCTGATCAAGGAACTCACTTTCAAAATCGAGGAAAAAATTGGGCTCCTGTTCCAGATCTGTGCATGTCAAAACTTTCAGTAGGTTCCCCATGTTATGTTACCTGTTGAGGAAAAGAGAGAGAAAGAAAAAAATCAATAAAAAGAAGAAAAGGAGCATTAAAGTGAGCAGGTGGTGCACACTGCTGTATCCAAGCACCCCCCGCCGCCCAACTACTGCTCTGCTTCACTGCTCCGGTGCCTGTACGAACTCAGCGATGCCCCAGATGTGCCCACTGCTCACATACACCAACGCTCCTCTTGGACCCCATCAGTGTGTGTTTCCTGCACCCAGCCTCATACCAACAAGATGTCAAACCAAAAGTCCCCCCCCCCCCAAAAAAAAAGATTATTTTTTTCCTCACTGCTTCCCGGCATTCAAAAAGCATTTACAGTCATATGCAAATTAATCTACTTCTCTAAGCGTTTCACTTATAATTTATATTCACGCATGAAGTATGTAACTGTTTGCTGCACAACAGATTCAATCAAACATTCATGAAGGATGCTGTCATGTAAATGAGTGTATGAGGGCCAGTTCTGTTTGTATATGAATCACAGCTACAGAAGTGTGCCACGTGTCCAGTCTGCAGGAAGTCAAACGTGGCAGCTTGGTCATGAAACCATTAAACATGGCATCAATATTAAACACGACAAAGTATGTCCAGTACAGTAAACAACCATGCATGTTTACTGCAGGACAATGTAAGACAGCAGAAACATACCACAAAAGTCTGGCACAGAAGTCTAACTTTGTAGTGAGATTATGTGACAATAACATGTGCAATATGAATAAAATTGATATTGCTATGTAGATGCATTGGGTGATGTATAATTTTTCACTAAAAAAACAATATGTTAAGAATTTCATATTAATTTATGCCGTTAGACCATCCATTAAAAATTAATACTCCCTCTCTATAGCACAGTTTATATTCATTTTATCAGTACATGTTCTACTGCAGCAAACAGCTTTTATTACAGTAATAAAACAGAAGGTAATACCAGACTAAGGTTGGGCAATATGGCCTCCCAAAAAAATCCCTGATTTCTTTCATGCCACATTTGATTCACAGTTTGAGGGAGATTTTATATACTGTATATCTTCAAAAGACAAGGAATTATGACAAATCAGTCTTTTTATTTCAAACAAAACCATTTTTTCCATATGGGGAATCAAGTATAAACCAAACAAAACCTTTAAAAAAAAAATAAAGCCGTAATCAAATATGGATCTGCAAATTTAGAATAAAGTGCCAACCTTTCATAAAATTAACTCATAAAACTAAAGGGTTCCTCCATCATTAAATTAAATACACAAAGTGCAAACCCACCTTACTACAGTTACAGTGGTGTGAAAAAGTGTTTGCCCCCTTTCTGAGTTTTCATTTTTTTTGTATGTCACACTTAAATGTTTCAGATCATTAAACAAATTTAAATATTAGACAAAGATAGCACAAGTAAACACAAAATGCAGTTTTTAAATGAAGGTGTTTATTATTAAGGGTAAAAAAAAAAATCCAAACCTACATGGCCTTGTGTGAAAAAGTGACACCCCCCCCCCCCCCCCCCGGGTTAAAACGTAAATTAACTGTGGTCTATCACATCTTTGGAAAGCTAAGGATCTTTTGGTCCTACTTCACTTTTCAGAAAAGGAACATCATACCAACAGTAAAATATGGTGGTGGTAGTGTGATGGTCTGGGGCTGTTTTGCTGCTTCAGGACCTGGAAGACTTGCTGTGGTAAATGGAACCATGAATTCTGTTGTCTACCAAAAAATCCTCAAGGACAATGTCCGGCCATCTGTTCGTGACCTCAAGCTGAAACGCACCTGGGTTCTGGAGCAGGACAATGATCCAAAACACACCAGCAAGTCCACCTCTGAATGGCTTAAGAAAAACAAAATGAAGACTTGAGTGGCCTAGTCAAAGTCCTGACATGAATCAACTGAGATGCTGTGGCATGACCTTCAAAAGGCGGTTCATGCTCAAAAACCCTCCAATGTGGCTGAATTACAACAATTCTGCACAGATGAATGGGCCAAAATTCCTCCACAGTGCTGTAAAAGACTCATTGCCAGTTATCGCAAACGTTTGACTGCAGTTGTTGCTGTTAAGGGTGGCCCAACCAGTTATTAGGTTTAGGTGGCAATCACTTTTTCACACAGGGCAATGTAGGTTTGGATTTTTTTTTACCCCCTTAATAATAAACACCTTCATATAAAAACTGCATTTTGTGTTTACTTGTGTTATCTTTGTCTAATATTTAAATCTGTTTGATGATCTGAAACATTTAAGTGTGACATACAAGGGGGCAAACACTTTTTCACACCACTGTACCCTACAGTTATCCTGAAAATAAAAAGTTCACCTTCTCTTCTTCTTCATTTCAATGTCTTACATTTTTTATTTATAACGTGAGAAAAACTGATCTTGACTCAGTCAATTTTCATTTAAAAAAAAAAAATCTTACAGATGAAAATATTCCAATACTGATTTAATATTGATTTATTTTCCAGCTCTATACCAGACATGATCAAAAATGGGATTTTAGAACCAGCTGTGCTGAGAACTGGTGCCAAATACTATTTATATTCCACGCATACCTTATATAGCCAGCCTAGTCAATGCCACCGGGCTTTCTAATTGTTGCACAAAAGATAATGAAGAGCATTCGCCCCATAACCGGGAGGCCTGGGTTCAAATCCTGGCCAGGTCATACCAAAGACCAGGTAAAAATTGTACTTTCCACCTTCTAGCTTGGTGCTCAGTATAACAGAATGGGGAAAGGAAAGTTAGCGTACAGAGCTAGCAGAGGACTGACCACCCACTCTAGCTTTCACTACTTACAGTAGCTGTGTGGCCTAGGGTCATGAAACGGAGACAGGTACCACCCTACGCCACTGACATGGGAATAACTTAACTTAATTGGAAGCTTAACCCTTTAAGGTCCGCACCAAGAAAAAAGCAATGGAAAAATTTTTTCTTTGCATTTTTTACTCACTTAGGATAGCAATAACAACAATCAACTGTTTTTCCAAAATCAGACCCCCCAGTTTTTTAGATAGGCCTCTACCAAACGGTTGAGAGGTCTGTTCATAGCAAAAGTATTATATACCTTTAAATGCATACAAAAAACATTGAGAACAAGTCAAATAAATTGCTAATTTTCTTCAACAAATGAGTAGAATTTGCTCATGGGTTAGGGTTAGGGTTAGGGACTGCTCAAACACGCAGTGCCATCTAGAGAATTTTTTTAGCACAGCGCAACTAAACCAAGTGGCAGAGATGGCTCATTCAGGTTGAGTTAAGCTCAATGCATTATTCAATGAGATATTGTGACTCAAAGTGTGGTCGACCAAACGGTTGCGCAGAACCTTAAAGGGTTAAGGGGAGCAGCTCTCCTATCCAAGATGGCTGCACCTATGACCCATGTATCAACAAGCTGTGTAAAATGTATCATTTATTAGCACTTCTGAATTAGATACACTATTAGAGCAGAGACTGCGAACCAGACCTTCTCATTCAACATCAGTGCCTGACCTCACAAATGTGCTCCTCGAAGAAGGGTCAATAATTCCCATTAACACACTCCTAAACCTTGTGGAAAGCCACCTTTTGCAGCCAAAATAACTTCAACTTTTCAGAGAAAGCGTTACTGTGTAAATTTGATCTTTTTTAATCAGTCTCCAAAGCAGATGACAATATATAAGTTATGGTTACACTATCAAAAGCTTATTACCTCCACCAAGGAGGTTATGTTTTTGCAGGTGTTTGTTTGCTTACTTGACTGTTAGCAGAATTACGCAAAAACTACTGGACAGATTTGGATGAAATTTTCACCAAAGGTGGCCCTTAGCCTCAGGATGAACCCATTAGAGTTTGGTGATAATGTGAGAGTGTGCATCTCCACTAAGGCCCTTGTTTGTATTTGCCAGCGGGATTGCATAAAAAAAAACTGCTGGAAGGATTTTGATGACGTTTTCAACAGAGCTGGTCTTTGGGCTACAGAGGAACCCATTAGATTTTGGTGATGATCCAAGAGTGCATACTATGGGTGTTGGAAAAAAAAAATTGATTCACATAAGAATCTAGATTCTCATTTTACACGATCCAGAACCGATTCACAAAAATTAAGAATCTATTATTAAAAAATTATTATTATTTTTATTCTGCAATGGACTGGCGATCTGTCCAGGTTGTACCCTGCCTCTCGCACAAAGATGCTGGGATAGGCTCCAACCCCCCTGCAACCCGAAAAGGATTAAGCAGAAGAAGGCGGATGGATGGATTTTTTTATTTTTTTTTTTTTTTGGGCGGTGGTGCTGGGGTCCCATCACGTGACACGTACTGCCGCTTCGTGATATGCAATTACACACTGACGCTGCCAATGCAGGAGAGCCATGCAGAGTAGCTTACTAGCTAGCAGCCGGATGAAACAGTTGGAATAAAGAAAAAATGGAGCAGCAAGAAATTCAACCAGTCCCATCTTCAATGAAGGCAAGTGTGTGGGCGCATTTTTGTTTCTCCAACATTCCGGGAAAGAAAGCGCTAGACATGACATGTAATATGTAAAGTTTACAAAACAAAAAGTTAGGTACTTTGGTAACACCACAAATGCCGGGGCTCACATTAACCACCATCACCCAGAGTTGAAAGAAGTAGAAAAAGTTGTAACTCCTCCTGCTGAACAATGCACACTGCACCACTTTAACAAACTCCCAGCAAATTTTGAACGGGCAAAAAAAAAAAAAAAAAAAAAAAAAAAAAAAAATTATGAAATCTTGCAACAGCACTTTATTTTGTTTTATAACTTTAATTCGTTTTTTAAGTCACCGGAGACTTTAGATAAGTTTATATTTGTGCAGGTTTAAAATTTATGTTACTTATCTTATGCATCAATGGCATTCAGTTCTTATTGAATTTGATCATTGCATTAAGTTAGTGTATGTCATGAACTCTGTCCCAGGCCGGGACCACCGCAGGTGCAGCCATGGCCCAGCCCGGGTCCACCGCGGGTGTGACCAAGCTCCAGTCCCACGCCGGGACTACTAAGGGTGCAGCCAGACAGTGTGGGGACACCGGGGTCTCCTCGTTCCTTCCAGAGGTCTGCTGGGTGTTCCTCCTCCTCCTGCTGGGCACCACCATGGTCCACCGGGTCCTGCCACCAGTATCTGCTGGGGTTCCTTTTCCCTGGTCCTGTCACCCACCTTTAAGCCTCCCAGTGGGTAGGCTGCCAATTCGTTTGTCCCTCCAGTCCTGGTGGCTTAACTATGTGGGCTGACCACCCAAAGGACTGGGCCTCTGGGTCAGGTGGCCCAATTTCCCTTGCAGGCCGCCTGCTGGCTCTGGGACTTTGGCCGGCCCCCTGAACTTTGGGACTCTTGGGTCTTGGGGGGGGGGGGTAGTCCTAGGTTTGGGGTTGGGTGTTTTTGTGTCTTGTTTTGTTCTGTAGTGTTATTTTTCCTATTTGTTTATTCCCTCCTGACCTGTTTCCCCCCACCTCCCGCCCTGGTTTGTGTGATTACTCTCTGGGTGTGGGGGGGGGGGGGCAGGTTTTCTTTTGTGTTTTGATGGTACGGTGGGTGTCTGGTATCCACCTCTTGGGAGGGGGGGCCCTGATTGTTGTTTATTATTTCCAGCTGGCAGGTTATTGGAGCCTCTGAGCCTGGGCTCCCTGCCAGTCTACAGCCACGCCTCCTCCTCTCAGGCATTCACTAGCTGTGCCATCACCTTCTGCGTTTTCACACACACACACACACACACACACACATTCATTCTGTGTCCACACTGGTCAACGTTGAGGTCCTGGAGCTCGGTGGTTATTCCTGTTTTGGGCTACTCAGGTGTGGTTGTTTCCAGAGCCAGTTGCGCTCCAACACCTTATGTAAGTCTTCCTCCTAATTATTATTAACTGCCCTTCCTCTCCACTCCAGTCACATCTGGGAGTGCATGGGGCTCCTCCTCCTTCTGCCAACTGAGCTTGGTCATCCATACTTTGTGTGTCAGACTGCCTTTCATTGGACATTTTTGTGTTATGTTCCTTTGTTAATAAACATGTTCACTTCACCTGTATATTGGGCTTGTACTAATTCATTTGTGCGCTGTGCAATTACGCAGCGTACATGACACTATAGGTAAATTTACATTGACTGCATACAGTCGGGTAGCACTATTTTTTTTCCACAATATTTTTTATTGAACCTTTTTTTTTTTTTTTTTTTTTTTTTTTACAAACATAACACAAACAATCAAACGCTAACACTAAAGTAATTTTTTTAAAAAATGTACTAAAAACATCAACAACCACTAACAAGAACAGGTCTTCAACAATGCTCCTCTGTTTAGTCTAGGCAATCCATTACATAAGTATACATATTATACATTCACCAGTTTGGAATTTACAAGGTCCACACACATCATTCACCTTCTTCTTCAAAAGTTATGTTTAAATTCTTTACATAATCAATGAAAGGTCTCCATATATTCTCAAACACAATTTGAACACAACACAACATCTGTCTTAACCACTGAGTCACATCTGGTCTATAAGTCTTTTTCCACAATAGTGCAATACATTTTTTGGCGTTAAGCAAACTGAGGTCTATGAATGCTCTTTCACTTTTATTAAAGTTATGCTTTTCTGGATGCAGACCCAACAAAAACAATTTAGGATTCAATATGATTTGTTTTGAAATTATTTTTTCAATTGTTACCCTCACCTCTTCCCAAAACATTCTAATTTTTCTACATTCCCATAAACAATGAAATAAGGTTCCTTTACTTTCCATACATTTTGTGCACGTATCTGGTATGTTTTTGTTATATCTATTTAACTCCACTGGTGTAACATATCCGCATTAACCATTTAAAATGTATCAATTTAAGACGTACATTTATTGATTTGGTTTGAGCTTCTGTACAAGCCAATTCCCATTGTTCCTCTGAAATTTCAGTTTGCAGGTCTTCTTTCCAATAATTCAATCTTTTCTGTGAGTTTTCACTTGAGGATAGTGTCAATGAGTTATAAAACTCTGAAATAATACCCTTTCTCTTACTATCTTTCATCAAAATTTTTTCCAAGGATGAATAAATAAGTCGGGTGAGAGCATTATTTTGATTTGATCGAATAAAGTTCCTAAGCTGAAGATATTTAAAAAAATGTGTTCTATTAAGATTAAATTTGATCCTCAGTTCTTCAAAAGACATTATGTTATCTGAACATGACAGATATAAGTCTTGAATCTTTTGAATCCCTTTTAAATTCCATACTTTAAATACAGCATCTGCTCTCCCTGGTTTAAAATATTGATTACCCCATATTGGGCTAAATTGTGACAATAAGTGTGGTTCTTTTAAATATTTTTTGGTTTCACACCATATTTTGATCATATGCTTTACAAATGGATTTTTAACTTGCTTCTGTAATTTTTTTGCCGAGTGAGTATATGAATATGGGAAGAGGTAAAGGTAAATTGTATGATTCCATTTCAGTCCAGTGAGGGAGATCATTTGATGAAAAATAATATGTCATAGACCTCAGTTGTGCTGACCAGTAATACAACATAAAGTTTGGACATTTCAGACCTCCACGATCAAATGGTAAATATAGTAAGGACAGACGTAATCTAGCCTTCCTATTGTTCCATATAAATTCCACTAACTTTTTTTTAATTCTTGAGAATAGATCTGAAGGTGGTGGTAAAGGAATGTATTGAAATAAAGTATTTTGGGTAAGATATTACTTTTAAGTATATTGATTCTCCCAATCATCGACATTGGTAGTGACATCCATCTCTGAAGTAACTCATTAATGTCTGTCATTAAGGCTTCATAGATGGCACTGGCGACTAATTCTAGCTTAGGCACAATTTGAATTCCTAAATGTTTTAACTGATTTACAACACTGAATTGATTTACCTCAGGAGCTGGGTGATTTCTCTGGGTCTCATTTAGCATTAATATTGAAGATTTAGTTTTATTTATTTTATATCCTGATATTTCCCCAAAATTCTTTATTAAATTCTACAAAGTCGGAATTGATTTTTTAAGATTCGACATAAACAAAATTATGTCATGGGCATACAGGGAGATTTTATGTTCTGTTGGTCCTACTTTAATTCCATATATTTGTGGATGTAAACGTACTGCCATCGCTAAAGGTTCAATTGCCATAGTAAACAGTAAAGGTGAAAGTTGACAGCCTTGTCAACATCCTCTATTGATATTTATTGATTCTGATATATTGCTGTTTGTTAGGATTTCTGCTGCAGCATTATTGTATATTATCTGAACCCATTTTATGAAGTTATTTCCAAGTCCAAACCTTTGTAAGACTTCAAAAAGAAAGGGCCATTCGACCCTATCAAAGGCCTTTTCGGCATCCAATGATAGGAGAGCTGTATCCGGTGCTTCTTTATTAGAATAGATAATATTAAATAGTCTTCTTACATTATGGAAGCCTTGTCTTCCCTTTATAAAGCCATTCTGATCTCGGTTAATAATATTTGGTAATATTTCTTGTAGTCGTCTTGCTAAAATTTTACAGATTATCTTAAGGTCGGTATTTAATAGGCTTATTGGTCTCATATTTTCACATTTATTAGAGGGTTTACCTGGTTTTGGCAACAGTATAATTAAGGCATTTGTCACACGTGTATGTGCATCATCCCGAGTACACACACTTTTTAACTGTACTGGCCAGCTGCATCCCACCGGGAGATTTGAACTCACGCCTCCCGCTCCGGAGTCCCGCACTCTACCTGTGTCGCCAATAGGGTCAACCCCCTTGGCAAGCCAAGTAGGGTGCTTATATTGATTCCGCTACACATTCCCCTCTGATTTTTGACATCGTCCCCTGATGTCAACGCTGCATTACAGCTTGGGAACTGCTACGCTGCCAGTACATCCCGGACGAGCCCCCAAATGTCACACGTGTATGTGTATCATCCCGAGTACACACACTTTTTAACTGTACTGGCCAGCTGCATCCCACCAGGAGATTTGAACCTCACGCCTCCCGCTCCGGAGTCCCGCACTCTACCTGTGTCGCCAATAGGGTCAACCCCCTTGGCAAGCCAAGTAGGGTGCTTATATTGATACACATTATTCATGTATGGTGGTAAATTACTATTTTGAAATGCTTCTAAAACCATTTCCAAAAATGGTTTTATTAATTTATTTTTAAATTTTTTATAGAGGTCAACTGGAAGACCATCTGGTCCTGCACTTTTTCCTGATTTCGTATTATCAATGGCTAGCCCAACTTCTTCTTGACTAATTTTACACTCCAGTATCTCCCCGTTTTCATTTGGAATACACGGTATAGATAATCCGTCCAAAAACCCATTCAGTTTTGTTAAGTCAGTTTCATTTTTTGTATCATATAATTTTTCATAGTAATCTCTAAAGGCTCTATTAATTTCTAAAGGATCTACAACTGCCTGTCCGTTACTTATAATACTGGTAATTGGTGTTTTAAATTCTAATTGTTTAATCTGCCATGCCAATAATTTTCCTGAATTTTCACCTTGTTCATTAAAAGATTGCTTCAATCTTAGAAGACTCGAGGCAGCTCTATTCGCTGATTTTTTGTCATATTCAGCTCTCAGAATCAGTAATTCGTTCTCTAACTTTGGGTCACTTCCTGCATACACTTTTTCTTGAAGAATTTTTATTTTATGTTCCAATTGGACTCTCTCCTCTCGGGTCTTCTTAGATTTTGAACCTGTATAACTAATAATATGCCCCCTAATAAAAGCTTTGAAAGCCTCCCACTTTATACATGCTGATGTTTGTGTAGTATTGATATCAAAGAACTCATCTGTTTTTCTATGTACTTAACAAATTCCTCATCCTGAAGCCATTTATGCTGAAATTGCCACCTACCTGGTTCCTTCGTCAATTTCTTATCTACATATATTAGACAGCAGGGTGCATGATCAGAGATCACAATATTATCATAAAAGCAGTTTTGAATCTTGGACCTTAATTCTGTGGAGATCAAAAAATAGTCAATACGTGAGAATGTCTTGTAGGTATTAGAATAACAAGAGTAGGCTTTAACTTGTGGTTTCATTTCTCTCCATATATCTAGCAATCTCACTTCTTTCATAAAATGATTAATGATCATCCTGCATCCATTGTGCGTACAGTCCAGTCCTGTTGATCTATCTATACCGGGATTCAATGTAATTAAAATCCCCTGCTATTATATGTTGCCCTGTAAGTGATGATAAAATAAGAAATAAATTAGCAAAGAACTTTTGATCATCTATATTGGGACCGTATAAGTTCACCAGATTTATATTTTCTAATAACAAAGATCCTTGAATGATTAGGTATCTTCCAAATTTGTCCCCAATTACATTTTTCACTTGAAATGGGATTGATTTATGTATGAGAGTCATAACTCCCCTGGCTCGGGATGAAAATGATGAGGTGAATACACTTCCTTGCCATCTTCTCCTAATTCTTTTTACATCCTCCTCTATTAGATGAGTTTCTTGTAAAAACACAATTTTTGAACCTATGTCTTATTTTATTCATAACTTGTTTAAGTTTTTTTTAAATTTTGTAGACCTCTGCCATTCCATGAAGTTAAATTAAGATTAACGCTTTGGTCTATGATCAATAAGGAGTTTGAGATTACCTCGCAATGTAAACATGCTCACACAGAGAAGCAAAAACACGAGTGGTTGAACATTCATCCTACAAACTACACACAAATTCCCCCTTCCCACATTCGTGGTAATCCCCCCAAAAATAAAAAAAAAATTCCGTCTCCCGCTATAGCCATCGACCGCTCCACACCCGCGAGGACCAGCCAAAGCCACTCCTTCTTCATCCTCCCAATCACCCTAACTCTACTGCTTTTAATGACGTAACATTAACTCTCTTCTGTAGTTTTCCAACTTAACTCCAAAATTTTATAACAATTTGTACATCATAGGGTTTTGGTTTTTTTTTAAATATATAATACAATCTATATTTTGTAAACTTGCTATATGCTTCAGATCAGTCAGATGCCTGTGCAAATGCTTAAATATTCTACCTTATATTTTGTTCATGCTTAGCTCCCACCAGTCTCCTCTTGGATCTGCTTGATGAGCTCCTGCGCCTCCTGAGGGGTCTTGAAAGTGTGGGTTCTGCCCTTATATGTGACCAGCAGTCTTGCAGGATGAATCACTCCATGACGAATCCCAAGGTTGCGCAGCTCTTTATGGGCGGGGTCAAACTGTTTCCTTAATTGTTGGATTCCTGTGGCCAAATCTGGGTAGAACCGCACCTGTTGATCCTGGTATTTAATTTCTCCTTTGGCTCGTGCCGCGTTGGAGATCATCATCCTGTCTCTGTAGCTGAGGAACTTCATAATCAGCGTCCTCGGTGGTGCCTTATTATCTCTCGGTGGGCCGATTCGGTGGATGCTCTCTAAGACGACCGATGACTGCAGCTCCGCGTTGTTCAGCGTTTCTGGAATCAACTTTTCCAAAAAAGGAACATGGGTCCCGACCCTCCGTTTCCTCCGGGAGACCCACCAGCCTCAGGTTGCTCCGTCTCGACTGGGATTCTAAGTCCAGGACATTATCTTCCAGACGTTTATTTTTTAATTCCAAAGTGCGCACCTTTAATTGTAGGCTGGTGACGTCATCCTCAGCGCTGGAAATTCGGAGCTCCACCTGCGATACTCGTTCCATACAGTCGCTTAATTCCTCTCTCATTCCTTCTATCGCTGCTATAATCCCATCACATTTAGTGGAAAAGTCTGCTCTCATTGAGCTAATGGCAGCGAGCACCACACCTGTGCCGTCGCCAGCAGTCACCGCTCCACCGCTCGCTTCCTCCGCCATATCTTGAGATTTTTCTGCTTCGTCACGAACGTGAAAGTCCGTTAACTTGGACTGTTTCGGCGGTTCAGTTTTTCCTCCACCTGATTTCCCAGCCTTAGGCTTTACCGGCATATCCTCGCCCAAACGCTGGGATAGGTTTTGTTCCAAATGAGAGAGTTATTTGCCGACTTTTTATTTTTAAGAGCAGAGTAGAGTGAAACGCGTCTTCCTACGTGGCCGCCATAACCGGAAGTCCGCGGGTAGCACTATTTAAATGGATGTTCAAAGTATTTGTGATAGAATTTACTTTTGTTTTTTAATGAATAGCTTATATTTCTAGAATGCAAGAGAGCGACCAAACCTACACTCTGTTAAGAACTGTGATATACTGAAAAGGAAAATTTTCAAAATTTCACTTGTGTACGATTTCATTTTTGAAACTCACAAGTTTTCAAGAAATAGAAAAGCGGCTGCTAACCTAAGCCTACTTTTTTCATTTAACAGTATTTTATTTCAAATCAGTTGATGTAAATTTTTAAAAATATAACCCTCCAAAACATCAACAAACTGTACTCTGCTTTCAAACTGACCTCAGCATTTTTTGTAGTGCAGTGGACTTTTTTTTCTGAGATTAGTGGGTTTTTGTACTGAACTGAAAGCCAAATGTGAAGCGACAAGTGTTTAGAATCAAAAAATCAATCTGGAATCGAATCATGACCCCCCCAAAATCGGAACTGAATTGAATAGTGTCACTTCTAAAAGTTCACAGCCCTAGTGTATACCTCAGCCAAGGCTCTATCTTCCCACAGTGTGTTAGCAAGATTACTCAAAAACTACTGGACAAATTTTGATGAAATTTTTCACTTGAGGTGGGACATGAGCTACACAGAAACCCATTACATTTTGGAGCTGATCCATGAGTGCATGCCTCCACCAAGGCTCAGTCTTCTAGCAATGGTTTAGCAGGATTATGCAAAAACTACTGGATGGGAGTCACATGAAATTTCCACCAGCGGTGGCCCTTAGGCTACACACAAACCCATTACATTTTGGAGGTGATCTATGAGTGCATACCTCCACCAAGGCCCTATCCTACTATGTACGGAAGGATTGAGGCAGGGAGGTACAGACCGATGGATGGACAAAAGAGGGAAGGAATGAGCCTTGGTGGAGGTATGCGCTCTGAGTGCTTTTCTAGTTATTTAAATACATTTGGTTCGTGCTTGTTTTCTTCATGCTTTAATTATCTACCTCTTTCAGCTGTTTCTCCATATGTCTGCTTAAGCCCACAAAATTTTTCGAATTAAATTGCCTTTACAATTACCAAAGTGTTTTTACTATTCTGGCCATTACTGTGCTGTGAATTCCTGTGAATTGCAGGGTAAAAAGGATGGCAATTGATAGAAAAGTTTCATATTTGTAATTTGCTTTGTCTCAGAGTCTGTGTGAAAGTGCTAAAGATGCTGATGCAGCTGTATTGTGTTATCGCTTTGTTTTAGTTTGCTTGTACTGTTCTGGTGTAACTGGTGCTGAGAAAGTCTGACGGTTGCTGAAAAAGAGATGATCTGTACACCAAGTTTTGACCAGATGTACTGAACCAATCATCATGGACAGTTTCTCCTCCACCTCTCGGATAACTGAGAACTTAAAGGACTGAGTGATGTGTGTTTGAGTCAGAATGATGCGTGAATAGGCTCTGAGACTGTTATTGTATTGTTCTCCACTGGCCAGTGTAATAAAATTTGCTGAAACTTTGATCCTGCCTGATTCTTGACTGAAGGTTAAGAAGATATTTTTCTAATAGTAATTAATAAAAGAGACTCTTCTAGGCTTGTCATTCCAACTACACTCATTTTTTTGAATACTCACAGACACATTAGGGCTTTTAAATATATATGTATGAGCAATGAAAGGTGGCAGTCTTGCCCTGGTCTCTACTGTCAATCCTCATACTCCTAGAGAGCATGGTGTTGATCTTTCTAAGAAGCCAGAGTTGACAGACATCTGATAAGTCATGGATCTGCAACGGTGTGTAGGGAGAGGCTCCAGCGGCAGACAGATTTAACCCTTGGTGGTAGATGGGAGATGGACAGGGTGTGTTCTGAGAGGGCAGAGGAAGGGTCTGTGCAGAACGGTGACGATGTAAATCTTTGGCAGGCAGATGTCACCTGAGATGAGTGGTAGGTGAAAAGCCAAAGCAACTGAGCGAGGGTCAGTGGAGACGGGGTAAATCACGCCGGCGCAGGTAATGCTGGGTGACAGGGAGGTGTCTGCGACAGAGAAAAGCACACACTCAGCAGTCAGGAGCAAAAGGTTAGATGGGGCACCTTTAAAATGCATGAGATGCAGCGGGCAGGGAGAAGAGGCCGCATATATTCTCAGATCTTAAAAACCAGGCACTGGGTAATATCTTAAGCAACAGCTGAGCATTATTTTGGGAGCAAAAGGATTAGAAATTGTGTGGTTTGCTCCTGTGAAATGTTAATTACTGTCTTTATTTTCTATTTGACAAAAGAGTGATGTTTTAGAATGTTGTTGGCCCTGAAGTCCAGAACGGGATTCTGTAGGATTCTTAATATGGGTTTAATTTTGGTTTACAACACCTAAAGGCAGAAATATTGATATAAAGTGAATATATTCAGCTCTCCACCTGAAACAGTTTTTCCCTTTCCCCCCAAAAAATAGTAATCATTATTGGTAGTAATTTGCTCAATAGTAGTAGTAGTTATTGTGTTTGTGCAAGTCGTACCAGCCTCTGAATCATATTTGTTCTTTAATTTTTCTGAATAGAAATTTTCACTTCAAGAATGAGGACCTGCTCGAGTACTCTTGCTCACCTCCAGTTTTTCCTTCACTTGGCAAAAAATGGGACATAATGAAACAAAAACTACAATGTTTCTGCCACTATTCCCGCTAGAGATCCAGGGACAGCCCAGTCGTCAGCTGTTAATTGAACTGGAAGAGAAATGGAGAGGCCGTGCGGTGCTGGACAGAGAAGTAGTTTCAGGTATCCTCCCTCCATCATTAGGGGAAATATGTAATCTCTCCCCCAATAATTAAGTTGGGTTATCAGAGTTTGCTGGGCACAAAAGAAGAGAAGATGAGCGGAGAACTGCAAGTGCAGTGGCTAAAAGCTAACAGACTGCGGATGGCTCACCCACAGGCAGACAGAACACTGGAAATCAGTAGGAGTAAAGAAGGCATTATGCGTTTTGACTGACAGATCATGTAAGTCTATGCATATTTTTAGGAACTTCTTCCAGCTCATTAATGCCTCGTTTAACTTTAGCTAACATCTAACCAATAAGAGTAATCACCAAGCTCATAAATACACAACACTGTTAAGGTGCGTTCAGACCAAACACGAACATGCGACGCAAATACGTGTTGAGTTTATGTAGACATGCGTAAAACACGCAAATTTGAGCATTTGCACATCCAAGGGATTTGATAGCGCTAGCTTTTAATCAGCCTCGAGATTCTGTTATCACCGGAGTTAAAAGTATTAAAACTGGAGAGTAAGTTAGTCTGAAAGTGAGACCGTCTCTCACCTGCAGACAAATGGACTGGGAGCTCTGCAGCTAAATCAGAGTGTCCACCCACGGACTCCTGCCACGGATGTGCTAACGTGAGCTAACAGGCTAGCAGTGTAAACAACCCTCATCCAGGTGAAGTTTTGGAGGCAGGGACAATTTTTCCAGGTGAGAACCCCGTTGGATAATGCAAACCTAAACATGACGTGTTTTGGGTATTTTCACAGCAGGTAGAACACAGTTGCAGAAGTTGTAAAGGTAACCGCCCATCTGCAACTCGCTCAGATGGTGAATTCCTGTCTATTTGTGTGTTTACATTGCATTAACATGTAATTGTGCCATGTGGGGGCGACTGTGGCACAGGTGTAGTGTGGCAGACTACTGATTAGAGGGTCAGGGGTTCGAGTCCCGCTTTGTCTGCAGTCTGCATGTCGAAGTGTCTTTGAGCAAGACATTGAACCCCCCCAGTTGCTCCTGTTGGGTCAGGCCAGCGCCGGAGCATGGCAGCTCTACCGGCATCAGTGTGTGACTGTGTGTGTGAATGGGTGGATAGCAGGATCTGTAAAGTGCTTTGGTCATCTACAGATGAAAAAAAAACAACATATAAGTGAACGCCATTCACCATGTGAACAATTTGCATATTCGAGTTTGGTCTGCATGCACCTTTAGAGTCAGCCTTCAAAATAAGCCGTCATATATGTGACAGATAATCTGACATGATTCTTCATTTTTCACAGTATTAACTATCATAAGCCAACAATAACCGTAAGCCACCAAGAACTCATAACAGCTGTGTAGTTCTCCACTGGTTTCACTCAGACCATAGATTAACTTCTTCCTGGTGGCGATTATTTTTAAAAGGATAATAAAGGCAACTAACTAATTAAAATGAATCACTAATGCAAAAACAGTGGGTAGTCACAGTCCTTTTCAGTTAAATATTAAACTCAAATTATTTCTAATGCATGACGTGTGTTTTTAGTCTAGTCTCTTAACAAGTGTTTCTCACTAGATGAACCCAGTGACCACCTGTGAAGACCCACCTGCCTTGTCCAGTCTCATCAAACTCCCCTCCTCTAATGTGACCTGAATGTCTGACCGTGCCAACGCTGGCACCTCCCTGGCTGTCGGAAAGCAGCACCTGATGCAGCCTCATAAGGGATGAGAGCTGTCACTAGGCTCACGCTGCACCATGACACGGGCACTGCCCACCATTGCCAGGCCTCCCCTGGTCCTCTACTGCCCCCTTTCAGCCGCTCACTGACTGGAGTCGAGGGGGTGGCTGGCCGGATCGCGGCAATCTGTCCAACAAGGGCACAGGCAGCCTTGAAGGCCCAGCGCCGCTCCCTTGTGCCGTTAAAATTGAGGTCATTTAAAGGATGGGGATTTGTGTGGCTGCATTTCAGAGTCCAATAGAGAATCTTGAAGTTCACCAGAAAAACGAGAAGATTGAATCTGTCCAATTACAGACTTTACTTCTGACTCTGCTTAAAGATTACATAAGTTATAACCCAACTCTGACTCTGCAGCTTATGTGGACCTCTTATGAGGACAGTTTTTTGCTTTCAAGGGTCACTTACTACGAGTTGTATAACTGTGTGTAGCTGGTTGCTTAGTGATAGTGTAGTGAGGTGGGAGGGCAGTGCTGCCTGGTCATTTAGAGATACTGTGTCAAAGAGAGATTGGGGAGCAGACCCCTCCCCTCGCCAATTACTGGCTGGTTCACATCAGTCCTGGCATGTCGTGGGCATCGCAGAGAAGCCAGCGACAACCTTGTTGTTGTTTTGAACCCCCCCACTGAGACATTGCGTGCTCGTAGTGAGGGAGGGAGGGCTGCTTCTAAGGCTAGGGGCAGAATCTGACAAGCCGGAGCCCGCGCAGCTCTCCCATTGGCTGAGCTTGCTCTACCCAACAGCTCACTGTATCCATGGAGTCAAAAAAAATTTGGTGCCATTGAAAAGATCGCAGCAGCCAATCAGGCGCGGACTCAGAGTGAAGAGCGAGTACAGTAGTAGTAAGACTTGAAAGTGCACGCATATATTAATACAGATGAGGTAATGCACCAAAAACAGCGGATTAGTAGGGTAGTAAAGTCAAGTGGAAAAGGAGGAATTTATAATTCCACCACACAGCAGCACTTGATTTTTCTGTGCAGCTCAGCAAATTCACATTATGGGGATTATTTTAATAAAAAAATAAAACCCAATCAAATCAGACACTAATGAACGTGAGAATATCATTGCAATGTAATTTTGACAATAAGGATTTAATGTCAAAATGCTGGGTGCAAACTAAATCCACATACACAGACGGAGGATGGAGCCCATTTGGTGCGCACACCAAAACACAGCCACACCCATGCAGCAGCCTGACCTCTGCGTGCCACCGTTTTAATGTGTCCCTCTTAAAAAAAAGAAGCAGGACACAGCTGAAACTGAGCACTGCGGCAGCCATCCGACCAAATAAATAAATAAATAAATAACGGCTCGGAGGGCTGATGGCGAGGAAGGGGAGGGATAGTGCTGACATTCCACTACTCGGCTGCAGCGTGAGGATACACGTGCCCTGCTGCTTTACTATGGAAGCAAAACAACGCCCTCCCTTCCCCTGTCACGGCGCGGGGTGTCACGTGTTCTCCGTCGTGGACAGGCTGAGAGCTTGCCTGGGGTGAGGAACGAGTGGGGGGGAAGGGGCGAGGCAGCTGTGTGTGTGTGTGTGTGTGTGTGTGTGTGTGTGTGTGTGTGTGTGTGTGTGTGTGAGTGAGTCAGTGTTTATGTTTAAGAAATAATCTGGGTCTTGAAGGGGGCGGGGGTGCAGATATCTCATTTTAGTCAATATGGAAAAAATTTAATGCAAGAGGAATGTAGGTAAGGATGAGTGCCAATTTATTTATTTATTTTTTTTTGGTGTGTGGAAGGGGAGGGACCTAAAGCGTCACACTGCGGCAGAGGCGGGTAGAGCCGGGCAGATTTAAACTTGACCTAGATTCCCCGGGTGACACGCCACATCGCATTAGCCCACTCGGCTGGCCTTGGACCCGCCGGAGCTTGCTGACACTGGCCCGAGTCGACAGGCAGAAAATGGGGGAGTACTTCCCAAATGGGACTGGAATGAGTCCCCTACCCCACCTCTCCCCCCTGCACCCCCCCCCCACACACACCCTTGTCACCCATCTCCTGTCAATCCAGCCCAGCTGACTGAAAAAGGGTTTAGGGGGTGTACGTGGTGACAAGAGAAAGGAGCTGTGGGGGGGAGGGGGGTAGAATTTGTTTTTTATGGGGGTGAACTCTGTGACCTCACAACCATGGCTCTGTATTGCTGCGCCCGCGTAAACATCAGCAACACCCCCTCCCCGCCCGTATTCAAGCGAATCAAAACAAACCCTACAGGAAGACTGAATCACGACAACTGACAGCGACACTCAAGATGCCATCCAGTATCGGCCGTCTTATCTGACTCCCGCTTCTCCTCGGCCAGACGAAAACACTCCTGCTGTAGGAGAAAACAAAAAACAAAAGAAAAAACCCACGAAGAGCTCTGATGAACCCAATCACGCCAGCATCGAAATTATAACTGTCCACAGAAGCAGATCAGTGAGGAGGATCAAAGTGTGGGAGCCTCTCTTCTCAGCTAAGCTCCTTTTTGGACAGCACCTGATGAAAGTTGGGAACCATGGCAACAGGCACATACACAAGAGTCAGCTAAAACGCCAGCTCTATTGAAACGGAGAATCGTGAAGAGGCTCTTAGCTCCGCTCTTCAGTCACACCACTACAGCCCTTTAATCATCACAACAGCCTGGATGGTGTTGATTTCAGATCAACGCATTTTGAAATGATAAATAAAAAAGGACGAAAGCAGACTTGTACAAGCTTATATAGTCGTGAGAAAATATTACTCCCAATTTAAAAAAAAAAAAAAAGCACTCTTCCAACTCATAATACATATTTCAACTTTAAGGCATTTGTATGAACTTTCCCCACTTTAATTCTTTCCGCTAGTCAGAGAACATCTGCCTGAGAACGAAGGGCACCCCGCCCTAACATCCTGCCCTTGAGAGTCCTCTGACTCCTTCCTGGGATGTGTTAGGAAATCATTGCGAGGGTGCATTGACTCACTGTCGCTGGTCTAAGCAGCACCTCCCTGGGGGCCGCTGCCTTTTAAATCCATTCACACACAGAGAGAGCCCCAAACCATCATTACTTGGACTGACCTTTCAGCTGACTGACTCACCAATGTCAACCACATCTAAAGAAAAAAAAAAAAAATATATATATACTAGCCTCATAGGTATACAGATTTTTTTTTAAGGAAGTAAAACTGATTTAAATCGAAGAAATGCAGTGGCAAACACCTTAATTATCGTTTCCTCCACAATACTGCCCTAACAGGATTTTGGGTGGGGCACGGAGGAGGTTTAAGAGAGGGGATGATGATGATGATGATGAAGTGTCAGATCGGTGAGGAGTGGCACGTTTATTCAGCAGGAGAAGGGTGCCATCTGGAGGACGGAAGCAGCCGTGCAGATAATGCAGGAATGATGGGAAGACCACTCCCAAAACCTTGTACCTACACATGCTTTTGATGAAATGCAAAAAACAAACGGCATAGAGCAACAATTACAAGAAACTGATTTTAAAAAGGAAGCTGAAATTTGAACCTGCAAAAAAACTAAGCAAAAAAACAAACCACAAATTATGCACTATGGGGAGACACTGAATCCAAATCCAAGAGTGCCATCCAGTGTTTAGAAGCAGCCATTTCATTGGATAAAATTTACCACATTTCTGCAGACAAGTATCACATTAGTGCATGCTCAGATTAGATTTTTCCCTTTATTTGACTGGCAGCAGAGTGAACAAACTCCTTAAGGAAACCAGGGCAGGAAGTTACACAGTGCCAACCGTCCTGTTGCATTAATAATAAATAACAGGAGAAGCTGGGAGCTTTTAGCTACCATAACAAACCACTCCACATATTACACCCACTCAGATGTATCATCTCAAATGACTTATTCAGTGGGTGGGGCCGAGAGATGGAGACAAGAGCTTCTTCCATATGCTGAGTTAAGGCTGGAGCTGATTATATTTGAAGAAGCCAGTTTAAATCAGTTTTAAACTAAACAGAAACCTAATGCCTGGAAAAGTATGCATCTTCCTTTATTATTTCACCAATTTACAGGTATTGTAGAAAACATACTTTAAAAACAAAACAGTCACACCAAATTGATTATCAAGCCAACAGCAAGCTTTGACCAGTAGGGGGCAGTATTGACCCAAATATGAGAGCCGAGAAAAGCCTCAATTCAGACAACATCCCCACACCTCCCCCTGGCTTAAACAGATTTAATCCATTCTGCATCTATTCACACTGAACTCAGCCTGCTGCATTAGCTCAGCACCGTTCCCCATGTATAATTCAACATGCATTCAGTTCCCTTGTACCACCACAGGCTCATGCACTGCCAATTTGGTATTCGAGCTGTTTTAGTGAATGGAGGTGACAAGCACAGATGCACAAATGCACTAGCACTGCAAGATTCTGTAGATTTCTCATGGGGGGGCTGTACTGAATTAGCTATCCTATATATGAACCACCTGAGGCTTAGCTGCCAAAGCGGAGCCAGCATTCCAGTGCCAGGGCTGAGCCAATCAAATGATAGCTGCGTGTCATGGTAACAATCTCCGAGGAGACCCAGAGGAAAATACAACAGGGATGGGCAGACATGCAAGCATGTATGATGGGATGGTTAAAAGGGCTGAGGTGAAAAATACAAACCAGAAGAAGAAAGTGCAAACAGGAAACTTTTATTCATATGTCTTCTAGAACTCATTCTATCTGCAACTATAAGAAGGTTAGATTTAATTCAACAATATTACATGAGAGGGAGTACGCTATCAAAGAATATAGTAGCTGCGGGTGTGATACGTCTAATGCCCTCTGCGTAGTTAGTATACTGTATGCATTATACTGTAACGACCTCAAGTGTCATATTGCTTTTAAAGGACAGTTCCGGCAAGCACAATTTATTCAATGACAGCAATACTGGACAAAATATTATGATTTGTTTGTTTAACCAGTTATTTTGCGCAGCTGAGAAAAAAATAGTCCCTTCTAAATGTAGCCAGTAATTGTTGCTAAACATCTCAATCAGCATGAAGACGACTATTGTCATTTCTTCAACCTTTTGAAAGAAGGAACCTTTTGAAACAAGAAATGACTATTGTCATTTCTTCAATTGTCATTTCTTCAACCAACATTGTCATATCTTCAACCTGAGCCTGAAGCTGGGGAGGGTACCACAGTTGTGGAAAACATCTTGTGTGGTACCTGTACCAAAGACTTCCCACGCCAAAGATCTGAACAGCTACAGACCAGTGACCCTGACGTCTCACATGATGAAGACCCTGGAGAAACTGCTCCTTGCTCACCTCTGCCCCCTGGTGGGACCAGCGATGGATCCACTCCAGTTCGCCTATCAGCATGGCATTGGGGTGGAGGATGCAGTGATCCTCCTCCTTCACCGTTCTCTGTCCCACCTGGAGAAGCCCGGGAATGCGGTGAGGATCATGTTCTTTGACTTCTCCAGTGCTTTCAACATCATTCAACCAATGATCCTGAAGGACAAGCTGCTGTGCGCAGGGGTGGACCAGCACCTGTCATCATGGATCCTGGACTACCTCACTAACCTGCCACAGTTTGTAAGAACCCGAGATTGTGTGTCTGACACGATCATCGGTAGCACGGGGGCCCCCCAGGGAACGGTTTTGGCTCCCTTCCTGTTCTCCCTTTATACTGCGGATTTCTCACACAACACAACACACTGCCATCTACAGAAGTTCTCTGACGACTCTGCGACCGTCGGCCTCATCTCCAACGGAGATGAAGCTGAATACAGAGGACTTATCCAGGACTTCGTGGACTGGTGCCATTGGAGCTGCCTCCAGATCAACGCGAGGAAAACCAAGGAGCTGGTGGTGGACTGCCGCAGGCAAGGACAACCCCTCACAGCACCAGTAAGCATACAGGGAACAGACATTGAGATGGTGACATCCTACAAGTACCTTGGTGTTCATCTGAACAATAAACTAGACTGGTCACACCAATACCGACGCACTCTACAAGAAGGGACAGCGCAGGCTGTTCCTACTGAGGAGGCTCAGGTCTTTTGGTGTACATGGGGCGCTGCTGAAGACATTCTACGACACAGTGGTGGCATCAGCCCTCACTTTTGGAGTGGTCTGCTGGGGCAACGGCATTACAGCAGCCGATAGGAAGAGACTGAACAAACTGATCAAGAAAGCTAGCTCTGTCCTGGGGCAACGCCTTGACCCAGTGGAGGAGATAGGAGAGAGAAGGATGGTGGCTAAACTGTCATCTCTGCTGGAGTCCGAGTCCCACCCTATGCAGGACATACTGAACGCACTGAGGAGCTCATTTAACAGTAGACTACATCATTCTAGGTGCGCAACCGAGAGGTTTCGCAGGTCCTTCCTACCTACGGCTGTCAGACTGTATAACTTAAGCAGGGCTGCTCGCAGAGATAGCAAAAAAATGTGACGACCTAGTAGTATTGAATGCAAAAGACACAACAGACTTACACAAATGGTCCCCTCCAGAATACAACTAGGACCATATCAGTCGCTACGGAGGGTGACAATATGTATGGGTACATATTCATACTATGTAGGATAACTAAGTAGACGGTTATGCTGTTTATTCCATCTTGCTACAATGCTCCGCACTTTGTATATATATTTATATATTTATGTGCACGTATGTATATCCACTGCTCTTATTTATATTTTTCGTATCTTCTTAATTATTGCTCTGAGTGTTGCTATCCCTGTGCTGTTGCAATCCTGGAATTTCCCCACTGTGGGACTAAAGGCTTATCTTATCTTATTTCACACACGTGTAAACAAATTAAATATTGCCAAGTGCAAAAGTCATTGTTTATAAAACATACACCTGTTGAGTCTGTACTACAGAAGGCCCGAGATAAAAACACGGCCACTGGCCAATGCCGGTAGCTAACCGGTGGCTAGTAGTTAGCGTGCTAGTGATTTGGCACACTTCACTCGCTTTTCTTGGCATTTTGAGAAGAAACAGAGTCCATCACCACAAAAGTATTGTGGTTTTACTGTGTTATCCTCAGTTTTGCTTTTCTCCAGATTGTCCAGGTCAGCTGATGAAATTTTGGCACACCGGGAGGTTTCCATGGAAACAGCCTGGCTTCTTCCCTTCTCCTCCTCCTCTTCTGATAACCATTCATAATTCAACTCAAATGTTATATTCGGAAAAATGTCCATTCTTTTGCTGTATTCCATTAGTGTTACTTTAAAGTGCCAACCAGGAGTCAACAGTAAATAATGGTTAGTAATTAACGGTTACCAGAACACATTTGAAGCGGAGTGATGCATATCCAGTGAAAGTTGGAGTGCAATTATCGTGGATTTTAGTAACTCCTGGAATCCCTATTGTCCAATCAAATTGCTCGGTGGGAACTAACTGTTGTATCCACCTTATTCCTGAGGGTGCTGCTGTAGGAATGATTGTGGGCGGAGCTTCCAGTTTCAGCTGACCTAGCATTAAATCAGTCAGTAAGAGTGGAGTAGCAGGGGCATTTAAAACAGCATTTTTAAAAGTTTTCAAATTCATTTTAATGTATAGTCCACATACGTGTTTTGCACTCAAGTGGCAGCTATTTTCAGCTCTTCTAATTTTTGTATTTTTTTAATGTTTTGGTGTAGTTCTGGCACTTGCTGGTGTTCGTGGTTGTGCCAATAGACTGGATAAATGGAGGCTTCTCACCACACGGTGACAGACGATATCCAAGTACGGTGTTGTGGCGTACGTCTGCTCTAAGGTAAATTTGATAATGTCCAACATATTTTAACAAAATGCAGCCGACTTTATTGCAATGGAGACATGCTGGTCTGAATGCACACCACGTCATTATGAGTACAGGCAACGAAAAGTCATAAATCATGACTCTCTCTTTGTTTGGTACCGGCAAAGTCCCGGGAAAACCCCCATGAGTGCCTGGTATCATTGGAAAGCTCAGAAATCGTACTTTCTAAAAATACCTATATTTTTGCGGAAGACGTAACTCCCGACTGATTGAACACGAGTTTTCAACCTAGCTAAAATATAAACAAATCAGCTTTTTTCTGGGTCAGTTTTTGACACTTCCTACAAATTCAATATCATTTTGAAGGTCTTTCAATACAGAATATGGAAATAACGTTACATCAGTTTTGAAAATGTCCTCAAAGTGACTCATTTTGCCAGCACGGGTCATTTGTTTACAGCATTAGCATCTTAGCAGCGGTGCTAACTAACTGAGTTACTGTGTATGAGGCCACTTTTTAAGGTCATTTTTCCATCTCTTGATAGTTGTGGGAAGTGTTATGATTACATTGCAGCGGATGATAAAAAATATAACAGCGATGCTGAAGGTTTTAAGGATAGTTTTATTATATCATCCCGCCGTCACGAGCTCCACTCCCGGCGCCGTGCATGCGCGCCGGGAGCGAGCCCAAGCAGCTCTCAGAGGAGGAGGACACAAAGTCTGTGTCCTGCAGCAGCAGTTGCAGAATCAGAATGAGAGAGGGCTTGCGTTACAGAGTTGCAGCATATATACCCAACTACAACAATACATCAAAGGGCATTCCCCAGCAGTTGGTATGAGCAAAGAGATAACAGAACAGGTATGAGACATTTGCATTTGAGAGACATATTGATCTCAGTCCCTAGGTCACAGTAAGGACAGGACGCATGAACACAATGCATGAAAGGCAACATTAACATCACAGAAGTGAGCCAGAAGAAATGGGTCTGTCTGTAAACATTAATACACATTTCACTGTTCTGTTAATTGCTCTAGCCGAGCGCTGTGTCTGACCAGTCTGTTTGTGGGGGTTTACACCAAAGCACATCTACATATTGATCTCAGCCTCTAGGTCACAGTAAGGACAGGACGCATGAACACTATACATGCATGGCACATTGCATCACAATACATGCATGGCACATTGCATCACAATACATGCATGGCACATTACATCTCAGTAGTGCAGCGGGAAAAACCGAGAGAAGAGAGCTGACTGTCCTGTGTGTTGTGGGGGGGTTGAATCAACCCGCCACAATATTACTGTTTTGAGGTGCAAGAGGCCGTGTTCCCGCATTTCTGATGCTGAAGTCATTGTTTTTGGGGTCTCCTCCCAGTGGGACATGCCCAATACACCTTAGGTGGGAGGCGTCCAGGAGGCATCCTGATCAGATGCCCATACCACCTCAACTGGTTGCTTTCAATGTGGAGGAGCAGCGGTTCTACTCTGAGCCTCTCCCGGATGACTGAGCTCCTCACCCTATCTCTAAGGGTGAGTCCAGCAATTCTACGGAGAAAGCTCATTTCAGCCACTTGTATCTGCGATCTCATTCTTTTGGTCATTACCCAAAGCCCATGACCAAAGGTGAGGGTGGAACTTAGACTGACCGATAAATCAACAGCTTTGCTTTAGAGCTCAGCTCCCTCTTCACCACCACAGACCAGTACAACGTGCGCATCACTGCAGATGCTGCTCCGATCCATCTGTCAATCTCCCACTCCATTCTACCCTCACTGGTGAATAAAACCCCGAGATACTTAAACTCCTCCACTTGCGGCAGGAGCTTGTCCCCAACCCGGAGAGGACAATCCAACTTTTTCCGGCTGAGGACCATGGACTTGGAGGTGCTGATTCTCATCCCAGCCGCTTCACACTCAGCAGCAAACCGTCCCAGTAAGACCTGTAAAGAGCTGGTCCGATGTGCCACGGCCGGGACAAAAACCACATCGCTCCTCCTGAATCTGAGGTTCAGCCAACGGCCGGACTCTCCTTTCCAGTACCTTGGCAAAGACCTTCCCAGGGAGGCAGAGGAGTGTGATCCCTCTAAAATTGGAACACATCCTCCGGTCCCCCTTCTTGAAGAGAGGAACCACCACCCCAGTTTGCCATGCCAAAGGTACTGTCCCCCACCTCCATGCAATGCTGCAGAGGCGTGTCAACCATGACAGCCCTACAACATCCAGGGCCTTGAGGTACTCAGTCATTTTTATCCGAATAAATACAAACAAACAATATCTGAGACCCATTATAGTGCTTCCTTTTATATTTTAGCAATATTATAAGTACAAAACACCCAACATTATTATACACAGCAGAATGACCTGTTTGGTTGCAATTGTTGCATCAGTGTTGCCCATTTGTCTGTAAATATTTCAATAAAATATATCTATTTCATTATTTGGGCATTTCTGTGTCTTGTCGTCGTTTAGTCAAAGCGTGCATATGTGTCCGCATATGATATGCAATTGATCTGGCCATTCCGCTCCACAATCATGGCGGTATTATTATTAAGTTTTTAATTTTAGATACTCGCGTGGGAGGGGTACTGGCGGTACTGCAAAGGACAGTGGTACCACAAGGGTGAAGCAGCAGTCTGACCGGGAAGGCTGGGCGTGCCTCCCCACGAAGGACTGTGGTCCACCTGTTTGGACAGCGGTGTTGAAGAAGCAGCTGAACTGGTGGATCACAGTCCTTTTAAAGGGAGCCAAGCCCAGCCTGCCCAGTTAACGGGAGTCTCGGCTGCTGCTTTCCCCGTGTGCCACTGCTGTCCCTTGCAGCACCACGGGTCCACGCCAGTGCCCCCCCACTTCCCCACACACCTCGTGTTCTCCATGCCGACTTATCCATTAGACCTATGCAATCACAGCAACTTTATGGTATAGTTTTTTAAGCATTAAATCTTAAGTATTATCTTGTTCTAGTCAAATTTGTCAGTTTTGCTTCCTTGTTTTGCTCACGGAGTGCTGTGGTTACTGATGCCGTAATGCTGCATGTTATCCAATCAGTACGGAGTCAATCCAAAACCCCACCCACACTTCTAAAAGCCTGGGCATGAGACAGAGCGGTGGCTAAACTTTTATTGATAAAAATTACATATTTTGACTGAGCAACTCCATACTCAGGGATGCACACCCTCGTAACCTCAGCAAAGCACTTATAAAATCTGAGGTCAGTCTGATGAATGGTTTGAGAGATATGTGGGGAATACACTGACAGACAGTCACACACAGACACAAACAGAGATTCTTTGCATTTATACATAGATTTAGTATGGGTGGGAATCACCAGAGGCCGCACGATATATGATACTATTACGATGCTTGGGTCACGATGCGATATCACGATCTTGCGATGCACCAAGTACTGCCATATCATATACTGCGATTTCCCATACTAATCTTTGTCTTGTCCAAGTCTGGCTAGACCTCAGGAGTCACTCCTTTGTCATACTGACCTAAAGACAGTGAGCATTTAGCACCATCTACTAGACTGAAAAGTCAGTTGGTATTTATTACTCTGGTACCTAAATACAGCTCCAGAAAAAAAAAACAAGAGACCACTACAAAATCTTTCCTTAATTAGCATCTCTACATGTATGGCAGCCTTTCAATTTGAGTATCTGCTGAATTTCAACATAAAGATGATCGTCTAAGCATGATAAGATGCATGAAAGTTGTGAATAAAAATCTAAGTTACCACACATATACAGATTTCTGAGTTCTTCTGAAGTCAAAACTTAAGTATGGTACTATTTAAGAATGATCATGAACTTGTTTTCTTTGCATAATTTATCTATAAGCACATCAAACAGCAACATCTTTTTTGTTTTGGCCAGTTGTCAGTTACTGTAAATAAATTCTCCAAATGACAATATTTTGACTTTGAGTGAGTTGATATCAGTAGGTTAGAGAATAAAACAAAATTGTTCATTTTACTCAAACATGTATGTATCAATAGTAAAACCAGATAAAGTGATAATTTTGCAGTGGCCTCTTGTCTTTTAATTTTCCCCCTCTGTAGACAAGTTTGTGTTTGTAACATTTACTATTAATTCTTAAAGTATAATGATACTGGTGTCTCTGAATTGATACAGTATCACCACCACAAAGTATCACGATATTACGGTGCATCCATTTTTTTTCTCCACCCCTAAAATTTAGTGAAAAAACACTCAAAAAATCTACAAGGGTACAGAAATTTACAAGAAAAACAAAAAAGCTCAGAAATTTACAAGAAAAAGTTACAAACTTAAGAGGAAAACAAATACAAATTTCTGATTTAAAAAAAGTAACAAATTTTCAAGACAAGAAAAAGTTATAAATTTCCAAGGGGGGAAAAAAACACAAATTTACAACAAAAAGTTGCAAACATAAAAATTTATGAATTTATTACAAAAAGTTGCACATATAAGAGAAATGTATGCATCTTCAACTCCTTTCATGTTCTTTCATATTAAATGCAAAAATAATAACTACAAATTCACAAAAAAGTATATATAATTACCCACAATGCAAGCAAACACAGCGATGGGGATGACCTTGTCCGTCATATTGTTAAGGCCTCTGAAAGGCAGATTAAATCATTGTCACTTTTTAAAAATATTACCAAGGTCTTAATTTTGGATAAACACCCAGAGACAGCATAAGCAGCATCTAAACTAAATAAGATGTACTGAAGTCCACTGGACCCTGTCCTGGTTCATCAAACCTTGGTCTTAAGGGGGTTTTAACTGTATAAGAACTCTGAAATGAGAGCTGCTAGATTTTCCTGTTAGCACTGACCCCATGCCCTGTAGTTGCACAAACACGTCGGCCTTTGAGGGGGGGGGGGGCAGAAAGCTCGGCGCACCTACATTACTCAATTCCTTCTTATAGCCCACAATGCACTTCATTTCCTGAGCCGGCATTACACATACAGCCACGACACAGCACATTAAGACTATAAAAGGCACAGGTGCACCACAAGAGGTCTTATATAATGATATGTCTGTGTCAGTGCATGGTGGCTATCAACACAGGTTTAAAGCTCAGGGTTTGGTCCTGTTCAAACTTCAAAAACGTGGAGTGGTGGTGGTTGATGAAATTATGGTTTCCTTTACTAATTAAAGACCCATTCTTCTTCCATTTGACAAAAAGCCAGAGCTTAATTATACAACAACAACGAAGACCATGAATGTTAAAGCTGGCAGGATTTTTGTGGCAAGAAGAAGAAGAAGCAACTGCCCCGTTTATAACATGAATATGGTCATTCCTGGGTACTGTTCAAACCTTCTGTTTGTGAAGGAAAGCTAGTCAGAACAAACTTGGCTTAAAGGAAAGGCATTAAAATATCTTTCTTCTGTCACTGGATTTATTTAGTTCATCTTTATTTTGCCGAGAAGCCCTACTGCAAACAACGTCTCTTTTTCAAGATAAGGAGAAGCAAAAGATACAAGCCCAAACTAGAACCAGACCATCAGTGACAGAGTAGCTTATTTCATCCTGATGAAACCACCGACAGCACCCAGCTCTTGTGATCTTTGACCTTGAGCACAACCTGGATGCAGACCCACCCAAGAAACATCGAGTGCGAGTTTGGTGACAACTGACTGGGAGGATTAGCAATTTTTGTGAAATGTGGACAGACAGATGAATGACATTTTGCATTAGCTCCTTTTGGCTTCACTGGGAATGAGCTAGAAAGTTGGGATGATATTTAACCTTTTTTTATTTATACAGGGTAGTTCCATTGAGAGGCAACCTCTCTTTTTCAAGGACGCCCTGTTCACACAGTTACACATTCAGTACAACCACAGACTGAGCAGCTCCACTGGAGCAGTTGGGGTTAAGGGACTTGCTCAAGCCTGCCCCCCCCCCCCCCCCAAACACACACCCTTCCTCATTATTTGTGTTTTTGCTGCTGTAAATTTAGGACTACTGTACATTTGAAATTTGTTCTCATAAATTTACAAGGGGTTTTCCTCATAAATTTCAGACATTTTTCTTGTCAATATATTACCTTTTCCCACATCCATCTGTGGATTTTTCAAAAAAAAAAAAACCACAAAAATTATGTCCATTTTAACCCTTTAACTGCCCAGATTAAATGGATGGGTTGCGCGCCCCCAGTGGCACAGCGCAGCAACTGCATGTGTCAAACTTATTGACGTCCCCAGGCTATACTGAGAATTTGTACTAATCTCTATTGATCTGACAGTTTTAGAAGGCGGCAGACACGGACAGAAGGAATCATGGCTGACATGGAAAATAGCAAAGAAGGAGAAATCCTCATTATTATTCTTCCTTTTTCTGCTTTGGGCTCACAAACCAATGTGGATGCTGCCGTGTTTGGTCATCACAACAGCGATGATGACGGAAACTGCATGAAACAGGAAAAATAGCTGCATAATACAAACGAAAGTTATGTGGGGTAATCATAAGAGTTTGTAGATGTGGTACACGGTGTAAATGGCTGAGCAAACACACAAACATCGGCTATGATGGACGAAAAAAGACCGGTCACGTGGGCAGGCGAGCCCCCCTCCCAGTAACAGGTAAGAGAAATATGTTGTGTTTTTTTTTACATTTTATTGATTTTCTAGTTCATATACTTTGGAAGATTAGATAAAAACATACCCCTGTAGACAAATCGGTGTCAAAAAAACTGACTATTCTTTATGTAAATGTGTCCAAAGTCTACTTTTGACTGAGTTATGTCATTTAGTGACATTATGCAAATTAGATGCGTAAATTTATTCCCATCTGAAACTTTGGATCATATTCTACATCTTTCTAATTCACAGTAAGCCATTATCTCTTGTAACTTTCAAATCTGAACTATTTTGACTTTTTTTTTTTTTTAACCACTCTTGACCACTGGGGGGGGGGGGGGGGCCTTGAGTTGCCTTGCATTGCCCCAGGCGCCACATGGCACCTAGGGCAGTTAAAGGGTTAAAATTAATTTAATGTTTTTCCGAACAAATTCAAAAAGGCTGTGGTAAAATTGTGACTTTTTCCATATATAGCCTCTTTAACTTAATTTGCAGCGAAAGATTCTCAAAAAATAAATAAAAATAAAACTAGAAAAGCACTCAAGGAGTGCATACCTCCACCAAGGCTCCTTCCCTTCATCATGGATCATCTCCAAAATGTAATGGGTTCATGTCTAGGCCATGAGGCAGTTCTGGTGAAAATTGCAGGAAAGTCTGTCCAGTAGTTTTGGAGGATTCTTGCAAACACACTCTGAAAAGACAAGAGCCTCGGTGGAGGTATGCGTTCTCGGATCATCACCAAAATGTAATGTGTTCCTCTCTAGCCCAAGGACCACCTCTGGTGAAAATTTCATCAAAATCCATGCAGTAGTTTTTGTATAAACCTGCTGCACAAATACAAACAAGGTCCTTGGTGGAGGTATGCACTCTCAGATCGTCACCAAAATTTAATGGATTCATCTTTGGCCCAAGGGCTACCTCTGTTGAAAAGTCCATCAAAATCCATCCAGCAGGACTTCCGGTCATGGCGGCTACGTGAGAGGACAGGTCTCACTCTGCTCTGCTCCTAGAGATAAAAAAATCGGAATATAACTCTCTTATTTGGAACAGAACCTATCCCAGCGTTTGGACGAGGATATGCCGGTGAAGCCTAAGGCTGGGAAATCAGGTGGAGGAAAAATTGAACTGCCGAAACAGTCCAAACTAACGGACTTTCACGTCTGTGGCGCAGCAGAAAAAGTTCCAGATATGGCAGCGGAGGAAGCCAACGGTGGTGCGGTGACTGCTGACGACGGCACAGGTGCAGTGCTCGCTGCCATTAGCTTAATGAGAGCAGATTTTTCCGCTAAATTTGATGGGATTATAGCAGCGATAGAGGGAATGAAAAAGGAATTGGGTGATTGTGTGGAACGAATGGCGCAGGTGGAGCTTCAAGTATCCAGTGCTGAGGATGATGTCGCCGGCCTTCAATTAAAGATGCGCACTTTGGAAAAAAAAAAAAAAATGTCTGGAAGTTAATGTCCTGGACTTGGAGTCCCGGTCGAGATGGAACAACTTGAGGCTGGTGGGTCTACCGGAGAGAACCGAGGGTCAGGACCCATGTTCCTTTTTGGAAAAGTGGATTCCAGAAGCGCTGAACAACGCAGAGCTGCAATCATCAGCCGTTTTAGAAAGCACACACCGAATTGGCCCACCGAGAGATAAGGGACCACCGAGGACGTTAATTATGAAGTTCCTCAGCTACAGAGACAGGATGAAGATCTCCAACGCTGCGTGAGCCAAAGGAGAAATTAAACACCAGGACCAGCAGGTGCGATTCTACCCAGATTTGGCCACAGGAATCCAACAATTAAGGAAACAGTTTGACCCCGTACGTAATGAGCTGCGCAACCTTGGGATCCGTCATGGAGTGATTCACCCTGCAAGACTGTTGACCACGTATGGGGGCAGAACACACATCTTCAAGACCCCTGAGGAGGCACAGGAGTTCATCAAGAAGATCCAAGAAGAGACTGGTGGGAGCTAAATATGAACAAAATATAAGGTAGATTATTGAAGCATTTGCACAGGCATCTAATTGATCTGAAGTAAATAGCAAGTTTACAAAATATAGATTGTATTATATATTTAAAAAAAAAAACCTATGATGTACAAAGTTGCTAAAAATTTTGGAGTTAAGTTGGAAAACTACAGAAGAGAGTTAATGTTACGTCATTAAAAGCAGTAGAGTTAGGGTGATTGGGAGGATGAAGAAGGAGTGGCTTTGGCTGTTCCTCGTGGGTGTGGAGCGGTCGATGGCTATATCGGGAGACGGAATTTTTCTTTTGATTTTGGGGGAATTACCACAAATGTGGGAAGGGGGAATTTGTTTGTGTGTAGTTTGTAGGATGAATGTTCAACCACTCATGTTTTTGCTTCTCTGTATGAGCATGTTTACACTGCGAGGTAATCCCAAACTCCCTATTGATCATAAACCAAAGCGTTAATCTAAATTTAACTTCATGGAATTGCAGAGGTCTACAAAATTTAAAAAAACTTAAACAAGTTATGAATAAAATAAAAGACATGGGTTCAAAAATTGTGTTTTTACAAGAAACTCATCTAATAGAGGAGGATGTAAAAAGAATTAGGAGTAGATGGCAAGGAAGTGTGTTCACCTCATCATTTTCATCCCGAGCCAGGGGAGTTATGACTCTCATACATAAATCTGTGCCATTTCAAGTGAAAACTGTAATTGGAGACAAATTTGGCAGATATTTAATCATTCAAGGATCTTTGCTATAAGAAAATATAAATCTGGTGAACTTATACGGTCCCAATATAGATGATCAAAAGTTCTTTGCTAATTTATTTCTTATCTTATCATCACTTACAGGGCAACATATAATAGCAGGGGATTTTAATTGTACATTGAATCCCTGTATAGATAGATCAACAGGACTGGACTGTACGCACAATGGATGTAGGATGATCATTAATCATTTTATGAAAGAATTAAGACTGCTAGATATATGGAGAGAAATGAAACCACAAGTTAAAGCCTACTCTTGTTATTCTAATACCTACAAGACATTCTCACGTATTGACTATTTTTTGATCTCTACAGAATTAAGGTCCAAGATTCAAAACTGCTTTTATGATAACAGTGTGATCTCTGATCATGCACCCTGCTGTCTAATATATGTAGATAAGAAACTGACAAAGGAACCAGGTAGGTGGCAATTTCAGCATAAATGGCTTCAGGATGAGGAATTTGTTAAGTACATAGAAAAACAGATAGATGAGTTCTTTGATATCAATACTACACAAACATCAGCATGTATAAAGTGGGAGGCTTTCAAAGCTTTTATTAGGGGACATACACTACCGTTCAAAAGTTTGGGGTCACCCAGACAATTATTTTGTGTTTTCCATGAAAAGTCACACTTATTTACCACCATGAGTTGTAAAATGAATAGAAAATATAGTCAAGACATTGACAAGGTTAGAAATAATGATTTGTATTTGAAATAATAATTTTTTCCTTCAAACTTTGCTTTCGTCAAAGAATCCTCCATTTGCAGCAATTACACCATTGCAGACCTAACATGATTGCACAAGGGTTTTCTAATCATCCATGAGCCTTCTGACGCAATGAGCAAACACATTGTACCATTAGAACACTGGAGTGATAGTTGCTGGAAATGGGCCTCTATACACCTATGTAGATATTGCACCAAAAACCAGACATTTGCAGCTAGAATAGTCATTTGCCACATTAGCAATGTATAGAGTGTATTTCTGATTAGTTTAAAGTTATCTTCATTGAAAAAAAGTGCTTTTCTTTCAAAAATAAGGAAATTTCTAAGTGACCCCAAACTTTTGAACGGTAGTGTATTATTAGTTATACAGGTTCAAAATCTAAGAAGACTCGAGAGGAGAGAGTCCAATTGGAACATAAACTAAAAATTCTTCAAGAAAAAGTGTATGCAGGAAGTGATCCAAAGTTAGAGAACGAATTACTGATTTTGAGAGCTGAATATGACAAAAAAAATCAGCGAATAGAGCTGCCTCGAGTCTTCTAAGATTGAAACAATCTTTTTATGAACAAGGTGAAAAATCAGGAAAATTATTGGCATGGCAGATTAAACAATTAGAATTTAAAACACCAATTACCAGTATTATAAGTAATGGACAGGTAGTTATAGATCCTTTAGAAATTAATAGAGCCTTTAGAGATTACTATGAAAAATTATATGATACAAAAAATGAATCTGACTTAACAAAACTAAATGGGTTTTTGGACGGACTATCTATACCATGTATTCCAAATGAAAACAGGGAGATACTGGAGTGTAAAATTAGTCAAGAAGCAGTTGGGCTAGCCATTGATAATATGAAATCAGGAAAAAGTGCAGGACCAGATGGTCTTCCAGTTGACCTTTATAAAAAATTTAAGAATAAATTAATAAAACCTTTTTTGGAAATGGTTTTAGAAGCATTTCAAAATAGTAATTTACCATCATACATGAATAATGCCTTAATTATACTGTTGCCAAAACCAGGTAAACCCTCTAATAAATGTGAAAATATGAGACCAATAAGCCTATTAAATGCTGACCTTAAGATAATCTGTAAAATTTTAGCAAGACGAATACAAGGAATTTTACCAAATATTATTAACCGAGATCAGAATGGCTTTATAAAGGGAAGACAAGGCTTCCATAATGTAAGAAGACTATTTAATATTATTTATTCTAATAAAGAAGCACCGGCTACAGCTCTCCTATCATTGGACGCCGAAAAGGCCTTTGATAGGGTCGAATGGCCCTTTCTTTTTGAAGTCTTACAAAGGTTTGGACTTGGAAATAATTTCATAAAATGGGTTCAGATAATATATAATAATGCTACAGCATAAATCCTAACAAATAGCAATATCTCAAAATCAATAAAAATCAATAGAGGATGTCGACAAGGCTGTCCACTTCCACCTTTACTGTTTACTATGGCAATTGAACCTTTAGCGATGGCAGTACGTTTACATTCACAAATATATGGAATTAAAGTTGGACCAACAGAACATAAAATCTCCCTGTATGCCGATGACATAATTTTGTTTATGTCGAATCTTAAAAAAAAATCAATTCCGACCTTGTTGAATTTAATAAAGAATTTTGGGGAAATATCAGGATATAAAATAAATAAAACTAAATCTTCAATATTATGCTAAATGAGACCCAGAGAAATCACCCAGCTCCTGAGGTAAATCAATTCAATATTGTAAATCAGTTTAAATATTTAGGAATTCAAATTGTGCCTAAGCTAGAATTAGTCGCCAGTGCCAACTATGAAGCCTTAATGACAGACATTAATGAGTTAATTCAGAGATGGATGTCACTACCAATGTCGATGATAGGGAGAATCAATATACTTAAAAGTAATATCTTACCTAAAATACTTTATTTATTTCAATACATTCCAAAAAAAAGTTACATTACAAAAAAAAGTTAGTGGAATTTATATGGAACAACAGGAGGGCTAGATTACGTCTGTCCTTACTATATTTACCATTTGATCGTGGAGGTCTGAAATGTCCAAACTTTATGTTGTATTATTGGTCGGCACAACTGAGGTCTATGACATATTATTTTTCATCAAATGATCTCCCTCACTGGACTGAAATGGAATCATACAATTTACCTTTACCTCTTCCCATATTCATATACTCAGATTCGGCAAAAAAATTACAGAAACAAGTTAAAAATCCATTTGTAAAGCATATGATCAAAATATGGTGTGAAACTAAAAACTATTTAAAAGAACCACACTTATTGTCACAATTTAGCCCAATATGGGGTAATCAATATTTTAAACTATGTCTCCCAGCTAGTCTGGGAACGCCTTGGTATCCCCTCTGAAGAGCTGGAGCAGGTGGCTGGGGAGAGGGAAGTCTGGGCTTCTCTGCTTGAACTGCTGCCTCCGCGACCCGGACCTCCGGAAAAGCGGTAGAAGATGGATGGATGGATGGAGAGCGGATGCTGTATTTAAAGTATGGAATTTAAAAGGGATTCAAAAGATTCAAGATTTATATCTGTCATGTTCAGATAACATAATGTCTTTTGAAGAGCAGAGGATCAAATTTAATCTTAATAGAACACATTTTTTTAAATATCTTCAGCTTAGGAACTTTATTCGATCAAATCAAAATAATGCTCTCACTCGACCTATTTATTCATCCTTGGAAAAAATTTTGACGAAAGATAGTAAGAGAAAGGGTATTATTTCAGAGTTTTATAACTCATTGACACTATCCTCAAGAGAAAACTCACAGAGATTGAATTATTGGAAAGAAGACCTGCAAACTGAAATTTCAGAGGAACAATGGGAATTGGGTTGTACAGAAGCTCAAACCAAATCAATAAATGTACGTCTTAAATTGATACATTTTAAATGGTTAATGCGGATGTATGTTACACCGGTGGAGTTAAATAGATATAACAAAAACATACCAGATACGTGCACAAAATGCATGGAAAGTAAAGGAACCCTATTTCATTGTGTATGGAAATGTAGAAAAATTAGAATGTTTTGGGAAGAGGTGAGGGTAACAATTGAAAAAATAATTTCAAAACAAATAATATTGAATCCTAAATTGTTTTTGTTGGGTCTGTATCCAGAAAAGCATAACTTTAATAAAAGTGAAAGAGCATTCATAGACCTCAGTTTGCTTAATGCTAAAAAATGTATTGCACTACTGTGGAAAAACACTCATAGGCCAGATGTGACTCAGTGGTTAAGACAGATGTTAAGAAACCTTCCACTAGAAAGAATAACATACATATTGAAATCAAAGGAAATTGTGTTTGAGAATATATGGAGACCTTTCGTTGATTATGTAAAGAATTTAAACATAAATTTTGAAGAAGGTGAATGATGCGTGTGGACCTTGTAAATTCCAAACTGGTGAATGTATAATATGTATACATTTGTAATGGATTGCCTAGACTAAACTGAGGAGCATTGTTGATGACTTGCTTTTTGTTGGTGGTTGTTGGTGTTTTTAGTGCATTTTTTTTGTAGTACTTTAGTGTTAGTGTTTGATTGTTTGTGTCATGTTTGTTAAAAAAAAGGTTCAATAAAGATATTGTGGGGAAAAAAAAAAACATCCAGCAGTTTTTGCGTAATCCTGTTAACAGACAGACAGACAAACAGAGACAAACCACCCAGATTACATTACCTCCTTGGTGGAGGTAATAATAAAAATTATTAAAATGACCAAAGATAGAGTCCTTTCTGTAATATATTCTTTTATATAAATTAAATTTCTATACCTAAACTCCCCACCAGGTGAAAACCTCCAGGGGTTTTTTTTTTTTTTACCTAAATATTGGTAGGTATGCATTCTCTACTACACCGAATAATTTCAGAAAGACACAAAAATATTCTGGATTTCATATAATAATAATAAAAAAGCCAATGGTGGCATCATAATGTGAATTAAAAGTAGGTTACCTGTAGAAGATCTGCAGTCCGCCTGTGTCCTCCTCACACTCTCCCACTGTCTGGGAAGGGGGAGGGGGGGGCGAGTGATCTGGTGCTGCATTCAGTTTTTTTCATTTATCTAACTTCATCACTCTATATCACTATAAATTCAAGAAATCTGTGTGTGTCTGTCTGTGTGTCACAATCACAGGACATCATAGGACAGCCTATGATGCTCCTATGATGTCCCTATGCATTGATGTCTTTACGATGTCATATAGACCATCAGGACTCGCGATACCGTTATGACCTACAGTGGGGTAAAAATGTATTTAGTCAGCCACCAAGTGTGCAGGTTCTGCCACTTAAAAGATGAGAGAGGTCTCCAATTTTCATCATAGGTAGACCTCAACTATGAGAGACAAAATGAGGAAAAAAAATCCAGAAAATCACATTGTCTGATTTTTAAAGAATTTATTTGCAAATTATGGTGGAAAGTAAGTATTTGGTCAATAACAAAAGTTCATCTCAATACTTTGTTATATACCCTTTGTTGGCAATGACAGAGGTCAAACGTTTTCTGTCAGTCTTCACAAGGTTTTCACACTGTTGCTGGTATTTTGGCCCATTTCTCCATGCAGATCTCCTCTACAGGAATGATGTTTTGGGGCTGTCGCTGGGCAACATGGACTTTCAACTCCCTCCAAAGATTTTCTATGGGGTTGAAATCTGGAGACTGGCTACGCCACTCCAGGACCTTGAAATGCTTCTTACGAAGCCACTCCTTCGTTGCCCGGGTGGTGTGTTTGGGATCATTGTCATGCTGAAAGACCCAGCCACGTTTCATCTTCAATGCCCTTGCTGTTGGAAGGAGGGTTTCACTCAAAATCTCACGATACATGGCCCCATTCATTCTTTCCTTTACACGGATCAGTCGTCCTGGTCAGAAAAACAGCCCCAAGAAATGATGTTTCCACCCCCATGCTTCACAATATGTATGGTGTTCTTTGGATGCAACTCAGCATTCTTTCTCCTCCAAACACGACAAGTTGAGTTTTTACCAAAAAGTTCTATTTTGGTTTCATCTGACCATATGACATTCTCCCAATCCTCTTCTGGATCATCCAAATGCTCTCTAGCAAACTTCAGACGGGCCTGGACATGTACTGGCTTAAGCAGGGGGACACGTCTGGCACTGCAGGATTTGAGTCCCTGGCGGCGTAGTGTGTTACTGATGGCCTTTGTTACTTTGGTCCCAGCTCTCTGCAGGTCATTCACTAGGTCCCCCCGTGTGGTTCTGGGATTTTTGCTCACCGTTCTCGTGATCATTTTGACCCCACAGGGTGAGATCTTGCATGGAGCCCCAGATCGAGGGAGATTATCAGTGGTCTTGTATGTCTTCCATTTTCTAATAATTGCTCCCACAGTTGATTTCTTCACACCAAGCTGCTTACCTATTGCAGATTCAGTCTTCCCAGCCTGGTGCAGGTCTACAATTTTTTTCTGGTGTCCTTTGATAGCTCTTTGGTCTTGGCCATAGTGGAGTTTGGAGTCTTGACTGTTTGAGGTTGTGGACAGGTGTCTTTTATACTGATAAAGAGTTCAAACATGTGTCATTAATACAGGTAACGAGTGGAGGACAGAGGAGCCTCTTAAAGAAGAAGTTACAGGTCTGTGAGAGCCAGAAATCTTGCTTGTTTGTAGGTGACCAAATACTTATTTTCCACCATAATTTGCAAATAAATTCTTTAAAAATCAGACAATGTGATTTTCTGGATTTTTTTTCCCTCATTTTGTCTCTCATAGTTGAGGTATACCTATGATGAAAATTGGAGACCTCTCTCATCTTTTAAGTGGGAGAACTTGCACAATTCTTGGCTGACTAAATACTTTTTTGCCCCACCGTATGTAAGACGGCCTATGATGTCTGCCTGATGTCCTATGATGATCCTATGATCTCAGGCATCATAGGAATCGCGATGCCGTCATAAAGACATGATGTCTATATGACGCCAGATAGACATACAGACATGTGTCTTTGACTATGTGATCAACAGCAGGCGTCATTCATGATGATCCTATGATCTCAGACATCATAGGACTCGCAATGCCGTCATATAGATATGATGTGTACATGACGTCATAGAGACATAGACAGGTGTTTGACTATGTGATCAACGGCAGACATCGCTCACGATCAAGGCACTTGCTATGACCTATGATGATCCTATGATCTCAGGCATTCAGAGGACGGCCTGTGATGTCTGCATGATGTCCTATGATGACCCTATGAACTCGGGCATCATAGGACTCGCGATGCCGTTATATCACTCTATCAAAGTAAGAAACATCTGTGTGTGTATGTGTGTGTGTGTGTGTGTGTGTCACGTTCATAGGACAGCCTACAATCTCTGCCTCAACACGAACTCGGGCATCATAGGACACATAGACAAATGAATCGGTGAATTCAAAAGGGGCCCAAGTCCAAGAAATATGTTTTTGCAGGAAATCAAATAAATTGCTATCTCAAAGGTAGTCTATGCCAGATGGTTCATACTTTACTCAGATATAGCACAAGGCCATAGCTTAGAAATGCTATAATATGAAGCATTTCACTTTTTTAATTTCAGAGGATTGGCAAACTAAAGTCCCTGGACTTGGGCCCTTCTTGAATTAAACAATAAGAACATATGAAAAGAAGCGCATAACATCTATTTCTCATATGTTGAAAACGTTTTTTTTTTTAAATTATGCCATGTTTTTGAACACCTTTTATGATCACTTTATATTCAAACTACCGTATTGTTTTGATAACTGCCAGCAAATGAGATTTTCATCTAAAAGTGGGCAGATTAACATAGAGGTCCATCTACTGGTAACTAATCGTCAAAGTCAGACTCATCTTCACGCCTAGCATCACAAACTGTTAAATTACTGAGGAACTGCTGAGCCTATGGTGAAAGATATTTCGCCAATTTCTGAACATCCTTTACTTTAGCTGCCTTTACACCAAGTTGCTCACTGTAGAGTGGCTCCTCTGGGTATGTAACAACCCTGCACGATGGCTTTAGAAGGCGGAATCTGGATGTTTCTATATCATTTCTGAAATTTGTGCTGCCACCTATGACCTTAAGTTTAATCCATGCAGGAAGGGCCCAAGTCCCGGACTTGGGTCTCTCTTGTACTCAGTGCATAAACAATGCTGTGAATAGTCAATGCATTAAAGTTGACTTGGGACGTTTTTGCACATAATCAGATAGCTTTTCTCTTAAAGTTCATTAAACATGTAATATCTGGGTTTTGAAAAAGTGTGGACTTGGGCCCTTTTGGAATTCACCGATTCAAATGTGTCTATGATGTCATATAGACCATGAACTCTGTGTGTGTGTCTGTCACATTCATAGGACATCATAGGACAGCAGAGATCATAGGCCCTATGATCTCTGCCTGAACATCATAGGACGTTCTATAGACCATGTGTCTTTGAACTCAGGCATCATAGGACACACAGACAAATATGTCTTTATGATGTCATATAGACCATGAACTCAGGCATCATAGGACAACTCACGATGCCTATATGACGGCACATAGACAAATGTGTCTTTATGATGTCATATACTGTACATCAAGACCATGGCACAACAGACAAATGTGTGCAAGAAATCTCTGTGTGTGTGTCTGTTGTTTTGGTGTAAAACTGGAAATCTTACTCATCACCCAGTTATCAATAGGACACACTACTTTAAACCACACCCATTCAAAGCAGTACATCATGTCTGTGTGTCACGATCAGAGCACATCATAGGACGGCCTATGATGTCTGCATGATGTCCTATGATAATCCTATGATATCAGGCAACACAGGACTTGCGATGCCGTCATAACACAATAGGACTGGCTACCTATGATATAGGCATGAGGTCCTATGATGCCTGCCTTGATGTCTTTATGAGGTCATATAGACTGCCTGCCTTCATGTCTTTATGATATATACACCATCACTCACCAAAGAAGAGATACTCATCACCCAATTACCAATAGGACACAGCACTTGAAACCGAATGGGAGTTGCCAGGAACAAGAAAGAACACATACTCATCACCCCATTAAGAATAGGACACACTGACTTCCGGTTATGGCGGCCGCCTAGAAGGACACGTATCACTCTGCTCTACCCTTGGAAATAAAAATTCGGCAAATAACTCTCTCATTTGGAACAGAACTTTTCCCAGCGTTTGGGTGAGGATATGCCGGTGAAGACTAAGGCTGGGAAATCAGGAGGGGGAAAAATTGAATCGCCGAAGCAGTCCAAATTAACGGACTTTAAAGTTTGTGGCGCAGTAGAAAAAGCTGCGGATATGGCGGATGAAACTAGCGGTGGTGCGGTAACTGCTGCTGCTGACGATGGCGGCACAGGTGCAGTGTTGGCTGCCATTAGCTCAATGAGAGCAGACTTTTCCGCTAAACTTGATGGGATTATGGCAGCGTTGGATGCAATGAGAAAGGAGTTGGGTGACTGCGTGGAGCGAGTGACGCAGGCGGAGCTTCGTGTTTCAAGTGCGGAGGATGAAATTAGCGGACTTCAAATAAAGGTGCGCACTTTGGAAAAAAAAAATAAAGATCTGGAAAATAGCGTTCTGGACTTGGAATCTCGGTCCAGAAGGAACAACCTGAGGCTGGTGGGTCTACCGGAGGGAGCCGAAGGTCGTGATTCATGCTCCTTTTTGGAGGGGTGGATCCCGGAGGCGCTGAACAACGCGGAGCTAAAATCATCAGTCGTCTTGGAAAGCTCCCACCGAATTGGCCCACCGAGAGGTAACAAGGCAGCACCGAGGACGCTAATTATGAAGTTTCTCAGCTACAGAGACAGGATGACGATCTCCAACGCGGTGCGGGCCAAAGGAGAAATTAAATACCAAGATCAGCAGGTGCGGTTCTACCCAGATCTGGCCTCAGGAATCCAACAATTAAGGAAGCAGTTTGACCCCATCCGCAAAGAACTGCGCAACCTTGAGATTCGTCATGGAGTGATTCACCCTGCAAGACTTCTGGTCACATATGAGGGCAGAACACGCATCTTCAAGACCCCCGAGGAGGCACAGGAGCTCATCAAGAAGATCCAGGAAGAGACTGGTGGGAGCTAAGCATGAACAGAATATAGGGTAGAATATTTGAGCATTTAACTGATTAGAAGCATATAACAAGATTACAAAATATAGAATGTATTACATATTAAAAAAAAAAAAGTACAAAATTGCTAAAAAAAAAATTTGGAGTTAAATTGGAAAATTACAGAAGAGAGTTAATGTTACGTTATTAAAAGCAGTAGAGTTAGGGTGATTGGGAGGATGAAGAAGGAGTGGCTTTGGCTGTTCCTCGTGGGTGTGGAACGGTCGATGGCTATATCGGGAGACGGAATTTTTCTTTTGCTTTTGGGGGGATTGCCACAAATGTGGGAAGGGGGAATTTGTTTGTGTGTAGTTTGTAGGGTGAATGTTCAACCACTCATTTTTTTGCTTTTCTGTTTGAGCATGTTTACACTGCAAGGTAATCCCAAACTCCCTATTGATTATAAATCAAAGCGTTAATCTTAATTTAACTTCATGGAATTGCAGAGGTCTACAAAATTTAAAAAAAACTTAAACAAGTTATGAATAAAATAAAAGACATGGGTTCAAAAATTGTGTTTTTACAAGAAACTCATCTAATAGAGCAAGATGTAAAAAGAATTAGGAGTAGATGGCAAGGAAATGTTTTCACCTCTTCATTTTCATCCCGAGCCAGGGGAGTTATGACTCTCATACATAAATCAGTCCCATTTCAAGTGAAAAATGTAATTGGAGACAAATTTGGAAGATATGTAATCATTCAAGGATCTTTGCTATTAGAAAACATAAATTTGGTGAACTTATATGGTCCCAATATAGATGATCAAAAGTTCTTTGCCAATTTATTTCTTATCTTATCATCACTTACAGGGCAACATATAATAGCAGGGGATTTTAATTGTACATTGAATCCCAGTATAGATAGATCAACAGGACTGGACTGTACGCACAATGGATGTAGGATGACCATTAATCATTTTATGAAAGAATTGAAATTGATAGATATATGGAGAGAAATGAAACCACAAGTTAAAGCATACTCTTGTTATTCCAATACCTACAAGACATTCTCACGTATAGATTATTTTTTGATCTCCACAGAATTAAGGTCCAAGATTCAAAACTGTTTTTATGATAACATCGTGATCTCTGATCATGCACCCTGCTGTCTAATGTATGTAGATAAGAAATTGACAAAGGAACCAGGTAGATGGCAATTTCAGCATAAATGGCTTCAGGATGAGGAATTTGTTAAGTATATAGAAAAACAGATAGATGAGTTCTTTGATATCAATACTACACAAACATCAGCATGTGTAAAGTGGGAGGCTTTCAAAGCTTTTATTAGGGGACATATTATTAGTTATACAGGTTCAAAATCTAAGAAGACTCGAGAGGAGAGAGTCCAATTGGAACATAAACTAAAAATTCTTCAAGAAAGAGTATATGCAGGAAGAGATCCAAGGTTGGAGAACGAATTACTGATTTTGAGAGCTGAATATGACAAAAAAATCAGCGAATAGAGCTGCCTCGAGTCTTCTAAGATTGAAACAATCTTTTTATGAACAAGGTGAAAAATCAGGAAAGTTATTGGCATGGCAGATTAAACAATTAGAATCTAAAACACCAATTACCAGTATTATAAGTAATGGACAGGTAGTTATAGATCCTTCAGAAATTAATAGAGCCTTTAGAGCAGGGGTGTCAAACTCATTCCATGGAGGGCCAAGACCCTGCATGTTTTACTTCCACCCAGTGTCTTCAGCAGGTGTTTTCACTGATTAGCAATCAGTGGGAAGAAATTCAGTGAAATCACCTGCTGAAGACACTGGGTGGAGATAAAACCTGCAGGGTCTTGGCCCTCCATGGAGTGAGTTTGACACCTGTGCTTTAGAGATTACTATGAAAAATTATATGATACCAAAAATGAATCTGACTTAACAAAACTACATGGGTTTTTGAATGAACTATTTATACCGTGTATTCCAAATGAAAATAGGGAGATACTGGAGTCTAAAATTAGTCAAGAAGAAGTTGGACTAGCCATTGATAATATGAAATCAGGAAAAAGTGCAGGACCAGATGGTCTTCCAGTTGACCTTTATAAAAAATTTAAGAATAAATTAACAAAACCTTTTTTGGAAATGGTTTTAGAAGCATTTCAAAATAGTAATTTACCATCATATATGAATAATGCCTTAATTATACTGTTGCCAAAACCAGGTAAGCCCTCTAATAAATGTGAAAATATGAGACCAATAAGCCTATTAAACGCCGACCTTAAGATAATTTGTAAAATTTTAGCAAGACGAATACAAGAAATTTTACCAAATATTATTAATCGAGATCAGAATGGCTTTATAAAGGGAAGACAAGGCTTCCATAATGTAAGAAGACTATTTAATATTATTTATTCTAATAAAGAAGCACCGGATACAGCTCTCTTATCACTGGATGCCGAAAAAGCCTTTGATAGAGTTGAATGGCCCTTTCTTTTTGAAGTCTTACAAAGGTTTGGACTTGGAAATAATTTTATAAAATGGGTTCAGATAATATATAATAATGCTACTGCAGAAATTCTAACAAATAACAATATTTCAAAATCAATAAAAATCAATAGAGGATGTCGACAAGGCTGTCCACTTTCACCTTTACTGTTTACTATGGCAATTGAACCTTTAGCGATGGCGATACGTCTACAGTTACAAATATATGGAATTAAAGTTGGACCAACAGAACATAAAATCTCCCTGTATGCCGATGACATAATTTTGTTTATGTCGAATCTTAAAAAATCAATTCCGACCTTGTTGAATTTAATAAAGAATTTCGGGGAAATATCAGGATATAAAATAAATAAAACTAAATCTTCAATATTAATGCTAAATGAGACCCAGAGAAATTACCCAGCCCCTGAGGTAAATCAATTCAATGTTGTAAATCAGTTCAAATATTTAGGAATCCAAATTGTGCCTAAGCTAGAATCAGTCGCCAGTGTCAATTATGAAGCCTTAATGACAGATATTGATGAGTTACTTCAGAGATGGATGTCACTACCAATGTCGATGATCGGGAGAATTAATATACTTAAAAGTAATATCTTACCTAAAATACTTTATTTATTTCAATACATTCCCTTACCACCACCTTTAGATTTATTCTCAAGAATTAAAAAAAAGTTAGTGGAATTTATATGGAACAACAGGAGGGCTAGATTACGTCTGTCTTTATTATATTTACCATTTGATCGTGGAGGTCTGAAATGTCCAAATTTTATGTTGTATTATTGGTCGGCACAACTGAGGTCTATGACATATTATTTTTCATCAAATGATCTCCCTCACTGGACTGAAATGGAATCATACAATTTACCTTTACCTCTTCCCATATTCATATACTCAGATTCGGCAAAAAAATTACAAAAACAAGTTAAAAATCCATTTGTAAAGCATATGATCAAAATATGGTGTGAAGCTAAAAACTATTTAAAAGAACCACAGTTATTGTCACAATTTAGTCCAATATGGGGTAATCAATATTTTAAACCAGGGAGAGCGGACGCTGTATTTAAAGTATGGAATTTAAAAGGGATACAAAAGATTCAGGATTTATATTTGCCATGTGCAGAAAACATAATGTCTTTTGAAGAGTTGAGGATCAAATTTAATCTCAATAGAACACATTTTTTTAAATATCTTCAACTTAGAAACTTTATTCGATCAAATCAAAATAAAGCTCTCACTCGACCTATCTATTCATCCTTGGAAAAAATGTTGATGAAAGATAGTAAAAGAAAGGGTATTATTTCAGAGTTTTATAACTCATTGACACTATTTTCAAGTGAAAATTCACTGAAAAGATTAAACTACTGGAAAGAAGATCTGCAAACTGAAATTCCAGAGGAACAATGGGAATTGGCTTGTACAGAAGCTCAAACTAAATCAATAAATGTACGCCTTAAATTGATACATTTCAAATGGTTAATGCGGATGTATGTTACACCGGAGGAGTTAAATAGATATAACAAAAATATACCAGATACGTGCACAAAATGTATGGAAAGTAAAGGAACTCTATTTCATTGTGTATGGGAATGTAGATTAATAAGAATGTTTTGGGAAGAGGTGAGGGTAACAATTGAAAAAATAATCTCAAAACAAATCATATTGAATCCTAAACTGTTTTTGTTGGGTCTGTACCCAGAAAAGCATAATTTTAATAAAAGTGAAAGAACATTCATAGACCTCAGTTTGCTTAATGCCAAAAAATGTATTGCACTATTATGGAAAAAGACTTATAGACCAGATGTGACTCAGTGGTTAAGACAGATGTTAACAAACCTTCCATTAGAAAGAATAACATATATACTGAAATCAAAGGAAATTGCGTTTGAGAATATATGGAGACCTTTTATTGATTATGTAAAAAATTTAAACATAACTCTTGAAGAAGAAGGTGAATGATATGTGCGGACCTTGTAAATTCCAAACTGGTGAACATAATATGTATACTTATGTGTTGGATTGTCTAGACTAAACAGAGGAGCATTGTTGAAGATTTGATTTTGTTGGTGGTTGTTGGTGTTTTTTAGTGCATTTTTTTTTTGTAGTACTTTAGTGTTAGTGTTTGATTGTTTGTATCATGTTTGTTTAAAAAAAAAAAAGGTTCAATAAAGATATTGTGGAAAAAAAAAAAGAATAGGACACACTAATTTAAACCAGGATCAAATGCAGGCATCATAGGACTTGCTATGCCATCACCAAAGACCATAGGACATCGTCTTCTTTTAGATTTGATTGGCGGTTGGCAACCAGCTTACAGGTGCAATACCACCACGTACTTCCATGGAGGGCCAAGACCCTGCAGGTTTTACCTCCACCCAGTGGCTTCAACAGATGTTTTCTCTGAATTTCTTCCCACTGATTGCTGATCAGTAAAAACACCTGCTGAAGAGACTGGATGGAAGTAAAACCTGCAGGGTCTTGGCCCTCCATGGAATGAGTTTGACACCCCTGCCCTATGACATCAACACAGATCACAGGACGCACTATGACACCATCAAAAGTCAAAGGCAGGCATCACTGAATGAGTGCTGACATGCTTGCTTACACCCTTGCTTACACCTGCTTTCTATGGGCATAAAGAAATACTTGCTGTCAGAAATTGTATATATGTACAAATATGTTATCATTTCATAATTAGTTTTTAGCTGAACTTTTCTGTATTTTTTCCCTTACAATGGCTGCAACAATGCTGCATCAGGAAGGTTTAACTCACCCTGTAACAGACATACCTCAACAAACCGGAATAATCTGTATTTACTTAAAGTTTAGAAACCGGTGTGCAAGAAGTCATGTGCTGACACGGAGTTGTCTTTGTGTTACACAACAAAGCCTGACTGTTTCACTACAAAGCCTGACTGTTCCACGGCCTTATCAGTCACCACAAAGCCTGACTGTTTCACTACAAAGCCTGACTGTTCCACGGCCTTATCAGTCACCACAAAGCCTGACTGTTTCATGGTCTTATCAGTCACCACAAAGGTGCCCATAAAGTTGCAGCAGATGTTTCCTGTGTCTGACCTGCTCAGTATAAAAGGGACGTGCTGCCTTTGTATGGCAGCGCGCATTTCCCATCTGTAATCAGAGGTGTGTTGCTCCTTGTACAAGTAAAACTTTGAACACATTTTGTGTCTCGAATCTTATTAAGGTACGAACCTAACAGAGTACTATTATTTTGTGAGTCTTGAGTTTCAGATTCCTGACATGCGTGGTGCCGTGACCCGGATGACCAATATCCAGACTGGGTGAGGACCAGGGCAGACTCCAGGTTGAAAACCATGCGCTTGGTCTGACTTATAGTCAGCTTTGAAAACCCGCCTTGAGGGAACTCTGTGAGCCTCGTCGGAGTCCTAACTCTGTCTGGTGACGGTCATCCGCACAGAGTCTGAAAAGTAAGTGAAAATTATTTGTCTGATCGCGGAAAGTAATTGTCATTGTTGAAAACCACAGGTCAGCTAAATGCAAGTAATGGTAGTATAAGGTGACGCCCTGTACTTTTCCTGGTGGTTAAAATTATTGTGTGAGCATCTAGTTCCATTCAAAAGGTGAATGCAATAATTTTATGAGGTAGTGTGACGGCGTTTCACGACTACAAGTAAAATGGGCAATTGTACTGGAAAACCGGATAGACAGAAGAGTAAACAGAAAAGGAGGGAGGATGTAGCTCGTAGAACAGTAAAGAATTATAATGATAAACTAAAAGAAGGAGAACAAGTAAAGGATCCGGAGAAATATTTAAATAAATGGGAAAAGGATTTTTCATTTAAACCTACACTCAAAGTGGATGAATGTCAAGTTTTGGTAAAAACGATAGAAATGACGTCTAAAGGAAAAAAAAAAAATAAAATAAAAAAGGGAATCCCCCACATTCTGAACTTCGATGCGCGAATCTTTGGGCAAATGCGGCTGCAGACGCAAAAAATAAAGCAGATGAAGCAAAAAAAAAGAATAAATTGAAAATAAAAACAAACAATGCTGAATTAAATTCCCAAATTAGCGTTGATGGTTCAGCGAATGGTTCCGAACCACCACCCCCCTATCCTAATACTGATCCTAAGGAGGGTCTATATAGTAAACTTTTGAAAGAAGCACAGCAAGTAGAGGAGGATTTTAAATCAAAACCTGAGGGAGTTGAAATGGGAAATTATCCATATGTACAAAAACCTGTGTCAGCTAATGTAGAGACTGAGATGGAAGATAAGGATGGGAAAAAGGTCAAGGTTTTGAGAAAGGAGGTCCAAGTTGTAACAGTTTACAAACCATGGACCTTAGCAGAAATGCATCAGACAGCCAAAGCTATCCCAAGGCCTGAGGAGGATATAAATGGTTTTGTGGAAGAAATTGATAACATTCTTGAAATGTATGTTCCGAGTCCTGAAGAGATATTAAAAATTTTTAAAGTGGTGCTTGGGAGAAAATTTGATATGTTTTGTGATGATTTAAAGAAACATACATGGGACCCGACTTTTGAGCCTGTGAGGCACGGAGCAGATTTAAGAGTAGCAGTAGCTCAGATATGTCAGGCTGTTAGGGCACACTTTAAACCAGTTACAACCATGTCTGATATATCAATGCTTCGCATAAAACCAAATGAGGATATTCAGGAATATTGGCATCGTTTCATTAAGGTTTACACCTCTACTGTAACAGTAGATCTCGAAGGGAATGACCAAGACCTATTGTTGTTTAAACACACCTTCCTGGATACTCTACCCACTGATTTGAAAGAAGCTATCAAGGTATCGTGTGTTACATTACGAACCTGTACCTTGGAACAATTTAAACAACATGTTTTTCATGTGGCAGATGCAAAGGTAAAGAATAAAACAACTAAGCGAATTCCCCTTCACTTTAGTGCTGAGGAACAGGAAGGACAAGTATATGTAGCTAGAATGGTGCAGGGGGGAGCAAGATTCAAAGCCAGACAGCAAGGTAATGTTAGAAATGGAGAAAACCAGGATGTATGTTTTAATTGTGGCCAACCAGGGCATTGGTGGCGTGGATGCCCTATGAACCAGAAACAGGGGAATTATGGTAGGGGACGTGGAAATAGGGGACGAGGAAGGTTTAATAGCCTGTCACGAGGAAGAGGCAGAGGAAATTTTCAAGAACAGCCACCAGTGACAGGGCCCTCAGGGGGCCAAGGACAGGGGGGTTGGAGAGCATGACTAACCGACTGTGACAAGCTCTCCCCCCAGGACCGACAGACTATAAGTGACCAACAACGCAGACTGACTGATGTACTGTTTCGACCCCAAAACGATGTGTTGGACTTATCCACGATAACTATGTACTGTAGTACAACATCTGCTCCAACAATAACGCTGCTAATTAATGGTAAAGAGGTTGAGTTCCTCTGTGACACAGGAGCTACTAAAACGACTGTCCGTAAGGCTCCCCCTGGGACCAAACCCACTGGTGAGACGATTAGAGTCCAAAATGCAGGTGGTGGCACCACAACTGAATGTTTATATGGCCCTGTTACATTAACAGATCCCTCTACGGGTTTTATGTGTGTTACAGAGGTAGTGGTGGCACCCTCCTGCCCAGTTAATCTATTAGGACGAGATGCATTATTTAAACTTGATATCACCTTGGGTCCTGATAAAAGTAAGGATGATTACACTGTCCTCAGAAGGGTAAATACCCTTTTTGTGGACAGTGAAGAACCTGATGAACATGGATGTGGGACTTTGTACTGTTACAGTTTAAAAGATGGGAGTGCGGCCGAAACTGCAATTTGTATTGAAAGTGCCAGACATTTGTCTAGCGTGCTGCCATCTAATGTGATACATGATCTGCACGGTCCGAAACCTCTGCATGTAACTATGAAATATGTGCATTGTTATCAACCATTTGATTGCCCTCTTGCTGAAAAACTGTATGAGCTCCCACGCATTACTATCACTTCCCACAAATTATATTTTACGGAGGAGGGAGTGGCAGCATTGGAGATCTCACTCCCTCCGCCTGTGCGCTTGTTATTTTCTGGTGACACACCACCACATATGTCCCTATGGGGACCTGCGGATTATTTTTGGGCCGATGCAGGTCATGTGGTAGAAAAAGGACAAAAAGCTAGTGATTGGCAGTCTACTGCAACCAAAGGGATAATGTATTCTCCCTCAGCTAAACTGTACTCTACTCATATGTACATGACCATGGAGGTGACTTTTGATATCCAATATTTATGTGGCAGCGAATACCCACCCAATGTGTTAGGGGTGATTCCAGATCCTGAACGCATATTTGTGACTTGAGAAATGCAATTTCTGCCTGACACATTGTGGTCCAAAGGGAATGCAGACGTTGGTAAATTAAAAAATGCTACTCCCGTAATAATAAAGTCAAATGGGAGAGGATTTCCTTATAAAAGACAGTACCCACTGAAGCCTGAAGCTCTCGAGGGAATTAGACCAGTCATTGCTGACCTTTTAAAGAGTGGTGTAATAGTTCCATGCCCTGACTCTCCAGTGAACACTCCATTATTCCCTGTTAAAAAGGCTCCACCTAGTGTTGGCTGGAGGTTAGTGCAGGATTTACAAGCAGTTAACACTGCAGTGGTATCCAGGGCTCCTTTGGTCCCAGATCCACATACTTTGCTTAATACTGTAGGACATGATTCATCAATATTTTCTGTCATAGATCTCAGCAATGCATTTTTTACCATACCAATACATGAGGACAGTCAGTTTTGGTTTGCATTTACATTTGATGGTAAAAGATACACTTATACTAGATTGCCCCAAGGATATTGTGAGAGCCCCACTATTTTTTCCCAAGAAATGTCATCATTGATGGCTAAGTTTGTTCCACCTGCAGGATCTAAAATTCTTCTTTATGTAGATGATATTTTAGTTGCATCCTCAAGCGAGGCACAGTGTAAACAAGATACCATTGCCTTGCTCCACTTCCTCTCCGAAAATGGATTGAAGTGCAGCAAGAAAAAGCTACAGTTTTGCAAAAAGGATGTTAAATTTCTTGGACATACATTGACATCTGAGGGTAAAATGTTGGAAAAGGATAGAGTGAGTGCAATACAAAATTTACCCTTGCCACAAACAAAAAAAGAGTTGATGTCTCTTTTAGGCACCCTGAATTACTGCAGGCAATGGTTGCCAAATTTTTCCCAACACACTGCACCATTGTATGCACTACTTCGGGGGCCCCAGGGTAATCTACACTCAAAAATTCAGCTTAATGCAGAGCATGTGGCAGCTATTGATTTTTTGAAAACTATGCTTTCAACTGTGTGTGCCCTGCATATTCCAAATTATGAAGAACTGTTTCATCTCTTCTGTGATGTAGTAAACGGACATATGTCAGCAGTTTTAACTCAAATACATGCAGGAGATTATAAGCCTTTGTCATATTATTCTAGAAAGTTAGATCCAGTCGCTACAGGTCTCCCACCATGCATGAAAACTGTTGCCGCAACCGTTGATGCTGTAAATGTTGTTTTAGACATTGTTTTATATCATTCTTTGATTGTACATGTGCCACACGCTGTTGACATGCTTCTATCAGAACATGGACAGACTATGCTATCAAATGCTAGGTGTTTACGCTATACTATGACACTGTTGTCTCAGCCGCACCTCACATTTGTTAGATGTACTTCATTGAACCCTGCTACCCTGCTGCCCTCTAGTAGTGATACCACTGATGCACCAGACCATGACTGTGTGCAGCAATCATTGAAGGAATTTCTCCCACGCCCTGATTTGTCAAACATTACGCCCCGACTCCCTCTGGCTTTTCACTGATGGTTCATCTGTGAAACTGCCAGACGGATCCACATCAACTGCGTATGCTGTAACTACTTTAACTGAAGTTTTGATTGTTGAAAACGTACCTCAACCAGCTTCTGCTCAGAAAGCAGAGCTGTTGGCACTGATTGCTGCTTTAAAATGGTCAAAGAACATTGATGTCACTATCTGTATAGACAGCAAGTATGCATTTAATGCTGCACATACTCATACAGCTTTATGGCAGCTTAGAGGTTTTAAAACATCTACTGGCAAACCAACACAACATAGTGATCTTTTACAGATTTTGACACATGTTTTGAAATTGCCAAAGTCATTGTCTATTGTTCACTGCCCAGCGCATACAAGGGGTAGTGATTTATTAACCAAAGGTAATGCATTGGCGGACCATGTGGCCCGGTGCGCTGCTGAGGGACACGGAGCAACAATATACCTCACAGCACCTAACAATGTAGATATTACTGTGTTGCTTGACGCACAGAAGGAAATGACTATGCCCCCTGGAGCAATTGTTTCAAACAATGGAATTTATTGCACTACTGATGGTAAAATAATCCTTCCTCCCTCCTTGTATCGCTGGCTGTCGATCTTGACTCATGGCAGTGGCCATGTATCCACAGGAGGAATGAAGGCACAGGCTGAAAAACATTTTTTCTGCCCAGGAATTTTGAAAGAAATGAAAAAAGTGTGCCAACAATGTTTAATCTGCATACAAAACAATGCACAAGGTGCAATGAGGACGAGACATGGTAGTTTCCCACCACCTAAAATGCCCTTTTCTCAATGGTGTATGGATTTTATTGAACTATCAAAAGTGGGACAACTGCAGTATTGTCTGGTCCTCATTGACACCTATACTAAATGGACAGAAATTCATCCTACAGCAAAGGCTGATGCTAAATTTGTTTGCAAAGTTTTACAAAACAACATATTTCCCACGTTTGGAATACCGGAGACCATTTATGCAGATAATGGCACACACTTCACAGCACAAATGGTTAAGGATCTTACTTCTGCCGTTGGAACACAGCTGAAGTTTCACACTGCTTATCACCCACAAAGTGCAGGTCTAGTGGAAAGGAAAAATGGTACTGTTAAGCAAATGCTAAACAAAGTAATGCATGACCAACGAATTTCATGGCCTAAGGCATTAACTGTAGTGAAGCTAACCATTAACACCATCCCAGAAAAGAAGAGTGGGTTATCTCCATTTGAATGCGCCTTTCATAGGCCCTATATTCTACCTGACCTACTCCCATTAACTGCCACTAACCCTTATAAGACTCTTGGAGAGCATTTGAAAGAATGTAAACAAATGAAAGATTATGTTGAATCTGTCAGATCTTTCTCTACTCCACAGGAGGGCCCAGAAAATTCCCTCCAGCCTGGTGATTATGTCTTCATAAAGAACCATCACCGACAGAATTGGAATTCCGTGAGGTGGCTTGGACCTTATCAAGTATTATTGACCACACCTACCGCAGTGAGGATTGCTGAAAGACCTTCTTGGATTCATCTGTCACATGTTAAAAGACTTCAGGTGCCCCTTGGTGACCTCCAGCCACCCCTAGGGTAAGTCCGGTTACAAAGGGGAGTCTAGTCCTTTTAAGGATAAGACTCGTCTCAAACCCGGTGAAGACAGTGACCTGAGTCTATAGGCACACTCCCAGGGGAATCAGGCACCATGATAATCCTGAGACTGACTCTGACCTTCTTGAGCATCCCGCTATTGGTCCTCATCATTATCACCTCACCACCCTTGAGAAGAGATAATAGGAATATAGAGGAACATGTCACAGAAACACTGTTTATGACTAATCAGTGGTATCAGTGTATGTTCCTCAATGCTCGTCTGACAAGAGGAAACGGCAGTTGTTGGGCTTGTTCTTTGTTGCCTTTAACCACTAAGGGACCAATCCTAAAGGCTGAACCCTTTCCTATAAACGTATCTGACTGTATACTAGAGATTTCAGCCTGGGGATTCCTACCCAAGATTACTATGAAAAATCATGATAACACCACTTATTGAATGACATGTCCTGATCAGATTATGGCTATGAATGTAACACAACCATTAACTAGATTTGCCTTTACAAAGAAAAATGTGACTTTCCCAGCATGTGTATATTCAAATGGTACCACGGCGTTGGGAAGACTTCTTCCACGACAATGTTTGACAGTGTTGTTACCTTGCACCTCACAGTGCAGCGGAGCAACAGATTGTTCTTTTACACCCGTATTACCTAGTCCAAGGTATAGATCACAAAATTATACTGTCAGGAAGACTAGCACTACGGGCACAGTTCAAAGTAATGGCACCTATGTTATCAAAGAAGTTCATTGGTTATGTGGCTCCAAACTCTACGCTCAATTACCTCCCAATTGGGGAGGAATTTGTGCCCCAGTGACTGTTACTGATGGATCATTTGTTCTCTACTCTGATGACAACTCCTCAGGACACACTAAGAAGAAAAGAAGTATTCAGTCCCTCTTTAGTGCTGCTGGACTTACTGTCCCACAGAAATATAAATTATGGACACTGGGTGACGAGGTTGGACATTCAATTTTCGCCCCATATGGAGTTGGTCAGTTAATGACAAAATTTGAAGAAATGAACTACAGACTGTTAATGTTTGTTAATGCCACTACTGTTGTTTTGAAGGTTTTATCCAATGTAACTGAACAAACTAGAGTTATGGTTATGCAAAACAGAATAGCACTGGACCTGGTTTTGGCTGTCCAAGGAGGTGTATGTGCTATGTTTAACGGTTCCTGTTGCACTTACATTCCATCTGTCTCTGAAAGTATGGATACCGCTATTACCGTCATGGAACAAGTGCAGCAGGCAATTATGAATGATTATGATGAGAAGCTACAATCTGGTTGGTTAGACTGGTTATTCACAGGAAGTTGGTGGCAGGTGCTTCTTAAAGCCTTTATGCCTTTTATTATAATAATGATATGCATGTTTCTGTCATGTTGCTTTGTGATTCCCTGTGTCAAATCAATGATGTCTCGCGCTCTGTCTCAACATACATTTATGATACAACAAATGTTCCAAGACCAATACACTCCTTTAAATACCGAAGAGGTGGATAACAATGATAATTGTGCTCCTGTTTAAATTTGGAAATGATACTCTATGAAGACAATGTAGGAAATCTTTTGAAGTTACATTGTTCTGATGTCTGTATGTGATAAAAATTATGAACTGATAAACAGGAGGAAATTGTCAGAAATTGTATATATGTACAAATATGTTATCATTTCATAATTAGTTTTTAGCTGAACTTTTCTGTATTTTTTCCCTTACAATGGCTGCAACAATGCTGCATCAGGAAGGTTTAACTCACCCTGTAACAGACATACCTCAACAAACCGGAATAATCTGTATTTACTTAAAGTTTAGAAACCAGTGTGCAAGAAGTCATGTGCTGACACGGAGTTGTCTTTGTGTTACACAACAAAGCCTGACTGTTTCACTACAAAGCCTGACTGTTCCACGGCCTTATCAGTCACCACAAAGCCTGACTGTTTCACTACAAAGCCTGACTGTTCCACGGCCTTATCAGTCACCACAAAGCCTGACTGTTTCACGGTCTTATCAGTCACCACAAAGGTGCCCATAAAGTTGCAGCAGATGTTTCCTGTGTCTGACCTGCTCAGTATAAAAGGGACGTGCTGCCTTTGTATGGCAGCGCGCATTTCCCATCTGTAATCAGAGGTGTGTTGCTCCTTGTACAAGTAAAACTTTGAACACATTTTGTGTCTCGAATCTTATTAAGGTACGAACCTAACAGAGTACTATTATTTTGTGAGTCTTGAGTTTCAGATTCCTGACACTTGCTTATACTTGGTTTCTATGGCCATGCACGGGTATGCACGGCCATGCACAGGTATGTACTAGTCACTCTATGAATTCAAGAAATCTCTGTGTGTCTGTCTGTGTGTCACGACCAAAGGACATCATAGGACGGCCGATGATGTGCCTATGATGTCCCTATGATGTCTGCATCATAACAGAGCCTATGATGTCCCTGTAATGTCTGCATCATAACAGAGCCTATGATGTCCCTGTAATGTCTGCATCATAGGACATCAAGCCTGCCTTCATGTCTTTATGATGTCATATACAGTGATGCCTGCCTGACTGCGTATGATATGATGCTGTCCTTGATGTCTTTATGATGTCATATACAGTGGATATCAGGACTCGTGATGCCGTCATATAGACAAAAACACCATGCCGTCATAGACACAATAGGACACAGCACTTTAAACCACACCCATTTGAAGCAGTAAATCTGGAAATCTTAAAAAATATCACTTGATAAATTCAAGAAATCTCTGTCAGTTTGTGTGTAAATCTGGAAATCTTACACCCATTCGAAGCAGCACATCATCGCTATGCCATCGTCAAAGATCATAGGACCTAGGACATCTTCAAAGATCAAACACAGGCATGACTCACGATCATAGCACTCACTATGACATCATCACAGATCATAGGACTCACTAAGACACCATCAAAGATCAAAGGCAGGCATCAATGAATGAATGCTGATGTGCTTGCTTACACCCTTGCTTACACCTGCTTTCTACGGGCATGCAGAAATACTTGCTTATACTTGGTTTCTATGGGCATGTACGGGTATGCACGGGCGTGTACTAGTCATCATCATCACTCTATAAATTTAACAAATCTCTGTCGGTCTGTCATGATCATAGGACAACATAGAACAGCCTATGATGTCTGCCTGATGTCCTATGATGATCCTATGATCTCAGGCTACATAGTACTCGCGATGCCGTCATATAGACAATAGGACTGGCTACCTGTGATGTAGTGTCCTATGATGCCAACCTGGATGTCTTTATGATGTCATATAGACCATCACTCACAATGCCTGCCTACTTATGATGTAGTATCCTATGATGCCTGCCACAGGAGGAGACCCTTCACCAGCATAGGATACAACAGACAAGGGATGCACAGACAGACAGGAAACATGTGGCAGTGCGCCATGCACATGCTGAGTCACTTGAAACCCCAAATGCCCGCAAAGCAAGCAACGCTGCACGCCACGCAAGGCACAGACAAGCTGAGACCCAGGAGATGCAGAATAGTTGGCTGGCCGCCAACGCTGCACGCCAGGCAAGGCACAGACAAGCTGAGACGGAATATAACACACTACTTTAAACCACACCCATTCAAAGCAGGACATCGGGAAATCTCAGTAAGGCAGAAGGCACTCTATAAATTCAAAAAATCTGTCAGTGATGTCTGCGGCATGACTAAACAACACAGCCGTCTCACACAGGAGGAGACCCTTCAGCAATGGGCATGCAGAAACACTTGCTTATACTTGGTTTCTACGGGCATAGACGGGTATGTACTAGTAAATATAAATCAATTAATGAAACAAAGTTTGAACTACACTATTCCTGAATTCAATAATATTCCGGAGCTGGATGGAAAGCTCTAGAGGGCCAGATGTGGCCCATGGGCCGCCAGTTGACATTCACTACTCTACAGTGTGTAACATCTTCAACTGATTTAAAGATTCTAAAGGAATTTCAGGACATGAAGGGCAAGATTAAGCTAATCTCTTCCACAGCATGTGGGACACCATGTGGTGTATGAGGGGCCTATCTCCGTTTCACTGACCCCATGTCACACAGCTACTTTAAGTGTAAGCTACAGTGGGGGGGGGGGGGGTCTGTCCTTTGGTAGCTCAATGTGTTACCTTTCCTTTCCCCATTCCATTATGCTGAACACCAAGCTAGAAGGTGAAAAGTAACATTTTTATATGACCCAGCCTGGATTTGAACCCATGACCTCCTGGCTGTGGGGCGGATGCTCTACCAACTAGGCCACCACTCCGGTGGTTAGGTTGCAAGCCTAACCTGAACACCTGTGAGCTCTAGTCCCTCAGACACAGGTGTAAATTATGGGGGGGGGGGGGGGGGTTCCAGTCCCCCCCAAAAATCAAATCTGTCCAATATAACCCCCCATAATCATATCACTCTATAAAAGCAAGAAATCTGTGTCTTGTCTGTCACGCTTCATAGGACGGCCTATGATCTCTGCCCGAACATCATAGGACATCCTATGAACTCAGGCATCATAGGACACATAGACAAATGTGTCTTTATGATGTCACACATAGATTTGTCATTTGTCCATGTGTCCGTGTCTTTATGATGTCACACATAGATTTGTCTGTGTTTATGACAGATGACACATTTGTCTATGTATCCTATGCACGACTCCTGATGCCTAGATGATGGCACATAGGCAAATGTGTCTTTATGATGTCATATACATCAAGCCCACGGCACACAGACAATTGTGTCTTTATGATGTCATATACACTACCGTTCAAAAGTTTGGGGTCACCCAGACAATTTTGTGTTTTCCATGAAAAGTCACTTATTTACCACAATGAGTTGTAAAATGAATAGAAAATATAGTCAAGACATTGACAAGGTTAGAAATAATGATTTGTATTTGAAATAATAATTTTTTCCAGATACTCAACCTGCTCAAAGGAAGGTCAGTTTTATAGCTTCTCTAACCAGCTAAACTGCTTTCAGCTGTGCCAACATGATTGCACAAGGGTTTTCTAATCATCCATTAGCCTTCTGACGCAATGAGCAAACACATTGTACCATTAGAACACTGGAGTGATAGTTGCTGGAAATGGGCCTCTATACACCTATGTACATATTGCACCAAAAACCAGACATTTGCAGCTAGAATAGTCATTTACCACATTAGCAATGTATATTAGATATTAGAGTGTATTTCTGATTAGTTTAAAGTTATCTTCATTGAAAAAAACTGTGCTTTTCTTTCAAAAATAAGGAAATTTCTAAGTGACCCCAAACTTTTGAACGGTAGTGTACGTCAAGCCTGCCTTCATGTCTTTATGATGTCATACAGTGACAGACATCAGGCAACATGTCTTTATGATGTCATATACAGTGAGTCCATGCCGGAAAGTCTCTTTTTGCTCAGATCTACAGTATTTTCATTGACAACTGCTGCATATCAGAAAAGATGCCATGAAGAAGAAACACCTGAGGTTCCAGCAGTACATCGCACCGGTCTGAGACAGGAAGACACCCTTCACCAGCATAGGGTACGACAGACTTTAAAGTACGTTTCTAGGCCATCATAGCACATCCTATGAACTCAGGCATCATAGGACGACTCGCCATGCCTGCACTACAAATGTGCAAAATGCCAAGCAAAGCACTGATTTTCTCGGGTGCTCCGGTTTCTTGGTTTCTACGGCCATGCACGGGCCTTCCTGAACAGGGTCGAAAGCCACTTTTTCAGGATCGTGCCCATGAACTGGAATTACAACGCACCTATCCCTCAACGAAGAAGACCCACCAGTTGGAGAGCAATAGAATGAGGAGAACTGCTGCATGTCAGAAAGGATGCCGTGAACATGAAACACCTCAGGTTCCACCAGTATGCCGCAGGCATGACTGTGAACAACATAGCCGTCTGAGACAGGAGGAGACCCTTCATTGGTCTGAACAAAGAAGACGACCCACCAGATGATGTCTATAGACAGAGCACATGACTCCCTACAAGACATATACAGTATATAGACACAGGTAAGCAACATAACACAGAACAATGACAGGCAGGAGAAGAAGTAACAAGCAGAGGAAAACGGCCACAGATGGCAGGGCATATTTTGTGTGATTTTTATGTTTTGCTGCATACAAAAGCCATCACATGTGATTGCCACTTAGTGCTGTGTTGCTATACCAACTGTCTTGTAACTGGCAAGAATTCTGTTCCAATGCATCCCCTCTACGGGCATGCACGGGTTTCTATGGGCATGCACAGGTATGCACTAGTAATTATAATTAATAAAAATCTATAAGTGAGTATGAAGAAGTCGTCGTTTTTTCCTTTTCAAGCATCGAAAAGTAACATTTCCAATAATCAAACAATGTACCCCCCCTTCCCTGCAGACTTGGTATTGCCCAACCGGTCCATGCGCCTTTTCTGGTCAATACTACTCAGAGTCATTTGTAGGGACGGCAGGTAAGGACACTCGTTCAGTCTAGAAAGCGTTCAGCTCACAAGTGAGACAGAATGACAAGAGCTCCATAAGGGAAACAAACCATTTTAACCTCTTGCACTTCGGGATACCGCGGGCGGTCACGTCTCTGCGTCCTAGCGCGCTCTCATGCGCACTAGGATGCACACTGTGCATCTAAGAGCGCACTGAAAAAAAAATAAGCTGCATTTCCGTTCTTCCACTACAGACACAGCCGCGAACAGAAAGCCAAAGGAATGCTTTGATTGGTTTAGATTTGACTGACCTCTCATTCGACTAATAAGAGCCTTGAATTGGGTTTCTGAAACCTTGACGAACCAATGACTGAAAACCTAGCAAGAAGGACCCGCCTACCAACGGCTGCGGATACAGCGAGCCAATTGAAGCAGAGAAGTTCGACGACTGAAAGCGTGCGTCCTGTGCGTAAAAACTGTTTTGTGTGAGCCGCTGGGTGACACACACGCGTTCGCCAGTCTTTTTTTCTTACTACTGTTCTTATTTGTTTTGAAAAATCGTTCGCCAAAACCGCAATCATGGAAGCGCAAAACCGCAATAATGGAATCATGGTTTGACCGGGTCGCGTGACCAGAACCATGAGTCGTAACAAGCGGACCAGCGTCATGTTCGTCTGACAATGAGGAAGAGATGTTCGCCAGCGACACTGCTGTTGTGGACAGGTAAGTGTTATAAGCTAAATTATTCTTTATCCCTGAAAATTGTAATCAAAATGACTTTTGACCGATCGGTAAATTACAACTGTGCGTCATCGCCACATGACGCACAGTGAACGCCCCCCCCCCCCCCGCTACTCTTCTGTAGCGGATTGCAGATATTTTAGTACAACTGTGCGTAGTAGACCGCGGCGCACAGTCCCCGCGGTCCATCATGTGGCGATGGACGATGTCCGTCCTCTGTAGCGGGGGTGGGTGGGAGTTGTTATCCTCTACATTACAGATATTTTAGTATAATTTTTAGTGCACTGTAGGTTATTTTTTCTTGTAAAAAAAAAAAAAAAAGCCACACATTTTTTACGTGGCATGCTTCTTTGTGTGTGGGGGCTTGTTTGTTCATTCATTCATTCATTCATTCATGAATGAATGAACGCCAAACAAATATTAGCATTAAATCAAGTTAGAATGTAGCTAACAACCTCATATTTCTTCAACTTTCAAACCTGAAAAGCCTAGTAGCTAGCCGGGGTCCAGGGGCCGCAGTGTCAAACAAATATTAGCATTTGACATAGAAGTCACATATTAATTATATTAAAGGTAAAATATCTAAATCAATTGCAATACTACACAGAGTGAAATATTTGCTGAATCAACCCACATTATATACTTTGTATCATTCATTAATACTCCCATACATGACATATTGTACTGAAGTATGGGGAAATACATATAAAACAAACATATATCCAGTCTTTATGCTTCAGAAGAGAGCTATTAGAATAATAAACAAAGCTGCTTACAGGGAACCAACAAACCCACTTTTTCTTAAATTAAAAGCTCTCAAGTTGAAAGATCTGGTAGACTTTAAAACTGCAGTAATAATGTTTAAAGCTAAGAATCTGTCACTGCCCGCAAATATCCAAAAGTTGTTCCAAATAAGGGAGAAACAATATCATTTCAGAGGAACATGTATATTTCAAAAACCTTCAGTGAGAACTACCACCAAGCAACACTGTGTTTCAGTGCAAGGAGTCAGATTATGGAACGATTTTGGAAATGAATTAAAATCATGTACAACGCTTGGACAATTTAAACAAAAACTAAAGGAAGAAATACTCCAAACATACAGTGGGGCAAAAAAGTATTTAGTCAGCCACCAATTGTGCAAGTTCTCCCACTTAAAAGATGAGAGAGGTCTCCAATTTTCATCATAGGTATACCTCAACTATGAGAGACAAAATGAGAAAAAAAAATCCAGAAAATCACATTGAAGGATTTTTAATGAATTAATTGGTAAATTCCTCAGTAAAATAAGTATTTGATCACCTACAAACAAGCAAGATTTCTGGCTCTCACAGACCTGTAACTTCTTCTTTAAGAGGCTCCTCTGTCCTCAACTCGTTACCTGTATTAATGGCACCTGTTTGAACTCGTTATCAGTATAAAAGACACCTGTCCACAACCTCAAACAGTCAGACTCCAAATTCCACTATGGCCAAGACCAAAGAGCTGTCAAAGGACACCAGAAACAAAACTGTAGACCTGCACCAGGCTGGGAAGACTGAATCTGCAATAGGTAAGCAGCTTGGTGTGAAGAAATCAACTGTGGGAGCAATTATTAGAAAATGGAAGACATACAAGACCACTGATAATCTCCCTCGATCTGGGGCTCCACGCAAGATCTCACCCTGTGGGGTCAAAATTATCACGAGAACGGTGAGCAAAAATCCCAGAACCACATGGCGGGGACCTAGTGAATGACCTGCAGAGAGCTGGGACCAAAGTAACAAAGGCTACATCAGAAACACACTACGCCGCCAGGGACTCAAATCCTGCAGTGCCAGACGTGTCCCCCTGCTTAAGCCAGTACATGTCCAGGCCCGTCTGAAGTTTGCTAGAGAGCATTTGGATGATCCAGAAGAGGATTGAGAGAATGTCATATGGTCAGATGAAACCAAAATAGAACTTTTTGTTAAAAACTCAACTTGTCGTGTTTGGAGGAGAAAGAACACCATACCTACTGTGAAGCATGGGGGTGGAAACATCATACTTTGGGGCTGTTTTTCTGCAAAGGAACCAGGACGACTGATCCGTGTAAAGGAAAGAATGAATGGGGCCATGTATCATGAGATTTTGAGTGAAAACCTCTTTCCACCAGCAAGGGCATTGAAGGTGAAACGCGGCTGGGTCTTTGAGCATGACAATGATCCCAAACACACCGCCCGGGCAACGAAGGAGTGGCTTCATAAGAAGCATTTCAAGGTCCTGGAGTGGCCTAGCCAGTCTCCAGATCTCAACCCCATAGAAAATCTTTGGAGGGAGTTGAAAGTCCGTGTTGCCCAGCGACAGCCCCAAAACATCACTGCTCTAGAGGAGATCTGCATGGAGGAATGGGCCAAAATACCAGCAACAGTGTGTGAAAACCTTGTGAAAACTTACAGAAAACGTTTGACCTCTGTCATTGCCAACAAAGGGTATATAACAAAGTACTGAGATGAACTTTTGTTATTGACCAAATACTTATTTTACCGAGGAATTTACCAATTAATTCATTAAAAATCCTTCAATGTGATTTTCTGGATTTTTTTTCTTATTTTGTCTCTCATAGTTGAGGTATACCTATGATGAAAATTGGAGACCTCTCTCATCTTTTAAGTGGGAGAATTTGCACAATTGGTGGCTGACTAAATACTTTTTTACCCCACTGTATACACAAGATGACATGTAAAATCACATAAGGATTGTCATATCCAGCCTGTGTTGTGCTGTAGCTTAGTTTTTTGTCACATTTTGTCTTAGCTTTGTTCTGAATTGTAATCGCTCTTGTTTTGTTTTTCTTTTGAATTCTTGGATGGAATATGGGTGGGCAATATAAGCTGCGGCTTCAGTCATCATCCATTTCAGATAACTTACGTTGAACTGTATAATCAGAGGAGTTCTTGTTTAATTTGACCTTGTTGGATTTTTTCGCCTTTGTTATATTATTGTTTCTTTTTTTTTTCCACAATATCTTTATTGAACCTTTTTTTTTTTTTTTAACAAACATGATACAAACAATCAAACACTACCGCTAAAGTACTACAAAAAAAAAAAAAAAATGCACTAAAAACACCAACAACCACCAACAAAATCAAGTCTTCAACAATGCTCCTCTGTTTAGTCTAGACAATCCAATACATAAGTATACATATTATGTTCACCAGTTTGGAATTTACAAGGTCCACACACATCATTCACCTTCTTCTTCAAGAGTTATGTTTAAATTTTTTACATAATCAATAAAAGGTCTCCATATATTCTCAAACACAATTTCCTTTGATTTCAGTATATATGTTATTCTTTCTAATGGAAGGTTTGTTAACATCTGTCTTAACCACTGAGTCACATCTGGTCTATGAGTCTTTTTCCATAATAGTGCAATACATTTTTTGGCATTAAGCAAACTGAGGTCTATGAATGTTCTTTCACTTTTATCAAAATTATGCTTTTCTGGGTACAGACCCAACAAAAACAGTTTAGGATTCAGTATGATTTGTTTTGAGATTATTTTTTCAATTGTTACCCTCACCTCTTCCCAAAACATTCTTATTAATCTACATTCCCATAAACAATGAAATAGGGTTCCTTTACTTTCCATGCATTTTGTGCATGTATCTGGTATATTTTTGTTATATCTATTTAACTCCTCCGGTGTAACATACATCCGCATTAACCATTTGAAATGTATCAATTTAAGGCGTGCATTTATTGATTTGGTTTGAGCTTCTGTACAAGCCAATTCCCATTGTTCCTCTGAAATTTCAATTTGCAGATCTTCTTTCCAGTAGTTTAATCTTTTCAGTGAATTTTCACTTGAAGATAGTGTCAATGAGTTATAAAACTCTGAAATAATACCCTTTCTTTTACTATCTTTCATCATCATTTTTTCCAAGGATGAATAAATAGGTCGAGTGAGAGCTTTATTTTGATTTGATCGAATAAAGTTTCTAAGTTGAAGATATTTAAAAAAATGTGTTCTATTGAGATTAAATTTGATCCTCAGCTCTTCAAAAGACATTATGTTGTCTGCAGATGGCAAATATAAATCCTGAATCTTTTGTATCCCTTTTAAATTCCATACTTTAAATACAGCGTCCGCTCTCCCTGGTTTAAAATATTGAATTACCCCATATTGGACTAAATTGTGACAATAACTGTGGTTCTTTTAAATAGTTTTTAGCTTCACACCATATTTTGATCATATGCTTTACAAATGGATTTTTAACTTGTTTTTGTAATTTTTTTGCCGAATCTGAGTATATGAATATGGGAAGAGGTAAAGGTAAATTGTATGATTCCATTTCAGTCCAGTGAGGGAGATCATTTGATGAAAAATAATATGTCATAGACCTCAGTTGTGCCGACCAATAATACAACATAAAATTTGGACATTTCAGACCTCCACGATCAAATGGTAAATATAATAAAGACAGACGTAATCTAGCCCTCCTGTTGTTCCATATAAATTCCACTAACTTTTTTTTTATTCTTGAGAATAGATCTAAAGGTGGTGATAAGGGAATGTATTGAAATAAATAAAGTATTTTAGGTAAAATATTACTTTTAAGTATATTGATTCTCCCGATCATCGACATTGGTAGTGACATCCATCTCTGAGTTAACTCATTGATATCTGACATTAAGGCTTCATAGTTGACACTGGCGACTGATTCTAGCTTAGGCATAATTTGGATTCCTAAATATTTAAACTGATTTATAACATTGAATTGATTTACCTCAGGGGCTGGGTAATTTCTCTGGGTCTCATTTAGCATTAATATTGAAGATTTAGTTTTATTTATTTTATATCCTGATATTTCCCCAAAATTCTTTATTAAATTCAACAAGGTTGGAATTGATTTTTTTAGATTCGACATAAACAAAATTATATCATCGGCGTACAGGGAGATTTTATGTTCTGTTGGTCCAACTTTAATTCCATATATTTGTGAATGTAAACGTATCGCTATCGCTAAAGGTTCAATTGCCATAGTAAACAGTAAAGGTGAAAGTGGACAGCCTTGTCGACATCCTCTATTGATTTTTATTGGTTTTGAAATATTGTTATTTGTTAGGATTTCTGCTGTAGCATTATTGTATATTATTTGAACCCATTTTATGAAATTATTTCCAAGTCCAAACCTTTGTAGGACTTCAAAAAGAAAGGGCCATTCAACTCTATCAAAGGCCTTTTCGGCGTCCAATGATAGGAGAGCTGTATCCGGTGCTTCTTTATTAAAATAAATAATATTAAATAGTCTTCTTACATTATGGAAGCCTTGTCTACCCTTTATAAAGCCATTCTGATCTCGATTAATAATATTTGGTAAAATTTCTTGTATTCGTCTTGCTAAAATTTTACAGATTATCTTAAGGTCGGCGTTTAATAGGCTTATTGGTCTCATATTTTCACATTTATTAGAGGGCTTACCTGGTTTTGGCAGCAGTATAATTAAGGCATTATTTATGTATGATGGTAAATTATTATTTTGAAATGCTTCTAAAACCATTTCCAAAAAAGGTTTTATTAATTTATTCTTAAATTTTTTATAAAGGTCAACTGGAAGACCATCTGGTCCTGCACTTTTTCCTGATTTCATATTATCAATGGCTAGCCCAACTTCTTCTTGACTAATTTTAGACTCCAATATCTCCCTGTTTTCATTTGGTATACACGGTATAGATAGTTCGTTCAAAAACCCATTTAGTTTTGTTAAATCAGGTTCATTTTTGGTATCATATAATTTTTCATAGTTATCTCTAAAGGCTCTATTAATTTCTAAAGGATCTATAACTACCTGTCCTTTACTTATAATACTGGTAATTGGTGTTTTAATTTCCAATTGTTTAATCTGCCATGCTAATAATTTTCTTGATTTTTCACCTTGTTCATAAAAAGATTGTTTCAATCTTAGAAGACTCGAGGCAGCTCTATTCGCTGATTTTTTGTCGTATTCAGCTCTCAAAATCAGTAATTCATTCTCCAACCTTGGGTCACTTCCTGCATACACTTTTTCCTGAAGACTTTTTATTTTATGTTCCAATTTAGCTCTCTCCTCTCGAGTCTTCTTAGATTTTGATCCTGTATAACTAATAATATGTCCCCTAATAAAAGCTTTGAAAGCCTCCCACTTTACACATGCTGATGTTTGTGTAGTATTGATGTCAAAGAACTCGTCTATCTGTTTTTCTATATACTTGACAAATTCCTCATCCTGAAGCCATTTATGCTGAAATTGCCATCTACCTGATTCCTTTGTCAATTTTTTATCTACATATATTAGACAGCAGGGTGCATGATCAGAGATCACGATGTTATCATAAAAGCAGTTTTGAATCTTGGACCTTAATTCTGTGGAAATCAAAAAATAATCAATACGTGAGAATGTCTTGTAGGTACTGGAGTAACAAGAATAGGCTTTAACTTGTGGTTTCATTTCTCTCCATATATCTAACAATCTCAATTCTTTCATAAAATGATTAATAGTCATCCTACATCCAATGTGCGTACAATCCAGTCCTGTTGATCTATCCACACCTGGATTCAATGTACAATTAAAATCCCCTGCTATTATATGTTGCCCTGTAAGTGATGATAAGATGAGAAATAAATTAGCAAAGAACTTCTGATCATCTATATTGGGACCATATAAGTTCACAAGATTTATATTTTCTAATAGCAAAGAACCTTGAATGATTACATATCTTCCAAATTTGTCTCCAATTACATTTTTCACTTGAAAAGGAACTGATTTATGTATGAGAGTCATAACTCCCCTGGCTCGGGATGAAAATGAAGAGGTGAATACACTTCCCTGCCATCTACTCCTAATTCTTTTAACATCCTCCTCTATCAGATGAGTTTCTTGTAAAAACACAATTCTTGAACCCATGTCCTTTATTTTATGCATAACTTGTTTAAGTTTTTTTAAATTTTGTAGACCTCTGCAATTCCATGAAGTTAAATTAAGATTAACACTTTGGTCCATGATCAATAGAGAGTTTGGGATTACCTTGCAGTGTAAACATGCTCATACAGAGAAGCAAAAACATGAGTGGTTGAACATTCATCCTACAAACTACACACAAACAAATTTCCCCTTCCCACACTTGTGGCAAACCCCCCAAAATCAAAAGAAAAATTCTGTCTCCCGATATAGCCATCGACCATTCCACACCCACGGGGAACAGCCTAAGCCACTCCTTCTTCATCCTCCCAATCACCCTAACTCTACTGCTTTTAATGACGTAACATTAACTCTCCTCTGTAGTTTTCCAACTTAACTCCAAAATTTTTAACAACTTTGTACATCATAGTTTTTTTTTTTTTTTTTGTTTGTTTTGTTTTTGTTTTGTTTTTTTAATATATAATACAATCTATATTTTGTAAACTTACTATTTACTTCAAGTCAGTCAGATGCCTGTGCAAATGCTTAATTATTCTACCTTATATTTTGTTCATGCTTAGCTCCCACCAGTCTCTTCTTCTTCTTTGATCTTCTTGATGAACTCCTGCGCCTCCTCTGGGGTCTTGAAGATGTGGGTTCTGCCCTCATACGTGGTCAGCAGTCTCGCAGGATAGATTACACCATGACGAATCCCAAGGTTGCGCAGCTCCTTACGTACGGGATCAAACTGCTTCCTCAATTGCTGGATTCCTGTGGCCAAATCTGGGTAGAACCGCACCTGCTGGTCCTGGTGTTTAATCTCTCCTTTTTTAGCTCGTGCAGCGTTGAAGATCTTCATCCTGTCTCTGTTGCTAAGAAACTTCATAATTAAGGTCCTCGGCGGTCCCTTATCTCTCCGTGGGCCAATACGATGTGCTTTTTCCAGAACCACTGCTGATTGCAACTCCTCGCTGCCCAGCACCTCCGGAATCCACTTTTCCAGAAAGGAACATACGTCCCGACCTTCTGATTCCTCTGGAAGACCCACCAGCCTCAAATTATTCTGTCTCGACCGAGATTCCAAATCCAAAATATTATCTTCCAGAGATTTATTTTTTTTTTCCAAAGTGCGCACCTTTAATTGAAGACGGGTGACGTCATCTTCAGCACTAGCGAGACGGAGCTCCATCTGCGCCGTTCGTTCTACACAGTCACCCAATTCCTTTCTTATTCCTTCCAACGCTGTCATAATCCCATCAAATCTAGAGGAAAAGTCCGCTCTCATTGAACTCATGGCAGCCATCAGCGCATCTGCGCCATTCCCCGCAGATATCGCAGCGTTGCCAGCCTCCTCCGCCATATATGGAGTTTTGTTTACTGCGTCACAGACCTGAAAGTCCGTTAATTTGGACTGTTTCGGCGGCTCGCTTTTTCCTTTTCCTGGTTTTCCAGCCTTAGGCTTCGCCGACATATCTTCGCCCAAATGCTGGGATACGTTCTGTCCCAAATGAGAGAGTTATTTGCCGATTTTTTTTTTTCCAGGAGCAGAGCAGAGCGAGACACGTCCGTCCTACGTGGCAGCCATAACCGGAAGTCATTGTTTCTTTTTAATCTTTACTTTTAATCTATCCGAAATAAAGATTCATTCATTCATTAAATTTGCATTCAAAAGATCTTAACACTGCATAGAACTTCGAATAGGGCAGATGTCATGTATTATGAATACTAGAAAAGCACTTGGAGAGCGCAGACCTCCACCAAGCGCCACAGTTCCCCCCATACAGTGTTTAACATCATAAATAAAATATTGAAAATGGCCCTATCTCGCAATGTTAAATAAAAAAAAAAAAAAAAGAATCCTTTAAAAAATTCCTGGATCCAGACGGTGATCCGGATCACCACCAAAATCTAATCATCTGTAGGATACCCCATTTCTGACAATCTGTGAAAACTTCATGAAAATCTGTCCATAACTTTTTGAGTTATCTTGCTAACAAAGAAACAGACAAACCAACGCTGATGATCACATAACCTCCTTGGCGGAGGTAACTAGAAGACTTGAAATATCAGCAGGGTATACTAGCACTGTATAACACACGTGCGTAAATGACGGCAAAATCGCTCTGATATTTTATGTGTTTACATGATACACCAAGCATGACAAGGCTTGCAATTACACAGCACACGTTCTTCAAGTTTGCTGCTAGCGTCACTGGCACTGGCCTTGTGTTTTTTCGTTCTTACGTGGTCTTTCACATCGCTGATTCCGCCATGTCCAATCAAAAAGTCTTGTCTACACAAAGTGCAATTTGCGTAATTTTCACCCCTTCTTGAGCGAATAATAACTCCCGGAAATGCTTTGCTGTATTCCTCCCGAGAAGAATTTTCGTTTGTGTTTCACGCTCGTTAGTGATTTTTCTCCAGCAGACTCCATGATGAAAACGTATAATTCTTACCTGATTGCCTCACAATTGCACATGGAAAATTGGCTCAGACCTCTCGCACATGCGCAATACACCTACATGAAGCAGTGCCAATTGCCTTTGTTCTAAATTTAGATACGATTCCGAGCAACAGCGTGTTTGGAATTGCTTTCGTGTTTTCCGTGTTTTTTTTACGATTTAAAATTTTTTGACTGAATTTTTTAGTGAAAAACCGTAATTTTGAATAATAAAACCGGAACCCGGAACGGGGTCTTGAAAACCGGAACCATTACGGCAAAACCGGAGTAGTTGGCAGGTATGCATTTGTAGGAAAACGTCAATTTTGGACAATCTTTAGTAAACCCTCAGAAAACAGTGTGGATTAGATGCTAATGGCAAATATAAATATTCTTAATAAATGTACCTAAGAGACTATAATTGAATGATTAATGGTAAATGGGAACATTTATGGGGAATGTTATTAAAGGACTGAATATGCACTGTTAGATATAAACCGCCAGTGAAAGCAGTAGCGTTGCTGCGCCACAGGTGGCGCTCAGTAATGACAAGATGCTGCATACTGTTAGAACACAATAGAGGAAGAGTAGTGTGTGTTCCAGAGAATGTTCGAGAGAGTTAGGGAACAAGATGGTGTCTAGCGATGTGCTATGTAATTGTGGGCCGTGCCGTGTGTGCTGAGAAGTCAATAAACGGTCGCTGCAAAGTCTAACAGCTTGGCTCAATCATCCTTCCTCCCCTTCGCCCCTCCTGGGTGTAACAAAACTTGGTAGCAGAGGATGGTTCAGTCGTGTCTGAGACGGTGAGTCAGTGCAAATAAAAAAAAAAGAGAGAGGCCGTAACAATGGAGCTGGAGCAGCTACTAACGATGGAGCTGGAGCAGCTACAAGCTAAGCTAACCGAGGCCTTGGTGCCGTTACGGGCCGAACAGCTAAATGAGGTCTGTTTATTTGCAAAGATAAGCCCAGCCGAACCGTCTAAGAAGTACACGCTGATACGACTGTTAATCGAGGAGGTTGAAAAAGCCATTGAACGCGAAGAGGAGGATGTTGTCCGCGAGTTTCTACTAAGGCTAATAGCATGTGCTAACAAAGCTAAGCTAAGTGAACCGTTGACGCAGGCAGCGACAGCGGCCGGCATGAGCCGCGAGGCGGAGGCACTCGCCAGTTTACAGAGCCAGTAAGCCGCTCTGCATGAAAGTATCATTGATTCAACTAAAAGGGTTGAAGAGGAAATAATAAGAGTGACGGATGATCAGGCCGCGCTGCTACCGGGCCGCCATTTTGTGACACAGCCCGAGGCTGCGCCACCACAGAGCCGCCATTTTGTGACACAGCCCGCGGTCCCCACAGCGCCCCTACCGCCAGAAGTGATCATTAAACGGGAGTTTAAAATAAATGGGCAGATAGGGGAGAGGGGCCAAAAAGACAAGTTGTCTTATTCCAATCTCACTCACCAAATTGATATGGGCTTAAAGAAAAAGCACAGCGAGGCTGAGATAATTGAGGCTGTTGTCAGAGCAGTGAGTCCTGGATTGAGTTTGCGCGCTATGCTGGAGATTAAGTCAGATCTCACACTGCCACAGCTGCGCATAATCCTGCGAGGACATTATAAAGAAGATAGTTCCACTGACTTGTATCATCGTCTGATAAATCTCACACAAGACAGTAATGAGTCACCTCAGAACTTCCTGTTTCGTGCCATTGAGCTAAAGGAAAGACTTTTAGCAGCATCCAGAGAGCCTGGCACTGAAGAGCAGTTTAGTTCTGATCTTATTCAGAGGAAAGTTTCTGAGGGCGGTGGAAACAGGACTGATCAGTGTTGATGTGAAATATCAACTGAAGCGTTATTTGGAGGATCCTGCCGTCACCGATGAGCTACTGATTTCAAAGACGAATGCAGCAGCCAGTCTTGAATGGGAACGGCATCGGAAATTTAAAAGGCACACAAAAGAACTAAAGGTTCGAGAATGCCGAGTGGAAAATCTGACAGGTCAGTATGCAACCGAGAGAGAAGTGGATGGCCAAGAGCGCCCCCTACCATCGACAAAAGGAAAAATCCTTAAATCCCAAAGCACAGTGACCCGTACGGAATCTGAGCTCCTCAACATAGTCACGCAGCTGAAGAGTGACATGGAGGAGATCAAAAAGGCCATACGTGAGTCTCCCAGAGCACCTCGCGCTCAAAGAGCCAGGAGGACACATGGCTGCAAGAGATGTCAGTCCACCAGCAATGGCGATCAATGCAACCACTGCTTCAGATGTGGAATCAGCGGCCACATGTCAAGGGAATGTCGGATAGGGAGGAGACTCGGAAGAGGAACAGGACAAGTAGACACGGCGGCCAATACTGTTGCAACCACATCAGAACAAGCTAACACACAAGAACTGTATGAGCTCATTACTGACAGTATTCGGAGGTTAGAAGCGAGGCTGGTAACTCAGGCCGAGGTACCTCCTGAAGAAACGGTCCGTGTTAATCTACTGTCCCCTAATCGCCAATTACAGTTACTCAATTTGGTTGGAAAAAAATATGTCATCACCTGCTTCCTCGATGACAAGGAGACACAAGCAGTCGCCCACCGGTGGAACTCTTAGTTCCTGTGCTAGTGGTGAAGGGAGACGGAGTGGCAGAGCCGCCTATCATTGGGTTCAACGTGATTGACCATGTCCTGAAGATGGGCATTAAACCCCCTTGCGCCATCAGTGAAGCTGTTAGCGCAGCCTTCTCATTTGACTGTAAGAAAACAGAGGTGTTTTTGAAAGTGATGCAAAGTGAGGAGGATAGGCTGGGGGAAGGAATGGTAAAAGTTGGCAGTGAGTTGGTTACCATCCCTGCTGGCCAAACCAAAACAGTCAAAGGTTGTGTCAGAGCAGGCTCACTTCCAGACACACAAAGATGTCTTATTTGAGCCGAGTCAGTACACCCAGTTACCAGAGGGTTTGCAGATGCAAAGTGGGTTGGTGCAGTTATGGAAAGGGAAGCGATCTATGTTCAAAATACCTATAACAAACAGTACGTCCCGTGATATCCAGCTGCCCGCTAAGACTATTTTGGGGGAAACGCAGAGAGTTAAAACTGCTTATCCGGCAGATATTAGACCCCCTGCTGTAAACCAAGCGACCGTCGACCCAACGACGAGTGAAACAGGAAGAAACAAAGAGGCCAAGAAGAACTGTGCTGTCAAAGAGACTATGGACATGTGGGACCCTCCAGTTCCCCTTGATCATCTCTCGCCCATACAGCAAGAGCAAGTAAAACAGCTACTACGGGAGGAACGGCAAGCGTTTTCCCGTGATGAGTATGATGTAGGGACAATTCCCTCTTTACAGTTGAAGATCCGACTCAAAGATCACGATCCTGTCAAAAAGACTTATGTTTCTGTTCCCAAACCACTTCATAAAGAAGTAAAGGAGTATTTAGAAGACCTGCTTAACAGGGGCTGGATCACCAAATCCAAGTCATCGTATTCCAGTCCAATCGTCTGTGTGCGAAAGAAAGATGGAGGTCTGCGTTTGTGCTGCGACTTTAGAGAATTGAACAAGAAGTCTAACCCAGACAGACACCCGATTCCCCGCATACAAGATATGCTAAACAGTCTAAGTGGGAGTGTGTGGTTTTCAGTCCTCGATTAAGGGAAGGCGTATCATCAGGGTTTCCTGGAAGAGTCAAGTAGGCCCCTCACTGCATTTATCACTCCCTGGGGTTTGTTCGAGTGGGTAAGAATTCCATTTGGTTTGTCCTCAGCACCAGCAGCATTCCAAAGATCTATGGAGGAGTGCTTGTGGGGGTTGAGAGATGATGTTTGTCTGCCTTACCTCGATGATAACCTTGTTCATTCACAGACTTTTGAAGATCACTTGCGAGACCTGAGAAGCGTCCTGCACCGCTATCAAAGCCATGGGGTGTGTTGACTCCCCAGAAATGTGAGTTATTCAAGCAGCAAGTACGTTTTCTTGGTAAAATGGTAACAGGACAGGGTTACACCATGGACCCTGCAGACATTGCCCCAGTGCAGACACTCAAACAGCAGCAACCTTCCACTGTTGGAGAGCTAAGGAAATTGCTAGGTTTTATTTCATATTACCGCAGCTATATTCCAAACTTCTCTCGTATAGCAAAGCCTCTTTACGACCTTCTGGCTAAAGATCACACAGACAAGGCAAAGAAAAACTCAAAGAAACATGTCAAAAAGAACGATGGTGGCCACTTACCCTCATCCCATGTGATCAGGTGGCACCCAGAGCATCAAGCAGTAGTTTGTCAGCTTGTTGACCTTCTTACCCAACCCCCAGTGTTAGGTTACCCGAACTTTGAAGAACCCTTCATTTTACACTGTGACGCTTCACAGGCGGGGCTCGGGGCGGTGTTATACCAGCGACAACAAGACAAACTGGTGGTGATAGCATATGGCTCCCGGACACTGTCAAATTCAGAGAAGAACTACCACCTTCATTCAGGGAAGCTGGAGTTTCTTGCCATGAAGTGGGCCATCTGTGAGAGGTTTCGGGATTATCTGTACTATTCTCCACCATTCACTGTCTATACGGACAATAATCCCCTAACGTATGTGCTCACCACCGCAAAGTTAAATGCAACCACACAGAGGTGGGTAGCAGAACTAGCTGATTTCCAGTTTGTGATCAAGTATCGCCCTGGAAAAGCAAACAGAGATGCAGACGGACTTTCACGTATGCCTCTAGATATGGAGCAGTACATGAACAGATGCACCCAGAATGTTGATCCTGATGTGATGAATTGTGTGGCACAGGCAGTCAAGGTAAAGTCACAAGAAAGTGAACCATGGCTCTGCCCAGTCACCATTTCTACTCTCATTAGTGAAGCAGACCAAGAATCCAGCTCTATAGCTGAAATATCAAAGACTGATCTAAAAAGAGCTCAAGAAGAAGACTCCGTGATTGGAGAGGTGTTGCGCTATGTGTTATCAGAACAATGGCCAAGAAGTGTAAAGCAGCAGAACAGTAAAATTGCATCTTTAGTCAGGCAAAAACACAAGCTGTACTTGGGAGATGATGGACTGCTTTACAGGAGAACGGCAACACATGACCAGCTACTCCTACCCCAGAAGTTTCACAAGCTCGTGTTCAAAGAGCTCCATGAAAACATGGGCCATTTAGGGGTAGAGAGAGTGAGGAACTTGATAAGAGAGCGTTTTTATTGGGCTCACATGCAAAGAGATGTGGAGCACTACATCATGAGAGTTTGCAGTTGTTTGAAGAACAAACGTCCCAATAAGATAACAAGGGCACCACTGACTAACATTGTCACCACGTACCCATTTGAATTAGTGTCAGTGGATTTCCTGCATTTGGAGAAGTGCAAAGGAGGATATGAGTATATCCTGGTTGTAATGGACCACTTCACTCGTTTTGCCCAGGCTTACCCATGTCGTAACAAAGCTGCCCACACCGCTGCTGAGAAGATCTTTGGAGATTTTGCACTTAAGTTTGGCTTCCCCACACGACTCCATCATAATCAGGGAAGAGAGTTCCAAAATAAACTTTTTGCAAAACTCCAAGAGTACAGTGGTGTGCAGGGGTCCCGAACAACGCCCTACCATCCCCCAAGGGAATGGGCAGGTGGAACGATTCAATCGTACACTGTTGGCAATGCTCAGAAATTTGCCCAAAGCAGCCAAGGAAGACTGGAAGTCCTCTCTGGCAAAAGTGGTTCATGCATATAATTGTACGCGTAGTGAAGCTACGGGGTACGCACCATATTTTCTGTTGTTTGGCCGTAGTCCAAAGTTGCCTATTGATCTAATGTTTGGCCTCACAACAAGAGAGCAGAGTGTTTCTCAGCAGGACTATGCTGAAAAGTGGAGAGCTACAATGACTGAAGCTTACAAACTCGCTTCTAAAACAGCAAACAAAGAAGGGATGAGAAGTAAAGCACTTTATGATAAAAAGGTTCACGGTGCTGAATTACTCCCTGGATCCAGAGTATTGGTCCGAAACTTGACCGAAAAAGGTGGACCAGGAAAATTAAGATCATACTGGGAAGACAAGGTGTATGTCGTGACCCAAAAGAAGTACCCAGACAGCCCAGTATATGAAATCAGACCTGAAAATGGCAAGGGACGCACTCGGGTCATGCACAGAAACCTTTTGCTACCTTGTGACTTTCTTCCCATGGAAACAGTGAAGCATGCCTCTAAGAAAATGAGAGAAAGAGACTCTAAAAGCCAAAGGCATGTGGACAGACAAAACGACACGGATGACGAAGATGAAGAGGGTTGGAATGCCATAATTGGATTACGAGCTGGGAAGGATCAAGAGCAGCGTCCACTGAGAGCCGATGCACCGGAGTTCTACCCGCACAGTGACACTACTCCGGAGGATGAGGACCAGGACCCAGATGACGTCACGCAGGTGCAGCTGGCACCAGAGGTCAACGATCCGGTGGTTCCAGATCCAGCTGAGGCAGACCAGGACCAGAGTGATGAGGTGTCGGAGTCCAGTTCCAGTGACCAGGAGGGACCTGACGAGATTCCTGCTAAAATGTATCCTTCAAAAATAAGAAAACAGCCATTGAGATTGACTTATGATAAGTTAGGCCAACCTTGCACTTCATTGCATTTCATCTGTCTAGAACAAAGGTGTAGAAGCTAAAGATAACCATTGTTCAGGCATAAATGTTTTGAAAAGTAACTTGGTAGTTACTGTGATGGTTGATTAAAAATTTAAAAAAGAACAAAAAAATTTAAAAACACAAAAAGAGACTTGCAGTGTGTTACTAAGGCACAGGCACCACACCAAGGTTTATTTGGTAGGTTATGACTAGATTGAGTACCCTTACTCTCAGGAAAGATGCAGATACCCACCATGATGGATGGAGCGGTTGAAGGTTATCGTGCACAAAGACCTCTTCTGCAAATGTATTGCATGGAATAGGAGATACATGCTGTACTATGGACAATTACCAGTTACATCTTTATAGACTTTAATGAACTCTGACTCCTGTGTAGTGATACCCTACTTACATGTAATACATGATTACCAAATGTGAACTGACAGAAGAAAAGAGGAAAAAACTATTGTTTTTTAAGAAAGGTGTAATGTCGGGACGACATTAACTTTTTGAGGGGTGAGTGTAGGAAAACGTCAATTTTGGATAATCTTTAGTAAACCCTCAGAAAACAGTGTGGATTAGATGCTAATGGCAAATATAAATATTCTTAATAAATGTACCTAAGAGACTATAATTGAATGATTAATGGTAAATGGGAACATTTATGGGGAATGTTATTAAAGGACTGAATATGCACTGTTAGATATAAACTGTCAGTGAAAGCAGTAGCGTTGCTGTGCCACAGGTGGCGCTCAGTAATGACAAGATGCTGCATACTGTTAGAACACAATAGAGGAAGAGTAGTGTGTGTTCCAGAGAATGTTCGAGAGAGTTAGGGAACAAGATGGTGTCTAGCAATGTGCTATGTAATTGTGGGCCGTGCCGTGTGTGCTGAGAAGTCAATAAACGGTCGCTGCAAAGTCTTAACAGCTTGGCTCAATCATCCTTCCTCCCCTTCAGGTCAGGATGACAAAGCCCTTTGTCAGAGACTGTCCCAACACTATGCCCGTTTTGACACCTCGTCATCTGTGTCCAACTCCCCCCCTCCCTCCAGCTCCACAGCCTCCACATTCCCTACTTCATTTAAGGCACCCCCCCCCCACCTCCCCCCCTCCCCTTATCATCAGTGAGCAGGATGTGCTCAAACAGTTCTCCAGACTGAACCCGCGCAAGGCCCCCGGCCCAGACGGCGTGTCTCCCTCCACCCTGAGACTCTGTGCGAAACAGCTGGCTCCTGTATTCACAGACATTTTTAACACCTCCCTTAAGTTATGCCACGTGCCATCCTGCCTCAAATCCTCCACCATCATCCCTGTCCCCAAGAAGCCACGGATCACTGGACTTAATGACTACAGACCTGTAGCGCTCACCTCTGTAGTCATGAAGTCCTTTGAGCGCCTGGTCCTGTCCCACCTCAAGTCCATCACCACCCCTCTCCTGGACCCGCTGCAGTTTGCCTACCGAGCCAACAGGTCTGTAGACGATGCAGTCAACCTGGCCCTCCACTCCATCCTGCAGCACCTGGACTCCCCGGGAACCTACGCCAGGATCCTGTTTGTGGACTTCAGCTCCGCATTCAACACCATCCGCCCCGCTCTGCTCCGGGACAAGCTGTCCCTGCTCAACGTGCCTGACTCCCTCTGCAGGTGGATCATCGACTTCCTGACGGACCGGAGGCAGCATGTGCGGCTGGGAAAGACTGTCTCAGACTATACTAGCATCAGCACCGGATCACCCCAGGGCTGTGTACTTTCCCCCCTACTCTTCTCCCTTTACACCAACTCCTGCACCTCCAGCCACCAGTCTGTCAAGTTGATCAAGTTTGCGGACGACACCACCCTCATCGGGCTCATCTCCAACGGCGACGAGTCCGCCTACAGGAGAGAGGTGGCCCAGCTGGCGTCCTGGTGCAGCAATAACAACCTGCAGCTGAATGCTCTGAAGACAGTGGAGATGATTGTAGACTTCAGGAAAGTCACTACTCCTCTGCTCCCCCTCACCCTCTCAGGCTCTCCCATCACCACTGCTGATTCCTTCCGCTTCCTAGGCACTACCATCACCAGGGACCTCAAATGGGAGCTGACCATCAGCTCACTCATCAAAAAAGCCCAGCAGAGGATGTTCTTCCTGCGGCAGCTGAGGAAGCTCAAGCTACCCACCAAGATGTTAGTGCAGTTCTACACAGCCATCATCGAGTCCATCCTCACCACCTCCATAACCGTGTGGTACGCAGGAGCCACTGCCAGGGACAGACTAAGGCTGCAGCGCGTCGTGCGCACTGCTGAGAAGGTGATCGGCTGCAAGCTCCCTTCTCTCCAGGATCTGTACATCTCCAGGACCCGGAGGCGTGCTGGCCGGATCATAGCCGATCCCTCACACCCTGGTCACGTACTGTTTGCCCCCCTCTCCTCTGGTAGAAGACTTCGGTCCATCCAGACTAAAACCTCCCGTCACATGAACAGCTTCTTCCCCTCTGCCATTAGACTGCTGAACACTAAGTGACTCTCGTGCACCATGTACAGCAGCTCAACCAGACTCATGTCAATCATCACTGTTTTCTTCCTGCATTACCGACTGCACTATATAGTTCTCCACAGTATCTGCTGCTGGCTAATATATATTTTAACTGTTGACCAGTATCACTTAATCTTATCCTACACTTTATTACATGTATAGTTTATTTCTCTTATCTTATCATGTTTAATGTTGCAGCATTGTACCGAGACAAATTCCTAGTTTGTGTACTACATGAACAATGGCAATAAACCTGATTCTGATTCTGATTCTTCGCCCCTCCTGGGTGTAACACATTTGGCACAGTTCAAAAACGCCTGGGAACAACCTGACAAAAAAGCTGTGTAATATATTCATTTTTTGTGGTATTGTTACAAAATTTTGACCTCAGCTGGATAACACTTGGTTCTACATTTCTGTTGCATTTTCCAGCCCGGATCTGACAGCTGTGTGTTATTTGCAAGCATCTGTATCTAAAAAAAACACCCAGGCGAACTTTATTTTCTTCAAGTTCAGTATGTTTAGATGACTGTTACTCAGTGGCAGGAGCACTTAGAGAGATTATGACTGTTTTACCAAAAAATTCCAAGTGTTTTCTTTCAAATGAGACCAACTCCATGAAGATGCTGCAAAGGGTTGAAGAACAGCTTTTGATTTACTTTGGGTACATTATTTTTAGGCGTTTTTAGGGAAATTGACAGAGTGCAAGGGGTTAAATTGTTGGTTGTCAAATAAAAGGGCAAACCCCTCTGTCCAAAAGAAGGTAAATACACACGTGGACAAAATTGTTGGTACCCCTCTGTTAATGAAAAAATAAATATCAAAAAAAATATCAACTGCCGTTGAAAATAAAGAGTATTCAGTTGGGGTATTCCTGGATCTTAAAAAAACATTTGATACAGTGGATCATAATTTATTGTTAAAGAAACTACAAAATTGTGGTATTGGGGGGTATCACTGTCCTGGTTATGTAGTTACTTAAAGAATAGATATCAGTATGTATGTGTTGGTAACAAAAAACTCACAGTTACTGAAGGTTACTTGTGGAGTCCCACAGGGTTCAGATTTGGGGCCATTGTTATTCAATATGTATATAAATGATATATGTAAAGTTTCGGAAAAAATGGATTTAATATTGTTTGCCGATGACACTAATTTATTATGCAGTGGAAGCAATTTGGAACAACTTTTGGATACACTCGGAAAGGAATTAGGAAAGCTTAAACTGTGGTTTGATTCAAACAAATTAAAGCTCAATTTAAGTAAGACAAAATTTATAGTTTTTAACAACCATCACAACAACTTAGTACCTAAACTCAGTGTAAATGGTGTAGAGATTGAAAGGGTATCCGAAACTAAATTTCTTGGAGTAATAATTGATAATAAACTGTGTTGGAAGTCACGTATTAATTATATTAAAGGTAAAATATCTAAATCAATTGCAATACTACACAGAGTGAAATATTTGCTGAATCAACCCACATTATATACTTTGTATCATTCATTAATACTCCCATACATGACATATTGTACTGAAGTATGGGGAAATACATATAAAACAAACCTATATCCAGTCTTTATGCTTCAGAAGAGAGCTATTAGAATATTAAACAAAGCTGCTTACAGGGAACCAACAAACCCACTTTTTCTTAAATTAAAAGCTCTCAAGTTGAAAGATCTGGTTGACTTTAAAACTGCAGTAATAATGTTTAAAGTGAAGAATCTATCACTGCCCGCAAATATCCAAAAGTTGTTCCAAATAAGGGAGAAACTATATCGTTTCAGAGGAACATGTATACAGTATTTCAAAAACCTTCAGTGAGAACTACCACCAAGCAACACTGTGTTTCAGTGCAAGAAGTCAGATTATGGAACGATTTTGGACCTGAATTAAAATCATGTACGCTTGGACAATTTAAACAAAAACTGAAGGAAGAAATACTCCAAACATATATACAAGATGACATGTAAAATAACATAAGGATTGTCATATCCAGTCTGTGTTGTGTTGTAGCTTAGTTTTTTTTGTCACATTTTGTCTTCGCTTTGTTCTGAATTGTAATCGCTCTTGTTTTGTTTTTCTTTTGAATTCTTGGATGGAATATGGGTGGGCAATATAAGCTGCGGCTTCAGCCATCACCCATTTCGGATAACTTATGTTGAACTGTATAATCAGAGGAGTTATTGTTTAATTTGACCTTGTTGGATTTCCTTTCCCCCTTTGTTATATTATTTGTAATAGTTTCTTTTTTAATCTTTACTTTTAATCTATCCGAAATAAAGATTCATGAAAGAAAAACCCACAATGGTCACAGAAATAACTTGAATCTGACAAAAGTGGTAATAAATAAAAAGTCTAAGAAAATTAACCAATAAAAATCAGACAATGCTTTTGAATTGTGGTTCAACAGAATTACTTTAAAAAACAAACTCATGAAACAGGCCTGGACAAAAATGATGGTACCCCTTGAAAAGATTGAAAATAATGTGACCATAGGGACATGTTCAACCAAGATGTGTCCTCTAATTAACATCACAGGTGTCTACAAACTTGTAATCAGTCAGTCGGCCTATTTAAAGGGTGACAAGTAGTCACTGTGCTGTTTGGTGATATGGTGTGTAGCACACTAAACATGGACCAGAGGAAGCAAAGGAGAGAGTTGTCTCAGAAGATTAGAAAGAAAATTACAGACAAGTATGTTAAAGGTAAAGGCTATAAGACCATCTCCAAGTAGCTTGATGTTCCTGTGACTACAGCTGCACATATTATTCAGAAATTTAAGATCGATCCACGGGACTGTAGTCAACCTCCCTGGACGTGGCTGCAGGAGGAAACTTGATGAAAAATGGAAGAGACGGATAATACGAATGGTAACAAAAGAGCCCGGAACAACCTCTAAACACATTCATGGTGAACTCCAAGGTCAAGGTACATCAGTGTCAGATCGCAGCATCCGTAGTTGTTTGAGCCAAAGTGGACTTCGTGGGAGACGCCCAAGGAGGACACCACTGTTGAAAACAAATCATAAAAAAAGCCAGACTGGAATTTGCCAAACTGCATGTTGACAAGCCACAAAGCTTCTGGGAGAATGTCCTATGGATAGACGAGACAAAACTGGAACTTTTTGGCAAGGCACATCAGCTCTATGTTCACAGATGCAAAAATGAAGCATACCAAGAAAAGAACACTGTCCCTACTGTGAAACATGGAGGAGGTTCTGTTATATTCTGGGGCTGCTTTGCTGCATCTGGCACAGGGTGTCTTGAATCTGTGCAGGGTACAATGAAATCTCAAGACTATCAAGGTATTCTAGAGAGAAATGTGCTGCCCAGTGTCAAGACAGCTTGGTCTCAGTCGCAGGTCATGCATGGGTCTTGCAACAGGATAATAATACTAATAATGCATCGATTTTATATAGCGCTTTATCATAGATACTCAAAGCCGCTTTACAAATAGGTACATTATTCATTCACTCCAGACAGACAATGGTAGTGGCAAGCTACTTCTGCAGCCACAGCTGCCCTGGGGCAAGCTGACGGAAACGTGGCAGCCAATCTGCGCCAACGGCCTTTCCGGCCACCACCGAACATTTATACATTTATACACATTCATACCCAGTGTTGTGGACACTGGAGGCAATGCGGGTGAAATGTCTTGCCCAGGGACACAACGGCAGGGGAAACGTGGCAGCCAATCTGCGCCAGCGGCCTTTCCGGCCACCACTGAACATTTATACATTTATACACATTCATACCCAGTGTTATGGACACTGGAGGCAATGTGGGTGAAATGTCTTGCCCAGGGACACAACAGCAGGATATCTGGGGAGAGCAGGATTCGAACCGCCAACCATCCGGTTATTAGACGACCTGCTCTACCTCCTGAGCCACTGGTCCTTGGTGAAAGGCAAGACCAAGAGTGGTCCAATGGATTTCTATGAATCAGAATCAGCTTTATTGGCCAAGTATGCACAACACATACAAGGAATTTGACTTTGGCTAAAAACGAAGAAAGTAATGACCCAAAACACAAAGTAATGACCCAAAACACACAGCTAAAAACACCCAAGAATGGCTAAGAGCGAAACACTGGACTATTCTAAAGTGGCCTTCTATGAGCCCTGATCTAAATCCTATTGAACATCTGTGGAAGGAGCTGAAACATGCTGTCTGGAGAAGGCACCCTTCAAACCTGAGACAACTGGAGCAGTTTGCTCATGAGGAGTGGGCCAAAATACCTGCTGAGAGGTGCAGAAGTGTCATTGACAGTTACAGAAATCGTTTGATTGCAGTGATTGCTTTAAAAGGTTGTGCAATAAAATATTAAGTTAAGGGTGCCATCATTTTTGTCCAGGCCTGTTTCATGAGTTTGTTTTTTAAAATAATTCTGTTGAACCACAATTCAAAAGCATTGTCTAATTTTCATTGGTTAATTTTCATAGCCTTTTTATTTATTACCATTTTTGTCAGATTCAAGTTATTTCTGTGACCATTGTGGGTTTTTCTTTCATTAACAGAGGGGTACCAAGAATTTTGTCCACGTGTGTATATTGTTGTGTTCTCTGATGAATTGTTGTCTGAAGTTAGCTGGTTGATAGTTTGCTTATGTGAGTTAAAGCTATGGGAGTACACCATATGTGCTGCCTGGTAGGATTTAGCTGAACTGAGAAATGATTAGCTCTTCTCATGCAAATTTGGGTTTTACATGGTGTTTATCATTCATGAAATGTAAACAGAATGGATTTGATTGTCAACTACTAGAGTGAAATTTACATATGTTTGAGCACTCCTCAAAATGTTAGCGGCTCTGAACGTTTATAAAGTACAAACAAAACTTCTGTACCACTGGTCCTTAAATATAAATGCCTTTAAATATTGCTCATCATCCCCAGAAAATTCAAGTTAACCTTAAACTGTACTGCATTTTTAAAATGTTGTGATTTTGATAATTATAAAATTCAATTAGAAAGCAAGTTTTACCACTTTCAATTATAGACTAAGTCACTCTGAAGGCTATTCTTAAATATCCACGTTAAAAGAAATTGATTATTTTCCCTGCAGATCATTTTCAGATCTTTCATCCTCTGTTAAAATACCACAACTGCACAAGAGTATCTAAATGAATATGTAAGAAATAAACACCAAATAGATGAATGAAAGAATAATTGCATTTCATTGACCTAAACTTTTGAAAATACTATCTCATTAAGGAAAACACAACACTCTAAATTTTATCCATATGCATTATGTGTTAAAATGAGTTCAAAGTCACTGCAATACAGCATCTATGATTAATTTGGAATTTAATTATTGAGCTTAAAGTCACATTTCTAGTTTTCTGTTCCCATTTTATTTAATCACGAGGCAGCATTACACAATTTAGCCAGTGATTAAACACTGAGATATTGATGGCTTATTATCATCACTGTATAGTGATTTAGCTCCTAGTAAAACAGGATTCATCACCTTAACACTGTACCTTTAGAGTTTGCTGGTGTTTAAGGGTCCATTTTCAATAAAGGGAGCACTAAAAATATAAATAAATTGATAAATAAAAAGTTGCAATGCTTCTTCCAGTATTTTTTTCTTGCAACATTTGTCATCTCCTCCAGCCTGTTGCTTTTCCTGTATGGTCACTTCAGTACTGAATATACGTGTGTGTATGTATATACATTATATATCAGCTAAAAACATATTATAAACCCATTTAAAATTAGAGCTGTCCCCACTTCCAACTTTTGGGGCTTCAAATATTCTGTCCAATCTTCTTTCTCCCTTAGCAAATTTCAGTGTTTTCGAGTGTGCAACTTTTCTGTCATAGTTTTACAGCTTTTCTTGTAAATCAGAGGCAGTTTTTCTTGTAAATTTGCCTACTTTTTGTATTAAAAATGCAGTATTTCCCCCATGTTTTCCCCCTAAATTCACAGTTTCTCACAAAAATGTAGCATTTTTCTCAAATTTGCATTTTTTTTTTTTGTCATGGAAAATAAGCCTTTTTTCTTACATATTTGCAAAATCATTTAAATTTCTGATTTTTTATTTTTTAACATCATCAAGTTGCTTCTTTCTTCTTGTGAATTTATACTATTTTCTCCTAAATTTACATGTTTTTTTCTGGTAAATTTGGCAAAGGTAAATTTGTTATTTACCTTTGGTGTGTGTGTGGGGGGGGGGGGGGGGGAAATACCTGAATCCTAAATTTGAAAACTGACTGTCATTGTAAAAAATTAAATGTCTAAATAATGAATTCTGAGTAAGTTTTTAATACCAAGATGATTTAGTCACAAATCTACTCACAGATTTACTATGAGTAAATCTCAGCATGGTGTGCTGTCTTCGTAATGCCTCTGCAGGCAAGATAACTGTTACTTTTGTCATAGTCTAGCTGACTAAATCACAGTAGTGTCCTTAGTTCATCTCCTTGGTAAGAAATAGTCACATGGTGGCAAGTGGTGACATCATGAATTAATGAAAAAAACATTAGTCCAGTCAGAATAAATGTGTTAATCACCCCAACTGATTAATAATAAAATAAAATGAGTTAAGAATAATGGTGATTAAGCCTCGTTCAGTGGCTAAATTAACCTCAGTTAATACTGATTGTGTGGTGATCCCGAGCGCGGGTCTGTTCCGCGCTCGAGTCACTTATTTTCCTCTTTTTCTCCCTGTATATTTAGTCTTATTTATTATGGGGATTATTTGTGCTTTTATTCTGACAGCACCGTGGCAGGACTTCTACCTGTCAGCCTGCTGGCGGCCTGTCACAGTTGTTCGGGGTTAATGATTACTGCCTCTCCTCATCTGTTGGTTGATTGGTTTTCTGTGTCTTATTGAAGATCGCTGTCGAGGCTTATTCCTCGCTGCGACCTCACCTTTCCTGGCTGGTATCCCTCACCGTGATGCCAGCCTTTCTACAGCGCAAGGTTTCGCCTTCGCTATTTCTATTTAAGTGTTTATATTGTCTCTATTTCTCCTGTTATTCACCTGTTGGGGTCACATGTATAGTGTTTGTGTTTTGCCCTCATGACACATTCTTTTGTTACTTTTCTTTAATAAACTCACTGCTGGCTTTTGGTGTCTCATTTGTGCCCTGAAAAGGGCATTCACAACAGATTGCACTTTTAAAATGGGTACTGCACCGTTAAGAAGGGAAGAAGGGGTGAAAAATATTTTACATCTTTCCAAGTTTTTGGCATTGAAAAATCTAGCATGAATTACCTTCTTTTCAAAACTGTCCATGAAGTACCTCTTTTAAACCATCTGAACATTAACTGAGCTTTTCTATATCAGGAGCAAGAATGTGGCAGCAGCAGGGTGAACCAAAAAGGAGAGGAGAGGAGGTAAAGGTAACCAGAGAAGGTGTCCAGAGGGACAGAGATACAGCACTGATGACTAGAGAGAGAGAGAGGAGGCACAGGAGGCACACATGACCAGGTAACAATAGTCAAAACTTGATTTCTGCCAGTGCTGAAATACTTAACACATAATGGGTATTAAGTAGGCCTGCTGCTTCATAGTGGCATAGACTATTACAAGGCTGAATACAGATTTGGTAAATTGGGGAAATCATTTTTACAGCTGTTGCTAATATGGGAATGCCAAAATAAAGGGGTAAATTAGCCTTGTCCTTTTAGCAAAGTTAACCATTTTGCGCTCTTCCTTCACACTAGGATACATATACTGTCATTTTTTGCTTAAAAAATCCTTTTCCTTTAAAAATGAAAAAAAGGTCACTGGAGACAACTGCCTGTACTGATGACCTGACAGTCCTATAATAAGTCCTATAATAAAAATATATTTTTTTTAAATCCTTATATGGCAGAGATCTCAACCCCCTCAATGTTTGAAACAAAGTTATGCCCTTGCCCTCAGACAGCACTGCATCAAAAACCGTCATGATCAATAGTTGATAAAACCGTATGAAAAAGGCATTCATTTCAGAAGCCTTTGTCAAGCACTACAGTATAAAGTTATACTCTCAAATGCCACTATTGACTTCTCTGGGCTTAAATGGACCTGGTGTAATCAGAAGATCTTTTTCATAAGAAATATACTGTGCTCTAGACTAAAGAAGGAAAGGACCATCCAAATAACAGGTCCAAAAACCATAGTCTGAGGTTGTGTCAGTGCCATCATCAAAGGTAATTTATACTTGTATGATGGCAGTAGTAACAGAGCGTACAATGTACGGGTGGGCAATCATGTGCCATGGAGGGCCATTCCACTGCAGGTTTTCTGTTCGACCCAGTTTCTTCAGCAGGTGTTTGCTCTTATCAGCTTCAAGGATCAGCTTCAAGGATTGATAATCATTGAGAACACCTGCTGAAGAGACTGAGTGGAACAGAAAACCTGCCGTGGAATGGCTGTCACTGCCCACCCGTCTTATAGCAACATCAATAGAAGCCTCCTTCTTGGCAGCACAGTGAATCAGTGGCCAATGCTGCTGCCTCACAACAGAAAAGGTCTGGGTTTGAACCCAGATCTGTGTAGTTTGTATGTTCTTCCACCATGCAAAATTTAATTCTATTGTTCTTGTTTTGCTGTGAATAGACTGAATGACTATAATTTTCTTTCTACGTCTACACCCCCCTACGTCTGTTTTTTTTTTTTTTTGCCAATTTTGTAGCATTGTGTAAGGTTTATCAGGAATAATATATTACTGCATTTTTTTTTAAAAAGAGCCCATGCTGCAATTCTTAAAAATGTCACAACTTAGAAAATAGAAAAACAAAATGAGCAAATTCAGAGAGCAAAAGAGTGCTTCACTGTAACGCAGAGTAATGGAGGCAACAGCAACTAGTGTTTCTACCCACCTATGCCTACATTAGCATGGAAAACACTACCAATGGAAAATAAAGTGACACGGCTGACTCAACTGCTGTTTAAAATATATTTTTAAAAAGACCTCATTCATTCAGTCTTCCAGTGCATGAGTGCATATCATGAACAAAGCTGGTGGAAACAATGAGAAATATTCCATCACACAAACAGGAATGATGTTTAGTTTTTTGGCGTTTTTAAACAAGCTCCCCTTTAAGCTCTGTAGTCAATGCAAATTATGACGTGTCAGTTGTAGCTATGAACACATATATTTGCATGTAACAGCAGATACGCGGATGATCATCTGGAAGGCATTAAAACCTAAAAATAGCCTAAAGGTCAAACTGAGGTATTGAAAATTAAAATTTTGCCATGCTGTTTGTGGATTTAGAGCAGGAATTTCCTTTAAAAACACATATGACTTGGATGTAATAATTCTTCTCCTGATCATCCGGTCAGTTGTCCTGAAAAATGTTCAGTTTTATAGCCTGTTCTCCATATAGGATATGCTATATTTAGCATGGCAGTCCGGGTATTGTTTGCACTTTATCCATTTATTTTTTCCCCTCTTTTAGACATGGGATCTACAGCTATAGAGGACTTTTTAGGACCTTTATTTTAAAGCGACTTGATGAAATTTAAGACCTAAAATTGGGGGCAAAAGTAAATGCCACTTTAATGAGAGCTGGTTTAACTGATTTTAAAATTGGACTTTTCTTGGATCTAAGCTGGCACTGGATAATTAATTTATTCAAATAAAATATATGAAACTTGCATGTACCCATGCAAATAAAGCTCTAAATTAACAGGAAAAGTCACAATTATGAGGAAAAAAAAAGTTCACCAATTTACAAGAAGAGGCTCACAAGTTTAGAAGAAAAAAAAAAGGCATATTTCTGGGGGGGGGGGGGGGGGGGGGAGTAGCCAATTTCCGAAACAAGAAAAAGTAACACATTTCTCTAACAATAAAGAGTCTTGGATTTACAAAAAAGTAGCAAATTTATAAAAAAAAACGTTGCAAATTTACTTGGAAAAACACCCAAAACTTTCCTAGCTCCCAAAAAAAATGTTTAAAAAGTCATACAGTTATAACATACAAGAAATAAAATTTATGGAAAAAAAAAATTAACACAAATATCGAAGGAAAAAAGTTGCATGGGAAAAAGTGCCATTTTTTTTATTATTATTTTAATTTGCTCAGACCATCAACAACCTTCCTCCTTCATCTGTAATTTTTAAAGTTCTCGTACTGTATTTACAGCAGGTGGCTGAAGGACACTCTCCCACTGCTCTCTCCAGCAGGATCACCATAATGATACAGAAACAGGGGTCACCAACTAAAACTGCAAGAGTCTCGGTAAGTCAGTCCTCCCCTGCTGAGGTCCAAATTAGGACTGGGGATCTTTAGGCACCTCACGATACAATTATGATTCAGGGTTTCCAATTTTATTCTAAAACGATTCTCAATGCATTTTGTTTTGTTTTCAGGATTTTTTTTCCCCTCTCACTGTGTGGCAGCTTGGTTCTTTTAAAACAAAGTGTTTGCAATGACCCATGAAGTGACTTCAAACCTATTTTAATATAAGAAATGGAAGAGAAATGTGACAAGTCACATGGACAAATTTATCTGAAAATGTGCTTTTAAGAACTGTCATCCTTTCATAGACATTCTTTCAGAAGACCACAGCTGTCTCCAGCAGGGCAATATCATTTGCTTTTTACACATTATTTTATTAAGCTGATGGTTTAGCTGTTTTCAGCTTTGTATCAATTTTTTAAACAAAAAAATCAAATGAATTCTTTGCTCAATTTGAAACCATGTAATAATTTAATCATAATAATACAGGGGAACACTAAATATGCTTTTTGACTCCAAACAAATAGCTCTAAAACTCTAATATATACAACTTAAATCCTAAAAATGTGAAGTTTTGTCTGGGCGGCCACCAATACCGCGTTTCAGTTCCGCTTTTTCCATTTGGTTAAAACAAAGCAGTATCATTTTTCCGCAAATTATATTAAAAAGGTTTGGGGTCCGGGTGGAGGACTCTCGGGGTCCAGATTTGGACCGGAGTCTGCCAGTTGGTGACTCTTGATACAGAATAATGTATGGTAGGCGCACATCTTGGCTCGTTGTCTAAACCTCCTCCTGTCACAAACTATAATATAATAAGCATTTGCAAATTAACAGAAATCACCAAGAGACTAAAAAATTAACAGTTGATATTTATATGACAGGTGTGGGTATTATCTAATGACGCTAGTGCCTGCACATAGTTCTTCAATACTTTGCTCTTTGTACCTAAAGATATGACATAGCGAAGGAAGGCAGACTGGATGCTGGACTAAAGTCAACAAAAAACAAACTGCACATGAGCCCAGGCTGTGATAAACTTGAGATCCAGAGCAGCAACTTGGAACAACAATGGCCACCCCCCGTACAGTCAAGTACCTGACATACTGATCTATAACATCAGGTATTTTGAAGTAAGGTGATTACAGAAACAGACAACTTAAACACAAGGAAAAGATGTACACTGAGGTGTGGCATGTCATGAGGACTTACCAGCAGTAGAGTTGTGACTGGCAGGAGCAGGGAGGCCCGGCCTGGCAGGTGGCCCCAGGTCACAGTCCTCCAGCAGAGGTCAGCCTCTAAAGCACAGGTCAACGGCGACAAAACATCAGACTCAACTCTCAAAGCCACACTATCAAAAAGCATTTTTTTCTTCAGTTTTTTTTCACAAACATAATCTGCATGGAGCCACAAAACAAATTAGAAACTTACATAAATGCATCAATATTAGTAACTGGTGAAAATGAGAGTCATTTTAAGACCGTGACTCTGCTGTGTTTTACTATTAGGATTATTTGGTACTGTAACAGCACCACATTCATACTTGCAAAATTACAAACCTACAACAATAAAACATCAAATTGGGGTTCTGAGAGGAATGGAGGTGTGTATTAAGGATATACCCAAGAATTCAACAATCAAGATATTCACTCATCATTCAGTTTTCAAATTTGGTTACCCAGTCACGAGGGAGAAGAAGCCAGCGTACTCCCTGTGCTGGTGCCAAGCCCAGACAAATGGAGACGGTTGCGTCAGCAAGGCTATCCAGCATAAAACTCTTTGCCATAACCAGCATGCAGGTCATTGCGATATAAGCTGATGATACGCTGTGGCAACCTCAACAGGGAGCAGCCAAAAGAACAAAAATCAGTTTCAAGACTCACTTTCCTCCCCAGACTTTTCAATTTTAATAAGAGGTAAATTAAAAATGTACCTTCAACAAATTTATATTAAAAAAAAAAATCCTCAGCAAATTTGGGAAAAAAATATCACAAATTCACAAGAAAAAATTAGCTACTCATTGATAAAGTTACAAAATCTACAAAACAAAACTGATTATATGAATAAATCTGCATATATGTGTATGAAAAAAGATTCTAATTTGTGAGACAAAAACTGCAAATTTATGGGGAAAAATATTTGCAAGGGAAAAAAAGTTGTAGATGTACATGAAAAAAGATCCAAATTTATAAGAAAAAAAAAAATTAATGATGCAGATACAGTTTACTGAGGGATAAGAACGACAGCACAGAATTTTCAGATATTTGCTCTGGATTGCTCCTGAATATTCAGATCTCCAAACCCAGTAAGCTGCACAGCCCTAGTATTTATTAAAAGGGGAAAAGAAATTGTGGGGTTGGTGGAGTCTTAAGAGAAAATCACGCAAATTCATTCAAATGCACAACTTTTTCTTCTTGTACATTTGCATGTTTTTTTTTTTCACAGACAGACATTGTTTTTTCCTTGCAAGTTTGTGTTTTTCTCTTACAATTGTGCATCTTTACTGTAGAAAATTTAAATACCTTGGGAAGCTTAAGATTAGTCATTTATGTGTTTGCAAACAATTCAAGATTGGACATTTTAGTCATTTTATTTGTTTGCTTTTTTCTAATTTGGTGTATAGGTTTCACACTTAAAATTGGGGAATGTAAAGTAGATCATAAAAAGTAAAATCCACAACCACAGAAGCAAAATCTAGTATGTAAATAAACATTATTTGGGGTTTGTTCTTTTGACCTACTGTATCCATCTTGTGAAATACAGGAAAAAAATGGAACAACAGACTGACATGAAAAGCACACCAACTTCCTATTGTGTAACACTTCCTCTGATTCACTTCAAGTTTTCTACAAGGCTCCCTGCTTCCTCCTGCAAGGCAAAATTCACACGTCCAGCTCACGTTCAGCTCTGTTCGCCGAGAAGAAAAAATAAGCTAACCTGGACACATTTATGAGTGACAAGAGTCTAAGGTTTTAGGCTTGAGTCACTTTAAAGCACGAGATCTTTTTTCAGAAGTTGTGCAGCTCTGACTGAGAGTACGAGCTCAGTAGACTGTGAGACCATTACGGCTAAGGCACGTCTCTCCTTGCCAGCCTGCATACAAATTGACAGCAATAGTAGCAGCGGTGGTCATGCATGAATGTGATCAGACTTCAAACCCTGAAACTTCAGAAAAACCCACAAGAACGGTGAGAGCAGTGGCAGGGGTGAAGAAACGTGATTGAATGAGACACAGTGAAAAACACAGAGGGGAAAAAAGCGTGGACCCATAAAAAAGGCTGCCTAAGACTCTAAAAATTAGTGGACAACAGCTTCTTTTCTGTTTGTGATATACAGTTTTCTTCACGTAAACTGAATGTGGCTTGCTCCTAATTCAATAAACATGCCACAGGAAACATCCGTGGCCAGGCATCATGGGAGTTCGCTATGCATCATGGGAACAGCTGGGGTCACAACACAGGGCCAAATCAGTGCTTGACCAATCACATGAAGTTATATAGAAGTTAGAGTTAATGCATGTGGAGCAGTATGTGGAGCAGTTTGTCTGTTCAGGACAGCGACAGAAGCAACTAATGTTTTGCTCCATGTTCTTTAAGGTGAAACTGAATGGATACACTTAAGCATTTTTTTAAGCAAGAAATCTTACAGAGTTAAATACTCCTAATGGAAAACACGGGAGGTTTGCAAGATAAACCGTGAGCGTTGTCAGTATTTCCTACACAGATGACACTTGGGCCATATTAACTGAAGCCACAGGTGGTCCTGGTTACAAACATCTTCAGAAATCAAGACACACGTATCCACACTAGAGCGTGATGTGTTATTTATTAATATTTCTGGTTTTTATGTCTCTTCTAATCAGTCATACATGCAATACTGACCAACGTCCATCTCTGAACATGCCATTACAGCTCCGGGATTTCTCCGGTTTCCTCCCGCATACCAAAAACATGTAGGTTTAGGGTGCTCGCGCACGCAGCGACCAGCAGCCGGTGGCTTGTCACCAGACTGCAAACCAAGTCTACCTACGGGTACAAATAAGTAACAAAAAAAAAAAAAAAAAAATTACAGCGTTTCTATATGCAAATTATCATGTACTATGTCGTTTTCAGCGGGTGTTGCTAGCAATGGTTAATGGCTACAGCAGACTGATTCCCTCACATTCTACAAGGAAACAAAATAATTCATTTGAAATGCAAATTATGTTATGTTGAAGAGTTAGAATCCTTTTTATGCATGTTAGATCAGCAAATGTTGCCACATTTTGGTTAAATTAGCCTGAAAACAACAATAAGTGATCTTGGTTTGCCAAGCTGTTGCTATGGAATCTGGTCGACTCTGATGGGACATAATTTCATCTTATTATTTTCAACATCAGACAAAAAAGAAACACTAACATTCACAGGGGCTCTAGAGAATCACGCACAGCTCCCACCGTACATGAAGTTTGTGAAAAGTCATGAAAATGTTATGATTACCCCTCTGGGGCAGGAAGAACAAAACCCAAATGCCAGTCAGAAGTTGCTGCTTTATTTATTAAATATGGGGCTCAGCCCAGAGGCTGGAGAGCAAAATTATGCCAAAATGGCGGGTAAACTCACAAAGGGGAATCAATCCCAAAACCTGGTGGAGAACAAATGTAGGAGATGATGAACATAACATTAGAATGCCAAGCGGCAAACATAAATAGGGAAGCTAATCACTGTGAAAATGAGAGACAGCTGTGATCAATTACAACGTAAAACCCAAAACAGAGAAAGGGGGACCATGATAAGGCATGAAACAAAACAACCCCCACCAAAGCACTGAGAATAATAATAATAACAGTGAAAATGATGAAACTAGACACTGACATAGACCAGGGGTCTGCAACCTTTGCCAACAAATAGAAGTGGCTGAGGGCCACAATGGCAATTTGACCTTTAAGCTAAAGATTATGCTGCGTATAAAGTTTTTTTTTTATGTTTATGTACATAGCTCTGAATATTATGTGGCATTAATGAATTCCTACTACAACAGTGGAAAAAACTGCCAAGCTTTATATATAGCTTCATTTGTGAAATAACAATATTAGAAATATATTACAAATTGTTTTGTGCTGAAAAATAAATTTCTGACTGACCATAATTTTTGTGTAGTTTTTAAATTATCAGCACATTCACAAATTGTTTAAATCTGAAAAATATCATCCATCTCATACTTTCAACAGTGATCACACAGCTTTAGCTCCTGATATTTGAACAGAGACAAAAATTTTATTTAGAAGAAGCTACTTTTCATCCTTTTTATGTTTCCTCATAATGCTCCTTATTCAAATGTATTACTATAATATACAGTAGATACATACTTTATTTCGAACAAAAAAGTAAAACAAAAACAAAACAAATGACAAATGCAATAAGGTAACAGTATACAGTGTTCGAAAGGGAGAAGGAAAGAAGTGAACACTTACTAATTCCAGCTCCTCTTTTCCATAAATACACCCATGTGAATTATATACAAACTAGAAAAGCGCTCGGAGAGCGCAGACCTCCGCCAAGCACCACAGTTCCCCCCATACAGTGTTTATGTGTACGTTTTCAGATTCCTTGACCACGAAAACATATGACTAGCAATTGGATTGACAATGATAGGATTAGTGGTTCAGTAGTTATTCACGAAAATGGCATTTTCCGTAATGGCTGCCACAGTTCCCCCCATACAGTGTTTGTGTGTACGTTTTCAGATTCCTTGACCATGAAAACATATGACTAGCAATTGGATTGACAATGACAGGATTAGTGGTTCCGTAGTTATTCACGAAAATGGCATTTTCTGTAATGGCGGCCACCGGATCATCCCCAAAATTTAATCAGTTCTTCCTTGTACCATTTCCAACAACGCCTGAAAGTTTCATCAAAATTCGTCTAAAACTTTTTGAGTTATCTTGTTAACCAACAGACAGACAGACAGACAAACCCCGGCAAAAACATAACCTCCTGGCGGAGGTAATTACCACATTTAAGACCCCAAGTAAACAATTAACTGTATTTTGTACATATTAACATTAACACTAATTTACATTAACGTTAATTTATATGAGCAATTGTAATTGGTAGAGTCAGAAATTTACCAGAAAGCTGTAAATTCAGAGAAAAATTTGGATGACCTGGTGGACAGGTTTTGGCCCCTGGACCAGCCCATTAAAAATACATATTTATAAGGTAAAGGGCTATCGACACCAAACATAATGACTATAAAATTATACTGTAGTTTTAAACCAGAGTGGTGGCCTAGAGGTAGAGCATCCACCTCACAACCGGAAGGTTGTGGGTTCAAGACCTGGCCGGGAAATACCAAAGACCATATAAAAATAGTACTTCTTGCCTTCTAGTTTGGTGCTTAGCATAATAGAATGGCGGAAGAAAATTGGGTAGCCAGTAACAGGGGCAGCATAAACCAATGTATTCCCTGTGCTGGTCCCAAGCCCGGATAAATGGGAAGGGTTGTCAGGATGGGCATCAGACGTAAAAATCCTTGCCAAATCAACATGTGGCTCAACACGATATAAGGTATATTCTGTAGCGACCATGAAAGGGAAAAAGCTGAAAGACAAAAAAACTACAGTTTTAAAAATCGTTCCAAGTCTCCACACCAATTACCAATATCACTCAAACAGCAGACATGAGCTGCACACTCCACACCAGCTTCATGTTTGTCCTGCTGCAGGATGTAACCATTCAGTTGTATACAACCCATAGCTGTTGGACAGGGTCCTAAGGTGAACCGATTTAGTAAGTTTGGTAACCCTAGAGAGCTTCTATAGCAAGAGGGCATAGGGAATGCTAACCTTGACATTTGGATCCCAAACTCAGTCAGAAGACATGGTCTCAGGGTGAAACTATACAAAGTTTGGTGACTAACTTTACTTGTTCTATAGTAATAGTTCAAAGGGAATGTTAACATTAACGTTTGACCTTCTGACCCTGAACCCATAGAGGTCCAGATCCCAAAGTGGACCTACCTAGCAAGTTTGGTGACCCTCGAGATAGTTTATAAGCAATTTTGATGTTGACCTTGCAATCCCAAAACCATAAGTCACACTGCAGGATCACAGGGTGAACCTGTGTACCAAGTTTGGTGACCTTAGCTTTACTCATTGTACAGTAATGAGGCATAGGGAATGTTAACCTCTAGACTCCAAACCAACAGGTCAGGATCCCAAGTTGAACCTGTGTACCAGCTTTGGTGGTCCTAGCTTTACTCGTATAGTAATAGTGCAAATGAAATGTTAACTTTGACCTTTGGATCCCAAACCCATAGTTGGGTCATAATGCAAGTCGTCCAGGATGCATCTTGGATACAACTACTGTATCAATTTGAAAAGCCTACATCATTTCTTTCAGTAGTTATTGCGTTTACAAGATTTAGGGAAAATCTGATCTTTGACCTCAAGGTCACCGATCAACATCAAATTGCAATATGCGCATCATCAGTGTATATCAAACTGTGGTACAAAGTTTCAAAACATCTGGAACAAAAGTGTAGGAGTTGATTTCACAAGACAGTTACTGTCTATGAAGTGAGGTTTAATAGGAGGGCATAAATCAGGGGCTATAACTGCAAAAATCATCTGCTCAGAGCCAAATTGCAATATGCGCATCATCAGTGCATATCAAACCCTGGTATCAAGTTTCAAAACTGTCAGAAGAAAACTGTAGGAGTTGATTTCACGAAAGTGGGTCAAATGGCCAGTCCCATAACATAATCCCCTTTGTTCTTCGACCGGCGAGGGATAATAAAAAATAGGAAAAACAAGGTGACAGCCATGCATTTTTAGATTTTTATTGTTTTTAGGAAAACATTTTTAATCAAAGAGACCGAAGCCCATGTCGTCATCAGACTCCTCGGACTCCTTCTCTTCTTTCTTCTCTTCCTCCTTGGCTGGGGCATCACCACCAGGACCAGCAGCGGCGCCTCCTGTAGCAGCAGCTCCAGCGGGAGCTCCTCCACCAGCTCCCACGTTGCAGATGAGACTGCCGATGTCCACACTGGACAGAGCCTTGGCAAACAGACTTGGCCAGAAAGGCTCTACGGTCACTCCAGCAGCCTTAATCAGGGCATTCAGCTTGTCCTCGGTTACGGTGACTTCATTGTCGTGGAGGATCAGAGCGGAATAAATACAAGCAAGCTCGGAGATGGAGGCCATGGTAGATGTTAGATTTTATGTTTTTTGTGGCAGATGCCTATATAAATCTGTATCCTTCACCTGTTCTCCAGACTCTCAATTTGACAACTAGTGGACTGGTTGTCTTGATATTCTTCTTTATTTTGGAATAAAACAAAAAGAATCATTTGGTGGAGGTATACACTCTCAGATCATCACCAAAATCTAATCATGTGTTCCACGTGCCATTACACACTTTTCCTGAAAATTTCATCAAAATCTGTTCATAACTTTTTGAGTTATGTCGCTAACAGACAGACAAACCAATGCCACTAAAAACATTACCTCTTCCCTTGGCGGCGGTAAAAATACAGTCAAAAATGTCCCAGACCATTACATCACAATAACCCAGAGCTAGTGTTGTAGTCCAGACCATACTGAGATGAGACTACGTATAGAAAGACCAAGGCTTTAAGGGGTCAAGAAGACCAAGACCAACGTGCATGTAGGTCTTGACTTGGGCGACTCTGGTCTTGACTACAACACTATCCAGAGCTCATGGTGACCTCAAAGAAGTAGAACAAAACCAAAAAATTATTCAACTGCAAATGCATAGGCTATTGTAGGTCAACTATCAAATTAGTTCTTTAATTATTTCTTGATCAACTAAACAAATTAATCAACTAATCGTTGCAGCACTAAAGCCAACAGCTATTTTACTCCTTTAGCCCTTCGTTATAACATTTTTTACATTTAGCGCTTAAAAAATGGCTGCCACTGAAGATTTCTGACAAGTGGAAATCAGTAACCAGGCCTGAAATCAGCCAATATTCCACCATGATTGTGATGTTGGCTATTAATTTTATCTAGTCTTTTAAATCCCTTTATTATTATAGGGCTTTTCAGAATGAATGGTACATGACGGTGTGTTTCAGTGTCCGTTATTAATCTCTGGATTTTTATTCAATTAATTTGTTTATATTTATTATTCTTTTAATATTTTATTGTAGTTGTGTTAATTCTATACAGCTTTGTTGAGAAAATTGCTATTTACATTACCATATCATCATCATCACTACGGCCAGTTTACTGGGGATTCCTGAGCTCAAGGTCCTTTAAAAACCTCCTACATTCTTAGGATAAACTACAACTAGACCCTAATAAATGTCTCATAGCATTACTCCGAGCCACTGTCATGCCTTTTGTGGTCAATGACTCAGGCTGTATATGTAGGTCTGCTGTCATTCGCCTCAGCGCTGCAGCAGGAAAAGACCGAGATGATGAGATCATTCACTGGGGCTCCTGTCTGTGTGTGCATGTACGGTGATTCAGCTTTGCCCATTCCTCCACACTGCAATTAAAATCACCATTAAAACTACATCAGAGTTAACCGGTGCTGCTTCTCGCCTTGGGGGTTCAGAGTCTGAGGATTTCTTTAGAAGTCCTTTAAATGAAAACCCCCTGAGACTAGGAGATGAGTAACAGCATCTTTGAGGAATCTAAAACTCATCATCTCCCTTAAAAACTGCAAACGACACACAGCATGCTTATGTGTACCAGTAGGATTATTTATTCCTCTATTCTGGGAGGCAATAAACCAGCTCTGCTCTGGGTAATTTTCTCTAAACTCACTTCCTGCTGCTTCTTTTATTTACTTGTTTTGATTCGGCACTTCGTAAAAAGTGCTTCATATCAGGACTGGATTTCAATATTTTGTGAAGGCACAAGGAAAAAAAAAAAAGAAAACAAACAAATTCCACTTCAGATCTGTGCTATCACCTCCTCAGGGTGTAGAAGGAACACACTAACATGCCATATACATTTGTTTGGTTTTAATTTCCTCTGCCACATGAAGGCCCGGCATGTGTGGCCCTGATGCCGACCATGTGTTTGTGTGTGCTTCAAAACAACAAAACGTGTGCCGCGTCTGCCTGTACAGTCATCGGGTAATCAATGAGATCTGGAGCATGTCCAGTCGTCACGCACACGGAAAAGGCTCATTTTGATAACAGATTTTTTAAAACTTTAACAAGCAGCTTGCATGTTAGCTACAGCAGTGAATTAATAGAGAAACTCCATTTAATATTCTATAAACTTAAATTGAATCAGCATTTAAAGCCAAATTATATCTATTTCATTCTCTTATTTTTGTGTATTGTGCTGTATAAAGCATGTTTGCCTTGCTTATACTGCATTCAATGCTCATAACATACAAGTGCCAAAACAGGCAGGGAGCAAAATGATGAAAGCAACGTTGGGATTTAGAAATCAGTTCTTGTGGTGCTGCTTTCGACACCACTGAATAAAACTTCCATTAAAACTTGGGTTGCCATGACAACTCGCATTCCCCTCTCCCCTCTGGCAAGAGAGAGCTGTGGACTGAAGAGGGATATGCGATGGTGCTGCTGAAGTAACTGAAGCCCATGGAGCACAGCGGAGCCTCCGAGGAGAACCCGTTCATTAAGAAAAACTCCCACAGACTGGAGACACTTAAATCAAAATGACACAAATAATGACTTGTTGAGCATTTGTTCTTCTGTTGGTTTAGACTGGTTTACAAGACAACTACATACATTACTCCTCTAGATCTTTATCAGCAGATAAAGCCGTAAGTACCAGACAGAGAAACACTGGCAGCTGCAAGCCTGCTAGCGTTAAAGGCGCTTTTCCACTAGGGTCAGTTTGGCACGGTTTGGTACAGTTCAGCACCCTTTATCCGTTTTTCCATTTGGAACCTGAAGTTCTTACGGTTCCGTTATTTTGGAACTGTTCCAATTTTATCAGCACCATTTCAGCGCTAGTCCGAAGGGTACCGGCACTGCTACGTCACCCACTGCTGGCCACTGATTGGTCCGGGCGTAGTGTCATGAGAGTGGGCGTTACGCTGACTTTCCAGAATCGCTGGCTGGCCGCCATTTGCAATTTTTCATCTGTGATCCCGCGAACAAGTGATATTATAAACAACAACGATAGAATGGCTTAATAGAAATCAGCAGAAATCAACACAGCGGTCCAGCAGAGTTTTCTGTGTGTTTCGGCTGATGAGAGAATGCAGAGGGAAGCAGACTGAGTTTGCAGTGGGGAGCACAAGCGGACGCACTAGAAAATAGACGGAAACGCACCGAATTGAATTGAATGTACAGCCGCGACGCACCCAACTTCAGCAGTTGAAGCCGTGATATTGTGATATACAGGACGGTGAGTGATGTGATATTCATGTTTTACGTTATTTTTTCCAGCAGTGAAAAGTTCACTTAGGACAGATGAAAACTTAATCGTGTTTAAACGATGACCTAGCTCAATGCCATGTCCGTCCTTGTATGTTGCTTTTTTGTGTTGAGAATATCTGAAGAAATAAGCTAGTTGTAATTATGGTTAAAAAGGTGTTTTTGGTTTTTTTTTTTTTTTTTTTTTACATGTTGCACTTGCGTGCTGTGTATGTACTTAATTTGTGTGTATTTCATTGTAGAGTCCAAACAGGATCTGCTCGGAATGGCGACGTTTTGACAGCAATGTATTGTGACAGGTAAACAACACATCATATTTATAGTCAAATCTTTTGCTTTTTAAGTTAACCTCTTGCACTCCGGGATACCGCGGGCGGTCACGTCTCTGCGTCCTCGTGCGTCCTAGTGCGCAATGTGCATCTCAGAGCGCACTGAAAAAAAAAGCTGCATTTCCGTTCTTCCACTACAGACACAGCCGCAAACAGAAAGCCAAAGGAGTGCTTTGATTGGTTTAGATGTGATTGACCTCTCATTCAACTAATAAGAGCCTTGAATTGGGTTTCTGAAACCTTGAAGAACCAATGACTGAAAACCTAGCAAGAAGGACCCGCCTACCAACGGCTGCGAATACAGCGAGCCAATTGAAGCAGAGAAGTTCGACGATTGAAAGCGTGCGTCCCGTGCGTAAAATCTGTTTTGTGTAAGCTGCTGTGTGTAACGGTAGCGTTTGCCAGTCTTTTTTTATTACTACTGTTCTTATTTGTTTTGAAAAATCGTTCGCCAAAACCACAATCATGGAAGCGCAAAACCGCAATAATGGAATCATGGTTTGACTGGGTCGCGTGACCAGAACCACGAGTCGTAACAAGCGGACCAGCTTCATGTTCATCTGACAATGAGGAAGAGATGTTCGCCAGCGACACTGCTGTTGTGGACATGTAAGTGTTATAAGCTAAATTATTCTTTATCACTGAAAATGGTAATAAAAAAGACTTTTGACCTTGACTTTTGGCTTGTTTGTTCATCCATTCATTCATGAATGAATAAACAACCCCCCACACACACACAGACACACACAGCCCTGAGTGTCACCTTTCATTAGAGCCCAAGATCAAGCTTCTATATTGAATCATTCAAAAGTTACAGACGTTTTTCCAAACTGTGCCATTTGGCACAGTTCAAAAACGCCTGGGAACAACCTGACAAAAAAGCTGTGTAATATATTCATTTTTTGTGGTATTGTTACAAAATTTTGACCTCAGCTGGATAACACTTGGTTCTACATTTCTGTTGCATTTTCCAGCCCGGATCTGACAGCTGTGTGTTATTTGCAAGCATTTTTATCTATAAAAAAAAAAAAACACCCAGGCGAACTTTATTTTCTTCAAGTTCAGTATGTTTAGATGACTGTTACTCAGTGGCAGGAGCACTTAGAGAGATTAGGACTGTTTTGCCAAAAAATTCAAAGTGTTTTCTTTTAAATGAGACCAACCCCATGAAGATGCTGCAAAGGGTTGAAGAACAGCTTTTGATTTACTTTGGGCACGTTATTTTTAGGCGTTTTTAGGGAAATTGACCAGAGTGCAAGGGGTTAAAGTATAGGTAAAGTGCCAAATTTAAAGTAGCACAATTTCCACTTAATATGAAAGGGACTGAATTGAGATTTATTTGTGTGAATATTAATTACAGAGTAATTGAAAATGAATGGCACATCCAATAATAGCCACCGTAAACCGCTTGTTTATTTATTTTTATCAGATCACTTCTGTGATCCTTTGTGAGTTGTAGTCATAATAGTGTATCTTGCACCTTGGGGAATGGGAGTTGTTCAGTCACCATTAGAATTTAGTTTATATGTGTAGTCTATAGTATTTCATCTTTAAACTCATGCAGTAAAAGAACACATTACAAATATTTGAGACCCGTTGTAGTGCTTCCTTTTATATTTTAGCAATACAAGCACAAAACACCACCCACATTCGAAACCAGGGCGACACAGCGGTGGCTAAACTTTCATTGATAACGTTATTTCACACCATTCAATTCAACTTTATTTATATAGCGCCATTTCACAACAACAGTCATCTCATAGCACTATCAACTGTAGGGGGAACCCCCACAGTTGCAGAAAGACCCCAGCAATCAGGCAATCCCCTGTGAGCAAGCACTTGGCGACGGTGGAGAGGAAAAACTCCCTTTTAACAGGAAGAAACCTCCAGCAGAACCAGGCTCAGGGAGGGGCAGTCATCTGTTGCGACTGGCTGGGGGGTGAGGGGATAGAGAAGATGAAAAGAACAGACAAGTAGAGAGCAAACAGCACGATGGGGACTCAATCTATGGGAGAGAACAAACAAATGTTAATGACCAGCAAAAAAATATTTCATTGAGAGTGAGGAAAGGAGTGAGGCCCAGTGCATTACTGGAGGTCCCCCGGCTGACTAAACCTATTAGCAGCATAACTAAGGGAGGGTTCAGAAACACATGATCCCTCCCTAATTGTAGGCTACATCAAAAAGGTAGGTTTTAACCCTATTCTTAAAAACAGAGATCAAGTCTGACTCCCAAATCCAGATTGGCAGCTGGTTCCACAGGAGAGGAGCTTGATAACTGAAGGCTCTGCCTCCCATTGTACTTTTTGGAGATTCTAGGTATTACAAGTAATCCTGCATTTTGGGAGCGTAGTGCTCTGCTAGGATAATACGGTAGTATCAGATCTTTTAAATAAAAAGGAGCCTGATTGTTTAGAGCTTTGTAAGTAAGGAGAAGGATTTTAAACTTAATTCTAAACTCTATGGGAAGCCAATGAAGGGAGGCCAGAACCGGAGAGATATGATCTCTCTTTCTAGTACCTGTTAAAACTCTTGCTGCAGCATTTTGGATCAGCTGAAGACTTTTTAAAGATGTTTTAGGACAGCCTGATAAAGAATTACAATAATCTAATCTCGAGCTAACAAAAGCGTGGATCAGTTTCTCAGCATCACTCTGAGACAAGATGCTCCTAATCTTGGCAATATTACGCAAATGATAGAAGGCAGTCTTAGAAACAAATTTAATATGTGAATTGAAGGACAGATCTTGATCAAAAATAATTCCAAGGTTCCTCACAGAGCTATTAAGAGAAAGAGTAACCGCATCCAAACTGAAAGTTTGATTTGGAAAGGAATTTCTAAGGTTTTTTGGACCAACAAGAATGACTTCAGTCTTATCTGAATTTAATAGCAGGAAATTACAAGTCATCCAAGCTTTGATTTCCTTAAGACAGGCTTCTAACTTGGCTAATTGATTACTATCATCTGGCTTCATTGACAGGTATAATTGTGTGTCATCTGCATAACAATGAAAATGTATACAGTGCTTTCTAATAATGTTGCTTAACGGAAGCATATATAAACTAAAAAGAGTAGGTATCCTTTTTTTTTTTTTTCCTTTGAAAGACAAAAGTAAAATAGAAATATGTCTTTACCTTCTTTACATGTTTCAACTGCACTGCAGCCTTCATCAGAAGAGTCAGCTGATTGCTGCCAGGTGACATTTATCAGCTGATTTTCGTAGGCGGGGCCAGCTCAGCAGATCTGTCAGATCCACCGAGCCGGCCCCGCCTCCCGCCGTCAGATGGTCTCTGGAGAAGGTGGTCCCAGGTGTGAGAAAGCATAAAGGCCCCCTCATCTCGGTTCATGGTGTCTTTTCCCCGCTTTCTGATCTCTATTGCCTCCTTGATCCAACGTTTGTGTCTGTTGCTCTCCGATCCAATAATTTTTGTGTTGTCCCAGTCCATGATGTGATTATTTCTTTTGCAGTGGTCCGATATAGCTGATTTTAATGTTTCTTGTTCTGCTTTTTCTTTTTGTGATCTTGTGAGTCGTCCTTGCGTTTCCTTCTCACATTCCTTTTGGTGTTCTTTTTTTCTTGTGGTGAATAATCTTCCGGTTTCTCCAATGTAGGTTTTGTTGCATGATCTGCATGATATTTCATATAATACATTGCATTTATTGTCTTGTTCTATTCTGTCCTTGGGGTGTACTAATAACTGTCTTAATTTTTTGTGTGGTTTGACTGCTGTGTTTATTTTGTATTTTTTCATGATCCTTTGAATTGGTTCCGTGATCCCTCGTATGTATGGTATAGTTATGGTGTCCTTGTTTTTGATTTCAGCTTTTGTTCTATGTCTTGTGTCCTGTTTATTTTCTTTGTTTTTGACTTGCTGTTTCCCTTTGTTTATGGCCCATACTGGATATTGGCAGCGTATAAGTGCATGTTTTATGTGGTTTTCCTCTTCCTGTCTGTCTTCTTGTTCCGTGATGATGGTGGCTCGTTCATATAATGTCCTGACGACTGATAGCTTGTGTGCTGTGGGGTGTTCCGATGTCCAAAGTAGGTATTGATCTGTGTGGGTTGGTTTCCTGTAGACTGTGATTTTTATGCTGCCGTCCTCGTTGTGGTGGATTTTCATGTCCAGAAAGGCTATGGTGCCATTTTCCTCCTCTTCGTGTGTGAATTTTATGTTCCTCGTACTGTCTGTACTGTTCAGATGGTCGGACGGCGGGAGGCGGGGCCGGCTCGGTGGATCTGACAGATCTGCTGAGCTGGCCCTGCCTACGAAAATCAGCTGATAAATGTCACCTGGCAGCAATCAGCTGACTCTTCTGATGAAGGCTGCAGTGCAGTTGAAACATGTAAAGAAGGTAAAGACATATTTCTATTTTACTTTTGTCTTTCAAAGGAAAAAAAAAAAAGGATAAATAATTAAAAGAAGACAAAATGAACCTGTTTGACGTAAAAAGAGTAGGGCCTAGCACAGATCCCTGTGGAACTCCATGACTAAGCTTTGAGTTGAAAGAAAACTCATTATTTACATGAACAAACTGGAACCTATCAGATAAATAAGATCTAAACCACTGCAACGAAGTTCCATTAAGTCCAACATAGTGTTCTAATCTATCAAGTAGAATATTATGATCGATAGTATCAAAAGCTGCACTAAAGTCTAAAAGGACAAGTACAGAAACCAGTCCATTATCAGATGCGATGAGGAGGTCGTTAGTGACCTTCGCTAAGGCTGTTTCAGTACTATGATGGATTCTAAACCCAGATTGAAACTCTTCAAGTAAACCATTTCCCTGCAGGTGGTCAAATAATTGCGTAGCAACAACTCTTTCTAAGATTTTTGAAATGAAAGGGAGATTACAGATTGGTCTATGGTTAGCTATAGACCAATCTCCATCATAACCATCACAACAACTCAGTATCTAAACTCAGTATAAATGGTGTAGAGATTGAAAGGGTATCCAAAATTAAAATCCTTGGCATACATAATCAATAAAAAACTGTGTTGGAAGTCACATTAATTATATTAAAGGTAAAATATGCAAATCAATCGCAATACTGCACAGAGTGAAATATTTGCTGAATCAACCCACACTATAGACTTTGTATCATTCATTAATACTCCCATACATGACATCCATCCATCCATCTTCTACCGCTTTTCCGGAGGTCCGGGTCGCAGAGGCAGCAGTTCAAGCAGAGAAGCCCAGACTTCCCTCTCCCCAGCCACCTGCACCAGCTCTTCAGAGAGGATACCAATACCCATACATGACATATTGTACTGAAGTATGGGGAAACACATAAAACATATCCAGTCTTTATGCTTCAGAAGAGAGCTATTAGAATAATAAACAAAGCTGCTTACAGGGAACCAACAAACCCACTTTTTCTTAAATTAAAAGCTCTCAAGTTGAAAGATCTGGTTGACTTTAAAACTGCAGTAATAATGTTTAAAGCTAAGAATCTATCACTGCCCGCAAATATCCAAAAGTTGTTCCAAATAAGGGAGAAACAATATCATTTCAGAGGAACATGTATATTTCAAAAACCTTCAGTGAGAACTACCACCAAGCAATACTGTGTCTCAGTGCAAGGAGTCAGACTGTGGAATGCTTTTGGACCTGAATTAAAATCATGTACAACGCTTGGACAATTTAAACAAAAACTAAAGGAAGAAATACTCCAAACATATATACAAAACGACATGTAAAATCACATAAGGATTATCATATCCAGTCTGTGTACTGTTGCTTAGTTTTTCTCACGTTTTGTCTTGACTTTCTTCTGATTTGTAATCACTTATTTTATTTTTGAATTCTTAGCTGGAACATGGGTGGGCAATATAAGCTGCGGCTTCAGCCATCACCCATTTCACACAACTTATGTTGAACTGTATAATCCAAGGAGTTGCTGTTTAATTTGACCTTATTGGATTTTTTTCCCCTTTGTTCTATTATTCTGTTCCTTTCTTTTAATCTAATCTATCCGAAAAAAGATTCATTCATTCATTCACTTCTCAAATATGTTTTAAACTTGCTTTAATTATCCACCACCCATTTCTGTCTTTCATCTAGGCAAGGGGAAAACGATCCACCCAAACCAGACCTTGCCTCACTATTTACAGAGATGCAGGCTGAAGACCTGCTGAACCAGGACCAGTACGAGGGACCGACCAGTTGCTTCTCAGTGAGGGCAGTGTGGCTGGCGTGTGTGACCCATTTCAGTTTTTTCTTTTCTTTTTTTTTTTAAAACAGTTTGAATTTTGCACATTCTAAATAATCTGTAATTTGCTGCTGACTGGAATAAACAATTTAGTGATTTATGTGTTTGCATCATGATTTTCTATTTTGTCTGTTCAGACACCGGTGGGAAAAGAGTCAACAGTACAAACCATTTATCAGTGACTTTGAAAATAATGGCTCATTTTAAGAAAGGTAACCAAAACAATTATTTGCTGAAGACTGTAAAACAAAATGGAGACATCTGCAAAAGTACAAAGGTTTATTGTCAAAATTCCCAGGGCAATACTATATGAATACATGTATAGTTCACTGTTGATGCAGAGAATATATGTTTATACAGTATCTACATGTAGTCAGCAATACTCAATACGATATATTTCCAGTTAATCCACGTATTTCTCCATGTAACCTTGTGACTGCATTATTTTAATTACTTTTAATCCTAGATCCAATTTGTTTTGGCTTAAAATGCATCATAATTGTTAAATATATCTTATGCCTAACTCAGTACTGTTCACCTTTTGAAATATACTGTATATTTAACAGCTCATATGCTACTATATGGCACCTGATCCATGTTTTGCCACGACACCACTGGCTAGAGCAGATAAATTCCATGTCTCAACAGTCTCTCCATGATTTTGACACAGATCAGAAGCTAAACATTTCTACAGACATTATAGCCACTTGGCGTTCGTGAAGTTGGGGTCACATCACTGTGCTGAACATTAACGCCGACCGTTTGAAGCGATATTTTTGCCACAAGAGAGCCATCTGAAACACACACACACAGAATACATATTTTAGTACCTAATATCGATAACTTGCCGACATTACAATGTTGTACGGCGGACTTAAACGCAAAGTAGCATTAGCAATCATTAGCTTACCATCATACGTAATGTAGTTCGTATCCTCATGTCTTCTCTTTTATACTGCTCTACGGTTTCCTAAATGCTCCAGTACCTTTCTAGAGTGTGTCGTATTGCGGGTTTGCCTTCTGTTCTCCATTTTTGCCTTTATTCTGGCAAAAACAGCCAGAGAACTAGGGATGTGATTTGGGGTTGGGGAAATTATCTGAAAATTTAGCAGGGGGTCTGGGAGACGCAGTCCCCCAGCGGGGTCTGGGGCAGAGCCCCGGTGGGGGGGGGGGGCAAGGGGGTTGAAGCCCCCCGAAGCTCCTGGGTTTTTATGATTTTTAAGTACCAGAACTGTGCTTAAATGACATAAAACAAACAGCTGAATGTCACTTATTACTGTATAATACTGACTTATGTTCCAAGAAGATAGCATTCCTAAAATATTCCAACAAGCATTATCCATCACATGTGTGGCGTTAAAAATATTTTTTAAATAAAGTCCAAAACATCTTCAGCAGGCAAGATGAAGAAAAGTGAAAAGTGAACTCCTGTGGCAGATATATTGTTTAGGAAAATGATTGACGGGGGGTTCCCAAGTACTTGGTACGTATCCTGATTTACTGGTACGTACATCAGAAGATGCTGGTGAAATGGGGGAAGAGTCATTCATCCCCATTTGGTGTGAGCAGTGGTGTCAGACAGGGCAGTATATTGTCCCCTATTCTATTTAATCTTTATATGGATGAGTTGTCAAAACAACTGAATGCCTGTAAAACTGGGTGTTTAATAGCGAATAAGTTAGTGAATCATTTTATGTATGCTGATGATCTAGTTATTCTCAGTCCAAGTAGTGCTGGTCTTCAGGAGTTAAGAGTGTGTACTGCTTATGGAGAAGAAAATGACATAAAATATAATACAAATAAGAGTCGTGTGCCGATTTGCCGCACTAAAGAAGATTTGTTAATGAAATTCCCTGTCTTTGAATTGGCAGGCAGGGAATTAATTGTCAGAGATAAAATTAAATATCTGGGACATTTTATTAATGATAGAATGACTGATGATATTTTCAGACAACGCTGCAAAATCTACATGCAAGCAAATATTCTTGCACGCAGGTTTGGTTTTTGTTCAGATGAGGTGAAACTGGTTCTTTTTAAAACCTATTGTATACCTTTATACACTGCTCATTTACGGATAATTTATAGGAAACATCATTCAAGTCATGTCTAGCATTAAGCTCAGTTCTATTCGCTGTCAGTCACAGTTTAGAAGGCACTGGTACAGTAGTCTTTTTAAAGTCTGTACTCTTTGTACTTCTTTTAGTAGTTGTGTCTTATTGTTTTGTAACTTTTTGATTGTTTTTTCTTATTTATCTGTTTTCAACTGTCTTGTTTTATTTTATTTATTTTATTTTTGATGGACCATGAGTCTGGAATAAAGTCTTTGATTGATTGATTTATTGATTGATATAAAGGTCTACATTTAACCATGAGAAACTCCAGGTTAGCTGAGCAGTGTCTCCCAACAGTGACAGAATTCGTGCACCAAGCCTTGTTAATATAAATGCACACTCCCCCACCTCTGGTCTTACCGGAGTCATTAGCTGCTCTGTCTGCCCGCAGAGTGTGCCGTTCGGCCAGCTCGACAGCACCGTCAAGTAATTCAATTCAACTTTATTTATAATGCGCCACATCACAACAAAAGCCGTCTCATGGCGCCACACAAGTACTCCACTATGTAGCCATATTTCCGTGAAAATCATGATATTGCAGTTCATAAGTTTCTTATTGTTGGTGATCCAAAGCCGTAGCTCATCCATTCTGTTCGCCACTGACCGTACATTAGCGAGGAAAATGCTGGGTTGAGAAAGCCGGTGCGGTGTTAGCTTTAGCTTAGCTCTTAGGCCTCCGTGCTTCCCCCGCCTTTGTTTACGGTCTCTACGCCGCCTGCGAGCACTTCCGGTCGGCCGGGTAGCTTACCTAGCGTCGGGTGTTCTCCAGAGCTCAGGGATGAAACGTAGGTTGCTGATAAAAAGGTCGTTATTTTGTAATCCAATGTCCAAAAGTTCATTTCGGGTGTAGGATGTAAAAGCGAAGCTGTTCTGAACAAAGAGACCCGAAATGAGCAGAAATATCGCTGCTAATCCACAAAATCAGAAGAGACGCTGAGCCTTGCGTTGTGCAAGCGCCACCATCTGGTCTGAAAATTTTTGGAAGATAAAAAAAGCGGAATTCCGCAAATTAGCGGAAAAATCACATCCCTAAGCGAACACAGACGCCTCGTATCCTGCCAACTTGTGTTTTGCGTAACGTTACGCTTGATTTACGCCAGTTATGCTTGTTTTACGTAGCGGGAGGGAGAGGGTTGCGCCGCCTCCCTGTAACCATTTCCCACCCACTTCAAATGGGACCTAGTGCAGTGGAAAAACAAAGCGAGCCGAACTGTACTGTCCCGTACCAAACCATGCCATACTGACCCTAGCGGAAAAGCGCCTTAAGAGCACTGGCTGGCTGAATTTTTGTTCAAAGACACCTGAAATGGAAATCGTCCCATATTTTTTAGCAGATTCAACTATGGTATCAATATGAAAAGCCGTCATTACATTCGCAAGTTGTCACACGTACAAGATTTTCTGAGAGTTCAAACTCATCCCAGATTTTTCAAAGATAGAACTATTGTATCAATGTGTAACGTCACATGTACATCATTTCCTTTCCAAGTTATGTTTACAATGTTTTTGGAAAAACTGACCTCTGACCTTGAGTTCAAGATCACCCAAATTCAAATTCATCTGAGGTCAGTCATAGATGCAGCTATAGCATCAATATCAAAAGCCTCCCTCATTCGATTCAAGTTATCATGTTTACAAGAGTTATGGAAAAGCCTCCATCATTTCTTTCTGTCGTTATCATGCCCACAAGGTAGGTGTTGCTGCCCATCTGCCCATCCGCATCACAACAATACCCCATCAGCCTTTTAGAGGCTGAGGACAAAAATATTTGTCAGTAAGGGCTGCAACTAAAAATTATTTTTGTTGCTGACTTTTTTTTTTTTTTTTTTTTCGATCAGTCGACTAATCCTTTCGACATCTGTGTTTTTGTTCCATGTAGATTTATGACTTTTTTTCTTGCAAATTTGCAACTTTTTTCTGAGATTGGTGATTTTCCCCCGACTTCAAGATTTTTTTTCTAATTTTTCTCAGACATGCATCCTTTTTATAAGAAATATTTTTTTCCTCTTAAGTTCTCACTATTAATTACATTTTCTAGGAAATGTGCTACTTTTTCTTGTTTCATAAACTTGTGACAGATTTCTTGAGATGCTTGCTTTTGTCCTCAGAAATTTGTGATTAATTCTCCTGATAAGTTTGTGACTTTTTCATTCAAGTTTTTGATGTTTTTCCTTGAAAACGTGTAACTTTAGTTTGAGAAATTTGTGTTTTTTTCTTGTAAATTTGCAACTATTTCCAGTAATTTCCGTTTTTTTTAACTCAGATTTTTTTTTTACTTATGAGTTGGAAATGGGTGGAAAAGGGTGCATAGGCTATTAGTCATCAAATTAGTTGCTAATCAATTCTCTGTTGATTACGCAGCATTAATGTCAGTATCGTTACATTATCTGTTTTTCCCCATCTTCATTTATGTTACCATATCATCGTCATTCAGATTCTCAATTATGTATATCCTCTGGGTGTAGGCCAATTTCCCTCTTAAGAGTATTACTCCCAGGTTATTCCCCCTACAGAACCAGACTAATTCTACACTCAAAATAAGTCCAATAGAAAACATAATGTAACTTTATTGTGTTCTTATTAACAATAAGAGAGTCTGGTGGAGCGAGAAGACCGCATGACCACAAAGTTGCAAATCTGTAACACCTGTGTGATCCCCATCCTCCTTTACGGGTCCGAGACCTGGACCCTCTCCACCACAACCACCCACCATCTGGGTACAATCCATTAGACCTGCCTCCATAACATCCTCGGCATCTGATGTTTCCACTACACCACAAACAATGAGGTCTACAGGAGGGCTGGCTGTCCTATCCCCATCTTCTCCCTCATCAGAAGAGGGAGGCTGCGTCTCCTCGGCCACATGGCCAGGCTGGAAGACGGGACAGCGGCCAAGCAGGCCCTCTCCAACAGCGCCCGAACCCCCCTCCCCGCCCCCCCAAGGCTGGCATCGCCCCCGAGGCCGGCCCAGACTGCCCTGGACGACCCAGGTTGCAATAATTAGACCTCTGGCTGACCTCATCGTCCTAGCCCAAGATCACCCAGCCTTCAAACGACTGGCCGCAACGGTCACTTAAGTGGCCAGGCGAGGATTAAGTAAAGTAATTAACAATATGACGCCAGCTGCATAACAATAGTCTCTTGAGTTGCAGAGAAGTGTGAATTGAGAATAATATATGCTCCTTCCCACAAAATATTACGATTAAAGGCACGTAACAATTTTTTATGACTTACAAGACATATCAAGAGCAAAATCACTTAAAAGTATCATGTCTGTGTTTTTTTTACTGTGAAATTTTGGTTAAGCGCTGCTCCACCGCCCCTTGGTAAAAGCCAGGTTTAGACGGACCTGCTATAGTTACATCACTACAACAGGTCCGTAGTGTTGAGTCAATCAAGACTAAGAACGGTCTCTGGCCTTGGGAGAAGAGGGCAGAACCAGGGCTAACTCCAGTTCAGTTAGCATTTTTGGACAGCTGCTTTGAAAACTTGATCCAAACTAAGATGGGTTTTACCATTAAACTGCTTTTAAGGACCGATGCAGTTTCAGTCATTATCCTTGGCCCACCGTGCATACAACTGGGCATGCCCTTCAACTGTTAAGACTTTTTAATCACAGAATTTATCCTGTATAATAATGTAGCGCTAGACACCATTAGCCCTGTGGGATGTGGGTGGGCCTATTCACAAATCCTAGTGTTTGAAGGAGTAGGAAAAGTGAAAAGATTTTGACACGAAACTAAGACAATGTTAAGGTTTCTGTGGGAAATTTTCTAATTTCGCTTCTTAATTGGTCCAAAGATTTGCCAATAATTTACTGTTGTGGTGCAAGGGTGCCTACAGAACACATGCACAACAATGACAAATTATTTGCAAATCATTGGACCAATTAAGTGAAATTAGAAAATTTCCCACAGAAGCCTGAACGTTCCAGGATTCCCTGTCATAGTGGCCCCTACAGGGCAAAGGAGAAAGCCCATTTGCCAGGTGAAAAGGAAACATAATTTATTATGAAAAACATAAACGCAGCATGAGGCTGGAAAAAATAAACTATACAGCATGATAAATGGAGAAACAAACCTAAACCGTGACAAGCTGGACGTGAGAGGACTGTGAAAAAATAATCAACTCAACAGACATCAACAGCGCGGTGGCAGTGTGGTTAGCACTGCTGCAGCACAGCAACTCACCCTTAGCCGGGGGATCCTGGGTTCAATCTCAGCCCCAACAAACAGTGATCTGTGTAGTGTTTGCATGTTCTCCCCGTGTCTGCGTGGGTTTACTCCGGGATTTCTCCGGTTTCCTCCCACATGCCAAAAACATGCAAGTTAGGTCAACTGGCATCAAACTGGGGATTCTAAATTGTCCTTAGGTATGACTGTGAGAGTGAATGGTTGTCTGTCTCTCTGTGTTGGCCCTGCGATGGACTGGTGACCTGTCCAGGGTGTACCCTGCCTCTCACCCAAAGATGCTGGGATAGGCTCCAGCCCCCCGCGACCCGAAAAGGACTAAGCGGAAGAAGATTGATGGATAAACAGACATCAAAACAATCAACTTAATAGACTTCTTAACAGTAGCTCGCCACAACAGGAGCGAGGCGAGAGCTGGATATAAAGGACAGTTGGTAATCAACACAATCGGATAAAGCTGTGAATAATTAACAACACAAAAGGCCAATAATGAGAAGCATAAGTAACAGAGTGTTGACACTCAAAAATGGTGAGAGAGAACAGGACACAGATAATAACAGTAATGATAATAATGATAAGGAGTCCAAAAAAGGAACATAAAGTGTGAACAGAGGCTGCAGCCCTGCCCAGACCACTGCAGAACCCCCCCTTTAAGGAGAAGCCTCCAGACGACCCAAGGGTAACACCAACAAGAGGGAAAAAGAAAACCCAAAGCCCCACACAGGGTGGGTGGTGGGGGAAAAGGCCAGACAGGCCGAGACAAACTGTAACCTTCCCACAGCAAAGTCCAAAACCAACACTCTTCATGGGCCAATAAAGTTCAAGGCCCCAAGATCCAAAACGAAGCGGGTCAGGTGGTCTACCCAAGTCCATGGCCCACTTAATTGGAACAAACAATGGGTCAGGGGATCTACCAAAGCCCAACGGCCCTCGAACTGGAGAACAACATGGGTCCGGGGGTCTGCCCCAGTCCATGGGCCCCCAGACTGAGGAGCAAGATGAATCTGGCAGCCTCCCAGAGTCCCTAGACCACCAGACCATGGGATATGGTGGTTCAGGGGGTCTACCCAAGTCTACAGGCCCCCAAATCAGGAAACAAGATGTTACAGACAGTTGCTGAGGCACGGCGACCCCAGGTAATGATGATTTGAGTGCGCTGACCTGTAGGTGAGATGGCTGGGACACGCTGATCTCTGGATCAGATGACTGAAGCGCGCTGTCCTCATGTGCTGATGGTTTGAGCACGTTGACCTCTAGATGAAATGGCTGGGGAGCACTGACCTCTGGATCAGATGAGTGAAGTGCGCCATCCTCATGTGCTGATGGTTTGAGCGCACTGATTCCCGAATGAGACAACTGGGGTGCAATGACCTCAGGCTGAGACGGCAGGGGTGCATCCGACCCAGATGCCGCCACCGCAGACAGGGAAGAAGAGGTATGGGTAGAAGCAGGAATCACACCAAAACAGCCAGCAGAAGACCTTGGCGGGGAGAGCTCAGAAGCAGATGGACGCTGCAATTGGGTCTCCTCACCAGCAGTAAGACGAGACCTCTCTAACATACAGTGGGGCAAAAAAGTATTTAGTCAGCCACCAATTGTGCAAGTTCTCCCACTTAAAAGATGAGAGAGGTCTCCAATTTTCATCATAGGTATACCTCAACTATGAGAGACAAAATGAGAAAAAAAAATCCAGAAAATCACATTGAAGGATTTCTAATGAATTAATTGGTAAATTCCTCAATAAAATAAGTATTTGGTCACCTACAAACAAGCAAGATTTCTGGCTCTCACAGACATGTAACTTCTTCTTTAAGAGGCTCCTCTGTCCTCCACTCGTTACCTGTATTAATGGCACCTGTTTGAACTCATTATCAGTATAAAAGACACCTGACCACAACCTCAAACAGTCAGACTCCAAACTCCACTATGGCCAAGACCAAAGAGCTGTCAAAGGACACCAGAAACAAAATTGTAGACCTGCACCAGGCTGGGAAGACTGAATCTGCAATAGGTAAGCAGCTTGGTGTGAAGAAATCAACTGTGGGAGCAACTATTAGAAAATGGAAGACATACAAGACCACTGATAATCTCCCTCGATCTGGGGCTCCACGCAAGATGTCACCCCGTGGGGTCAAAATGATCACAAGAACGGTGAGCAAAAATCCCTGAACCACACGGGGGGACCTAGTGAATGACCTGCAGAGAGCTGGGACCTAAGTAACAAAGGCTACCATCAGTAACACACTATGCCGCCAGGGACTCAAATCCTGCAGTGCCAAACGTGTCCCCCTGCTTAAGCCAGTACATGTCCAGGCCCATCTGAAGTTTGCTAGAGAGCATTTGGATGATCCAGAAGAGGATTGGGAGAATGTCATATGGTCAGATGAAACCAAAATAGAACTTTTTGGTAAAAACTCAACTTGTCGTGTTTGGAGGAGAAAGAATGCTGAGTTGCATCCAAAGAACACCATACCTACTGTGAAGCATGGGGGTGGAAACATCATGCTTTGGGGCTGTTTTTCTGCAAAGGGACCAGGACGACTGATCCGTGTAAAGGAAAGAATGAATGGGGCCATGTATCATGAGATTTTGAGTGAAAACCTCCTTCCATCAGCAAGGGCATTGAAGATGAAACGTGGCTGGGTCTTTCAGCATGACAATGATCCCAAACACACGGCCCAGGCAACGAAGGAGTGGCTTCATAAGAAGCATTTCAAGGTCCTGGAGTGGCCTAGCCAGTCTCCAGATCTCAACCCCATAGAAAATCTTTGGAGGGAGTTGAAAGTCCGTGTTGCCCAACGACAACCCCAAAACATCACTGCTCTAGAGGAGATCTGCATGGAGGAATGAGCCAAAATACCAGCAACAGTGTGTGAAAACCTTGTGAAGACTTACAGAAAACGTCTGACCTCTGTCATTGCCAACAAAGGGTGTATAACAAAGTATTGAGATGAACTTTTGTTTTTGACCAAATACTTATTTTACAGAGGAATTTACCAATTAATTCATTAAAAATCCTTCAATGTGACTTCCGGTTATGGCTGCCACGTAGGACGGACGTGTCTCGCTCTGCTCTGCTCCTGGAGAAAAAAAATCGGCAAATAACTCTCTCATTTGGGACAGAACGTATCCCAGCATTTGGGCGAGGATATGTCGGCGAAGCCTAAGGCTGGAAAACCAGGAAAAGGAAAAAGCGAGCCGCCGAAACAGTCCAAATTAACGGACTTTCAGGTCTGTGACGCAGCAAACAAAACTCCATATATGGCGGAGGAAGCTGGCGGCGGTGCGATGTTTGCGGGGAATGGCGCAGATGCGCTGATGGCTGCCATGAGTTCAATGAGAGCGGACTTTTCCTCTAGATTTGATGGGATTATGACAGCGTTGGAAGGAATAAGAAAGGAATTGGGTGACTGTGTAGAACGAACGGCGCAGATGGAGCTCCGTCTCGCTAGTGCTGAAGATGACGTCACCCGTCTTCAATTAAAGGTGCGCACTTTGGAAAAAAAAAATAAATCTCTGGAAGATAATATTTTGGATTTGGAATCTCGGTCGAGACAGAATAACTTGAGGCTGGTGGGTCTTCCAGAGGAATCAGAAGGTCGGGACGTATGTTCCTTTCTGGAAAAGTGGATTCCGGAGGTGCTGGGCAGCGAGGAGTTGCAATCAGCAGTGGTTCTGGAAAAAGCACATCGTATTGGCCCACGGAGAGATAAGGGACCGCCGAGGACCTTAATTATGAAGTTTCTTAGCAACAGAGACAGGATGAAGATCTTCAACGCTGCACGTGCTAAAGGAGAGATTAAACACCAGGACCAGCAGGTGCGGTTCTACCCAGATTTGGCCACAGGAATCCAGCAATTGAGGAAGCAGTTTGATCCCATACGTAAGGAGCTGCGCAACCTTGGGATTCGTCATGGTGTAATCTATCCTGCGAGACTGCTGACCACGTATGAGGGCAGAACCCACATCTTCAAGACCCCAGAGGAGGCGCAGGAGTTCATCAAGAAGATCAAAGAAGAAGAAGAGACTGGTGGGAGCTAAGCATGAACAAAATATAAGGTAGAATAATTAAGCATTTGCACAGGCATCTGACTGACTTGAAGTAAATAGTAAGTTTACAAAATATAGATTGTATTATATATTAAAAAAACAAAACAAAAACAAAACAAACAAAAAAAAAAACTATGATGTACAAAGTTGTTAAAAATTTTGGAGTTAAGTTGGAAAACTACAGAGGAGAGTTAATGTTACGTCATTAATTCAATTCAATTCAATTCAATTCAACTTTATTTATATAGCGCCATTTCACAACAACAGTCATCTCATAGCACTATCAACTGTAGGGAGGACCCCCACAGTTGCAGAAAGACCCCAGCAATCAGGCGATCCCCTGTGAGCAAGCACTTGGCGACGGTGGAGAGGAAAAACTCCCTTTTAACAGGAAGAAACCTCCAGCAGAACCAGGCTCAGGGAGGGGCAGTCATCTGCTGCGACTGGCTGGGGGGTGAGGGGATAGAGAAGAAGAAAAGAACAGACATGTAGAGAGCAAACAGCACGATGGGGACTCAATCTATGGGAGAGAACAAACAAATGTTAATGACCAGCAAAAAAAAAATATTTCATAGAGAGTGAGGAAAGGAGTGAGGCCCAGTGCATTACTGGAGGTCCCCCGGCTGACTAAACCTATTAGCAGCATAACTAAGGGAGGGTTCAGAAAACACATGATCCCTCCCTAATTGTAGGCTATATCAAAAAGGTAGGTTTTAGCCCTATTCTTAAAAACAGAGATCGAGTCTGACTCCCGAATCCAGATTGGCAGCTGATTCCACAGGAGAGGAGCTTGATAACTGAAGGCTCTGCCTCCCATTGTACTTTTGGAGATTCTAGGTATTACAAGTAAACCTGCATTTTGGGAGCGTAGTGCTCTGTTAGGATGATACGGTAGTATCAGATCTTTTAAATAAAAAGGAGCCTGATTGTTTAGAGCTTTGTAAGTAAGAAGAAGGATTTTAAACTTAATTCTAAACTCTATGGGAAGCCAATGAAGGGAGGCCAGAACCGGAGAGATATGATCTCTCTTTCTAGTACCTGTTAAAACTCTTGCTGCAGCATTTTGGATCAGCTGAAGACTTTTTAAAGATGTTTTAGGACAACCTGATAATAAAGAATTACAATAATCTAATCTCGAGCTAACAAAAGCGTGGATCAGCTTCTCAGCATCACTCTGAGACAAGATGCTCCTAATCTTGGCAATATTACGCAAATGATAGAAGGCAGTCTTAGAAACAAATTTAATATGTGAATTGAAGGACAAATCCTGATCAAAAATAACTCCAAGGTTCCTCACAGAGCTATTAAGAGAAAGAGTAACTGCATCCAAACTGAAAGTTTGATTTGGAAAGGAATTTCTAAGGTTTTTTGGACCAACAAGAATGACTTCAGTCTTATCTGAATTTAATAGCAGGAAATTACAAGTCATCCAAACTTTGATTTCCTTAAGACAGGCTTCTAACTTGGCTAATTGATTAGTATCATCTGGCTTCATTGACAGGTATAATTGTGTGTCATCTGCATAACAGTGAAAATGTATACAGTGCTTTCTAATAATGTTGCCTAACGGAAGCATATATAAACTAAAAAGAGTAGGGCCAAGCACAGATCCCTGTGGAACTCCATGACTAAGCTTTGAGCTGAGAGAAAACTCATCATTTACATGAACAAACTGGAACCTATCAGATAAATAAGATCTAAACCACTGCAACGAAGTTCCATTAAGTCCAACATAGTGTTCTAATCTATCAAGTAGAATATTATGATCAATAGTATCAAAAGCTGCACTAAGATCTAAAAGGACAAGTACAGAAACTAGTCCATTATCAGATGCAATGAGGAGGTCGTTAGTGACCTTCACCAAGGCTGTTTCAGTGCTATGATGGATTCTAAACCCAGATTGAAACTCCTCAAATAAACCATTTCCCTGCAGGTGGTCAAATAATTGCATAGCAACAACTCTTTCTAAGATTTTTGAAATGAAAGGGAGATTAGAGATTGGTCTATAGTTAGCTAAAGCTCCTGGATCTAGCGTTGGCTTTTTGAGTAAGGGTTTAATTACAGCCGTTTTAAAAGCCTGCGGTACATGGCCTAAAGTTAATGAAGAATTGATTATATGAAGAATAAAGCTACCAATAAGTGGGAAGACTTCTTTAAATAACCTGGTAGGAATAGGGTCTAAAAGACAAGTTGAAGGTTTGGATGAGGAAACTATTTTGTCTAACTCACAAAGGTCGATTGGAGTAAACTCATCAAGACAGACATCAATAGAAGGAGTTGTAGTAGTTACAGTATTTAAGTTAACTGTGGGAAGAATCTGATTGATTTTATCTCTGATGGATGAAATTTTATTATTGAAAAAGTTCATAAAGTCCTGACTAGTAAGCTCTAAGGGGATGCTAGGATTGACAGAGTCCTGACTCTTTGTCAACCTGGCTACAGTACTGAAAAGAAACCTGGGATTATTCTTGTTCTCTTCTATTAATGCAGAGTAATAACTCGTTCTAGCTTTTCTAAGAGATTTTTTATAAATTAAAAGATGATTTCTCCAAGCTAAATAGATTTCATCTAAATTAGTAGAGCGCCATTTTCTTTCTAATTGACGAGTCTTCTGTTTTAAGCTACGAGTTTCTGTGTTGAACCAAGGAGTTAAAAATCTCTGATTAGACTTTTTCTTTTTTAAGGGGGCCACCAAGTCTAGAGCCTGATGTAGAGAAGCTGAAACACTATCCACCATGTTATCAATTACAGAAGGAGCAAGCTGTCTATAGCTTATTTCCGTTGTGTTGACACATGGCATAGAGGAAACAATCTGCATAAATTTGGAAACAGCATCATCTGAGAGGCATCTACTGTGATAATATTTTTCTTTAGGAGCCAAATAGTCAGAAATAGTAAAATCAAAGGTTAACAGACAATGGTCTGACAGTACAGGGTTATGAGGAGACACTACAAGATTTTCTATTTCTATGCCATATGTCAGAACAAGGTCCAATGTATGGTGGAGGTAATGAGTAGAATTTCCTACTTTCTGAGAAAACCCAATCGAGTCTAATATTGAATTAAAAGCCACATTAAGGCAGTCACTATCTACATCCACATGTATATTAAAGTCCCCTACTATAATTATTCTATCAGATTTCAGCACTAAATCAGCTAAGAAATCAGGAAATTCGGATAAAAATTCTGAATAGGTTGATGGGGGACGATAAACTATGGCAAATAAAATTGGGTTTAACCTGGAATTGCTAAAGTGCCCAATACTGAGGACCAGGCCCTCAAAGGAATTATAACATGTTTTTTGCTTTACATTAACTAGTAATTTGGAATGGTAAATTGCTGCTACTCCTCCTCCACGACCAGAACTTCTGGGATTTTGACAGTTTAAATAACCAGAGGGAGTTGATTCATTTAAACCAACATAATCCTCTTGTCCTAACCAAGTCTCTGTAAGGGAAATTAAATCAATCTGATGATCAATTAACAGATCATGGACTAACAGAGACTTGGGAGTTAGAGACCTAATATTTAATAAACCACATTTAATTTTTAAATTATGAGGAGGAACAGAGGCCAAATCATTCAATTTAGAGGCTTTATGTTTAATTTGAGTTTTACCAATATTTTGCTTTATCAGCAGTAGAGTTAGGGTGATTGGGAGGATGAAGAAGGAGTGGCTTAGGCTGTTCCCCGTGGGTGTGGAACAGTCGATGGCTATATCGGGAGACAGAATTTTTCTTTTGATTTTGGGGGGTTTGCCACAAGTGTGGGAAGGGGAAATTTGTTTGTGTGTAGTTTGTAGGATGAATGTTCAACCACTCATGTTTTTGCTTCTCTGTATGAGCATGTTTACACTGCAAGGTAATCCCAAACTCTCTATTGATCATGGACCAAAGTGTTAATCTTAATTTAACTTCATGGAATTGCAGAGGTCTACAAAATTTAAAAAAACTTAAACAAGTTATGAATAAAATAAAGGACATGGGTTCAAGAATTGTGTTTTTACAAGAAACTCATCTGATAGAGGAGGATGTTAAAAGAATTAGGAGTAGATGGCAGGGAAGTGTATTCACCTCTTCATTTTCATCCCGAGCCAGGGGAGTTATGACTCTCATACATAAATCAGTTCCTTTTCAGGTGAAAAATGTAATTGGAGACAAATTTGGAAGATATGTAATCATTCAAGGTTCTTTGCTATTAGAAAATATAAATCTTGTGAACTTATATGGTCCCAATATAGATGATCAGAAGTTCTTTGCTAATTTATTTCTCATCTTATCATCACTTACAGGGCAACATATAATAGCAGGGGATTTTAATTGTACATTGAATCCAGGTGTGGATAGATCAACAGGACTGGATTGTACGCACATTGGATGTAGGATGACTATTAATCATTTTATGAAAGAATTGAGATTGTTAGATATATGGAGAGAAATGAAACCACAAGTTAAAGCCTATTCTTGTTATTCCAGTACCTACAAGACATTCTCACGTATTGATTATTTTTTGATTTCCACAGAATTAAGGTCCAAGATTCAAAACTGCTTTTATGATAACATCGTGATTTCTGATCATGCACCCTGTTGTCTAATATATGTAGATAAAAAATTGACAAAGGAATCAGGTAGATGGCAATTTCAGCATAAATGGCTTCAGGATGAGGAATTTGTCAAGTATATAGAAAAACAGATAGACGAGTTCTTTGACATCAATACTACACAAACATCAGCATGTGTAAAGTGGGAGGCTTTCAAAGCTTTTATTAGGGGACATATTATTAGTTATACAGGATCAAAATCTAAGAAGACTCGAGAGGAGAGAGCTAAATTGGAACATAAAATAAAAAGTCTTCAGGAAAAAGTGTATGCAGGAAGTGACCCAAGGTTGGAGAATGAATTACTGATTTTGAGAGCTGAATACGACAAAAAATCAGCGAATAGAGCTGCCTCGAGTCTTCTAAGATTGAAACAATCTTTTTATGAACAAGGTGAAAAATCAAGAAAATTATTAGCATGGCAGATTAAACAATTGGAAATTAAAACACCAATTACCAGTATTATAAGTAAAGGACAGGTAGTTATAGATCCTTTAGAAATTAATAGAGCCTTTAGAGATAACTATGAAAAATTATATGATACCAAAAATGAACCTGATTTAACAAAACTAAATGGGTTTTTGAACGAACTATCTATACCGTGTATACCAAATGAAAACAGGGAGATATTGGAGTCTAAAATTAGTCAAGAAGAAGTTGGGCTAGCCATTGATAATATGAAATCAGGAAAAAGTGCAGGACCAGATGGTCTTCCAGTTGACCTTTATAAAAAATTTAAGAATAAATTAATAAAACCTTTTTTGGAAATGGTTTTAGAAGCATTTCAAAATAATAATTTACCATCATACATAAATAATGCCTTAATTATACTGCTGCCAAAACCAGGTAAGCCCTCTAATAAATGTGAAAATATGAGACCAATAAGCCTATTAAACGCCGACCTTAAGATAATCTGTAAAATTTTAGCAAGACGAATACAAGAAATTTTACCAAATATTATTAATCGAGATCAGAATGGCTTTATAAAGGGTAGACAAGGCTTCCATAATGTAAGAAGACTATTTAATATTATTTATTTTAATAAAGAAGCACCGGATACAGCTCTCCTATCATTGGACGCCGAAAAGGCCTTTGATAGAGTTGAATGGCCCTTTCTTTTTGAAGTCCTACAAAGGTTTGGACTTGGAAATAATTTCATAAAATGGGTTCAAATAATATACAATAATGCTACAGCAGAAATCCTAACAAATAACAATATTTCAAAACCAATAAAAATCAATAGAGGATGTCGACAAGGCTGTCCACTTTCACCTTTACTGTTTACTATGGCAATTGAACCTTTAGCGATAGCGATACGTTTACATTCACAAATATATGGAATTAAAGTTGGACCAACAGAACATAAAATCTCCCTGTACGCCGATGATATAATTTTGTTTATGTCGAATCTAAAAAAATCAATTCCAACCTTGTTGAATTTAATAAAGAATTTTGGGGAAATATCAGGATATAAAATAAATAAAACTAAATCTTCAATATTAATGCTAAATGAGACCCAGAGAAATTACCCAGCCCCTGAGGTAAATCAATTCAATGTTGTAAATCAGTTTAAATATTTAGGAATCCAAATTATGCCTAAGCTAGAATCAGTCGCCAGTGTCAACTATGAAGCCTTAATGTCAGATATCAATGAGTTAACTCAGAGATGGATGTCACTACCAATGTCGATGATCGGGAGAATCAATATACTTAAAAGTAATATTTTACCTAAAATACTTTATTTATTTCAATACATTCCCTTATCACCACCTTTAGATCTATTCTCAAGAATAAAAAAAAGTTAGTGGAATTTATATGGAACAACAGGAGGGCTAGATTACGTTTGTCTTTATTATATTTACCATTTGATCGTGGAGGTCTGAAATGTCCAAATTTTATGTTGTATTATTGGTCGGCACAACTGAGGTCTATGACATATTATTTTTCATCAAATGATCTCCCTCACTGGACTGAAATGGAATCATACAATTTACCTTTACCTCTTCCCATATTCATATACTCAGATTCGGCAAAAAAATTACAAAAACAAGTTAAAAATCCATTTGTAAAGCATATGATCAAAATATGGTGTGAAGCTAAAAACTATTTAAAAGAACCACTGTTATTGTCACAATTTAGTCCAATATGGGGTAATCAATATTTTAAACCAGGGAGAGCGGACGCTGTATTTAAAGTATGGAATTTAAAAGGGATACAAAAGATTCAGGATTTATATTTGCCATGTGCAGACAACATAATGTCTTTTGAAGAGCTGAGGATCAAATTTAATCTCAATAGAACACATTTTTTTAAATATCTTCAACTTAGAAACTTTATTCGATCAAATCAAAATAAAGCTCTCACTCGACCTATTTATTCATCCTTGGAAAAAATGATGATGAAAGATAGTAAAAGAAAGGGTATTATTTCAGAGTTTTATAACTCATTGACACTATCTTCAAGTGAAAATTCACTGAAAAGATTAAACTACTGGAAAGAAGACCTGCAAATTGAAATTTCAGAGGAACAATGGGAATTGGCTTGTACAGAAGCTCAAACCAAATCAATAAATGCACGCCTTAAATTGATACATTTCAAATGGTTAATGCGGATGTATGTTACACCGGAGGAGTTAAATAGATATAACAAAAATATACCAGATACATGCACAAAATGCATGGAAAGTAAAGGAACCCTATTTCATTGTTTATGGGAATGTAGATTAATAAGAATGTTTTGGGAGGAGGTGAGGGTAACAATTGAAAAAATAATCTCAAAACAAATCATATTGAATCCTAAACTGTTTTTGTTGGGTCTGTACCCAGAAAAGCATAATTTCAATAAAAGTGAAAGAACATTCATAGACCTCAGTTTGCTTAATGCCAAAAAATGTATTGCACTATTATGGAAAAAGACTCATAGACCAGATGTGACTCAGTGGTTAAGACAGATGTTAACAAACCTTCCATTAGAAAGAATAACATATATACTGAAATCAAAGGAAATTGTGTTTGAGAATATATGGAGACCTTTTATTGATTATGTAAAAAATTTAAACATAACTCTTGAAGAAGAAGGTGAATGATGTGTGTGGACCTTGTAAATTCCAAACTGGTGAACATAATATGTATACTAATGTATTGGATTGTCTAGACTAAACAGAGGAGCATTGTTGAAGACTTGATTTTGTTGGTGGTTGTTGGTGTTTTTAGGGTATTTTTTTTTTTTTGTAGTACTTTAGTGTTAGTGTTTGATTGTTTGTATCATGTTTGTTAAAAAAAAAAAAAAGGTTCAATAAAGATATTGTGGAAAAAAAAAATCCTTCAATGTGATTTTCTGGATTTTTTTTCCCTCATTTTGTCTCTCATAGTTGAGGTATACCTATGATGAAAAGTGGAGACCTCTCTCATCTTTTAAGTGGGAGAACTTGCACAATTGGTGGCTGACTAAATACTTTTTTGCCCCACTGTAGATATTAAGAAAACAAAGAAGAGGACTTGCCTTAACTCCTGCTCCTCCACTGGCGAGGAACTCGGTGCTGCTGATGTTGAAATGACGGCCTCAAGAGGAGCAGTCTCTACAGGAGCATGCACGTGAGGCGGAGCAGTCTCTGATGAAGCGTGAGCATGAGGTGGAACAGTCTCCGCTGAAACATGCACATGAGGCAAAACAGTCGTTGCTAAAGCGTGCATGTGAGGCGGAACAGTTACTGCTGGAGCATGCACGTGGAGAGGAGCAGTAGCGGCGCTTGAGTTCACCTCCTCCATTATGGACCCAACTGAGGTGGCGATGACCTCGGGGAGACAAGGGGTTAAGATGAGTGGTGGAATAAACAACGGGGCGGCAGCAGAAAAAATATTTGAGGGCTCAGCAGCAAGAGGCGGCAGCTGAGTCTCCTCAGTGAAGACAAGACCTCTCACTATTAGGTGTTAAAAAATGAGAAAATGGTATTTGCCTTGTCGTTGCCGCTGAGGCCATCGCTGCTGTTGAATCCGCTGCTGGAGAACAAGACGAGTCACTCTCGGTGGCTACGGTGACCATTTGGCACAAAGCTGTAGCGCAGTAGGGAGCAGCTGGAGAGAAAAACGCCGGGGCCAGGGGATGCTTATTCATCGGTACAGGCTTCGGCGCAGATGGTGCCTATGTCTTCAGCCTGTGGAGTGGCTGTAGGACTGGGATTGGAGCTGGAGCGGACACCGGAGGGTGGCGAGGAGAGGAGGACGCCGGAGGCCGGGGACCAAGTCGCACAGCATGTTGACGGCCCGCAGATCTTTCTCCTTCTGCCTCCTCCTTCTCCTGTTCCCTTTGCCCGCTGGGTCCAGAGTTGGTGGCGATCTTCTGTCATAAGTGCATTTTCCCCTAGTACCTACTTAGCCCTACTCACCTCAACTCGGCATGCTTTGTAGGCTTTTCCATTAGTACCTGGTACTAAAATCAAGTACGAAAATCGTGCCTGCGCCATTTGAGTTCCAACCGAGTTCCAATCTTCCTCTGCAAGTTACTTTTCCCTTCAGCGCTCACAGAGTGATTTCGGCTCTGGAGTGCTTTTCTGTTAGTTACTTGAAGTTTGTATTTTTGTGTACTGTGCACAGTTTTGTTTTTTGTGTTTGCCTTTGTTAATAAATCATCACAACTGCAGTTCAGCGCCTGGGTCTGTCTTTTTGCCCCGGAGGGGCCAACTATGACAAAGAGTGCTGACACTACAAGTAAACACAAAAAATGATAAGAGAGAGCAGGACACAGATAATAACAGTAACAACAATAGTGATAATGAGTCCAAAAAAGGAACACAAAGTGTGAACAGAGGCTGCAGCCCTGTCCAGACCACTACAGCCCCATGTTGGAGACCCCTGCTGTAAGACATAGGGATGTGATTTGGGGTTGGGGAAATTATCTGAAAATTTAGCAGGGGGTCTGGGAGACGCAGTCCCCCAGCGGGGTCCGGGGCAGAGCCCCGGTGGGGAGGGGCAAGGGGGGCAAAGCCCCCCGAAGCTCCTGGGTTTTTATGATTTTTAAGTACCAGAACTGTGCTTAAAAGACACAAACAGCTGAATGTCACTTATTACTGTATAATATTGACTTACGTTCCAAGAAGATAGCATTCCTAAAACATTCCAACAAGCATTATCCATCACATGTGTGGTGTTAAAAATATTTTTTAAATAAAGTCCAAAACATCTTCAGCAGGCAAGATGAAGAAAAGTGAAAAGTGAACTCCTGTGGCAGATATAAAGGTCTACATTTAACCATGAGAAACTCCAGGTTAGCTGAGCAGTGTCTCCCAACAGTGACAGAGTTCGTGCACCAAGCCTTGTTAATATAAATGCACACTCCCCCACCTCTGGTCTTACCGGAGTCATTAGCTGCTCTGTCTGCCCGCAGAGTGTGCCGTCCGGCCAGCTCGACAGCACCGTCAAGTAATTCAATTCAATTCAGCTTTATTTATAATGCGCCACATCACAACAAAAGCCGTCTCGTGGCGCCATACAAGTACTCCACTATGTAGCCATGTTTCCGTGAAAATCATGATATTGCAGTTCATAAGTTTCTTATTGTTGGTGATCCAAAGCCGTAGCTCATCCATTCTGTTCGCCACTGACCGTACATTAGCGAGGAAAATGCTGGGTTGAGAAAGCCGGTGCGGTGTTAGCTTTAGCTTAGCTCTTAGCCCGCTGCGCTTCCCCCGCCTTTGTTTACGGTCTCTACGCCGCCTGCGAGCACTTCCGGTCGGCCAGGTAGCTTACCTAGCGTCGGGTGTTCTCCAGAGCTCAGGGATGAAACGTAGGCTGCTGATAAAAAGGTCGTTATTTTGTAATCCAATGTCCAAAAGTTAATTTTGGGTGTAGGATGTAAAAGCAAAGCTGTTCTGAACGAACAGACCCGAAATGAGCAGAAATATCGCTGCTAATCCGCAAAATCTGAAGAGACGCTGAGCCTCGCATTGTGCAAGCGCCACCATCTGGTCTGAAAATTTTTGGAAGATAAAAAAAGCGGAATTCCGCGAATGAGCGGAAAAATCACATCCCTAAAGACAATTAAAGTTTTGTTGTTTTTTTTTTTTAAATTAAAAAAAGGGCATAAGATACAATTTCAGACAAAATTGCCCAGAGGGGAGCTGCAGCTGGGGGAATTATCCAGGGGTGGGGGATTATTCCTAGGGGGATTTGCCCAGGGGAAATTAGTGGGAAGAATTGTTTGGGAGAAATGGCCAATGCCATATTCAAATATGGTTGTGGAATTGGAGCCTATCCCAGAGGTGACTTGTATCTGTGATAGTTTGACTTAACTTTCAACTTTTTCCCTAGGTCTTGTAAACTTGTGCTCCCCCCCCCCCAAAGGTCTTGCCTCTCACAAATTGGAACATTTTTTTCTGCATGCATGCTAGATAATATCTTTTACATTCAAGTTACAATATTTCTTTAATCAAAAAACAAGATAATAAAAATGGATGTCTGGCCCCTGGGCCCTGGCCCTGGCCCTTTTGCTGCCTCTCAGTAAGACTGAATTTGACACCCTCTGCCCTGGACCACAATCAGCACTGTCTACTCTTTAAAGGGCCATTTTGAACAATTTCTGAAAAAAAAATATGCACGAAGCTACAAAACATCCTTAAAATGAAGGTAAAAGAGCACTGTTTATCTCCTTTAAAAGTTTCTTGAAAGTTTTTATCAAAGCCAATGGTTACGGGGAACCACAGTTTGAAGACCCCTGCCCTAGACAGACTATACTAGTCCATTACAACACATCAAGACAGACAACCGCACACTTTCACATCCACATCTACAGCTAATTTAGAATGACCCATTATCCTAACACGCAGATGTTTGGAATGTTAGAAGAAATTTACAGAAAAGAAAAAAATGCAGCATTGCTTATTTAACTAGAAAAGCACTCAGAGAGCGCAGACCTCCGCCAAGCGCCACAGTTCCCCCCATACAGTGTTTGTGTGTACGTTGTCAGATTCCTTGACCATGAAAACATCTGAGTAGCAATTGGATTCACAATGATAGGATTAGTGGTTCAGTAGTAAAAGCATTACCTCCTTGGCGGAGGTAATAAACTGAAGTGTTGGTGTTGTGTCCATGTCCTGCATCTGCAAACTCCCAGGCTGGGGGTGTTGCAATTGAATGAACGAATGAATTAATCTTTATTTCGAATAGATTAAGAGTACAGGTTAAAAGAAAGTGAATAATATAACAAAGGGGGTAATAAAATCCAACAAGGTCAAATTAGACAATAGCTCCTCTGATTATACAGTTCAACATAAGTTATCCGAAATATGTGATGGCTGAATCTGCAGCTTATATTGCCCACCCATGTTCCATCCAAGAATTCAAAAGAAAAAAAAGAAGTCATGACACAACTGCGTACAACCCACAGGCCAATGGGTTATGTGAGCGTTTTAGATCACTGAAAGCAGCACTGAGGGCTTCACTGACGGATGCCAATTAGGTAGACGGGTTGGCGTGGGTTTTATTCAAAAATCAAACGTTTATTTCAAACTCAGGGTTCATATTAAATGCAGAACTAAAAGGAGTAGAAAATAAATAAATAAATAAAAGTATATACAGATCAGCAGACAGTCGGCGGTCTTCTAACAACAATAACATACAATACTGGACTCAGTATAAAATGGAACGCCACCACTTCCAAATGCTGAAGTGTGAGTGACGAGTTGACAATTGCTGATATAAGATGATTGTTACATGGCAGCAACCTTGTCATCAAACTGTAAACATCGTTACGTATCAACTCGCCAAAAGACGGAATGTTCACAGACACAGACATCTTGCTTGCAGTCGACCTTCGTGGTACATCTAATCTTTATCTTTATTGGGGTTGCGCTCCGCGGCCAAAGATGATTTGGAAAATTCCCCGGCAGAGAGCTTCTTTTTGCGGAGCTACTATGGCTGACCGGGGAATTTCTGCCAAATAATCCAGCGGCGGACAGCTGGCTGTCTGAGCTTTTGCAGCGTTGCGCAAACACAGGAACACAGCACGCTGCCGAGCAGCTGGTTTTTGCGCAGCGCCCATGGCTGCCCGGGGAATTTCTGCCAAATAATCCGGCGGCGGACAGCTGCCCGCCTCAGCTTTTGCAGCGTCGCGCAAACACAGGCACGGTGTTTTCCGCGTGCTTTTGTGCCTAAAACGTTGAAGAAGGCGGAGTTTATGTTGGTCAGACACGATGACCAGCGCCCTCCATTGCGCCTGCGCACATGTTGAAAATAGCCGTATGTCACAGTGTTAAAGAATGCTTTAAAAAATTCCTGTATCCAGACGGTGATCCGGATCATCCCCAAAATTTAATCAGTTCTTCCTTGTACCATTTCCAACAACGCCTGAAAGTTTCATGGAAATCCGTCCAAGACTTTTTGAGTTATCTTGCTAACCAACAGACAGACAGACAGACAGACAGACGAACAAACAGACAAACCCCGGCAAAAACATAACCTCCTCCTGGCCTTTCGGCCTGGCGGAGGTAATAATGGGGAAAAGAAAACAATATCTAGCATTAGTGTAATTATAATATATTAAAAAGTAAGCAGCATTTTATGAATCAATATTTTTTGATGCCTAATGCTGAAAATTAAATGGCACAATATCTTTTAACACTTTATCTAAGCCAAATAATCTTTGCAATCATCAAATAATGTATATCTGTAATAAATAAGTTTATTAAAACAGCCGCTACATTTAATTCAGTTTATCCTGAAAAGGGCACGAAAGTGTTGCACCAATATTTAACACTTCACATCCAAGTATGATTACATTACTAAACACCAGGTCAGCGAAAAAATGCAGAACTAACACATTGAGATCAATAGTAAAATGAGGCTGGAAACTGACAAATACATTTTTATTTTTAGCTCACTGCAGAAAAGGCAAAATCAGATACTGCCATCATCTGTTCATTGACAATTTGCAAGAATTGTTCATCTAGCTAGGCAATTGTCCAGTTGCTCACCAAACTCAGCGATATTAGGAAAAAAATGCAATATACAATGCTGTTGTTGTTAAATATGATATGACTTACAATATCTAAACAAATACTTAAGTATACCATGTTAATGTTATCACATCCCATGCACCAGAATTTCTTCCTTCTGCATTTTTCTTGCAATTTTGCAACTTCTTATAAATTTGAGACTTTTTCATAGAAATTTGACCTTTTCCTTGTAAACTTGCTCCTTTTACCTTCTAAATTTGTGATATTCTCCTTGTTCATTTGTGACTTTTCTTATAAATATGTGACTTTTTTGAAAATGTGACTTTCTTTATACATTTTTTTGATTTTGATTTGGTACTATTTATTTCGAACAAGACAAAAATAAAAACAAGAACATAAAAAATTCAAATGCAGTCAGAAAAAGGAACAAGATTGAAGCAAAAGCTTATCTCGTCCTATTCCATCATTAACTAATTAAAGGATTAAGTGGAAGAAGATGGATGGATGGACATACCTATATACCTGCATATACATATACACATACATACATACAGTGGTGTGAAAAAGTGTTTGGCCCCTTCCCGATTTCTCTTTTTTTTTGTATGTTTGTCACACTTAAATGTTTCGGTTCATCAAACCAATTTAAATATTAGACAAAGATAACACAAGTAAACACAAAATGCAGTTTTTAAATGAAGGTGTTTATTATTAAGGGGGAAAAAAATCCAAACCTACATGGCCCTGTGTGAAAAAGTGATTGCCCCCTGAACCTAATAACTGGATGGGTCACCCTTGGCAGCAACAACTGCAATCAAGCGTTTGCGATAACTGGCAATGAGTCTTTGACAGCGCTGTGGAGGAATTTTGGCCCACTCATCTTTACAGAATTGTTCCAATTCAGCCACATTGGAGGGGTTTTGAGCATGAACTGCTTTTTTAAGGTCATGCTACAGCATCTCAGTCGGATTCAGGTCAGGACTTTGACTAGGCCACTCCAAAGTCTTCATTTTGTTTTTCTTAAGCCATTCAGAGGTGGACTTGCTGGTGTGTTTTCAATCATTGTCCTGCTGCAGAACCCAAGTGCGCTTCAGCTTGAGGTCACATACAGAGATAGCTGGACATTCTCCTTCAGGATTTTTTGGTAGACAGCGAAATTCATGGTTCCATTTATCACAGCAAGTCTTCCAGGTCCTGAAGCAGCAAAACAGCCCCAGGCCATCACACTACCACCACCATATTTTACCGTTGGTATGATGTTCCTTTTCTGAAATGCTGTGTTACTTTTACGCTGGATGTAATGGGACACACACTTTCCAAAAAGTTCAGCTTTTGTCTCGTCAGTCCACAGGGTATTTTCCCAAAAGTGTTGGGGATCATCAAGATGTTTTCTGGCAAAACTGAGACGAGCCTTTGTGTTCTTTTTGCTCAGCAGTGGTTTTCGTCTTGGAAGTCTGCCATGCAGGCCATTTTTGCCCAGTCCCTTTCTTATGGTGGAGTCATGAAAACTGACCTTAACTGAGGCAAGTGAGGCCTGCAGTTCTTTGGATGTTGTTGTGGGGTCTTTTGTGAGTCGTCGCTGTGCTCTTGGGGTAATTTTGGTCGGCCGGCCACTCCTGGGAAGGTTCACCACTGCTCCATGTTTACACCATTTGTGGATGATGGCTCTCACTGTGGTTCGCTGGAGTCCCAAAGCTTTAGAAATGGCTTTATGACCTTTTCCAAATTGATAGATCTCAATTACTTTGTTTCTCATTTGTTCCTGAATTTCTTTGGATCACAGCATGATGTCTGGCTTTTAAGGACCTTTTGGTCTACTTCATTTTGTCAAGCAGATCCTATTTAAGTGATTTCTTGATTGAGAACAGGTATGGCAGTAATCAGGCCTGGGTGTGGCTAGAGAAATTGAACTCAGCTTTCCAAAGATGCGATAAACCACAGTTAATTTATGTTTTAACCGGGGGGGGGGGGGGTGTCACTTTTTCCACACAGGGCCATGCAGGTTTGGATTTTTTTTTTTTACCCTTAATAAACACCTTCATTTAAAAACTGCACTTTGTGTTTACTTGTGTTATCTTTGTCTAATATTTAAATATGTTTGATGATCTGAAACATTTAAGCGTGACATACAAAAAAAATGAGAAAATGCTTTTTCACACTACTGTGTACACACACACACACACACACACACACACACACACACACACTAGTACATACCCGTGCATACCCGTCCATGCCCGTAGAAACCAAGCATAAGCAAGTATTTCTGCATGCCCATTGCTGAAGGGTCTCCTCCTGTCTCAGATGGCTGTGTTGTTCAGTCATGCCTGCAGCGTACTGGTGGAACCTGAAGTGCTTCATGTTCACGGCATCTTTTCTGATGTGCAGTAGTTCTCCTCATTCTATTCCTCTCCACCTGGTGGGTCTTCTTCTGCTTTGCTCAGACCACTGGTTGAGGGATAGGTGCGTCGTAATTTCAGTTAATGGGCAGGATCATGAAAATAGATCTGAGCAAAAAGTGGCTTTTGACCCTGTTCAGGAAGGGCCGTGTATGCCCGCAGAAACCAAGAAACTGGAGCACCCAGAGAAAATCAGCGCTTTGCTTGGCAAATGTTACACATTTGTAGTGCAGGGATGTGATTTGGGTTTGGGGAAATTATCTTAAAATTTAGCAGGGGGTCTGGGGGACATAGTCCCTCAGTGGGGTCCAGGGCAGAGCCCTGGTGGGGGGGGGGGGGGGGCAAGGGGGGCGAAGCCCCCGCGAAGCTCCTGAGTTTTTATGATTTTTCCAAAACTGTGCTTAAATGACAAAACAAACAGCTGAATGCCTTTTATTACTGTATAATATTGACTTGTGTTCCCAGAAGATGGCATTCCTAAAATATTCCAACAAGCATTATCCATCACATGTGTGGCGTTAAAAATATTTTTTAAATAAAGTCTAAAACATCTTCAGCAGGCAAGATGAAGAAAATATTAACTAGATGACATGGATACAAAAATATATCTTCACATACCTCAAAATTCACTACTCTATTCGCAACTGGCACTGGTTGTTGGGGTGGATCATTCCTTTCGATTTCCGTGTCCGATCGTGTCGTTAAGAAAGGGTGGAGGCCGTATGGTTTTGATGTTTTTTTCTGAACACCCAAAGTTCCAGCAATTGAATAATTAGTGGACCTCGATTTGATCTCTTGTACATGTTTTTTGCTCTTAGCATGACTCTTGAGAGACTTAAATCCTCTTCCACCATAGTCAATCGTGTCGTGATACCACGTGCATATCGCCTTCCCAACACGGTCGATTTTCCGTATAAAATCGCTAAACAAATTTGTCACAGTTTTCTTCCCAACATCCGTTGCAATCTCCTTTTCTAGCCAATCCCAACAAAATTTGTTTTTCACGATCTTGTCAATTTCTTTAATTCTGTTAATTATTACTAAAAGTAGAATCCGGTATACACAAAATCGGATTTTGCTTACTGAAAAATCCTAATTTTTTTTTTTTTTTTTAAATTTTGGAAGATAAAAAAAGCGGAATTCCGCAAATTAGCGGAAAAATCACATCCCTGGTAGTGTAACTGGCATTCTTCAAGGTTACACATTTTTACTGTGTCAGCACCTCTTTAAAAACGACACTGCTGAGAAAGTGACGCTTTTGCTTAGTTTCTTCATCTTGAGCAACAATACGAAGACTGCTTGATCTGGCAACTCTGCTCGAGGCAACGCAGAATTGGCCATGGCTGCAGAAATCTGTTGTGCAGAAAACACAAATGTGCTGAAAAGACTGGCCCTGTGACTTATTCACCTTGCCAATTTTGAGCCATATGACATCATAAAGACACATTAGTCTAGGCATCGTGAGTGATAGTCTATATGACATCATAAAGACGCATTTGTCTATGAGCCATATGACAAAGACACATTTGTCTATGTGCCATCATATAAACATCATATCTTTACGACGGCATCACAAATCCTATGATGCCTGAGTTCATAGGATGTCCTATGATGATCAGGCAGAGATCATAGACCGTCCTATGATGTCCTATAAATGTGACAGACACACAGGCACACACACGCAAACTGGTCCTGGATGGGCCAGACTAAGAGCGGTCCAGTGGATCTCCACGAAAAATGTTACATTAAGGACCCAGTGTACATGGGTCCACCCTCCAGTGGGCTCACCAACTGCAAGAGGGATCATGGGAATCTTGGTGCTATGTGAACCATGCAGAAGTCTGGGCTACTCTGCCTGGACTGATGCCCTAGGGACCCGGATCCCCGGATAAGCGGTAGGAGATGGATGGATGGATGGATGGATGGATATATGTACAGTGGTGTGAAGTGTTTGCCCCCTTCCTGATTTCTCATTTTTTTGTATGTTTGTCACACTTAAATGTTTCAGATCATCAAACAAAGTTAAATATTAGACAAAGATAACACAAGTAAACCCAAAATACAGTTTTTAATTGAAGGTGTTTTTTATTAGGGGCAAAAAAATAAATAAATCCAAACCTACATGGCCCTGTGTGAAAAAGTGATTGCCCCCCTGTTAAAACAAATTAACTGTGGTTTATCACATCTTTGAAAGCTGAGTTCAATTTTCTAGCCATTTCTAAAGCTTTGGGACTCTAGCGAACCACAGTGAGAGCCTCCATCTCCATCCCTCCATCTTCTTCCGCTTAATCCTTTCGGGGTCATGGGGGGGCTGGAACCTATCCCGGCATCTTTGGGCGAGAAGCAGGGTACACCCTGGACAGATCGCCAGTCCATCGCGGGGCCAACACAGAAACAGACAACCATTCACTCTCACAGTCATACCTAAGGACAATTTAGAATCCCCAGTTGATGCCAATTAACCTAACCTGCATGTCGTTGGCCTGTGGGAGGAAACCAGAGTACCCGGAGTAAACCCACGTAGACACGGGGAGAACATGCAAACTCCACACAGAAGGGTCACCGATAGTCGAGGGGTGGGGGCTCAAACCCACAATGGTCAGGGGTGGATTTGATCCCGTGACCTTCTTGCTGTGCTGACAGTGCTCACCACTACGCCACTGTGGGCAGCACAGTGGCGTAGTGGCGCAGTGAGAGCCATTCTACACAAATGGCAAAAACATGGAACAATGGTGAACCTTCCCAGGAGGGGCCAACTGACAAAAATTACCCCAAGAGCGCAGTGACGACTCATCCAAGAAGTCACAAAAGACCCCACAACAACATCCAAAGAACTGCAGGCCTCACTTGCCTCAGTTAAGGTCAGTGCTCATGATTCCACCACAAGAAAGAGACTGGGCAAAAATGGCCTGCATGGCAGAGCCCCAAGATGAAAGCCACTGCTGAGCAAAAAGAACACAAAGGCTTGTCTCAGCTTTGCCAGAAAACATCTTAATGATCCCCAAGACTTTTGGGAAAATACCCTGTGGACTGACGAGACAAAAGCTGAACTTTTTGGAAGGTGTGTGTCCCATTACATTTGACATAAAAGTAACACAGCATTTCAGAAAAGGAACATCATACCAACAGTAAAATATGGTGGTGGTAGTGTGATGGCCTGGGGCTGTTTTGCTGCTTCCGGACCTGGAAGACTTGCTGTGGTAAATGGAACCATGACTTCTGCTGTCTACCAAAAATCCTGAAGGAGAACATCCGGCCATCTGTCCATGACCTCAAGCTGAAGTGCACTTGGGTTCTGCTGCAGGACAGTGATTGTAAACACACCCGCAAGTCCACCTCTGAATGGCTTAAGAAAAATAAAATGAAGACTTTGGAGTGGCCTAGTCAAAATCCTGACCTGAATCTGATAGAAATGCTTTGACATGACCTTAAAAAGGTGGTTCATGCTCAAAAACCCTCTAATGTGGCTGAATTACAACAATTCTGCAACGATGAGTGGGCCAAAATTCCTCCACAGCGCTGTAAAAGACTCACTGCCAGTTATTGCAAACGCTTGATTGCAGTTGTTGCTGCTAAGGGTGGCCCAACCAATTATTAGATTTAGAGAGCAATCTCTTTTTCACACAGGGCCACATAGGTTTGAATTTTTTTTCCCCTTAATAATAAACACCTTCGTTTAAAAACTGCATTTTGTGTTTACTTGTGTTATCTTTGTCTAATATTTAAATTTATTTAATGATCTGAAACATTTAAGTGTGACAAACATACAAAAAAATGAGAAATCAGGAAGGGGGCAAACACTTTTTCACACCTGTGTGTGTGTGTGTGTGTGTGTGTGTGTGTGTGTGTGTGTGTGTGTGTGTGTGTGTGTGTGCTGCTCAAAAAAATAAAGGGATTAAGATTAATCTGAGTAAACTGGACTAGCCTGCCACAATTTCGATAACCAGCTTATTTTTTCCCATTAAAATCTGATGTGTTTTCAAAGTGTTCCCTTTATTTCTTTTGAGCAGTATACTGTATATATACAGTATGTGTGAGGACGGAGGTGTGGGGGCAGAATAGTGCCACTCTCATGTAAAAACTAAATTTCTACCATGCTGATTCACCATCTGTGGAAACACACCTGCTCTATGAGTCTGCTGAAATGTATGCAGCCACGGAAGGATCTCTTGTCTGCCTAGTTTTAACATGCTGTAATAAAATCCCTCCTCACATCATTTCATGATTCGATATTATAGTAATGTAGTATAGCAAGCTGATTGGAGAAAAAAAACATTACTGTCTCTCCTGTAAGTTTTCTCAGATGTTAGCCTGAGGTGTGGGGGTAGGAGCACAAAATGTCAGGTTTTTCCTCACTTTTGAGCAGGCATTGCTATTTATAGCCTTAATGTGGTCAAGTCAATGTGAAGTCCAATTTGCTTTTTCCTCTCAGGATGCTGCATTCAGAGGGAGAAATAAATGATAGCCCCCTGTTAAAGGCCTTCAGATGGAGTCTCCGCTCTCTTGTCTCATTATGTGCACGCTTAGGACTTCACATGAGGCAACAACACAGACGGAAGTGAGAAAGTTGAGAGGAATTCTCCAGTCTACCAAACACAGCAAATCAGAAACTGGCACACACACACTGACTCATGCACATCAGACACACACATCTAAAGTCTATTACTTGATGCAGCTAAAAGCCACAAATGCAAACCGCAACACTCGGGGCCTTCACAGCACCAGACTATCGCTTCAGTACTCATTTAAAGCAGCTAAGTCACTGAGGCGGCATTCATTGGAAAGCTACTAATTAAATCAGTTTGTGAACTAAACAGTGGGGGACACAAGGTGTTTTATTAAACAAAGTTACAGATTTTAGTCTAACCAGAAGTGGCTTGCTGAGGGAGACCAATTCCCCCAAGAAAGCAGTTGCAGGCCGAGCATGAAAACAAACGGGTCTACAGAAACAAAGTCAACACTTGTTTTAGAGCTAAGACATCCTGTTAACCATGATGTTTAAAAATGATAAGACTGACACCCCATCAATAATGCACACGATGTAATAATGTTAGGAATAACTGTATGTACTGTATGCTACGCACCCTGCACCTGGATAGTTCTGCATTGTACAGCGGGCATGATTCATGTATCTATACGGGTCCTCATCTATTCAGCTGTGATGTATATCTGCCATTTAGGCAGTTTTACTTTCCATGGGTAATCCCTTTGTCTATTATGTCGTGTGTTTCTATCGTTTTGGTCATCTACTGTCATACTGCTGGTGCACTGTAATTTCCCAGTTTGGGATCAATAAAGTACATCCATCTATCTATTCTGCAGCTATGGTTCCATGCAAACCTACAGGGTCCTGAATTGTCAGTTTAATGAAAATGTCAGAACTAAAGATGAGGGCTGCACAATATACAGTTAGGTCCATATATATTTGGACACTGACAAGCTTTGTTATTTTAGCCGTTTACCAAAACATGTTCAAGATACAGTTACATCATCAATATGGGTTTAAGGTGCAGACTCAGCTTTAAGTTGAGGGTATTCATACCCAAATTGGAGTTATGGTTTAGGAATTGCAACCATTTTATTAAATACAAAATTAATTTAAGGCACTCAAAAGTAATTGGACAGTTGACTCAAAAGCTATTTCATGGGCTGTGCAATTCATTAAACCATCATCAGTCAAGCAGGTAAAAGGTCTAGAGTTGATTCCAGGCATGTCATTTGCATTTAGAAGCTGTTGCTGTGAACCCACAACATGTGGTCAAAGGAGCTTTCAATGGAAGTGAAACAGATCATCCTCAGGCTGAAAAAAAGAAGAAATCCATCATAAAGGCAGCAGAAATGTTAGAAGAGTGGCCAAACCAACACTTTGGTACGTTCTGAGAAAAAAAAAAAAAAAAGTATGCTCAGGCGAGTTAGGGAACGCAAAAAGGCCTGGACATCCATGAAAGCCAACAGTGATGGATGATCACAGGATCTTTTACATGGTGAAGAAAAAAAAAAAAACCTTCACAGCATCCACCCAAGTGAAGAACACTCTGGTGTATCAGTATCCAAGTCTACTATAAAAAGAAAAATTCAAGAGAGCAATACAGGGGTTCACCACAAGACACAAACCACTAATCAGCCTCAAAAATAAAAAAGCCAGATTAGACTATGCAAAAAAAAAAAAAACAACACCACACATCTAAAGAGCCAGCCCAGTTCTGTAACAGCATTCTTTGGATTAGGGCTGTGCGATATGACAAACTTTTCATATTACAAGTCATCTTATATCACGATAATGATAGATATCACAATACACATTTTCTGTAAATTCTACAGTTTAGATAATCACATAAAAAAGGACCCCTTTTTTTTTAGGGTCCAAGCCACTGACAACGTCAGTGGGCGAGAGTCCTATTGTAATTGTTAGGATTATTATTGTTTTACCTAAACAATCGCGTTTTTGAGCCTCTAAACGTTAACCAAAACGCGATTCCCCCCCCCCACACACACACACACCTCAGACCTGGTGAAAAATTCGATAAACTGGAAAAAAATATGTGCCCCCCCAAAAAAATACTTTTGTGAGCGGGGCCAAACGTATAAGGTCAATTGAGACCTGCGACCATAAAGTTTGTCGTACAGACACGAAATTTGGGTGAGGTGTGCATCACCTCAAGACATGCAAAAAAACATAATTGTGAGCCTTACCCACAGCCAACAGGAAGTCTGCCATTTTGTCTCAAAGCCACCCCACCTCCAATTTTGTCAAAAACCACCCTTCACATGTGAACGAACTCCTCCTTGGGGACTACTCCAATTGAGCTCATTTTCGCATGGCAGCATCTATAGGCATGGGCCATTAAAGGTTGCATAAAAGACAGTCAAAAGCTCAAAGGTGTGGCCAGGGCACCATGACGAAGTTTGACTCCGCCCCTTACAACATCAGACAGCTGTAACTCGCGCAAAACTTGTCAAATTTCCACCAAAGTTTCTATGATGGATATTAGTCCCGCCCCAAATGCGTCTCTACAAAAATAATTGACAAAAGCTATAGCGCCACCTAGTGGTTAAAGAAAGAATTGCTGAAAACTATTATTTATTACTCACGCGCCACTTGCCAGATTGAGGTGAAATTTTCTGAGATTCATCAGACCCCATGGATGATCATAAATGCACATCAACTTTAGCATGCGATCACTCTGTTACCATGGACATGCCCTCCTCGCCATTCAATCCACGTTCTTGTTGGGTGGGTTGGAAAGGTCTTGGGAGTCACAAAATCTGGAACATCGGTCGAGGTGACTGTCAAATGTGGAGCTATATGGGTCAGCGACATGGTGAAGGTTGACTCCTCGCCATGGAACATCGGACAGTTGTAACTTGGAAAAACTTTGTCCCATTTTCACCAAATTTTCTATGATGGATACTAGTCCCACCCTACATGTTCCTATATAAAAATAATTAAAAGTCAAAGCGCCACCGAGTGGTTCAAACAACAAACACTTGTAACTTGGACAAACTTTTTCTGATTTTCACCAAATTTTCTAAGATGGATATTAGTCCCACCCTGCATGTTCCTATATAAAAACAATTAACAAAAGTAATAGCACCACCTACTGGTTAGAACAACAGACACTTGTAACTTGGACAAACTGTCAGATTTTCACCAAATTTTCTACGATGGATATCAGACCCACCCTGCACACACATATATAAAAACAATTAAAAGTTATAGCGCCACCTACTCTTTAGAAAAACGGACACTTGTAACTTGGACAAATTTTGTCCGATTTTCATAAAATTTTCTACAATTGATATCAGTTCCACCCTGAAAGCTCCTATATAAAAATAACTGACAAGTTATAGTGCCACCTAGTGGTTAGAATAACAGACACTTGTAACTTTCACACACTTGGTCCAACTTTTATCAAATTTTCTATAAGGGATTTTAGTCCCACCTTACATGCGTCTATATAAAAATAATTATAGTGCCACCTACTGGTTAGAACAAACACACACTTGTAACTTGGACAAACTTTGTGCGATTTTTATCAAATTTTCTATGATAAATATTAGTCCCATCCTGCATGCTCCTATATAAAATATAATGAAATGTTATAGCGCCACCTACTGGTTAGAACAATGGATATTTCTAACTTGGACAAACTGTCTAATTTACCAAATTTTCTACGATGGATATTAGTCTCGCCCCGCATGCTCCTACATAAAAATGATTGCCAAAACATACAGCGCCACCTAATGCTCAAGGGAAGTACTGTGGCAAATAGTTTTCTTTATTATTCAAGCAGCACTTGCCATGATGATGAGAAATTTTCCGAACTGGCTGGGTCCCCTTACAGCTTTTAACTTAACAGCTTTTAACTGTTATAGCTTTTAACTTAACAGCTAAGAACGGTAGTGACGCATAGTCGTTGCTTTGTGAGATTGACTGGGCTGCAGTATAGCAGTCAACTAAGTTTTAACATCAGAATTTTATACAATTTTTTACAACCTTGTACAAGCAAATCTACCTGCATGTAATTTAATGAAATAAAATTCTAGTATATCAAGATTTATTCAACGTGTTCTGAAGTTACTTGACTGGGAACTTGCCTGTTCATCAGGTCCCCTTCAGCTGCTGGTCCCCGGAGGTACCTGTGGATCATGCCATCATTGAAGGCCATTTCCAAGGACGGTTTGTGCAGTATACATTTGTGCAGATTTTGCGCTGTTTTCACTCGGATCTCGACCCACTGAGCATCTGCTGAACATGTTTACTCGTCCATGGTAAGCCGGCAACAACAATTGTAAGTCACTTCCAGCTGGCAATGGCTGCTCCCCATTGGTTTTGACCGAGCGGTTTTCATGGGATAAAATTATTCAGTATACTGACTCTAGGGGGTTATTTTTACTGAATAAACACATTTTTGGTTTATAAGTAATACCTAAAGCACAATTAATGTTGTTATAATGACCAGTACTGGTTCCTTTAACAATTTTTTTTCCAGACAAAACTAAGAAACTCAATGGTAATTTAAACCAAAGGAATGATGGTCTGATACACTATAATGTTTCCAGTTAGTACAACTTAGCCATTATCATTTAGTATTTGCCATTTTATAATTAGACATGGTGTTAACGTTACTTACCTCCTATTAAAACGAGGTTAGCAGACTATCCTCTCTGACACAGCACAATGGAAAACAGTCCCACATCTCAGACAAACAGGAGTAGCAGCTATTTGACCAAACTGGTAGTTTGGAGTTAGCAACCACCAGAGAGTCTAGCCACACACCTGTTCCACTGCGCACACTGCAGGAGGGGAGGCAGGGCGCTGACAAGTAGTGGGTGAGGAGCTTTATTCAAGAAAAGGGATTTTATGTGCATTTTAAAATCACAATATAAATGATAAAGAGTATTCTATGAAACAATTTTTGCTCTAAAAGTTGTGGGAAGAATTACAAATTTTAAAGCAGATGTTTTTTTCCAGTTTACTGCAGTGATATTCCACAGGTACATCTCAAAAAATTAGAATATCATGAAAAAGTTCAATATTTTTTGTCACTCATTTCTTCTTTTAGATTTGATTGGCGGCTGGCAACCAGCTTACAGGTGCATTACCGCCACTGACTTGATTGTCATCACTCTATATCTTTGTATAAGGAGTTCTAATAAGGAGTTCTGAACAAGTCCTTATGTGTGAAAAAAATTATCCATCCTTAGACTGTGTCCTCGGCGGCAACTTCTTCTTTAAATTTTATTGGCGGTTGGCAACCAGCTTACAGGTGCATTACCGTCACGTTCTTCACTCTATATCATCACTATCTGGTCAGGAGCTGTAGTCCTTCTATCATCATTGCTGTGTCCAATCGAGCCTCAACTCTATCTTCAGAAAGTGAAACCCATATATATACAGTATATCACTCTATAAATTCAAGAAAGGGTGCTTGCTTACACCCTTGCTTACACCTCCTTTCTACAGGCATGCAGAAATACTTGCTTATACTTGGTTTCTATGGGCATGCACGTGTATGTACTAGTTATATAGATTCATTACACAGAGAGTGAAATATTTCAAGTGTTTATTTATTTTAATTTTGATGATTATGTTCTCCCATGTCTGCGTGGGTTTACTCCGGGATTTCTCCGGTTTCCTCCCACATGCCAAAAACATGCAAGTTAGGTTCATGGGCATCAAACTGGGGATTCTAAATTGTCCTTAGATATGACTGTGAGAGTGAATGGTTGTCTGTCTCTCTGTGTCGGCCCTGCGATGGACTGGCGATCTGTCCAGGGTGTACCCTGCCTCTCACCCAAAGATGCTGGGTACAGGTACATGCTGTACCCAGCATGTACCTGTACCTTTGACCGAGCGGTTTTCATGGGATAAAATTATTCAGTATACTGACTCTAGGGGGTTATTTTTACTGAATAAACACATTTTTGGTTTATAAGTAATACCTAAAGCACAATTAATGTTGTTATAATGACCAGTACTGTACTTTGCTGCATCTGGCTGCTCAGATTCAGCCAGATGCAGCAAAGTTGACTGGACGGCATTTCACAGTACAGATGGACAATGACCCAAAACATATTGTGAAAGCAACCCAGGAGTTTAAGGCAAAGGAGTGGAATATTCTGCAATGGTCGAGTCAATTACCAGATCTCAACCCAACCAAGAATACATTTCACTTGCTTAAGACAAAACTTAAGGTAGAAAGACCCACAAACAAACAACAGCTGAAGATAGCTGCTGTAAAGGCCTGGCAAAGCATAACAAAGGAGGAAATCCAGCATTTGCTGATCAGGGTTTCCTCTGGTAACATTTCTCGGTGGCAGGCCGCCTCACGAAGACGGAGATATGAATTTAAGATATGACGCAATGACTTTCCGCAAGCGTGCACATGAACAACGCAGGTGGCCGTCATTCGCGCGGAGTTTAGAAGCACCCCGCCCACGCAAGCTTTCCAGTCAGTCTCTCGCTAGGGGCAACAGCATCTTTGTGGAAAAGGAGTGAAAACCGTGAAGTCAAACAGCAGAAATGGACTCGGTATTTGAAGGGAAACTTTGTGAAGAAGTCCGCCGTTTCTTCGTTGGTGAAAATCCTGGCGCATCAGCGCCTTGGCGCTACCTATCGGGTGGGAGTGAAACTACAAATGATGGTTGTGTGCATGCGTCAACCGCTTGGCCTGGGTAGATGAAAAAAGTTAGCATGTACAGCGCCGCATGCATACCGGGCTTGTCCAAAACGTATGCGGACCAAGACAGACTAGAGGGGAAATGCAGCATGAATAAGGCTTGACTGTCCGACAGAAACATGACTTTATTAAAGTGCTTTCAACGTGGAGGAAAAAAAAAAAAAAAAATCAGAAGTTGTATGTAAACACTGGCGTTAATCATGGTTTTAACCCGCTGGAAACGGGAGCAATAATAAAAGAGTCGCTTAGCTAAGAGATGTGGTTAGAATTCAAATGCAGCAGGCTTCATATGAAGGGAAAGGCAAGGGGGACTACTGAATTGCTGAGGGTATATTTCACCAGCCACTACAATTTTAAGTTATGTTCCCAGTTATGTACCTGGCAAGTTAAGATGACCGAAATTCACGACGTCAATGACTTTAATCCATCAACAGCCTTCAAACTAAACATGCCAACATTTGGATTTCAAAGTAAGGGAGGTTTTTCTTGGCGGTGAGGAGATTTCTAAAAAAAAAAACAAAAAACAAAACTATAAATATATAGAAATATTATAACAGAAATAACGGCATCCTTGGTCATTTAAATTAATTTAAATCATTAAATACAATCTTCTCTATATTTTTTTCTTTGTAATGAGAGTTAACCACTTGCACTCCGGGCAATTTTCCTAAAAATGCCAAAAAAAGAACGTGCCCAAAGTAAATCGAAAGCTGTTATTCAACCCTTTGCAGCATCTTCATGGGGTTGGTCTCATTTAAAAGAAAACACTTTGAATTTTTTGGCAAAAAAAACAATCTCTCTACGTGCTCCGGCCACTGAGTTACAGTCATCTAAACATACTGAACTTGAAGAAAAAAAATTTGGACACAGTGTTTTTTTGGATACAAATGCTTGTAAATAACACACAGCTGTCCGATCCGGCTGGAAAATGCAACAGAAATGTAGAACCAAGTGTTATCCAGCTGAGATCCAAATTTGGTAACAATACCACAAAAAATGAATATTTTACACAGCTTTGTTCTCAGGCTGTTCCCAGGCGTTATGGAACTGTGCCAAATTGTGCCAAATGGCACAGTTTGGAAAAACGTCTAACTTTTGAATAATTCAATGTTGAAGCTTCATTTTAGGCTCTAATGAAAGGTCACACTCAGGGCTGTGTCTGTGTGTGTGGGCGGGGGGTCGTTCCCCCCCCCCCCCCGCTACCAAGGACCAAATTCGGCCCTCGCTACATGACGGAATATACACTTTTTTTTTTTTCCTTGCATGTTTTCACAGCGGCCCCCCCCCCCCCTCGCTACTGTGTGTGGGGGGGGGGGGGAACCGTGAACGGGCCGTGTACGCCCCCCCCCCCCCCCCGCTACAGAAGAGGGCCATCGCTACATGATGGAATAGACTGATATGCTTCCTCCCGCGGACCGTTCGGACCGTGCCGCCCCCCCCCCCGCTCCTCTTCTGCAGCGGGGGGGGCGTTCACGGTCCAAACACGGCAAATGAACCGTTTATCGCGGCGCACGCACTTCGTGCGCAGTACAGTTGTAATTTACCGATCGGTCAAAAGTCATTTTTGGATTACAGTTTTCAGGGATAAATAATAATTTAGCTTATAACACCTTACCTCTTCAAAGCAGCAGAGTCGTGGCGAACAGCTCTTCCCACGCGTCAGACGAACGCGACGCTGCTCCGCTCGTGGATCCCGATCAACATAATTCCATTATTGCCGTTTTGGCGAATGATTTACGACTTTTGTCGTCGGCCTCCGTCTATTCTGCTGGAATGAGTGCAGGTCCCACTTGTGGGTGTTTTCCATGCTGCTGGGTGAGCCTGGGTCTGTAGTAGATTCGTACAGAGTCCTTCTGCAGCAGTAAATATCGCTTCACCCAGCCAGAATTTCTGTGCTTCAATTGGCTCCTGCGTTCACAGTAGGCGGGTCCTCCTTCCTAGATTTTCATTCATTGGCTCCTCAAGGTTTCAGAAACCCAATTCAAGGCTCTTATTAGTCGAATGAGAGGTCAATCAGATGAACTAATCTGTTCGCGGCTGTGTTTGCAGATTTTTTTTTCCAGTGGCGCTTGGAGGGCACACCACCTACACCATCACCATCAATATCCTTATGCGTCATGCGTGATAAGATGCTCTCGCGCGCCCTCGTGCATCATAGGACGCAGAGACTTGCCCACCCGCGGAACAACGGAGCGCAAGTGGTTAAATTATTGTTCTGGTCTGACTGCAAAGTAATGATCAAAAATATAAATTGTTATAAGGAAAAAATAAAAAAAAAATACCACAGTCTTTCAAATTTATTTAAAAAACAGTAATTTTAAAAACAGACAAAAATAAGCCATAAAATAATCCACAAATTTATAATAAAGTTTCAAATGTACAAGAAAAGTCAATTTTACAAGAGGAAATTACAAATTTGATGAAAATGGTTTCAAATTTAGATAAATTTACAGAGAAAAGTAGAAAACTATAATAAAATTGTTATAAATTTTGGAGAAAAACCTCAAACCTTCAAGACTGAAGTCATTACTCAAGTTTTAAGTGGGTGCTCTTTGTACCCTTAACTAGAAATTTTTGGTTGTCTCCTTTAATTTACATGGCACTTGATATTTTCTAACCTGTTTGTATACCACCATAGACAGAGAGAGAACCTGAATTAGACAGAGCTCAGAGAGGGCAAGATGAGACAGAAGAGAGAAGCCAAGGAGAGACAAGTGTTCAGGCAGGGGGTCCAGGAGAGGTGAGAGCAGGGGAAGGAGAGAAGGATGACACCAGTAGAAAGTCCAAATACAGGACGTCTGGGTGGGACCCCAAATGGCCCAGTATTCCAACATTCAAGCCTTGGTTGTACAATACTTCAATTGTAAGTTCCATATGCATGGCAGTGGCTCAGGAGGTAGAGCGGGTCATCCAATAACCGGATGGGTGGCGGTTCGAATCCCGCTCTCCCCAGATATCCTTCTGTTGTGTCCCTGGCAAGACACTTTACCCACCTTGCCTCCAGTGTCCATAACACTGGGTATGAATGTGTATATGTTCGGTGGTGGCCGGAGAGGCCGTTGGCCCGGATTGGCAGACACATTTCCGTGAGTCTGCTCCAGGGCAGCTGTAGCTACAGTAGTAGCTTGCCACTACCATTGTCTGTCTGGAGTGAATGAATAATGTATCTAGTGTCTAAGACAAAGCGCTATATACATCTGATGCATTATTATATGCAAAGTTACGGTGCAAAATAAAAAAAAAAGAAATAAATAGTATAAAATTAACATATTCATACATATGTGTTTTCTGCCCCCCCCCCCCGGAAAAATATGTTGCCACCACACCAAGGTCTTTAAGCCAGAGGAAACACTGTTGATGTCCATGGGTTCTAGACTTCAGGCAGTCATTGCCTTCATTTGTAGTAATGTTAATTTGTCCAATTACTTTTGAGCTCCTGAAATGAGATTTTGTATAAAAATGGTTGCAATTCCTGAATTGAATACCCTCAAATTAAAGCTGAGAGTCTGTACTTTACCAAAAGCCAGCCAGTTTAGAAAGCTTAGGATCAGTCCGCCAAGGTCTCCGCCTTTGACTGCCACCTGACCCACATAGCACCGGACCCCCATGAGCCCTCCTGCAGGTGGTGAGCCCACTGGAGGGCGGACCCATGTATCTCCTTCGGGCTGAGCCCGGCCGGGTCCCATGGGTGAAAACCCGGCCACCAGACGCTAGCACTTGAGGTGTTTTGGGCATGTCCCACTGGGAGGAGACCCTGGGGTAGACCCAGGACTCGCTGGAGAGACTATGTCTCCCAGCTGGTCTGGGAACGCCTTGGTATCCTCTCTGAAGAGCTGGAGCAGGTGGCTGGGGAGAGGGAAGTCTGGGCTTCTCTGCTTGAACTGCTGCCTCCGCGACCCGGACCTCCGGAAAAGCGGTAGAAGATGGATGGATGGATAAAGTCTGTACTTTAAACCCATGTTGATTATATAACTGCATTTTGAATATGTTTTGGTAAACAGCTAAAATAACAAAACTTGTGTCAGTGTCTAAATATATATGGATCTAACTGTAATATTTTATTGTACATAATCACAAATGATGGCATTATGCATTGACGCTCTACCATTTTGGAGAGCTATTACATGGCATCCAATAAAATAGGGGACAGTAATGCATCTTAGCACAGAAGAAGAGCCAAGGTGAACTGGTCACCTACAGAAGTAGTTAGAGGGTGTGAACCAACAACCTCCCAAGGCAGGATGCACTGCCATATTTCGAAGGTTGGTATACATGAATACGTACAGTTTGGTAGGGATCTAGAAAAAAATTCAGATTTAGCGATATGAATATACAGTGGTGTGAAAAAGTGTTTGCCCCCTTCCTAATTTCTCATTTTTTTGTATGTTTGTCACACTTAAATGTTTCGGATCATCAAACAAATTTAAATATTAGACAAAGACAACACAAGTAAACACAAAATGCAGTTTTAAACGAAGGTGTTTATTATTAAAGGTAAAAAAAAATTCTAAATCTACATGACCCTGTGTGAAAAAGTGATTGCCCCCCTCCCCGTTAAAACATAAATTGTGGCCCGTGGTGGCAAAGTGAGTCACTTTGAGAAAATTATCAAAACTGAGGAAACGTTTTTTCCATATTCTGTATTGACAGACCTTCAAAACGATATTTATTTTGTAGGACGGGCGCAAAACCGAACAGGTTCAGGTTCCTTTATTTGTACCCATAGGTAGATTTGTTTTGCAGTCAGGTGACATCCTTTTAGACACATATTTACAAACCACAATTACATTCAACATGAACACAAACACAGGCACACATGAAGCTGACTACAAACACAATGAAAGTACTCAAGGCTCCACCAATCAGGACATAAGACAAAGAAATAAGAGAAAAAACAAAGAGAGAAGAGAGAAGGGTCATATTAAAAAAAGTTAAAAACTAAGTCAAAGAGATTAAAAACTCAATAAAAGTCTAAAACCCAAATAAAAAAACCTACAAAAATAAATATAAAATAAAATTCATAAATAGATAACTAAATTATGTGCAATATATTGCTACATCTTGTTCAACTCTTTGACAGCAGCAGGAACAAAGCTGTTTTTGTAGCGCTGGGTTTTACATTTTGGGACAACAAACCTCCGTCTGGAGGGAAGAAGCTGAAAGTGGCAGTGCAAAGGGTGGGAGTCATCATTTAAAATGGAGGTAGCAATCCTCTGTACCTGTCTGGTGTACAGGGATGTCAGGCTCAGCTGCGACTCACCAAGCAAACGACTGGAGCATCTCACTACTTGGTCTTAGGATTTCCTCTGTTTCAGTTTTATCTGACCAAACCATAATACTAAAGAAAAGGATAAAACAGATTCAATAAAAGCCCGATAAAACATTCTCATTATGGTTCGGTCAATTTGGAAGTGTGCGAGTTTCCTTAAACAATGCAAACGTTTAAGGACACCAGAAAAAGACAATTTGTTTATATTTTGGCTAGGTTAAAAACTCGCATTTGATCGGTCAAGAGTTACATCTTCCACAAAAATATACGAAGTTTGAGAAAGTACGTTTTCTAAGCTTTCCAATGATACCAGGCACTCATGGGTTTTTTTCCCCAGGACTTGCCGCTAGCAAACATAAAAGAGTCATGATTTATGACTTCTCCTGCCTGCAGCTCATAATGACGCGGTATGCATTCTGACTCATTTTGCCAGCATGGGTCACAATTAACTGTGTTTTATCACTCTAGCCACACCCAGGCCTGATTACTGCCACACCTGTTCTCAATCAAGAAATCACTTAAATAGGACCTGCCTGACAAAGTGAAGTAGACCAAATGATCCTCAAAAGCTAGACATCATGCTGCAATCAAAAGAAATTCACGAACAAATGAGAAAAAGTAATTGAGATCTATCAGTCTGAAAAAGGTTATAAAGCTATTTCTAAAGCTTTGGGACTCCAGCAAACCACAGTGAGAGCCATTATACACAAATAGCAAAAGCATGGAACAGTGGTGAACCTTCCCAGGAGTGGCCGGCTGACCAAAATTACCCCAAGAGCGCAGCGACGACTCATGCAAGAGGGTCACAAAAGACCCCACAACAACATCCAAAGAACTGCAGGCTTCACTTGCCTCAGTTAAGGTCAGTGTTCATGATTCCACCATAAGAAAGGGACTGGGCAAAAATGGCCTGCATGGCAGACTTCCAAGACGAAAACCACTGCTGAGCAAAAAGAACATAAAGGCTCATACCAACAGTAAAATATGGTGGTGGTAGTGTGATGGTCTGGGGCTGTTTTGCTGCTTCAGGACATGGAAGACTTGCTGTGGTAAATGGAACCATGAATTTCGCTGTCTACCAAAAAATCCTGAAGGAGAATGTCCGGCCATCTGTTTGTGACCTCAAGCTGAAGCGCACTTGAGTTCTGCAGCAGGACAATGATCCAAAACACACCAGCAAGTCCACCTCTGAATGGCTTAAGAAAAACAAAATGAAGACTTTGGAGTGGCCTAGTCAAAGTCCTGACCTGAATCCGATTGAGATGCTGTGGCATGACTTTAGAAAGGGTGGTTCATGCTCAAAAACCCTCCAGCGTGGCTAAATTACAACAATTCTGCAAAAATGAGTGGGCCAAAATTCCTCCACACCGCTGTAAAAGACTCATTGCCAGCTATCGTAAAAGCTTGATTGCAGTTGTTGCTGCCATGGGTGGCCCAACCAGTTTTTAGATTTGGGAGGCAACCTTTTTTTTTTTTTTTTTTTTTTTTTTTTTTTTTTTTTAAAAACACAGGTTTGGATTTTTTTTTTCCCCTTAATAATAAACACCTTCATTTAAAAACTGCATTTTGTGTTTACTTGTGTTATCTTTGTCTAATATTTAAATTTATTTGATGATCTGAAACATTTAAGTGTGACAAACATACAAAAAAAATGAGAAATCAGGAAAGGGCAAACACTTTTTCACACCACGGTACTTTTATTATGTTTATGGGGAGGGTAACCTTTTTCAAACTGTGTTATGGTGACAAATAACCCTCTAATTCTGCTGACTCTGGTTGCGATCCAGTCTCCGCAACAAATAGCTCCCATTCTAGTCAATATTCTACTCCCCACCTGGTCCAGATCATTGCAGAATGAAACTGGCACACCAAATCCAAATCGCTAAAAATACGCAATGAGTCTAATCATGACAGATTCATGGATGTAGTGAAGGAAGACATGGAGAGGGTTGGTGTTACAGAGGAAGCTGCAAGGGATAGGGTGAGATGGAGTAAGATGATCCGCTGTGGCGACCCCTAAAGGGAGCAGCCGAAAGAAGTAGTTTAATCTTGACAGATGCCACCACTGTGTCAGAGATGATAAAAAACTTTGACATAATATACAAACACCTCACAGAATTAAAATTAATGGGCTACTTATACATTATTAGAGCACACATATCCAGATGGAGAGCTGGTACATTATGTTTCCTTGTTGTTATCATGTGAATGCAATTGGTCCTCCTTGGTCTCTCTTGAGTTCTTGTGTTATTAATTTATTTATTTTACATGATTCTCACTTGATCTCATCATTCCAACCCTGTTCATATCCATGACACTTCAAAACACAAACTGAGCTGGTGGGGAAGGCCACAAGACTCAAATTGTATTGCAGTTGTAACAGACCGCATCCCGAGTCGGTGGAAATCCAGGGTTAGGATAGAACTTTGCAACTGCCACCAACATGAAGCTGAGACGATTTGGATTCAGTAGTGTGCCAAAGTTTTCATTTATCTCAAACAGTTTTTTGAATTACAGCCAAATATGATGGCTGTTGGCACAGATCTGCATCTGTCAGAACACTGGAGTAGGCCTTGTTAAAAAAAAAACATAAATCCACTATAAATTGATCCAGGAATTATTTCTTGATTTTGTTAACACTGCAAAGTTGTGCATATGCACTCTAATGAGGAGCATTCTAGTTATGGATGTTTTATGACAATCTGTTATTAGGTCATTTCACTTTTAAGAAACACTACAGTAGCAGCTTATATCATATGCAGTAATGTATTGAAGCTGGGAATGGGCAAGGCCAGCAATGCTTTCATCAAATCTCAAGTCTGTCATCAATTCAACTCTGACGGACAAGAGCAGACATGCAAAACTAATGCAAGAAGTAGAATCATGTACTCTATAGAGTCAAGTAAAATAACACAAACTTAGAATTATTTCTTCCATTTATGCAAACTGGATTTTCCTAAATTATGTCTACAGTGAATGTCAATTTTTATTTCAAGTGTCTTTCAAAGCTTATGTGAGAAATTATTTTTGAAGCTGCACGACGGTGAAGATACTGCCTCTCCTGGATTAAGGCCATGTCGTGGTAACAGTGTTAGAGCAGAATGCTGAACAGGCTAGAGTAGTTTGCGGAAGCTAATCCTGATAAATGCTCCAACACCATTACACCATAGATATAGATCAGTATGGCTCCTTTATGCATGAGCATAGCATAACAAAATGGGATGGCCATGCAAATGACACCAGAAGCCAACATACCAAAACTGTAAATTTTATCGCTTCATCATGTTAGAGCATTTCCCTGCTCTTCGTCCTGCATGATGTCGAAAAGAGGAAACATCTTTAATGTGGTCATCACAGAATTCAGCATAATCCACTTCTTGTTCAAACTGTGTGCTTACAAGGGGAAGCCAATCATAAGAAAGAGAAAGAAGTTAAAGGACCAGCTTGCCAATGACCCTGTTTACATGGTTACAATAATCTGATAAAAGGGGGTAGTCAGGTTATGGTAATAATCAGATTTGACCTGTTTACATGTACTGAATAAACGGCGTATTGAGCAATAAATCAGGTGTGTTTATCTGACTTTTCACAATCCGATAATGATCCTTGATAAACAAAATCAGGTTATGCTGTTTATATAACTATATGAATAATCAGAAAATTCCAGATATCTGATTATAAATCAATCAATTTACTGGTGTGAATGCAAACATAGCCATTGAATGAGTAGTTCATTCTAGCCTGATGAACGTATCCTGAGGTCACGAAGAGCTTCCACCTCTATATATACATACTAGGGGTGTGCCATGTGGAATAGTTTATAACACCAGTATTGATAGAAAAATTTCATATTTGTCTTATATTTGTGAATTGCTTTGTCCCAGAGTCTGCCTCAGAGCCTGTGTAAAAGTGTCAAGGATGCAGCTGTATCAGTTATTTTGTTTTTAGTCCATTCTGTGTGGCTCCCGTGTGACTGGTACTGAGTGAGTGTCATGGTTCCTGAGAAAAAGATAATCTGTACACCAAGTTTTGACCAGATGTACTGGACCAATCATGATGGACAAATGCTCCTCCACCTCTCATATAATGAAGGGCTTAAAGAACTGAGTGATGTGTGTTTGAGTCAGAATAATGCACGAATAGGCTCTGACACTATTTCTGTATTGTTCTCCACTGGCCAGTGTAATTAAATTTGCTGAAACTCTGATCCAGCCTGGTTTTTGACTGAAGGATTAGAAGAATTTTTCTAACGAGTATCAAAATGAATACTGCAATATTTGGCACTGGCTGCGTGATGACGTCGCACTGTTATGCTGTTCACGTAAGTTACATGTTTCAATGGTTACACAGTATAAACACACATGACATGGGAAAACAGCAGCTGCCCCGTGGTCGAAGTCACCTGAAACTGGATCTAGTTGTGTAGAAATATTTTGTTTTTAAAGCTGTTTCAGACTGCTTTTTTTTTTTTTTTTTTTTTTTTTTTTGAATGCAAAAGATGCAATAGACTTACACAATGGTCCTCTCCGGCATACAACTAGGAACATACCGGTCGCTATGGAGGGTGAGAATATGTATGGGCACATAATCATACCATGTAGGATAACTAAATAGACGGTTATGCTGTTTCATCCCACCTAGCAACAATGCTCTGCACTGTGTGTGTTTATATATTTACATATTTATTCCATCTAGCTACAATGCTCTGCACTGGGTGTGTTTATATTTATATATCTATATATTTATTCCATCTAGCTACAATGCTCCGCACTGTGTTTTTATATATCTACATATTATTCCATCTAGCTACATTGCTCCGCACTGTGTGTGTTTATATACTTGCATATTTATTCCACCTAGCTGCAATGCTCCATACTGTGGGTGTTTATATATTTACATATTTATTCCATCTAGCTACAATGCTCTGCACTGTGTGTTCATATATTCATATATTTATTCCATCCAGCTACAATGCTCTGCACTGTGTGTCTGTGTGTGTGTGTGTGTGTGTATATATATATTTTATAGTAATATGTACATATGTATATTAGCTGCTCTTGCTTGCTTGTTTTTTCTTGCCTTCTGATTGTTGCTCTGAGTGTTGCTATCCCTGTGCTGTTGCAATCCTGGAATTTCCCCGTTGTGGGACTAATAAAGGCTTATCTTATCTTATCTTATCTTATCTTCCATGTTGTAAAAAAAACAAAAAAACAACAACAACAGTATGGCACTGCTGCAGATAATCTGGCTGTAAATTTTTCTCCATGTCAGCAACACTGCTCCAGTTGCCAATGTATGGTGGTCTATGTTTTGATCGCTTTATGCTGAAAGAAGAAAAACACATCTGTTTAGTGTAACAAGAGCCAAAAAGCCTGAGGTGAGGTCCATACAGGGACTTCAGGTAAATTCAGCATATAATCTGCCACATCTAAAAGTGCACTTAAGATGTGACAATTTATATTATTTTCTTGTAATATTTGACACAGAATTTAAAAAAATATTTGAAACTCAATCCGAGTTACTGTTTATGAACAGGAAAAATAAAGAGTTTTTGTTTTTACTGAATACATTGAAAGCAAATGCTGGCCTGTGAAACTGTTTTTTGTGAATTAAAAAAAAAATGTAGTGCCATTTTCATACATACTGCACGTGTATATAGCCTAGGCCACTGAACGTTTAAGTGACATGTACTCATCTGTTGTGACTGTTGACCTACACCTTGATCTTGAGTACAGCCTGGATGCTGACCCACTCCAGTGAGGGTCATTTTGTGTTAGTTTAGTGATCATCGAGGCAATTGCCTCGGAGGAGTAGCGAGTCCCATGACCAGTGGACACACAGATGATGTATGCAGTGCTATAGCATTAGCTGATTTCATCTTCACCATAATGGGCTAAAAATGAGCTAAACTGGCTAATTTCAGACAGGATAATGAAGAAATTATTTTACATCCATAAGGCCTGCCTGTATGATAATAAGAAAAATTGTAAAATACAATAACAGCACTTGAGTTTACTGCACAGCTATAGAGATGCATTTTTATGGAGTCTTATAAAACACTATAAACATGCACACGGCAAGTGTCCCACTTCATAGTTCATTTTAAAACTCCAGTGCCAGTTGGGCTTTTTGTTATAATTCCTGAATTTATAGCATTTCATGATACCTCTCACATAAAAGGATGTTCACTTAAAGTGCAGTAAAAAGGTTTCCAACAAAATCCATTTTAAAAGGATTCCAATATGTTTTAGTGAGAAAGTTTTAATAACCATTTGATGATTATCATGATAATACTGTTAATCACAATTTTTTTTATTACAATTTAACATTGTCTCATTGCTACTCATCACATCTTCACATCTCACTTGGGGAATAAAAAGAGAGCCTCTCAGCTTGACAGAAACAGTGGTTTGATTTATATAGTGATATACAGTGGGGCAAAAAAGTATTTAGTCAGCCACCAATTGTGCAAGTTCTCCTACTTAAAAGATGAGAGGTCTCCAATTTTCATCATAGGTATACCTCAACTATGAGAGACAAAATGAGGAAAAAAAAATCCAGAAAATCACAATGGAGGATTTTTAATGAATTAGTTGGTAAATTCCTCTGTAAAATAAGTATTTGGTCAATAACAAAAGTTCATCTCAATACTTTGTTATATACCCTTTGTTGGCAATGACAGAGGTCAAACGTTTTCTGTAAGTCTTCACAAGGTTTCCACACACTGTTGCTGGTATTTTGGCCCATTCCTCCATGCAGATCTCCTCTAGAGCAATGTTGTTTTGGGGCTGTCGCTGGGCAACACGGACTTTCAACTCCCTCCAAAGATTTTCTATGGGGTTGAGATCTGGAGACTGGCTAGGCCACTCCAGGACCTTGAAATGCTTCTTACGAAGCCACTCCTTCATTGCCCGGGCGGTGTGTTTGGGATCATTGTCATGCTGAACGACCCAGCCACATTTCATCGTCAATGCCCTTGCTGGTGGAAGGAGGTTTTCACTCAAAATCTCACAATACATGGCCCCATTCGTTCTTTCCTTTACATGGATCAGTCGTCCTTGTCCCTTTGCAGAAACCCCCCCCCAAAGCATGATGTTTACATCCCCATGCTTCACAGTAGCTATGGTGTTCTTTCTCCTCCAAACACGACAAGTTGAGTTTTTACCAAAAAGTTCTATTTTGGTTTCATCTGATCATATGACATTCTCCCAGTCCTCTTCTGGATCATCCAAATGCTCTCTAGCAAACTTCAGACGGGCCTGGACGTGTACTGGCTTAAGCAGGGGGACACGTCTGGCACTGCAGTATTTGAGTTCCTGGCGGAGTAGTGTGTTACTATTGGTAGCCTTTAGGGCCTTTTCCACTAGCACGGATTAGCACGCCACGGGACAGCTCAGCACGCTTTGTAAGTCTTTCCACTAGCCCCAACACGGTTTAACAGCAGCGATTCTCGGCCTCGCTCAAGGGCAGGGTCCAGTCGTGCCGAGTCGTGCCGTGTTGTGACGTTAAAAGACTGGTCGCCGCTGATTGGTCAGGTCAGATCGAGAACACTCATTGACATGGTATTCGCTAATAAACCAGAACGAATAACCAGAACCTATAATCTTGTAACTGGTCTCTCAGATCATAACATGGTTCTTGCTGTCAGAAAAACTCACTAAAAAGCGACTACAGTATTTTGGGGGAATCGATATTGGCAAATCAAATTTTATTATTCCCAAATCAAAAAATGAGGAGTTTGAACATCACTTAGAGAATCAAAATTGGGAGCAGCTCATGTCAATAAATGAAGTAGATGATTGCTGTAATTTTATAACTGCAACAATTACAAAGTCCATAGAAAAATTTACAAAGCAAATTAATAGCAGACAACAGAAGATTAACCTACCATGGTTAAATAATGAAATAAGAAAACTTATGAAGAGGCGAGACTATGCATTGAAAACATCATTAACCTCTAAACTACAAAATGATCACCTTGTGTACAAAAGTTTAAGAAATAAAGTGGTACAAGAGCTGCAAAAATCAAAAGTATCTTATTACAATAAACTGATAGATCATGCAAAGGGTAACAACAGTTCCCTATGGAGGCATTTAAATAACTTAACTAATAAAAAAAAACGATCAGAAGGGGGTAAAGGAACTTAGAATCAATGGCAAGACCGTCAGTGACAAGGCTACTTTGGCAAATGAATTTAATTCATACTTTGTGGGCTCTGTGGAAGACTTAACAAAAATTTTTGTGCTGCCAAATGTGCTCAACAACACAAATTCCATACTTCCAACAGATTCTTTTCACATCGATGAGGTAAATGAGGAGTTAATTGCTGGTATTGTTAAAACACTGTCAAACTCAAAAACTAATGATATCTACAATATGAGCACCTCCTTTCTCAAAATGCACAGCAAAATATTAATCAAACCACTGACTCATCTCATTAATCTCTCCATTAGGTCTAGTACATTTCCATCTGGCTGGAAAAAAGCTGTTGTCATACCAGTTCATAAATCAGGCAGTAAAGACGATATATGCAATTACCGCCCAATCTCCATTTTACCAGTCCTGTCTAAGGTTCTTGAAAAAGTTGTAGCTACACAGCTGATTGAATATTTACAAGACGGTCAACTTCTTCATCCACATCAATTTGGTTTTAGACCAGGATACTCAACAGAAACAGCAAATTGTTGCCTTATTGATAACGTCAAACAGTCCTTGGACAGGGGTAATGTGATAGGAGCTGTTTTTCTAGATCTCAAAAAGGCTTTCGATACTGTAAACCACAGTTTGCTTTTATCCAAAATGGTATCTTTTAACTTCTCCCCAGATACATTAGAATGGTTTGCATCTTATCTCCAGAATAGAGAACAGTGTGTAAAAGTTCACCAGGATAAATCCTCATTTTTAAACAACCGCATGGGTATCCCACAAGGGTCCATTCTTGGTCCTTTACTTTTCAGCATTTTTATTAATGACTTGCCGTTACACTGCTCAGCTGCAACATGCCAACTTTATGCAGATGATGCAGTTATTTACACAGCTGCCAAGACTCCAGCACAGGCTGCAGATGTACTGTCTACAAGTATGGTTGATGTCCAAGAGTGGCTCCTCCAGAACCATCTATTGCTGAACCTTCAGAAAACAGTCTCAATGTGCTTTTCAATCAAAAAATGTAACCTGCAACGTTTTAAAGTTAATATACATGATCATGACATCAGTTTAGCTACAGAATTCAAATACCTTGGCATTGTACTAGATCCTCAACTCAAATTTAATCTTCATATAAAGAAAATTTCAAAAACAGTAAAAAAAAAAATCTGAACTGCTTTAAATTAATTAGATATTACATACCTTACGAAGCAGCTGTACTGTATATGCATTCTATGGTTTTTTCTCATATCATACTGTTTGACAGTCTGGGCTCAAGCAGCCCCTTCCACAATAAGACATATAGGTTCATTATATAATCAAACCCTAAAAATCTTGGACAAAAAGCCCATTAGGTGGCATCACTGTAATGTTTTAAAAAAATACAACCTGGACTTCCGGTCTGGACGCCATGGCGACTGCAGCTTAACACTGAAGCTCTCAGACCCAACCCAGGATAACACCTTGAAAATCAAACTTAACAGATTTTTGGAGGAGAGAAAATCAAAAGACAAAATCATCATGTCTAAAGGAAAACAGAAGAAACTGAAATTCTCCAGGCCAGGACACGTATCGGCCGGAGAATCTGAACTGGAAGATCTCCGTTCAGAAGACGAGGAACTGGTGATAGCTAACAAAAAGGTTAGCCTGAAATCACTATTTGAGGAGCTACGACGATTTCGCTGAGAAGTTACGGCCGAATTTCGGGAATTCAGAGAATTGAAAAGGACAAACAGCAGAGTGGACCAGGCCGAGAACCGAATCTTGGAAACAGAGGATCGAATAAAAGTGCTCGAAGATTCTGTGCTGGACCTACGCAAAAGACAAGCATCTATAGAGGCTAAGCTAGCCAACCAAGAAGGAAGAGAGAGAAGAGACAATATAAGAATTCATGGTCTGATAGAAGGAGCCGAAAACGGTTTTAACTCAATGGCAGAATGCATGGAATCCTTACTAAGAGAGAAATTGGATATTCCACAAACCACCGACTTGAAGATAGAAAAGGCACATCGTTCATTAGCCGCTAGGCCGGCGGCGGAAGCGCCCCCACGTTCGGTGTTGGTAAGATTTTCCAATTTCAAAATAAAACAAGAGGTTGTAAGACTGGCCTGGCAGAAAAAAGGATTTATGCACCAGGAGAGAAAAGTCTACGTGGAACACAATTACGCCCCGGAGGTCCTTAAAAAGCGCAGGGAATACAATGACGCGAAAAAGGTGTTAAGAGAGAAGAAATTGCGCTTTCAGACTCCATTTCCTGCGAAGTTAAGGGTCTTCTACGGCGATGAAACGTGTCTCTATAATTCGGCGGAAGAAGCAACAGCTGACATGGCGAAAAGAGGGCTCCCGGTAACGGTATTTAAACCCACAGCAGACCCGAGTGAGAAGATCAAAGCGCAAACATGGACAACACAAAGACCTTCAAAATCCACGGACCAGCAGCGGGAAACCCAGCGCCAGAGCGTCGCGGATAAACTATCCGTTTTCAGGTTGGAATAGCGACCTTTTTTTTTTTTTTTCTTCTCTTGAATCAATCCGCACATCCAACCCCCCTCATACAAGGTAACAAACATTAAAGGAGATGCGTATTCAGCATGTGGTAAAACATTTCATGGAACGGTCATAATATTTGAAACAAATAAGTCTTTGTAATAAAAAAAAAAAAAATTGTTAAAATAGAAATGTGACAATAATCCACATGTTCTCCTCATACTAACAAATACTGTTTTTGCGTGAATGTTTGATGTGATGGGGGTGGGAGGGTGCACACAATTTCACAGGGTTTAGGCATAATAGGAAAAAAAAAAAATCATTACAAGTTTGGATTGGGTTCTGAAACTCACGTTAAAAGCATGGGGCAGCTTACAGGGGTAAGAGAGGGCCCTCAACACGTAACAGAGTTTGAGGAATTTCCCTCAGGGCCTTCACTCCATCAAGGCTCTTCCAGGGTCTTTAAAAAGACCTCAGCTCAGGAAGTTCTTCTGACAGCTTTTTGTTTTAAAGTTTTATACACTATGTTCTTAATGTTTTTCTTGTTTTTAATGTTCTTTCAGTTTCTGAGTAGCACAAATGAGGGCCACCACACAGTTATACTAAACAAAACAACACAATGGAGAAACAGGGTGTAACCAAAATAATTTCATATAATGTAAAAGGAATCCTGAATCCAGTTAAAAGATCCAAGATTCTAGGCAAAATGAAAAAAGACAAAGCAGGAATAATATTTTTTACAAGAAACCCACCTAACAGACGTGGAACACAATAAACTCAGTAGACAAGGGTTTAAAATGATCTCTTCATCTTCATATAAGTCAGGGAGGAGGAGGGGAGTAGCGACATTGATATCAACCAAAATTACATTTGAAAAAAAATCAGAACACAAAGATAAAGAAGGGAGATACAGTTTGGTAACTGGGCGGCTAGAGGGAGAAGATATCACCCTGCTGAATGTGTATGCTCCCCCAGGGGCTAACTGGAAATTTTATAAAAATGTATTCGACCTAATGATAACTAAAGCTCAAGGTTTAGTGATATGTGGTGGGGACTTCAATCTTAGACTGAATCCATACTGGGATGCTTCTGGTAATTCTCCACATCAAAATAACACCCAAAACAGGAAGACTCGGATGCTACTAAAAGAAATGGGAATCTGTGACGTGTGGAGGGAACTCAACCCCAGTGTAAAAGACTATACATTTTACTCAACTCCACATTCATCCTACTCAAGGATTGACTATTTTTTTATGTTTAATAGAGACATTGGAAAAGTAAAAACATGTAAAATAGGACTGATGGATCTCTCTGACCACAGTCCGATCTACATGGACTTAAATATCCAAAAATACACAAATAATACATTTTCTTGGAGGTTAAATTCAAATGTCCTGAAAGGACCATTGAAAGATGAATTGGAATCAGATATTCTCAGATATTTGGAAGATAACGATAATGGAGAAGTATCCCCTTTAATACTGTGGGATGCATGCAAAGCTGTAATAAGAGGAAAGATTATTGCAAAACTGGCAACCCAAAAGAAACTAAGACAAGAAAAACTATCCACATTAGAGTCAGAACTTAAGAACCTAGAAAAAGAACACAAAGGCAACACTCATTCTACTGACTCGCTCAAGATTAAGGAAATTAAAAACCAAATAAATGAGATCTACACAATAGAAATCCAGAAGAAACTTACATTTTTGAAACAAAAATACTATGAAGCAGGCAGTAAATCGGCAAAATTGCTAGCCTATAAATTGAGGAAACATCAAACAGAAAGAGCAATCTACAAAATCAGAGACCCAGTATCAAAGGAAATAAAATTCAGAATTCAGGATATTCTTAAAAGCTTCGAGAATTACTATAAGAACTTATACTCCCACAAAAAACATAAAAACGCATCCGAGGCATTCCTAAAAACATTAAACCTTCCCCAACTTACGGAGTCACAAAATAAAACACTACTGTCAGAAATACATCCTAAAGAATTAGAAAAAGCAATTATGAAACTTAAAGCTAACAAATCCCCAGGAGCTGATGGCTATACAGCAGAGTGGTACAAAACCTTTAAACAGCAATATCTCCTCTCCTCCTGAAAACATTTAATTATGTCCTCCACACAGGGGAAATCCCCCCCTCCTGGAGAGAAAGGGTCATTGCAGTTATACCTAAACCTGAAAAGGATAAACTAGAGTGCTCCAACTACAGACCAATCAGTGTACTAAATCAGGACTATAAGCTTTTTACCATTATCCTTGCCAAAAGGTTAGAAAATATACTGACAGACCTAATTCATTTAGACCAAACAGGTTTTATAAGACAAAGACAGACACAGGACAACATTCGACGCACTTTACACATAATTCATCATATAAAAAAATATAACTTAAATGCAGTCATATTGGGATTAGATGCTGAAAAAGCATTCGATTCGGTTGACTGGTCTTTTCTATATAGAATCTTATCCAGTTTCAATTTTCATAACAACTTCATTAGAACTATACAGGTATTATATAAAAAACCAACAGCTAAAATAAGGATTAACGGTAATTTATCATCATCTTTTGAACTGGAAAGAGGATGTCGTCAAGGCTGCCCCCTGTCTCCACTGCTCTTTGCATTCTTCATAGAACCTCTGAGCCAATGGATAAGACAAAATCAAAAAATTCAAGGTATTACGCTTGGTCAGAAGGAACATAAAATAGCACTCTTTGCTGATGACATTTTAATATACCTAGGGCAGCCGGACACTTCTTTACCAGAACTAATCTCAGTTTTTTCAGAGTATGGAGATTTATCGGGGTACAAATTAAACATGCATAAAACCCAAGTTTTAACATTCAACTATGACCCAAATCATTATTCACTAAGCAAACTCAAAACTAACTGGGAGTCGGAATCTATGAAATATCTGGGGGTCAATATCCCGAAACAACTCAACAAAATTATATCACTAAACTATGATCCACTGGTGACAAAAATAAAATCTGACCTAGCAAGATGGAATATGATACCATTCTTGGGTACTGCACAAAGAATTGAAGCAGTCAAAATGAATATACTTCCACGTCTTCTATACCTTTTCCAAACAATACCGGTAGAACCTCCCAAAAAAACATGGCAGGAGCTGGACAGAAGGATCTCAAGATTCATATGGCAGGGCAAGAGACCTAGAATCAGATATAGAACCCTACAGCTAAACAAAGACAAAGGTGGGCTCGCGCTGCCAAATATCAGGGACTACTTTAAAGCCGCACAAATTAAAACTTTAGTAGAGATATATAACCCAGTCTACACTGCACAATGGAAGGAGATCGAATGCCAAATAACAAGCGACATCCCCCTACAGGCGATAATAGGGAACAATGCCTTACCTAAGCTTTTGAATAACACTAACCCGTGGATAGAGACCCCGCTAAAAATTTGGTTTAAGATAGTCAGAGCGAATCAAACTAAAGAGCCCTATCGACTTCTGCAATGGATTGCCTATGATCAGGACTTTACTCCTAATAAAACAGACACCAGATTTAAAAAGTGGAAGGAGAAAGGGCTGATAAAATATTACGATTTTTTTAAAGGACAAATCTTAAGAAGTTTTGAAGATTTGAAAAAACAAGGCCTAATAAATCAAGACCTTTACAGGTTCTTCCAGCTTAGACACCACATAAACAATATACTTAAAAAGGAGGTTTTGGAAAGGGCCCAGTCAGGTGTTCTGAAGGTCTTCTTAATGGCATATAAAGGGATCCCAGGGATCAGATACATTTCTAAAATATACCAAGGTCTTCAAGACTTAAAAGGAGACAACACATCTTATATAAAAGAGAGATGGGAAAAAGAGGGGAATTTCACTTTACAACTGGAAATATGGGAAAAGCTAAATAAACAGCAATGGAAAAGTACCTCATCCCTGCAGTGGAGAGAATTTGGATGGAAAAACTTGGCAAGATTTTTCAGAACACCTGCACAAAACAAATTTACCCATAAGGGATTGAACTGTTGGCGCTTGTGTGGTGAAAAGACTGCAAATCATTTTCATGTGTTTTGGTCATGCCCAGTTATCCACCAATATTGGACCAATGTACAGACAATATTGGGGAAAATATTCAAAATAACAGTTCCCTTTTCTTTTGTAACTTTGTATTTGGGTTTACTACCGGACTCACTGGAAAGACGAGGAGAAAAATACTTATTCAGTGTTTTAATATTGGCAAGCAAAAAAGCTCTAACTAAAAAATGGATGTTGAAGGATTGTCCTACACCTGAAGATTGGATTAACGTGATCCAAGACATTTACTCGATGTAAAAGTTGACATTCGCACTGAGACAGGACATGGATGGGTTCATGAACTTTTGGCAACCCTGGATCGCATATGTGTCTTCCATTAGATCTAATCTTTGACAAATACCATTTCAATAATGGTTCCGCTCTTTGTTCCAACGCTACTCAGATGCTCTTTTACCTTTATTTACTTACTTTTTCTTTTTGTTTGTTTTTTGCTGGTTCGTTTTTTGTTTTGTTTTTTTTTCTCTTTAATTTCACTTTTTCTTTCACTTTAAATAAAAGGGGTGTTGTAAGAATTATTCTTCCAATGTTGTCAGATATCAGAAAATAAGGGAACATGTGATGAAAATGTAAACAATGCATTGCTGTAACGACCTGTATACCCTTTACAAAAACTTAAATAAAAAAAAAAAAAAAAATACAACCTATTGAGTTTTGAGAGTTTCATTGACCTCTGTTTTCTGAAATTAACGTTCAAATGTTTCCATAAATCAGCACCCGAGCCACTTGCTGGTTTCATCCAAAGACAGGACAGCAGCAGAGCCACCAGGAGTTCTGTTAACAATAACTGTAAAATATTCCACCGCAGAACCACATTTGGACAAACAGCTTTCTCTATAAAGGGCAGTCACATCTGGAACACAATGCTAAATGTAATTAAAATAATAACGGACTTTAAAACATTCACTAAAAAGGTTAAAAACTGGCTGAAAAATAAACAAGAATGTACTCATGTATGAATTGATTGTCTGCAAGGTGAGAGTGAATGAAGGGAAGGAATGAATGTGTTTGTTTATAGTGAGTGACGAAGAGAGGGAGGCCTGAAATAGGCAAATGTGTGTCAGGTTGTTATATTTGTGTATTTATAATATTTATAATATTTATAATTGTGTATTTATAATCTTTTTTGCATTGATGTATGTGGTTATTGTGTATTTTTTTTTTCTTTACTTGATTCTCTTTTCTAAAGCCCATCCAGGGACAAGAGTTGGTTATATTTGTGTATTTATAATATTTATAATATTTATAATTGTGTATTTATAATCTTTTTTGCATTGATGTATGTGGTTATTGTGTATTTTTTTTTTCTTGATTCTCTTTTCTAAAGCCCATCCAGGGACAAGAGTTGCAAATTAGCTAATAGCTATACACTCTATGTGCAACACATCAGATTGATTGTCATTGATTAATTGTCTATGTTTATTGCACTGTCCCTGTCAAATAAACTAATCTATCTATCTATCTTAACGTCACGAAAGCGACCCTCTTCGCCATCTTCTGATACACGACCGCCATATGCAATATTTCACGGACTAACTCGGTCACGGAGTAAATACGATATTAATACAGACAGCGTTGTAGGTTTTGCGGAACTCTACACCATGGTCCAACGAAGAGGTGCAGAGTTTTCTCTGCTTGGTGGCAGATCCACAGTGAGGAGTGACCCGGACCCATATGGCTGGCCAGCATAGAAACCGGACTATGGGCAAGCTGAAGACGATCGTGAGAGAACCATCGATGGTGAGTGATTTGTAATAATGTGCATCTGTTTGCTTATTTATCCTGTTGGTGGTAAGCTCACTTTTTTTGAGCCATACAGCGCCGTTTTGTGCTGGCTAACGTTTTTCTTTTTTTGCTAGTAGCTAGCTAGTACCAACTGCTGATTTGCGCTTGTTTTCTCCTAAATATTCGCTTGTGAGAGCAAAACGATGAAATATGTTAATCCTGGTTAAAGTCCTGGTTTTTGTTTTGTATTGCACTTTTGTGCTGTGCATTAAATTGTGTGCAATTTAATGCTAGAATGCGTTTCCACATGCCAGGGTTTAGCCTCCCTGTTGTGGATACTGGTGAAATGGACCACATGAGCCAAAATCTCGTCATATTAAAATTGCTTTTCCAAACCAGTGATTTATAAAGTCATTCATATAATTTTCTAAAGCATCAGAATAGACACACACACCTATTCTGTGGATCCTGCAGTGCTTGTCAGGGAAATGAAGCATGTCACATCCCACCACTGACTTTCACAGGTGTATTTCCCGAATACAGTTACATCTCCAAAAAATTAGGATGTCATGAAAAACTTCAATATTTTTTGTCACTCATTTCAGAAAGTGAAATCCGTATATTATATAGATTCATTACACAGAGTGATATATACCGGCGCCGCCGGTTCCGGCTCTGCCGGACCGGCGGCGCCACACGAGTCGGCTGCCTGTTGCAACAGCCTTTTTTTTTTTTTTTTTTTTTTTTTTTTTTTTATCTTCCTTCTTCTTTCTACACCTTTCACTCTGTATATATATCACGGACACACGGATCGCCCCGGGGGTCTCCCGGGTCGGCGGACGGAGCCACGGTTTGCAGCGGGAGACGTTACAGCGGGGAGGAGCTAGTGCTAGCTAGCACTTGGCCGCCGCCCGGTGCTAATGGGAAACTCGACATACCGGGAGCTGTAGCGAAAACGAAGCGGGTGCCGGGCTGGAGTTTAGGCGGCGTGAAAGAAATATAAGACAGAATAATAAAGAGCGATGGCAAGAACCAAGCAGACCGCCCGTAAAATCTACTGGAGGAAGAAGCCCCCCAGGAGACAGCTAGCCACCAGGGCTGCTCGGAGAGGCGCTCTGGCCACCGGCAGAGTGAAGAGGCCTCGCCGTCACAGGTCCGTGGCTCTGAGAGAGATCCGTCGCTACCAGAAATCCACGGAGCTGCTCATCCGTAAGCTGCCCGTCCAGCGCCTGGTGAGGGAGATCGCTCAGGACTTCAAGACCGTCCTGCGTTTCCTGAGTTTCGCCGTCATGGCTCTGCAGGAGACCAGCGAGACCCACCTGGTGGTCTCTTCTTCGCTAAGGGGGTCACCATCATGCCCAAAGACTTCCAGCTGGCCCGCTGCATCCGCGGAGAGAGAGCTTAGACTTTCTGCTGCACATCCACCAGCCATAATGCTCTGCACTGTGTGTCTATATATATACACATTTATAGAAATATGGACATATGTTTGCTAGATGTTGTTTTTTCTTGCCTTCTGATTGTTGCTCTGAGTGTTGCTGTCCCTGTGCTGTTGCAATCCTGGAATTTCCCCATTGTGGGACTAATAAAGGCTTATCTTATCTTATCTTATATTCCAAGCGTTTAAACATCAACAAACATCAACTGTAAAATAAACCGCTTGTTAATGTATTTATTTTTTTGTCAGATCACTTGTGTGATCCTTTGTGAGTTATGTTCATAACTGTATGTTTTGGCAACTGTGAGATGTTCAGTCATCAATATAATTTACTTTATATGTGTAGTCTGTAGTCTATCATCAATAAACTCATGCAGTAACAGGACACATTACAAATATTTGAGACCCATTGTAGTGCTTCCTTTTAGGAGGACAAGCTGCAACAGAGTGACATCAGCGGGGTCTGGAGAAACCTCAAAACCATCTCTGGGCTCCAGAATACCTCCCCCCAGGCCACGGGGGGCAGGGAGTGGGCGAACAACCTGAATCTGTTTTTCAATAGGTTTGACCAACCGCCCTCCCCCCTGACTGCACAACAACCACTGCTGCCTCTAAAGAAATCAAGTCCTGCTGCCCACTCCCCACTCCACCAACACCCCCCCACTCCCAACACACAGCCCCCCATCCTGACCCTGACCAGGACCCAGGTGAGGACGGAGCTGAGGAAGATCAAAGCGAGGAAGGCGTCGGGACCGGACGGCATCAGCGCAAAGCTCCTCAAGTCCTGTGCAGACCAGCTGTGTGGGATTGTGACGTACATCTTCAACCTGAGCCTGAAGCTGGGGAGGGTACCACAGCTGTGGAAAACATCTTGTGTGGTACCTGTACCAAAAACTTCCCACCCCAAAGACCTGAACAGCTACAGACCGGTGGCCTTGACGTCCCACTTGATGAAGACCCTGGAGAGACTGCTCCTTGCTCACCTCCGCCCCCTGGTGGAACCAGCGATGGATCCACTCCAGTTCGCCTACCAGCATGGCATTAGGGTGGAGGATGCGGTGATCTTCCTCCTTCACCGTTCTCTGTCCCACCTGGAGAAGCCTGGGAATATGGTGAGGATCATGTTCTTTGACTTCTCCAGTGCTTTCAACACCATCCAACCGATGATCCTGAAGGACAAGCTGCTGCACGCAGGGGTGGACCAGCACCTGTCATCATGGATCCTGGACTACCTCACAAACCGGCCTCAGTTTGTGAGAACCCGGGACTGTGTGTCCGACACGATCATCGGTAGCACGGGGGCCCCCCAGGGAACGGTGCTGGCTCCCTTCCTGTTCACTCTTTATACTGCGGACTTCTCACACAACACAACACACTGCCATCTACAGAAGTTCTCTGATGACTCTGCGATCGTTGGCCTCATCTCCAATGGAGATGAAGCTGAGTACAGAGGGCTTATCCAGGACTTCGTGGACTGGTGCCATCGGAACTGCCTCCAGATCAACGCGAGGAAAACTAAGGAGCTGGTGGTGGACTGCCACAGGCATGGGCAACCCCCCACAGCACCAGTAAATATACAGGGAACAGACATTGAGATGGTGACATCCTATAAGTACCTGGGTGTTCACCTGAACAATAAACTAGTCACACAATACTGACGCACTCTACAAGAAGGGACAGCGCAGGCTGTTCCTGCTGAGGAGACTCAGGTCTTTTGGTGTACAAGGGGCGCTGCTGAAGACATTCTATGACACGGTGGTGGCATCAGCCATCACTTTTGGAGTGGTCTGCTGGGGCAGTGGCATTACTGCAGCCGATAGGAAGAGACTGAACAAACTGATCAAGAAAGCTAGCTCTGTCCTGGGGCAGCGCCTTGACCCGGTGGAGGAGATAGGAGAGAGAAGGACGGTGGCTAAACTGTCATCTCTGCTGGAGTCTGAGTTCCACCCTATGCAGGACATACTGAATGCACTGAGGAGCTCATTTAGCAGCAGACTACATCATCCCAGGTGCACAACCGAGAGGTTTCGCAGGTCCTTCCTACCAACGGCTGTCAGACTGTACAACCTAAGCAGGGCTGCTCGCAGAGATAGCAAAAAGACGTAACAAACTAATAGTTTTTTGAATGCAAAAGATGCAATAGACTTACACAATGGTCCCCTCCGGCATACAACTAGGAAAATACCGGTCGCTATGTAGGATGAGAATATGTATGGGCACATAATCATACCATGTAGGATAACTAAGTAGACAGTTATGCTGTTTCATCCCATCTAGCAACAATGCTCTGCACTGTGTGTGTTTATATATTTACATATTTATTCCATCTAGCTACAATGCTCCGCACTGTGTGTTTATATATTCATATATTTATTCCATCCAGCTACAATGCTTTGCACTGTACAGTATGTCTGTATATATATACTGTATATTATAGTAATATGTACATATGTATATTAGCTGCTCTTGCTTGCTTGTTTTTTTTCTTGCCTTCTGATTGTTGCTCTGAGTGTTGCTATCCCTGTGCTGTTGCAATCCTGGAATTTCCCCGTTGTGGGACTAATAAAGGCTTATCTTATCTTATATTTTAGCAATGCTAGTACAAAACACTGCCCACACATGAAGCCAGGGCATTTTTGTCACATCCCACCACTTTACACATTACACAGACAGTGATATGCTGTATTTCAAGTGTGTATTTATTTTAATTTTGATGATTATGGCTTACAGCCCCTGAAAACCCCAAATTTAATTTGGCAAAAAAATTAGAATATTACATAAAATTAACTTTAAAAAAATAGTTTTTAAATATAAATGTTGGCCACTGAGGTGTTTGTTAATATGGGCTGTAGCCGTAATCATCAATATTAAAATACAGTGATCCCTCGCTACTTCGCGCCTCACCTTTCGCGCCCTCAGTGCATCGCAGATTTTTCAAAAATATTCATCAAAAATTCAAAATTGAGAAAAAATGGCGCGAAAGTTGCCCGGGCGCTAGCAGAAGGCAGGGAGACTACATTAGAACATCAGGTATCAACACGGAGAGCCCGCACAACTCAAAATCCACCTCTCTGATTCGCTGGCCAGCATCCCCCCCCCAAGAGATCGCTCCCGACTCTAGATTTTGTTCTCGTGTTGGCTCGGGAATCTCGCAAGCTGATTGGCCAAGACGTTTTACCCAGCTTCTCTCCCTGCCGAGCGCCCATACCCAGCGAAGGAAGACCGCATTCATTGTTCTTTATCGCTCGTGTTGCTTAGTCTCGCCGCGTGGAACTTTTCGCTGTTCTCTTGTGCCTTTTTGTGCGAAATACGTAGTGCTTGTGACGCCCTTGAAAATGGCTCCTAAACGTCCTCCACCCTCTAAATCCTCTAGTGAACCCAAGAGGAAGAGAAAAATGATGACGGTGGACGAGAAAGTTAAATTATTGGACATGCTTAAGGCAGGCCGTAGCTATGCATCTGTCACACGCCATTACGGACTGAACGAATTGACGGTTCGCTACATAAAAAAATATGAAGTGAAAATCCGTAAAACTGCCTCTAGCATCGTCAGGTGCCTCTAGCACCTGACGATCAGGCGTCACCTGAGGAGCAGTAAAGCTCTCATTAACCTGTGCAGTAAATCATCTTCATCTTCTTCACCTCCATCGTACTGCACAGGTGTTTCATCGTCATTTATCAAGATCATCGTTAGTCATGCGGAGAGGAGCTATTGACAGAGGTGAGTTACGTATCTTGTTATAAGAATAAAAGAGTTCTAAAAACATATTTATGTACACTTTATTTACATCTACGTATGTACACTTACACACACACACACACACGTATCATATGAGAGAGAGAGAGAGTGAGAGAATGAATGTACGTATTTATATTATACACAAAAAAAATGTATGTAAAAAATGGGGGGGGTGACGCTACTTCGCGGTTTTTCACTTTTCGCGGTCGGTTCTGGACCCCATTAACCACGATAAGTGAGGGATCACTGTAAACACTTGCAATATATCACTGTCCCTGTAATGAATCTATATATGGGTTTCACTTTCTGAAATGAGTGAAAAAAATATTGAATTTTTTCATGGTATTCTAATTTTTGAGATGTGCCTGTATAAGTTATAAGTTATTGTAAGTTATTGTATAAGTTGTATAAGTTATTGTATAAGGCTGCTGGCCCTGATGGCATTCCTGGGCGTGTGCTGAGGGCATGCGCTGAGCAGCTGGCAGGGGTCTTCACAGACATCTTCAATCTGTCCCTGGCCCAGGCCGTGGTACCAGCGTGCTTCAAGACCACTTCAATAGTACCAGTGCCGAAACATTCAACACCATCGTGCCTAAATGACTATCGCCCTGTGGCACTGACGCCCATAGTCATGAAGTGCTTTGAGCGACTGGTCTTGGCACAGCTCAAAAAAGGCCTGCCCCCAACACTGGACCCTCATCAGTTCGCCTACCGGAGCAACAGGAATACAGAGGATGCGGTTTCTACAGCGCTGCACTATGTACTCTCAACACCTGGATGACAAGAACACCTACGCAAGAATGCTGTTTATTGACTTCAGCTCAGCATTCAACACAGTTATCCCCTCCAAGTTGCTCACCAAACTTGGGGACCTGGGAATCAGTACCTCCACCTGCAACTGGATCATGGATTTTCTGACCAACAGACCCCAGCATGTTAGGTCAGGCCCCAACCGTTCTTCCGTCATCACACTCAACACTGGTGTACCACAGGGCTGTGTGCTCAGCCCATTCCTCTACTCCCTCTACACCCATGACTGCAGGCCTATGTATGGATCCAATTCCATCATAAAGTTCGCAGATGACACCACGGTGATTGGACTCATCAGGGACAACGACGAGTCAGATTACAGGGCAGAGGTTGAGCACTTGGCTACTTGGTGCGCTGACAATAACCTGCTCCTTAACACCAGCAAAACCAAGGAGCTCATAGTGGACTACAGGAAGGAGAGGGAAGAGACACATGACCCCATCCATATCAATGGCATAGCTGTTGAAAGTGTCCCCAGCTTCAAATTCCTGGGGACCCACATCTCGGAGGACCTGTCCTGGTCAGTTAACACCACCAGCCTGATCAAGAAGGCCCATCAGCGCCTCTTCTTCTTGAGGACATTGAAGAAGAACCATCTGTCAACTGACATCCTGGGCAACTTCTACCGCTGCGTGATAGAGAGCACCCTGACCAACTGTATCACACTCTGGTATGGGAGCTGCTCTGTAGCTGACCGCAAGGCGCTGCAGCGGGTGGTGAAAACCGCCCAACGCATCACAGGGACTCCACTTCCAGCTATAGAGGACGTCTACAGGAAAAGATGTCTGCGCCGGGCACGCAGCATTCTTAGGGACTCCAACCATCCTGCTCATGGACTGTTCCAGCTTCTCCCCTCCAGAAGACGTTTCAGAAGCCTTCGGACTAGAACCAGCAGGTTTAGGAACAGTTTCTTTCCAACAGCTGTCACGTTATTGAACTTAGTTCCCCACTGACTCTCTTACAATCATCTTTTACCATCCTCACCTGTACATAACTGCATAACTACATAACTACATCTAACTTATTGCACATTATTTGCACATAACAGTACTTTTAACTTTCTGCACTGCTGCATATATTTGCATATATTTGCTTAAATTGCACATACTGTTAATTACCGTATATACTGCACTGCTGTCCTTTGCACTTCTGATTGGATGCTAAACTGTGTTTCGTTACCTTGTATTCATACATGTGTAATGACAAAGTTGAATCTAATCTAATCTAAGTGTTGAACTTGCGTGAAACTAACCGTCATCCATTTCTGTTGTTCATCTAGGCAGGAGGAAATCAGCCGCTCAACAACGGACCTCGCCACTGTGGAACGTACTAAAATCCTTTGCTTTTATAGGTAAATTGTCAAAAACAAAGTAGCACAATTTCCACTTAATATAAAAGGGACTGAACTGAGATTTATTTGATTGTGTGAATATGGCACATCAACTGTAAAATAAGCCGCTTGTTGATGTATTTATTTTTTTGTCAGATCACTTGTGTGATCCATTGTGAGTTATGTTCATAACTGTATGTTTTGGCGAATGTGAGATGTTCAGTCATCAATATAATTTACTTTATATGTGTAGTTTATAGTCTATCATCAATAAACTCATGCAGTAACAGGACACATTACAAATATTTGAGACCCATTGTAGTGCTTCCTTTTATATTTTAGCAATGCTAGTCCAAAACACCGCCCACACATGAAGCCAGGGCAAGAAGAGACACTTTTACAGACAAGACAAACTTTTATTGATAAAAACTTCATATTTTGACTGAGCGACTCCACACTCGGTGATGCACAACTTCAGTTAAAGTACTAGATTCCATTCATGTGAATGTATTAATTCATTCTGATTGCTGAGGCCACAGTAAAAAGAGATGATTTTAAATGTAACCCAGCCCTTGTAAAATCTACCGAAGCGCAGCTACATGAAAATTGTGGTTAAATACAACAACGAAGTACTTTATTGTCACATTCAAATTGTAATCACTCCTGTTTTGTTTTTCTTTTCAATTCTTGGATGAAATATGGTGGGCAATATAAGCTGCAGCTTCAGCCATCACCCATTTCAGATAACCTATGTTGAACTGTATAATCAGAGGAGTTCTTGTTTAATTTGACCTTATTAGATTTTTTTCCCCTTTGTTATATTATTCTATTTTCTTTTAATCTTTACTTTTAATCAATCCGAAATAAAGATTCATTCATTAATTCACATTCCACCACTGGCTTTTAGCAACAAGTGTATTTCCCAAATAAGTTTTAAACTTGCTTTAATTAACCACCACCCATTTGTCTTTTGTCTAGGCAAGAGGGAAACTGTCCACCCCAACTGGACCTTGCCTCACTTTTTACAGAGATGCAGGCTGAAGATCTGTTGAACCAGGACCAGTACAATGGGCCGATCCAGTTGCTTCTCAGTGAGGCAGCGTGGCTGCCGTGTGTGACCATTCCAGTTTGGGTTTTTTTACAGTTTGAATTTTGCACATTCTGAATAATCTGGAATTTGCTGCTGATTGTAATAAACTATTTAGTGACTTATGTGTTTGCATCATGATTTTCTATTTTGTCTGTTAAGACACCGGTGGGAAAAGAGTCAACTGTACAAAGGATTAATCGGTGACCTTGAAAATAATGGCTCATTTTTAAGAAAAAAGTAACCAAAACAATTATTTTATTAACTGAAGACTATATTGTTAGAAGACTGTGCAGAAGACTCTGCATACTTTAGTGACAGTACCAGTATATGGAGGAATTCTGGGTCATATTGGCATCTGCTCTTCATCATAATGGGTTTAGGCAGGGGTGTCTAATCATGTGCCATGGAGGGCCAAGACCCTGCAGGCTTTACCTCCAACCAGCGTCTTCAACAGCAGATTCCACTGAACTTCTTCCACTGACTAATCAGTGAGAACACCTGCTGAAAAGACTGGGTAGAAGAGAACCTGCAGGGTCTTGGTCCCCCATGACACATGATTGGAAGCCCCGGATTAGTTTTAATGGGATTTAACATTTTAACACAAACTGTTTTATGGTTCATAATTCTGTTGACAGATTTACACCAAACCAAAAGTGATTTCTCAAACTGCTGGATTATTCTTAGCTTTTCAAATCTTTCAGTATTTAATTTATGCCACATGGTGGTAACCTTCACATATAAAAAAAGAGACATCTGCAAAAACTTCAGAGGTTTATTGTCAGTGCAATACGACATGAATGCATGTCTAGTACATTGTTGATGCAGAGAATATATATTTCTACAGTACATGTATCTAGTAAATCAAGTATTTTCCATGTAACCTTGTGACTGCATTATTTTAATTGCTTTTAATCCTAGATCAAGTTTGTTTTGGCCTAAAATGCATGATAACTGTCAAATATATCTTATTATACCTAACTCAGTAAAGTTTACTTTTTGAATATACAGTATATTTTGTGGCTAATATAGTTATTAACATGGCGATCAAGTTGTGTCAGCTGATCATTTTTTTCTATGACACCACCTCAGACTCTGCAGCTGGAGCAGGTACGTGCATGATGTCTCAACAGTCTCTCCATGATTTTTCACGCAGATCAGAGCAATTTGTTGTACAGGAAATAAACGTTTCTACAGACATTCTTAAGCTCTACAACCACTGATCGTTTGTGAAGCTGTGCTGACATCAGTGACAGGCTGATGACATCCGTGACAGGCTGTGCTGAACGCACAGACCGAATGAAGCAGTAATTTCCCCACAACAGAGCCATCTGAAACACACACAGCGTACATATTTTAGTACCTAACAGCGATAACTTGCAGACATTAATGTGTAGTACGACGTACTTATAGCAAACTAGCATTAGCAGCGTTAGCTTACCGTCATATATGACCTAGTTTGTATCCTCACGTCTTTGGCTCTCCCAGAAGCTGCAGAACTATTCCAGAGTGTTTCATCTTGCTGCCTGTACCCTTGTCTGGCGGTCCTTTTTGGCATTTACGGTGAAAAAAGCCACAGACCGAGGAGTCGCCTTGTACAGCTGTATGTGTTTATGTTTTGCTTTAGTCGCGTGTTCTACGTCACGGGAGTGTGGCGCCGCCTCGCTGTTATAGAAATCCCACCCACCCCAGCTTAACACGGTTGTAATGGTGACAAAAGCATGCCGAACCGTATTGAAGTGAATCGAGGCGTGCCAAGGTGTGCTGGGCTAGTGGAAAAATGCCTTTTGTTACTTTGGTCCCAGCTCTCTGCAGGTCATTCACTAGGTCTCCCCGTGTGGTTCTGGGATTTTTGCTCACCGTTCTCATGATAATTTTAACCCTACAGGGTGAGATCTTGCGTGGAGCCCCAGATCGAGGGAGATTATCAGTGGTCTTGTATGTCTTCCATTTTCTAATAATAATTGCTCCCACAGTTGATTTCTTCACACCAAGCTGCTTACCTATTGCAGATTCAGTCTTCCCAGCCTGGTGCAGGTCTACAATTTTGTTTCTGGTGTCCTTTGACAGCTCTTTGGTCTTGGCCATAGTGGAGTTTGGAGTCCTGACTGTTTGAGGTTGTGGACAGGTGTCTTTTATACTGATAATGAGTTCAAACAGGTGCCATTAATACAGGTAACGAGTGGAGGACAGAGGAGCCTCTTAAAGAAGTTGTTACAGGTCTGTGAGAGCCAGAAATCTTGCTTGTTTGTAGGTGACCAAATACTTATTTTACCGAGGAATTTACCAATTAATTCATTAAAAATCCTTCATGTGATTTTTCTGGATTTTTTTTTTTCCTCATTTTGTCTCTCATAGTTGAGGTATACCTATGATGAAAATTGGAGACCTCTCTCATCTTTTCAGTGGGAGAACTTGCACAATTGTGGCTGACTAAATACTTTTTTGGCCCCACCGGTATATAGTATCAATTGATAAGGAAAAATCCTATTGTGATACATTTTTGTTCCCCTATATCATCCAGCTCTATGCACAATGCCCCCTAATGTATAATAGAGAAAACACATACTGACAGAAAATCGCATCACTGAAAGAGTTAAGGACATGACGTTCAAATACTGTTCATCTGCTTTTTCAGACCAGCCATTTCTTCTATCTTTTTTCATTTGTTTGTACCTTCAACAAATCCTGAGAACTATTGCTCAAGACTGCTTTAAAAATAAAATACAAACCATATCATCATTCTGGCCTGAGGAAATCCACCCCAAGAGTGCTCAGATTTCCTTGACCTTGATCTTAACTTTTAGCACAACCAGAATGCAGACCCACCTGAGGATCACTGTGTGTGAGCATCAGGGCAACTGCCTAGGAGAAGTAGTAATTCTCATGAAATGTGGACAGACCGACGGATGCCACATCATCACATTAGCTTGCTACTAGCCACCTCTGCCACCGGTGCAGTGACACCAGGCGTGTGTTGGGCTGCAGGAAGTGGTCCAGACCCTTGTGCATGTTTCCTCAGTTATATATTTGTAGCTTTCTGAACAACAATAGGTCTGTTTGCAGCTTGAGATGCACAAATGCATTGAAGCAGCTCTTGGAAAGCATCTTGGAAACATCATTAATAATTCAGAATTGACCACAATTACAATATGGAATTGCAGCAGCTCTACTATCTGGAACTACATCGGCTGGGGAAAAAAAAAGTCTGTGGAAAATCTTTGCTGAGTGGATCTGATGATGCACAGGGGGTTTATGAGAATTCTGTTTACTGTAGGTACTCAAATTGGATATTTTGCTGTTTAGCTGACAAAGAAGAACATGCTAAGCAAAAAATACAAATGAGACTCCTGATATTTATGTCTACTACCACACTGTTGAAGCTGATTACCAAATTCCTGTTTAATTTCTAGGAAAAAGGTCATGACTAAGCTCTTGTGCGTGCCTGTGCCTGCATTAGACGTGGATTTACGAGGGGATGCATGCTGCCAAGTGAGCCATATTCTCATTTCATGGTTGATTCACAAACCAAGACTATGATGAAAAAAAAAAAAAAAGGTCACACACATTACTTCCTGAACCCATTTACTACTCAACACTAGATTTTACTTTCTTGTTGAAAGCAGTCCTCCTTCTCACTTTGGCAATCTATGTGATTGCTGCAACTCTTAAAATGCAACACCAATCAAAATAAGGAAGGACTGTAGAAGAGAGCGATTAACGTGTCTGTTCACATCTTAACAAAACAGCAGTGAAACAAGGTGCAACAAGTTTTACCACCAATGTGCTGTCACGTCTTCTAGCCAGTGGTGAGAGGGAATGTCTGATACAGAGATGCAATTCTTCACTTTCATTTTTCATGTGAACTTGATCATTAAATTTGAAATTCTCTGGGATCAATATTGGCACTGAATTCAAGTAAAATACCTAAAACTACAATTTTACACGAAACAGGCTTACAGGTTTAAAAGAAAAAAGTTACTAAATTTACACGAAAAAAGGCTTAATAAATTTCTAAGTGACGTGAAAAAGTCACAAATTTGTTTTGCAGACAAAACAAAATCACAAAAAAGGTTGTAAATTTACGAGAAAAAAAAAATCACAAATTTACAAACAAAAAGTCACATTTTTTGTGAAGTCACAAATTTCCAAGAAAAAAAAATGCTAATTTACAGTACATTAGCAAAAGTTATGAATTTATGAAAATAAAATTCTGTGATAAATGTAAATTTTCAAGACAAGAAAAGTAGGATTTCAGAGACAAAAAAGTAGCACATTTACAAGAAAAAAAGTTGCAAATTTACAAAAGGGGGGAAAAATTCAAAAGGTTACAAATTCACAAGCAAAAGATTTCCATGAAAAAAGTTGGAAATCCCCCCGTCCCAAAAAAAAGAAAAAAAATTGAGAAAAAACACTTACAAACAAAAAAATGTACAAACTACCTTAAAAAGTTGCAAATTTATGCCAAAAAAAAGTCACAAGTAGGAAAAAACACATTTCTGAAGGGTTTTTTTTTTAAATGAGATGACAAAACATTACAAAATTTCTACAAAATATTTTGCAAATTTTCACAAAGTTATAAATTTATGGAAAAAAGGCTTACAAATATGGGTTCACAGAAAAAAAGCTCTTAAATTCACAGGAAAAAAGGCTAACAAATTTCTAAGTGGTACTGGAAAAGTCAAACTTGCAGACAAAACAAAATCACAAATTTCTGAAAGAACAGTGAAATTTTCTGACACGAGAAAAAGTAGAAATTTTCTGAGGGGAAAAAAAAGTTTACAAGAAAAAAATACAAATTTACAATCCAAACATCAGATTTTTTTGTGAAAAAGTCACAAATTTTGCAGGAAAAAAAATTGCCAATTTACAGAACATTACAAAAAAAGTTGCAAATTTATGAAAAAAAACCATCTGAGATAAATGTTGCAAATTTTCAAGACAAGAAAAGTAGAATTTCAGAGACAAGAAAAAGTAGCAACTTTACAAAAAAGTTGCAATCTTACAACGATTGTTTCAATAATTATAAATTTGAGCAGAAAGATTTTCAAAAAGAGTTCCAGGAAAAAATGCAAATTTCCAAGAAAAAAAGTAGCAAATTATTCAGAAAAAAGTAATAAATTTTTAGGAAAAAAAATTACAAACTTGCAAGAAAACAAAAAACAAATTTCCTAAAAAGTTCCAAATTTCCTAGTTAAAAAAAATAATTTTTTGAGGAAAAGTCACAAATTATCCCAAAAACGTAATACATTTTTTGAAAAAAAAAAAAAAAAAAGTTACAAACTTGAAAGAAAAAAAAAATTCTTAAATAAGTTCCAAATTTCCTCGTCAAAAAATTAATTTTTTGAGGAAAAAAATTCACAACATATGGGAGAAAAAAAACCACAAAGTTACATGAAAAAAGTGACAAGGTGGAAAAAAGTTTGAGGGGGACTTTCTTTTAATTAGATGAGAAAATATTTTTAAAATTCTGAGAAAATAATTTGCAAATTTACACAAGATATTAAAGAGATTTAAGAAAAAAAAATCTGCAAACTTATGAAAAGTTAATCACACATTTCTGAGAAGGTTGTAAATTCCTAGAACGAAAAACAAGCCACAAATATATGAGACACAACTGATGCTTGTTCCACTCATTTCCAGTTCCATTATGTTCAAAAGCAAAAACCTTAACTACAAATTCCCAAGGCTGTATGCTAAGATTTCGCCCCACAATGCAACAAAGCATTTCTACACATCTGTGGTATTTTCAAGACATTTGAAAGACAAATTTGAGGATTAACTGTAATTCTTAAGGATAATGAAGGCCTTCATTTTGGATAAACAAATTTTAAGACTTTTTAAGAATCCAGGGACACCCATTATTATGAAAAGCTTCTCTGAGGTGCATCTTTAAGTGTGGTTGAGTCCAAAATATCCAGCTATTGTATGGTGATATGGACCAAATGTTCAAGTCTACCTCACCTTTATAAGTACATCGAGAGAAAGTATGACCTTTGGGACTGATTTACTTTAGACTTTGTACTAAACTTTCTAATTTAGGACCAATAAAACCCATTCTCTGACTGTGTCACTTCCACTTTAACTGCAGTACTAGTACTGTCTACTGACTGCTACAGTACTAGACATCGTCTGACTCCTGATTTCATCATTTTAAGTATAAGTTCATCTAAATATGATGAAGAGGGGCAAACTGCGGGCCATCCAAATAAATAACACAAATGTTAGTAGTACATGTACCGAAGTAACTGTCACAAAACTGTACTTCCACTAGTAGCTGAGTACAATGTTTTGGTTGTACGCTCAGAGTTACTATAGATTCCACCAATTTGAAAAGTGCTTAGTAATATGCTTTTTTTTATATTTCAATAACTACTTCTAATGAGAAATGACAACATCTTTGGACATTTTAGTATATTTATAATCTTATTTCACTGAAATTGCTGTTGAAAACATTGTTTTCCCATTTGGGGGCCAGGTACAATGGAAAATAATAGAAAAAAACACAGCAAATTTCCGAGTAAAAAGTTGCAAATTTGCATTAAAAAAAATGTCACAATGTCATCTAAAAAGTTATATATGTATATATATGAAAAACTGATAAATTAAAGAAAAATATATAATGGATGAGGAAAAACCTTGCAAATTTATGAGGAAAAATATGTGGAAAAAGGTGCAAATTTGTGGTAAAAAAAATTACAAAAATATATGGAAAAAAATCCAAAATTCATGAGAAAATGTCTTAAAAATTTGCTAATTTAAGAGACAAATTTTACAAAGTGTGGACTGTCATCACTCACTACACAAGTAATGTTTTGGTAGATACCCTTACTCTATTAAAGTATTTTTGTGATTACTCTTACACTTAAGTAATTAAGTAATTCCTGGCTATTCTACCCACTCTATTCACTATATATGCCTCAAAACACAAGGCCAAATCCCCTGCATGTGAAAACCTGACTGTGGCACTTCATCTAAACTTCTGCTACAGCTTAAAAACGCCACAGTTGCTTTTCTTTTTTTGCTGTGCTGCGGTTCTCGCAGTGACCCAGAATGAACCACCGTCCAAACTCCCACCTGCCCCGAACCTTTACATTTCCTTTTATGCAGCTTCATTTGCAGCCTGTTAAGTGCGCAGCCTTATAATCTGCGCCCGTTGTAAAGCCCGTGTGTGCCTGAACACAGCCGATAGCCTGGCCAGTCGCTCCACGGTTCTGGGTCAGCTCGTTTGACGTCCCGCGGATCCTTCCCCGTGGCCAAATAAAGGAGAAAAACGCAGCGAGCGCCGTGGCGTCTCGGCCGTTGATACGAAAGGGGAAGTTAACGGTTCACCGAGCGCTGTTACACCTTTTATAGTCATGTTTAAGATGCTATTTCACTTTTTAAACCCGTGGGTTTCATTTCACCCCCATTCTGGATACATACGTTAAATTCACCTCCTATAACCCCACACAAAAAAAAAAAAAAAAAATCAAAAGAAAATCAAGACTCAACACTAACCTGAGGAGAAAAAGGCAACCGGTGGGCAGGGGGTGTGAGGTTAGAGGAAGAAGCCGGAGAGAGTAGAGATAAATTAGTATTTGGCTGGTTTTGGGGTTTTGTTTTTTTACCTTTATACTCGTGGAGAAACACGGAGTCACCGTCCGACACAACGCTGGTGGAAGTAGCTGCGGTCCAGGCTGAGAGAGAGAAAGCGGTCTGCTGCCGCCGCTGTTTCCGGGTTTCTATCGGCGTCAAGAGGGATGGGAGCTCCGGGGTATGGAAAGCCAAATGAGGTCATGATTCTCCAGCTTTGCTATGGCGCATGAGAGCCACCAGGATTTTACGCTGACACTGGATGCGAGTCCCAGGGGCCGCCTCCAGAAAATGTTCATTGGGGGGGGGGGGGAGAGCACTGAAAATGTTGGGGTGGCACATCAAAATCAATTTAAAATGTAATCATGCTGCGCGCCCATTCGCATTTGGTCTGAACACACCTTGACAGTGTGATCTGTCCTACTTTTGCTGTATTGTTGTTTATATTTGTTAATAATATACAGCACACATCAATTATTCTTAAACATCTATGCTTAAGCATCTATATGACATTGCTTACGGCCATACCACCCTGAACACGCCCGATCTCGTCTGATCTCGGAAGCTAAGCAGGGTCGGGCCTGGTTAGTACTTGGATGGGAGACCGCCTGGGAATACCAGGTGCTGTAAGCTTTGGGGACGGCAGTGGCTCAGGAGGCAGAGCAGGTTGTCCAATAACCACATGGTTGGCGGTTCAAATCCCGCTCTCCCAGATATCCTGCCGTTTGTCCCTGGGCAAGACACTTTACCCCAATTGCTCCTGGTGGGTCTGGAAGTGCCATGTTAGGCAGCATGCCACCATCAGTGTGTGAAGATAAACAAGTAACAAAATTATGTTAACCCTTTGAGTGTGTATGGCTCAAAACTGCGACATACCCCCTAGTGGTCAAGAGTGGTAAATATTTTTTGTCAATAAAATAGTTGATTTCCAAGGCTATAACTTGAAAGTGGTAAGAGATAATGGCTTACTGTCAATTAGAAAGATGTAAAATATGATCCAAAGTTTCAGATAGGAATAAACTTACACATCTAATTTGCATAATGTCACAGCACCTCTTTAAATTCCATAACTCAGTCAAAAACTGGACTTTGGACATAGTTACACAAAAATGGTTCCGTCTTTTGACACTTTTTTGTACAGAGGTACCCTCATCATCTTATCTTCAAAGTATATAAACAAGAAATCAGTACATTAAAAAAACAGAAATTTCTCACTTACTTTTGACAGAGTGAGAAGGCAGGCACAGTGCCCGCGCTCTGCCACCTAGGGCACGCAAAATTTTTCACACTCAAAGGGTTTAAGACTGTCCAGTGGGTACCCAGTCAAGTCTCCCCATAACCGACTCACCCCAGCCGGTTACAAGCCACACCATTAAACCAGTTCGCTCTCTATGGCCAGCTCTCCCCACAACAATACTCCCCCGGATGAGCAGAGTGTCAGTGGCCAGGGTCTGACAAACACACCAGTGTATCAATACAGAACATGCCAGGAGAAGCAGCCGCCCAAACACGAACCTGGCTCAAAGGCACGCTAACTGATGGCGATTAAAAAAGTCTTTTTTCTAATAAAGTGAGAAAAAAAAACAAGCTAATGCATGGAGTGTGCTTTTGCCGGGAGGCACAGCCAACAGCAAAGTGTGATTTATCATGGAAAACAGCTGAGCTCTGCGCTTTGAGCAATCAGCTGATTGGATCAACCTCCTCCGGTGTGCTGACATTTTAGCATATCTATTAGAACAACACTGGTAAAGGTAAAAAAAAAAAATAAGAGGTAAAAGACATGGGGAGGGCTAAACAGTGATTTGGATCTTTATCCTGTAGCTCGAAAGTGCTCAGATACATCTGTTGAGTAGTAAGATGGCGGCTGTGGTACCCTGGGTGTTAGTGGGGAGGTGACGGCCCACTTTTCCGGTGGTGGCATCACCTGGGGTATAAAGGGCCAGGGCGGAAGGGGTATTAGCTCTTTGACCGTCGACCATCTTTCTGTATGGAGCGCTTAGTGTTGTGTGTGGTTCTTATAATAAAGTGACATTCAACGGTATTCTCAGCCTCCTCCTTGTTTACCAGATTATGGACATAACATTTGATGACGAGGTAAAAAGGTATGGAGCAAGCTGTCACCACTTTTCAGCCATTTTTTGGAGGTCCTGGGCGAGGCCGCCCATACCTGGGCTAGGTGATACGCAGCTTTCTGGAATTATCTGGTGGCCCTAGACTTTGGTGAGCTCGAGAAGCTGCATGCGAGGGCTATTTTGGTTCATAATCTTGCTATGGAGGGTCAGAGGATCCTCAATACATTAGGGGGAGCTGATACTTTTGAGGACATGGTGGAGCTAATGGTGCGCTACTTTCTCGCCATGGAAAATGTCATAGTCCGGCGAATATAGTTTAGGCAGCACCGCCAGCAGATGGGAGAGTCGGTGCAGCGTAATGTTGCAGACCTGCATCAGCTGACAGGGGAGTGCCAGTTTGGGGCCCTGGAAGAAGAGATGGTCCGTGACCAACTGGCAGAGCATGCTCTTTGTTCTGTGATATGTTCGAGGCTCCTGACGTTCCCAGGCGAACTGACGCTAGTCACGGCTCTAAAGATAGCACAGCAGTTCGAGGCAACGGAGAAAGTGTCAAAAGAGCTCGGTGAGAGAACCACGCTGTGGGATAAAGAACCACATCTGAAGGCGCTGGCTGTGGACCCTGATAGCGAGGACAGCGTGAGTGAAGAAGAGCATACTGGTGCTGTGAAAATTAGGTACGCCACGGGAATGCCAAGATGTTATGGCTGTGGTTCCACCAGGCACCGGTACAAGGCAAGAGAGTGTCCGGCGAGAGGCAAGCGGTGTGGCAAATGCGGTCTTCTGCATCACTTCGCCAGATCCTGTAAAAATTTTGAGAGGGGAGGACCGAAGACATGGAGCAGATTCCCCCCGCCACGGCTCCTACGGTTGTCATACTGTCTCTCCGAGCACAGAGGGGCACATTTTCTGCAACGTGTTGCTGGATGATGTGGAAGTGCCGTTATTGGTGGACATGGGAGCGGTGGCCTTGGTGTTGAGCTGGAGCCTGTCCCCACATTACCACGAGAGAGTTCTCGACGCCATGCTTTGGCTACGAAGGAAGCAGGATGGCCGTAGTGGGTTCGTTGGAATTGACGGCGAGATACAAGTCAGTGGTGATGACCAACGTCCAGTTCGTGGTGACCGCCTCTGGGACGAACATTTTAGGATGTGATATGTTTTACGGCCTGGGGTCTAAGATCGCCAGCGGTGCTTGAGAAGAGTGGTTGGGCTGCGGATTATGGGACTGACCTGCTCCGCACGTGGAGGATGACGCGGTTTGGGTGACAGTGATTGGCCTGGTGTTTTGGGAGGTGATGAGGACCAGTGCCGCGACGACCCAGCACGGGAGGATTCTGATGCTAGTGTCTAAGCGGCCCTAGATGTGGGAGCTGGACGGCACAGCAGAATGCCCGGGATGGCTGCTGGTGTCAGAATGAAAAAGAGCGGAGCAGGACCAGCCGGCGCGGTTCTACGACGCGCCAAACATCAACATTCAAGGAGGGCTTTGGACCGGGTCGGTGGGATGGCTCAGCCCAGAAAGGAAGCCCAGTCACGACGTGGTGGGCACACAAAACCCAGCCGGCCCAGGGAGGAGGCTCGGGCGAGAGGAGTGCATGAAAAACAGAAATGGCGAGACGACCAGGGACAGCTGCGAGTGATGGCTGCCCGGGAAGATGGCTATTTGAGGCTGTCATATGATTTGTGGCGACACCCAAACGAGCTGCGGCGCATGGAAAAGAGAAGATGCTGACGCAGTCCATCCCAGGAGACCAAGAAGCGGAGGCGCTCCAGGCGGGACCCACCAGATGGAAGTCTGAGAGGTGGTCCACCCACCGGGTCTGTAAAGTGACTGGGGGAGTAACTTTTGATAATTGTTTTAGTTTTGTGACCCCAAGTCTAATAGTTGACATATTTCACATTTTCTTATTGTGTGTTGCCCTGTGTTTGAAAAAAAAAGTGAAGTCCCCAACACTGTCTGTTAAAAAAAAAAAAAAAAAGAATTGAAACTGTAATTGAAAGTGTGTTTTGTGTGGAATGCCCAGGTTGTGGGGTGGGTGTGTTGGAGTGGGGGTTGCCAATAGAAATGTGAACGTTGTGGCAACCTGGGGAGTGCATAATGGTTTACCACCTTAGACAGGAACAAAGGACGTGAAGTTAACCTTTTGTGTTTGAGAAGTTTCTAGATGCCCTATTAAGATAACAGGGAGGTGTCAAGGATGAATGGACTGACTGCAGTCGGGGGAGATTATATTTTGTGTGTGATGAATGGACTGACTGCAGTCGGGGGAGATTATCTTTTGTGTGTGAGAAGAGTCTAGAAGGATGTCATGTTATTTAAGGGAAGAGTTCCTACTTGTATGCCATTCTGTCTATGCTCTTCGTGCGAGTCGTGTAATAAACCGCCTGAACCAAATCAGCCTCATTTTTTACACGCTCCACACTGGTGACCCAAGACGAATCATGGAATACGACGGAAGATCCCCGGAGCCAACCTCGACTGGAATCCCCAGCTTCGTGTGCGCTGTAGTGATCAAACTACCTGATTTTTGGCAGCACAACCCGCGCTCCTGGTTCCACCTAACCGAGGCGCAGTTCACCCTCCGAGGGATATCGGCGGATGATACGAAATTCTACTATGTGGTCGCAGCGCTCAATGCCAGCACAGCTCAGCACATCGAGAGCCTGCTCAATCAGCCACCAGCCGACGGCAAATATGACGCGCTGAAGGCTGCCCTCATCCAGCACTACACACTCTCGGATGGTGAGAGAGCAGAGAGGCTTCTGACGCGGACCGAGTTGGGAGACGGTTCGGCCGTGGACATGATGGAGAAGATGCTGAGGTTAAAGGGCACGGACGACGACCACTTCATCTTCACCCACATTTTCCTCAGGAACCTTCCGACAGCGGCGAGAGCGGCCCTGGCCAATTCGTCGTTGCTGGCCAAATGGGACTATCGTGCGCTAGCCCGAGAGGCAGACCGGATCATCGTCGCCACCAAGGCTTTCGTGACCATTGCGGCAGCGACGGAGCCCGGCACGTCGACACGAGGAGGCGAGGAGCCGCCGACAGCAGCAGCAGAACCACCGACGGCGGCAGCAGCGGGGGCCATGGAACATGGAGGTGACACGCTTTGCTTCTACCATCGCCGCTTTGCAGAGAGGGCACACAAATGTATACCACCGTGCCAGTTCAAGCGCTCGGGAAACGCCAAGACCGGGGGTCGGTAGCAGCCGCGACCCTCGGGGAGGAGAACAAGCTGCTCTATTTGACGGACGCACGCTCGGGGAGGCATTTCCTCGTGGACACCGGCGCACAGAGGAGTTTCATCCGGCCGACCTACGCTGACCGGCTGGCAGGAGCTAGCGGCCCCGAGATGGCAGCAGCAAACGGCTCAGACATTAAGACCTTTGGTGAGAGGACTCTGCTCTTGTCTCTACACGGTCGTACATTTGAATGGACTTTTGTTGTAGCAGCATTGGATTACCATATACTGGGGGCTGATTTTCTATGTGCACATGGGTTGTTGGTAGATGTCGCTAACAGGCGCCTGGTTAATGCACTGTCTTTTGACTCTCTCCCCTGTATAGCTCGAGTGACCCGGCCAACAGCACAAGCCAACGTCTCAGCAGCATGCGGTAAGTTCCACACACTGCTCGCTCAGTTCCCAGCACTCACAGTCCCGACGTTTTCAGCAGCTATCGCTAAACATGGGGTGGAGCATTTTATCACCACCACCGGGGCACCCGTTTTTTGCAAGACCTCGGCGCTTGGACGCAGCTAAACTGGCTATAGCGCGCGAGGAGTTCGCTAACCTAGAGAGGTTAGGCATCATCAGGCGCTCAAACAGCCCATGGGCTTCCCCGTTACACATGGTCCCTAAAGCTGAAGGTTCGTGGCGACCTTGCGGCGATTTCCGCAGGTTAAACAACGCTACAGCGCATGACCGCTACCCAATTCCCCACATTCAGGATTTTTCTGCTCACTTCGCAGGAGCGCGCATTTTTTCTAAGATAGATTTGGTCCGTGGTTACCACCAAGTCCCAGTGCACACTGAGGACATACCCAAAACAGCGGTAATAACTCCGTTTGGTTTATTTGAGTTCTTGCGCATGCCGTTTGGGCTTAAAGGGGCAGCACAGACGTTCCAACGCATGATGGATGCAGTGCTGCGCGATCTCCCTTTCGTGTTCGTCTACCTGGACGATATCTTGGTAGCCAGCGCGTCCGAAGACGAACACGAAACCCACCTCACGACGGTTTTCCGTAGGTTGGAAGAGCACGGTTTAATAATCAACCCAGCGAAATGTCAGTTCGGGGTGACGGGGATTGATTTTTTAGGGCACCGCGTCTCTCCCAAAGGAGCGGTTCTGCTGCGTGACAAAGTGCGCACAGTGACAGATTTTCCCCGACCACAAACGGTCAGGGCGCTACAAAAATTTTTGGGAATGGTGAACTTTTATAACCGTTTCCTTTCCCGTGCAGCGCAGCTCATGCAGCCATTGTACACAGTGCTCAAAAAACAGAAACCCGCGAATAAGGTCGAATGGACCCCGGAACGAGAGCAGGCATTCTCGGAAGTTAAAGCAGCCCTGGCAAACGCCGCATTGTTGGCACATCCAGACCCAGCGGCCCGCATAGCCCTCACCACTGACGCCTCAGATGTGGCCATAGAGGCTGTTGTGGAGCAGCGCGTCGCCGGGGCTTGGCAGCCGCTTGCCTTTTCCAACAGAACCTTGCGCGACAATGAACGTAAATACAGCACGTTCGACAGAGAGTTGCTGGCTCTCCACCTGGCCATTCACCATTTCCAGTTCTAGCTGGAAGGGCGCAATTTTACTGCGTTCGTTGACCATAAGCCACTAACATTGGCGATGGCCAAAGTTTCAGAACCTTGGTCGGGCCGGCAGCAGAGGCAGCTGGCCGCGATCTCAGAGTTTACTACCGATATTCAGCATGTGTTGGGCAAACTGAATGTAGTGGCAGACTGCCTCTCGCGCGCCGTTGTGGCCCCGGTCTGTGTAGGGTTGGATTACGCAGCCATGGCCGCGGAGCAGGCTAGTGACGCGGACGTGCGCGCGCTCCAGTCTGGACCAACAGGGTTAAGGCTGGAGAAGAGGACGCTCCTTAACGGCATTCCCCCCTTAATCTGCGACGTCTCCACGGGTCGCCCACGGCATGTGGTTCCGGCCACGTGGCACCGCCCCCTGTTTGAGTCGGTTCACTCTTTGGCACACCCAGGGGTGCGCGCGTCGGTCAAAATGGTAGGAGAGAAATATGTGTGGCCGGGCCTTCGCAAACAAGTGAAAGAGTGGGCGGCAGACTGCGTGGCGTGCCAACGAGCCAAGGTTCACAGACACACGAAGGCTCCTTTTGACATAATGCACGGCTCAGGAGACACACACGCAGGCTCAGAGTAGCTCAAATAGCTTTATTAACAACAAGGGTGTATGAACGTGTGTCTGCGAGATGTAAATGTGTTGGTGGTGGCGTCTGCTTCGGGCACAGAGGCAGGAGACCGTACAGCCGGACAACCCTATGGGAAAAGCACAGGGAGAAGGGTGACGGGCACACACCAACACAGGAGATGTAAAAGTTGGAGAGGAGCTTACTTGGAGTGAGCAGGTGGCTGGCACAGCAAGGACGAGGTCCGGTAGACAGCAACCTGGAGAGCCCGGTGCAGCAGCGAGGGAATGGAGACGGAGAGGAATGGTCCACCGCTGGGAAATCCACCTGTGCACAGGGGAGCAGACTTGGAAAGGGAAGAGGTAAGGGCTTCTTACCGCGATGCTTGCTGAGGTGTAGGAGGTAACTCACAGCAATCCGACGAGTGAAGTCTGACGGCTTCAGGCCGAAGCCCAGGGCGAGGCGGCTTAAATCCCTCGCCGCTGATGATGTGCAGGTGTGCATGCAGCTGGCGCCGCTGATGAGCGGCGCGGCGTGACAGTACTCCCCCCTCTAGCAGCGCCTCCTGGCGATGGTTTCTCCGGGTGCGCTCGGTGGAACTCAGTAATGAGGGATGGGTCCAACACAAACGACGAGGGTACCCACTGCCGATGTTCAGGCCCATAGCCCTCCCAGTCCACCACGTACTGCAACCCACGACCCCGGTGCCGGGAGTCCAGGATGGAGGAGACAGGCCAGGCCGGATGGCCATCAATCATCCGGGGCGCGGGTTGCGCAGCAGGAGGAGGGCAAAGGGGGTCGGAGACTGCCAGCTTCACCTTGGATACGTGGAAGGTGGGATGGATGCGGAGGGAGGGGGGAATAGCTACACGCACAGCCACCGGGTTGATAATCCTGGTGATGGGGTATGGGCCCATAAAACGCTGTGCCAGCTTCCTCCTCTCGCCCTTTAAAATCACGTCCTGGGTCGACACATAGACACGCTGACCAACTCGGTACGCTGGGGCAGGTCTTCTGTGCCGGTCCGCCACGGCTCTGTTGCGCTCCACCATGCGTAAAAGCGCATTGCGCGCTGACGCCCAGATGGAGCGGAACTGCCTGAGATGCGCCCGAACTGAGGGGACAGTTACCTCACTCTCCTGCGCCGGGAACAGCGGGGGGTCGTAGCCCAGGGACGCCTTAAAGGGGGACATCCCTGTAGCAGAAGAGCGAGCGGTGTTGTGGGCGTATTCAACCCAGGCGAGGTGGTTACTCCAGGACGTAGGTTTGGACGCCGTGACGCAGCGGAGCGCAGCCTCCAGCTCCTGGTTGGTCCGCTTGCACTGCCCGTTGGTTTGGGGGTGATGGCCGGGGGAGAGGCTCACCTTGGCTCCCAGGGCGTTGCAGAATGACCTCCAAACCTCTGAGGAAAATTGGGGCCCCCGGTCCGAGACCACGTCCACCGGAATCCCGTGCAGCCTGACCACGTGCTGGACTAGGAGGTCCGCCGTCTCCAGGGCGGTTGGAAGACCTCGTAGGGGGATGAAGTGTGCCGCCTTGGAGAAGCGATCCACGATGGTCAGGACGGTGTCGAAGGTGTTTGAGACTGGGAGTCCGGTGACGAAATCCAGGGCGATATGCGACCAGGGCCTGCCAGGGACGGGCAGAGACTGGAGCAAACCCGCTGGAGGGGCATTACCTGATTTGCTGGTGGCATACACTGGGCAGGCCCGGGCGTAGCGGGCAGCGTCCCTCCGCAGGCCCGGCCACCAGAAGGACCGTTGGAGGAGGTCGATCATCCGGGAGGAACCAGGGTGGCAGGTGAGCTTGGACGTGTGCAACCAGTGGATGACCTCCCCCCGAACCGTGGATGGCACGAACAGCCTCCCCTCCGGTCCGCCGCCAGGGTCAGGTTCCACTTCCTGCGCCTTCCGGATCTTGCTTTCTATGTCCCAGGTGACGGCTCCCATGACGCACGACCTGGGTAGGATGGTGTGGACCGTGTCCTCCAACTCCTCAGGGGCAAATTGCCTAGAGAGGGCGTCGGGCAGGCCGTTCTTGGAGCCAGGCCTGAAGGTGATGTTGAATCAGAACCTGGCAAAGAACAAGGACCAGCGCGCCTGGCGGGCGTTCAGACGCTTGGCAGATCTCAGGTACTCCAAGTTCTTGTGGTCCGTCAGGACCACGAACGGCAGGTCCGCCCCCTCTAGCCAGTGACGCCACTCCTGCAGCGCGAGCTTGATGGCGAGGAGCTCTCTGTCCCCCACGTCGTAATTCCGTTCCGCCGGGGACAAGCGCCGAGAGAAGAAGGCGCAGGGCCGTTTGACTCCATCATCTGGTGATCGCTGGGATAGAACCGCCCCCACTCCTGTGTCCGAAGCATCCACTTCCACGATGCACTGCAGCGCAGGGTTGACTTGGCTAAGGACCCAGGAGGAGGAGAACTCCGCCTTCAGCGCCTGAAAAGCAGCCGCGGCCTCTTCGGTCCACCGGAACGGGACCTTAGGAGACGTGAGGCGGGTCAACGGGCCAACGATGGTGCCAAAATTAGGGACGAAGCAGCGGTAGAAATTTGCAAACCCAATGAATTGCTGCACCTGTTTTCTCGATGCAGGTGTGGGCCATTCCACCACCGCCTTCACCTTCACTGGGTCCGGAAGCACCTGGTCGTGGGAGATGATGAACCCGAGGAAGGATGTTGTCTTAGCGTAGAATTCGCATTTTTCGGCCTTCACATACAACCGGTTCTCCAGCAGTCTTTGGAGGACCCGCCTCACATGGACCCGGTGCTCGTCCCTGGATTTGGAGAAGATGAGGATGTCATCCAGGTAGACGAGCACAAAAAGGCCAATGAAGTCCTGGAGGACGTCATTAATTAGGCGCTGAAAGACGGCTGGAGCGTTGGTCAACTCGAACGGCATCACCAGGTACTCGAAGTGGCCGTTCGGGGTACGGAAGGCTGTCTTCCACTCATCTCCCTCCCGGATCCGGACGAGGTGGTATGCGCTGCGTAGATCCAGCTTGGTGAACCAAGTCGCCCCCTGGAGGGAGTGGAAGGCAGTGTCCATGAGGGGCAGGGTGTAGCGATCCTTCTCCGTAATGTCATTTAGGGCGCGATAGTCGATGCAAGGACGGAGGGAACCGTCCTTCTTGCCCACAAAGAAGAATCCTGCCCCCAATGGTGATGACGAGGGACGGATAATCCCAGCACTCAGCGACTCCTTGAGATAGGCGTTCATGGTCTCCTTCTCCGGCGCCTGTCGGTGGTAGAGTCGCTGACCCTACGACTGTGCTATAAACATCTGCCAGGGGGCACATGTTTATAGCACAGTCGTAGGGTCTGTGTGGAGGAAGAGACATCGCCTTGGACTTGCTGAATACCATACCCAGGTCGTGAAATTCCGATGGCACCAGGGATAGGTCCGGGGGCGCAGCGTCCGTAGGTGTTGGGGAAGAGGACGGAGAGCAGGCAGCGGACTGTAAACAGGTGCTCATACAAAATGTGCTCCATGCCGACACCCTGGCAGACTTCCAATCCAAGACGGGGTTGTGGAGGCGTAGCCAGGGGTACCCCAGGATGACGGGCGACACAGAGTTGGGAAGGACGTAGAAAGTTATCTCCTCCCGGTGGTTCCCAGAGATAACAGGAACGGGGACGGTCTGATGTGTTACTCTCCCCAGGGAGGCACGGGAGAGGTTGACCAGGGAGAGAGTAGTTTTTAGTACCTGGCAGCGGATGCCCAATCGGGTTGCCAGGCTTTGTGAAATAAAACTGCCCTCCGTGCCCAAATCCACCAGTGCGTGAGTGAGATGCCCAGTGGAGTTGTGACAAAATCGGACGGGCAGCTTCAATTGGGTGAGGGGACTTAACCGATTGATGTCCGCGAGGCCCCCTACAGTGACTCGCGGACCCCGCCGTTTGGCTTCTGTGGACAAAGCTCCACCGTGTGTTGACTGTCCCCGCAATACATGCAGAGATTCAACTCACGGCGGCGTTGTCTCTCCGCAGGGGAAAGCTTTGTCCAGCCCGTCACCATTGGCTCCGACTCCTCGGGGCGCGATGGTGGCGGCGTCGCCAGGGGGCGAGCTTGGAACTGGCGCGACGAGGCTCCACGAGGGTGAGAAGAAGACGACTTCCGCCCCGAGGAGCGCTCGCGCAGCCTGTTATCCAAACTGATAGCTAGAGACGTTAGCTCCGCTAGAGTCTCCGGGATGTCCCGCCCAGCCAGTTCATCCTTCAGATCATCGTTGAGACTGCGGAGGAAAAGGCCGCAGAATGAGCGTTCATCCCAGCCCAATTCCTCCGCCGCTACCCGGAAGTCGATCGCATAGTCCGCTGCCGACCGGCTTCCCTGCTGAAGGCTGAGAAGCCGATCGACCTGGACTGTCTCGGTACGAGAATGATCAAAGACCTCCAGGAATCGTCTCACGAATTGGTCATAAGTGAGGGTGGCATAACTGGGCCTTGCCATTACGGCGTAAGTCCAGGTTAGTGCTCGCCCCTCTAGGAGATTCCCAATATAACCAATTCGGCTATGATCTGAAGGAAAGTCTCCGGGCACACGGTGAAACACGGACTCACACTGCATTATGAACCCCCGTGCTCCGCCGAGCTTACCGCTAAAGTGGGCGGGGGTCGGAATGGGCGTGAGCCGAGTCGGTGCTCCCGGAGCCTGCTGGACGGCCGGGGAGCCGTGCCACCCTGACAAGCCGGGGGGAACGGCTGTTGGGGGTCCAAGCGGTCCAATCGGTTAGTTATGCTGATCAACTGGTTTAGAATCACCTGTTGCTGGTAAGCTATTTGGTCCACTCGAGCCTCGAGAGTGGTAAGTCGGCGTGCGAGCCCGCCGTCTGCTGAGCCGCTCTGCTGAAGCCGTACTGACATAATGCACGGCTCAGGAGACACACACGCAGGCTCAGAGTAGCTCAAATAGCTTTATTAACAACAAGGGTGTATGAATGTGTGTCTGCGAGATGTAAATGTGTTGGTGGTGGCGTCTGCTTCGGGCACAGAGGCAGGAGACCATACAGCCGGACAACCCTATGGGAAAAGCACAGGGAGAAGGGTGACGGGCACACACCAACACAGGAGATGTAAAAGTTGGAGAGGAGCTTACTTGGAGTGAGCAGGTGGCTGGCACAGCAAGGACAAGGTCCAGTAGACAGCAACCTGGAGAGCCCGGTGCAGCAGCGAGGGAATGGAGATGGAGAGGAATGGTCCGCCGCCGGGAAATCCACCTGTGCACAGGGGAGCAGACTTGGAAAGGGAAGAGGTAAGGGCTTCTTACCGCGATGCTTGCTGAGGTGTAGGAGGTAACTCACAGCAATCCGACGAGTGAAGTCTGACGGCTTCAGGCCGAAGCCCAGGGCGAGGCGGCTTAAATCCCTCGCCGCTGATGATGTGCAGGTGTGTGTGCAGCTGGCGCCGCTGATGAGCGGCGCGGCGTGACACCTTTGGAGCCGTTTCGCATCCCGGCTAAGAGGTTTGACCATGTCCACGTGGACCTTGTAGGCCCCCTTCCGCTATCACAGGGGTACACGCATCTCCTGACAATGGTGGACCGCACCACGTGCTGGCCAGAAGTGGTTCCGCTGGCAGCAGCCACGGCCGAGGAGGTGGCGCGCGCGTTTTTAACAGCATGGGTGGCACGTTTTGGAGTTCCGTCGGACATTACGTCCGACAGAGGCTCTCAATTTGTTTCTGAACTCTGGTCAACCATGGCCCGCAGCCTAGGTGTCTCAATTCACCGCACAACCGCGTACAACCCACAGGCAAATGGGTTATGCGAACGTTTTCATAGGTCGTTAAAAGCGGCTCTGAGGGCTTCACTGACGGATGCAAATTGGGTAGACAGGCTACCGTGGGTTTTACTGGGGTTACGTTCTGCGCCTAAAGAGGATCTGGAAGCTTCCCCAGCAGAACTCGTTTTTGCACAACCACTCCGGCTGCCTGGGGAGTTTCTGCTAGATAATCCTGCGCCGGGCAGCTCCCCGTCTCAGCTGCTGCAGCGTTGCATAGACTCAAGCACGCTGCCGGGCCCTGCCCACCACAGTTTTCGCGCGTTTTTGTGCCTAAAGCTTTGAAAAATGCGGAGTTCGTGTTTGTCAGACATGACGCCCACCGCCCCCCACTGCGCCCACCTTATGATGGACCGTTTAGAGTGCTGGAAACAGGGGATAAGCATTTTTTGCTAGATTTGGGGGGTAGGAGGGAAAAAATTGGCATAGACAGACTCAAACCTGCTTTTGTTGTGGCTGACGAGCAAGTGCTGTTGGCGAGGGCCCCTCGGCGTGGAAGACCCCCACGGGGCGCTTCCCAGAGAAAAGATTCTCCAGAGCACCCACACGGACAGTCAAAAAGTTTTCACCCCCAGACATCAGCCACCCAGCATGGCAGCGCCACGGAGGCAGCGAATCCTGGCTACAGCAGATACGGCAGAAGACTGAAGCCCAAGCAGCATGCGGACTGATGTTGATTGTTCTACAGCATGTGGACTGATGTTAATGGTTCTATCACAGCATGTGGACTGTTATCCTTTTGTCCTATCTAAGTTGCTGGGGGTGGTGGTGTGGCAACCTGGGGAGTGCATAATGGTTTACCACCTTAGACAGGAACAAAGGACATGAAGTTAACCTTTTGTGTGTGAGAAGTTTCTAGATGCCCTAGTAAGATAACAGGGAGGTGTCAAGGATGAATGGACTGACTGCAGTTGGGGGAGATTATCTTTTGTGTGTGATGAATGGACTGACTGCAGTCGGGGGAGATTATCTTTTGTGTGTGAGAAGTGTCTAGAAGGATGTCATGTTATTTAAGGGAAGAGTTCCTACTTGTATGCTATTCTGTCTATGCTCTTCGTGTGAGTCGTGTAATAAGCCGCTTGAACCAAATCAGCCTCATTTTTTTCCACGCTCCACAATGTACACATGACCTGTTTTAAATTTGCTTGTTATAAAATTTGATTGTATATATATTGTTCAGGGATTAATTTAGTTTTAGAAACACGGCTATTTTTATTTTGGACTTTGGTGTTTATGGAAGCAGAATAATCCACCTGGCCGTGTAGGGGTGAGTCAGCAGTCCACCTGGCCCCTCTAGGTTAGTTATGTTGTGTGCATGGATAGGACTGCATATATTCTGTGTTTTACCGTGTGAGTCGGGTTACAAAGTTGGGAGGCCCTAATTGGTGTGCTTGCATTTTTCTACGGGAAGGGGGGGCGTGTTGAGTAGTAAGATGGCAGCTGTGGCACCCTTGGTGTAGTGGGAGGTGACGGTCCACTTTTCCGGTGGTGGCGTCACCTGGGGTATAATGGGCCAGGGCGGAAGGGGCATTAGCTCTTCGACTGTCGACCATCTTTCTGTACAGAGCGCTTAGTGTTGTGTGTGGTTCTTATAATAAAGTGATGTTCAATGGTATCCTCAGCCTCCTCCTTGTCTACCAGATTACGGACATAACAACATCCCCAACAGGTCCAGTTATATGTGCAAGTACGTGTGTTTTAGCTCTGTGTGTGCATGTATGTGCTGCAGCACATTTAACTCAGATCAATCCTGAAGAGAGTAATATGTTTAAAACAAAAAGTCTGAGACCCACAATAGCCAGTCACATGTTTTGATTTCAAAGAAATTAAAAATTTGGTTAAAATTGATGGGTTGAAAATATATATTTTTATTAAAACTGTAAGACTGAAAAAAAAAAAAAACTTTCCTCCCTTGCAGAAAAAAAATTAAGGTCAGATATTCAGAGAGTTCAAGAAACAACAGAAAATGAGGCTGCCGAGTTAGGCTCGTTCGCTGTGCTGCACCACAGATCGTCGCTTGATGGGGTGAGTTTGGGGCGAGTTGGGGCAAGATTGTTGTGGGGCAAGTTGGTTATGGGGCGGCTGTAACTGGCTGGGGTGAGTTGGTTATGGGGTGACTTGACAGTAAACCGTCCAACGGTAGGGACCAGGGGTGGCCACTGGGGTGGCCCAAGTGGTAGTGGGAGGGGGTCATGGCCCACCTGCCCCATCCCCCCCATGGGTGCCCCTGTGCAGTCCGTTACAGATGTGATCCGGTCTCCGTAGCAAATACTTCCCCTTCTTGTCAATTTTCTAATCCCCACCTGGTCTGGACCACTACGGAATGAACCCAGCTCATCAGATTTGGTATGCTAATGAAATGCAAGGAGTCTGTTTTTGACAGATGCCGGATCCAGTCCGCAAGGTGGTATTTAATAGCCGTTTGTTTGTTAAAAAACAATTCAAGGATTGTCCGTTATTTTCTGAGGTCTACTCCTCCACCACTGTGTCAGAGAAAATAGAAACTTTGACATAACATACAAACACTTCATAGAATTAAAATTAACAGGCTACTTACATTTTATTTAGAGCCCAAAAATCCAGGGGGAGAGCCGTTACATCACACTTCCTTGTTGTTATCATGTGATCGCGATCAGTTCATCTCAGTCACTCTCGGGTCTTTCCCGAGATCTCTCGTTATTTTGTATAATTCTCAAGCGATCTTGTATTTTGAACTCTGTTCTCATTCATGACGCTGCAAAACACAAACGGAGCTGGTAGGGATGAACACAAGGGGCCATCTGCACTGCATCTGCAACGGACAGCATCCGGAGTCAAGTGTAAATCCTGGGTAAGTCCCACCCCCTCTACTTCCACATATGGGACCTTAAATCAGAAAAATTCTCCAGCAAAATGAATGGCAAGAGCAAAATTATCTTTTGATACCGCTCAAATTTTGTTACACATATAATGTTTGTCAATTTAAAAGATAATTTTCCACATAAATAACGGTGTAGGTTGTTGTCTAACTGTTAAGGTATAAGGTTGTTGTTGTAGTGTTGGGATTTAGTGCAGGGTATAGCGTGATGACACAGCCTACAGGTGACATCATCACGCCACCATATATATGGGGAAGTTGGCCATCTCATGGGGAGTTGGCGCTAGGGTTACAGAGAGTGACAACTGAGTATTCATGTGTGTAGTGTAGTATTAACGGCTTGTAATAAAGTTCGAGTTCAAGCACAGCCTCCTCGCCCATCTTCATTACTAGATTTGTGGACATAACATTTGGCGACGAGAGATTAAACCATGAAGGCGTGCATGAGACCACTACGGCCTTTCCTCAAGTTTCCAGGTGAACCAACCGTCCCGTTGCCACAATGGCTGGACATGTTTGAGACCTATATTGCAACAGCAAGGATGCGAGCACTGCTTGTCCATAACCTAGGCATAGAGTGTCAGAGGATTCTTCATACGCTTGGTCCGACGGACTCGTATGCGGATAATGTGAAGCTACTGCCAAGCTATTTTGCTACACCAGACATTGTGATAGTACAACAAATTCGTTTTCACCAGAGATGACAGAGAGTCGGTGAGTCAGTTCAGCAATTTGTCTCTGACCTAAGACATCTGGCTAGCATGTGCTGTTTTGGACCGATGGAAGATGAAATGGCGCAGGACCAGTTGGCCAAACACACATGCAATGCTGGGCTACGAGCTAAGATGCTAACAACTCCAAACAACATGACGCTAGCTCATGCAATTGAGCTAGCGTTCAAGCTAGAGGCAGCGGATAAGTTAGCCTTGGAGCTAAATGGGCGCCAAACACAGAAGCTACCCGGACAGACAATGCTAGCTAACATGGTGGGCACGGAGGAAGAAGAGGACATGGCAGAAGAGTGTGGGATGAATGCAGTTAGCTGAAGGTCCGCTTCGAGAGCCCCTGTCTGCGGGGGCTGTGGGTCCCCGATGCACCAGGACAGAGCAAGATCTTGCCTGGCAAGAGGACAACAATGTAACAAGTGTGGGCGCCTGGACCATTTCACCAGAGTATGCCGGTTGCCAGCACCGTGGGGCCCGCCAAGTAGGCCAGCCCGCCCGCCAGCCAACAATGACCATTCATGCGGTAAGCCCCGACATCAATGGTTATTCATACAGCATGGTTGAGCTAGACGGGGTAGCTGTGCTGCTCTTGCTCGACACGGTGGCAGTGCGATCGATGTTAAACTGGGCCACGGTGGAGAAGTTTTTCCCCAACCACAAAATCAAGAAAAACCCAACGCCACTGTACAGATACGGTGGTCACAGACTGTGCAATGTCAGAACCGTGGAACTCACTGTTGGCTACAAGTCCAAAATTGTCTACAACTTCACGTTCCAGCCCTGCTGGAAAAACCAGCATGATCTGTTGTGTTTTGAAGCTGGTCATACCAGCATACTATGCTGGTTTGGTGTTGGTTTAGCTGATAGGCCAGCATTGCAATGCTGGTGGACCAGCATACCCCAGCATAGACGAGCATGAAAATGTTGGTCTATGCTGGGTTTTCTATGCTGGTTTTTCCAGCAGGGAGGTGGCAGCGCACGGTGACAACATTATGGGATGTGATCTTTTCTACAGACTGGGCTTCACTATCAGAGCCAGCACTGGATTCGAATGGTCTGGATGCGGCAGTTGGACCACAATGGATCTTGATGACGACGTCGTGTGGGATTAGGTAATTAAGAACGGCACCGACACCAAAACGTCCACTCCGAGCTCTTGGGAGGAAAGCCACCCGGAGGGGGAGCAGCTGGACTCGCCACTGTCCCTCGCTCAGCCAGAACCGGAGCCGCAGGAGAAGGAGCCCGAGCATGCAGAGAGCCCCGAAACACAGCAGCGGCAGCAGCCGGGCACAAACACAACGCACGACACTGCACAGCAGAGCACTTCAGACAACAGACAGGAAGAACCAGACTACTTCCGTACCCTTGTTCAACAAACTACGGAGATTACGACCGGGCTGACAGATGAAGAGTCCGCCTCAACAAGCGACACCGGAGAGGCACCGGACACCTTCTGCACTCACAACGAGCCTCAACCGACGATAGAAACAACGGATGAAGGCTCCACAACGAACACGGTGACTACGGAACCGCCACAGCACAATGGAGGTTCCAAGCCGAACGAGCACACAGAGTGACCAGGAGCACAACAACAATGCATAAAACCAAATAAGGCACTGCTCAAAGTCATGGACTGGGTTCAGGTTCGCACCGGCAAGAGACCGGGACGGCAACTGACCGGGCCACAGCCAGCGAAACAACGGGCGCCACTGAAGATCGTGGAGAAGCTGGGAACAGCATGCTTTCAGCTGACAGACGGTTCGGCTCAACACACAAACCAACTACGGCGTGTCCAGGTGGCTACTCCGGATGGCGAGGCTTCGCAGGAGTCAGCTGCCGCAGAGTGGGACCCAGGCCCCGGTGTCACGAAGATTGGCCCTGGCCCTGGGGGTCCGACAGTTCCAGGGATGCGGAAAGCCCCCCAGGCAGAATGGCTTTCCCCGTGGAAAAAAGAGAGACTGACTGTTTAGAAGATCAGCTAGGAGCAGGTGGCAGAATAATCCACCCAGCTGCGTCGGGTTCAGTGGTGGTCTACCCGCTGACCCTAGTTTGTGGTTCTGAGTGTTAAAGTATTGAATTGCATAAGTGCAAAAAATTGGGGAGGGCTAATGTGTATATGTTCTGGGTTTTGCGGGTGGGGGGGGAGAGAATGTAGTGTTGAGATTTAGTGCAGGGTACAGTGTGATAATGCAGCCTACGGGTGATATCATCACGCCACCATATACATGGGGATGTCGGCCAACTCACGTACAGAGAGTGACAACTGAGTATTCATGTGTGCAGTGTAATATTAACGGCTTGTAATAAAGTTCGAGTTTGAGCACAGCATCCTTTTCCATCTTCATTTACTAGGTTTGTGGACACAACAGTTGTGAAAATACGTAAATTATAAAACTACAGACACAGATGGACGGAGCTTACATCATCTTTTCAAAGCGCGCCCAGGATGAAGTAACTAATAATCCTCTGGATCAGCTGCAGCTCTCACAATACAAAACAATATCGTTCTATTGTTTTTCTCCTCTTTGGCTCCTTCTTTCATCGGTCAGGAAACAGGAGGTGAGGTTTTAGTAATCTCCCGCCAAGATCGTGTTTAGTGATGTGGGATGATGGGAGTTGTTGTCTGCTAATCGTTTAAACAAAAACTAAATATTACTCTATTATATGACAGCCAACAACTTTATGTGGAAAATTATCTTTTAAATTGACAAACATCACATGTGTAACTCGTAGCAAAATTTGATTGGAATCAAAAGATAATTTTGCTCTTGCTATTCATTTCAGTGGAGAATTTTTTTGATTTAAAGTCCCATTTGCAGAAGTAGAGGGGGCGTGACTTAGGCTTTCTATAACGCCTCAGCCATTTCTGACTATAAAGCAATGCACACAAATGCTAAGGGGGCCTCCAAGCTACAAGTTCACCCTCAACTACTGAAGACGAATTAAAGTTACCTTCAACCTTTTTTGGTAAATTTACATTTTTTTCCTCATCAATTTACTACGTCTTTCTTGAAAAATTGCTACATTTTCTTGTATATTTGTGACTTGCAAATGAGCAACTTTTTTCTTGTAAATTTGACTTTTTTCTCATAAATTTGTGACTTTTTTTGTACATTCAACGCCTTTTTCTTATAAATTTAAAACTTGTAAATTTGAAACTTTTTTCCTCATAAATTAGTGACTTTTTGTAAATTTGTATTTTTTCTGGTAAATTTGCAACTTTTTCTTATAAAGTTGTGACTTTTTTCTTATAAATTTGAAACTTGTAACTAACCCTCTGATGCATGAAGTATGAAAGCCTGAGTCAAGATTTTTTTTTTAAGTGTTTTTATTCTTCCTAGGCCATAGAAAAAAAATTCAAAAACTTTTTTCAAAAATATGACTTTTTTGAGAAAGTTACACACACGTCCAATACAGTGGACTACATGCGCCTGAGCACTCAACATAAAACAGTGTGAACCTAATGTAAAACTGAATCAAACTGTGTTTTACGGTAAATCCATGAACAGTTATTTCTTCTTATGCTTTGAAAAACATGTTAACATATTTTTGTACGTTTTATTGTTGTATAGGCCTGTTTTTTTAGGCCTGAATAATAAAACACGACATTTACCAAAGACCAAAAACACTTACCAAAGACCATATAAAATGGTATTCACTTATATAGTGCTTTTTTTCTCATCTCTAGATGACCAAAGCACTTTACAGATTGTGCCATCCACCCATACACACTCACGGTGGCGTAGCTATCATACAGCGGCGCTGGCCTGACCCACCAGAAGCAACTGAGAGTTCGGTGTCTTGCTCAAGGACACTTCGACGTGCAGACTGCAGACAGAGCGGGAACTGAACTCCTGACCCTCCGATCAGTAGTCGGCCACACTACACCTGCGCCACAGCCGTCCAGTATATATAATATAAAAATGGTACTTTCTGCCTTCTAGCTTGGCGCTCAGCATAATAGAATGGGGAAGGGAAAGTTAATGCACAGAGCTATCAGAGGAATGACCACCCACTGTAGCTTTCACTACTTACAGTAGCTGTGTGGCCTAGGGTCATTGGGAGATAGGTGCCGCCCCATACACCACATGGTGTCCCACATGCTGTGGAAGGGATTAACTATACCCTTGTGGCACATATGTTGGTTACATATTCTCCACAAATGTATTGCTGTATGTTTATTGTGTGCTTCACGTCTCATGGAACAAAAGGGACTGAGACTCTGGGATTCAGCAGAAGAGTGTGAGATTCGGCCTTTGTTTCAGGGAGACGGCCTGGGGAGATGTCCGGACCACCAAGAGACTAAAGGACAATGGTGTGAGGTCAAAGGGGTTACTTTGTGATTGAGATTAAGTACCATGTGACTGTATGTTTGATTAAACACCATGTGACTGTTGTTTCGTGTCCGGGGTACAAAAGCCCTGTTGTGAGATGAAACTTCCTCTTGACTTGCTTTGAGATCGTTGGAGATGTGATCTGTGAATAAAGCTGAATCTGAGGAATAAACTCAGCCTCATCCTTGAACACATTCTCCACACTGGTGACCTTACGACGTAAAATGAGCAGAAATAATTCTCCCGAGCGGGGCTCGGCAGAAACCAGCCTGATGGCTGCCTCCACACTCCGGCTGCCCGACTTCTGGCAGCATAGTCCGCGCTCCTGGTTTAGCGCGGTCGAGGCGCAGTTCAACCTCCGGGGAATCTCGAAGGACGACACGAGATTCTACCATGTGGTGGCGAAGCTGGACAGCCACACAGTCCAGAGGGTGGAAGACCTGGTCAACCACCCACCGGACAGCGACAAATACAGTGCATTGAAAGCTGCGCTTATCAGCCATTTCACCCCCTCGGTGCAACAGCGAGCCGAGGGGTTCCTGGCGTTGACGGAGTCGGAGAACGACAGACCCGTAGACCTGATGGTCAAAATGCTGAGGCTGAAAGACTCCGAGGACTGCGAATTTATCTTCACCCACCTTTTCCTCCGGACCCTGCCGTCAGCGGTGAGAGTTACCCTGGCAGATTCACCCCATTTGGCCAACGAGACTACCACAGGCTGAGCAAGGAGGCGCAGCGACTCGTCAACGCCCACAAGCGGAGCGCAGTTTCGGCTGCAGCAGCGGAGCTAGGAGCGACGCCCGGAGACTGCATGGGGCCAGTGGTTGCAGCACCAGACGTGCCGACAACGGCAGCAGTCAGCACCAAGTGACACGGAGCGGGCGACGTCCTTTGCTTCTATCATCGCCGCTTTGCAGAGAGGGCACACAAGTGCCTCCCACCGTGCCACTTCAAGTGTTGGGGAAACGCCAAGACCGAGGGTCGGTAGCGGCTGCGACCCTCGGGGACGAGAACAAGCTGCTTTACCTGACGGATGCACGTTCGGGGAGACAATTCCTCGTGGACACAGGCTCCCAGATTAGCTTCATCATGCCTTCCTACGCGGACCGGCTGATGCCGTCCAAGGTTCCCCGGGTGTCAGTGTCAGCAGCGAACGGCTCAGCTATTAAGACCTTCGGTGAGAGGACTCTGCTTCTGTCTTTGCAGGGTCGTTCATTTGAGTGGACTTTTGTTGTAGCTGCAGTCAGTTTCAACATGTTAGGGGCTGATTTCTTGTGCTCACATGGTTTATTGGTTGATCTTGCTAACACACGTCTGGTTAATGCACTGTCTTTTCACTCTATTCCCTGCACAGCACGAGTGGCACCGCCAACTGCACAAGCCAACATCACAACTGCGGGTGGTAAGTTCCACACACTCCTCACTCAGTTCCCAGCACTAACAGTCCCAACGTTTTCGGCGACGGTGGCCAAACATGGGGTGGAGCATTATATCACTACCACCGCCCGTTTTTGCAAAAGCTTGGCGCCTGGACTCAGCTAAACTGACCATAGCGCGCGAGGAGTTTGCCAACCTGGAAAAACTGGGCATCATCAGACGTTCGAAAAGCCCCTGGGCTTCACCATTGCACATGGTCCCAAAGACTGATGGCTCGTGGCGACCTTGCGGTGATTTCCGCAGGTTGAATAACGCCACTGCACACGACCGCTACCCGATCCCACACATTCAAGATTTTTCGGTTCATTTGGCGGAGGTGCGCATTTTTTCCAAAATAGATTTAGTGCGCGGCTACCATCAGGCTCCGGTGCGTGCCCAGGACATACCCAAAACAGCGGTAATAACTCCTTTCGGGCTTTTTGAGTTTTTGCGCATGCCTTTTGGACTCAAGGGGGCCACGCAGACGTTCCAGCGCATGATGGACGCAGTGCTACGCGACTTCCCTTTCGTGTTCGTCTACTTGGATGACATTTTAGTAGCCAGCACGTCCGAAGATGAACATGAAAACCACCTCACGGCAGTTTTCCGGAGGCTGGCAGAGCACGGGTTAATAATTAACCCAGCGAAGTGTCAGTTTGGGGTAGCGCAGATTGATTTTTTGGGACACCGCGTTTCACCAGAAGGAGCGGTCCCTCTGCCCGATAAAGTGCGCGCGATAACAAATTTTCCCCAACCTCAAACGGTCAAAGTGTTACAGGAGTTTTTAGGAATGGTTAATTTTTATAACTGTTTCCTCCCAAGCGCAGCGCAGCTCATGCAACCATTGTACGCGGCACTAAAAAAACAAAAACCCACAAATAAAATCGAATGGTCTCCTGAGCGAGAGCGCGCATTCTCTCAAGTCAAAACAGCTCTGGCAAACGCGGCTTTGTTGGCACATCCAGTTCCAACAGCCCGCATGGCCCTCACCACTGACGCGTCCGATTTAGCGGTAGGGGCGGTTGTTGAACAGTTTGTAGCGGGGACCTGGCAACCGCTCGCGTTTTTCAGCAAAACCTTGCACGATAGCGAGCGAAAATACAGCGCGTTCGACAGGGAGCTGTTGGCCCTACACTTGGCCATCCGCCATTTCCTGTTCTGGCTGGAAGGGCACCGTTTCACCGCGTTCGTGGACCACAAACCGCTGACTTTTGCGATGGCCAAGATTTCAGAACCTTGGTCGGGCCAGCAGCAAAGACAGCTGGCCGCGATATCAGAGTTCACCACCGATATCCAGCATGTTGCAGGTAAACATAATGTAGTGGCAGACTGCCTCTCGTGTGCTGTGCCAGCGCCAGACCACGTGAGGGCAGACTCTGCAGCCATGGCCGCGGGCCAGGATAGCGACGCGGGAGCGTGCGCGGCCCCAGTCCGCGTAGGGTTAGATTATGCAGCCATGGCCGCAGAGCAGGTTAGCGATGCGGACGTGTGCGTGCTCCAGTCTGGACCAACAGGGTTAAGGCTGGAGGACAGGGTGCTGCAAATGGGTATGCCTCCCCTAATCTGCGATGTCTCCACGGGACGGCCGCGTCCCGTGGTTCCAGCTGTGTGGCACCGCCGCCTTTTTGACTCGATCCATTCTCTGGCGCACCCGGGGGTGCACGCATCGGTCAAAATGGTGGGGGGGAAATTTGTATGGCCGGGGTTGCGCAGACAGGTCAAGGAATGGGCGACAGCCTGCGTAGCGTGTCAGCGAGCCAAAATACACAAACACACTAGAGCTCCTTTGGAGCCCTTTCACATTCCGGCTAAGCGCTTTGATCATGTGCATGTTGACTTGGTAGGCCCCCTTCCGTCGTCACAGGGGTACACACACCTTTTGACGATAGTGGACCGCACCACGCGTTGGCCGGAAGCGGTCCCTCTGGCATCAACCACAGTGGAGGAAGTGGCGCGCGCGTTTTCAACAGCTTGGGTAGCGCGTTTTGGAGTTCCGTCGGACATAACGTCTGACAGAGGTCCTCAATTTGTTTCCGAACTCTGGTCATCGATGGCCCGCAGCCTAGGGGTAAAGATCCACCGCATCACCGCGTACAACCCCCAGGCTAATGGTTTATGCGAGCGTTTTCATAGGTCATTGAAAGCGGCCCTCAGAGCGTCGCTTACGGATACAAATTGGGTTGACAAATTACCATGGGTCTTATTGGGGTTGCGTTCTGCACCTAAGGAGGATTTGCAAGCCTCTCCAGCTGAATTAGTTTTTGCACAACCTCTCCGTCTGCCCGGGGAATTTCTCCCCGATAATCCTGCCCCAAATTGCCCCCCCCCCCCCGCTCAGCTGTTGCAGAGCGGCACAGGATCAAACACGCTTCCTGGCCCGGTTCATCACAGTTTCCCATGCGTTTTTGTGCCGAAGGCTTTAAAAAATGCGGAGTTTGTTTTTGTGAGACATGATGCTTGTCGCCCCAACCTGCGCCCGCCTTACGATGGGCCGTACAAGGTGATGGAAACAGGAGAGAAGCATTTTTTGCTAGATTTGGGAGACAGAAAAGAATTGATTTGTATAAACAGACTCAAACCCGCTTTTGTTTTGGCGGATGAAGAGGTGCAGTTGGCGAGAGCCCCCCGTCGCGGTAGACCCCCTAGAGGGCATTCTACAAAACTCCCACAGAAATTGACTAACAGTTCTAATCCACAGGAGCGGGAGGACGCTGCAGAAGCAGCAAAGCCGGCTTTCAGCAGATACGGCAGGAGACTGAGAGTTAAGCAACTGGTGGATTGTTATGTAGTAATGTCATTATGTCATGTGTCTCTGGTTATGTTTGTCCCATTTTAGACGTTTGGGGGGGGGTCATGTGGCACATATGTTGGTTACATATTCTCCACAAATGTATTGCTGTATGTTTATTGTGTGCTTCACGTCTCATGGAACAAAAGGGACTGAGACTCTGGGATTCAGCAGAAGAGTGTGAGATTCGGCCTTTGTTTCAGGGAGATGGCTTGGGGAGATGTCCGGACCACCAAGAGACTAAAGGACAATGGTGTGAGGTCAAAGGGGTTACTTTGTGATTGGGATTAAGTACCATGTGACTGTATGTTTGATTAAACACCATGTGACTGTTGTTTCGTGTCCGGGGTACAAAAGCCCTGTTGTGAGATGAAACTTCCTCTTGACTTGCTTTGAGATCGTTGGAGATGTGATCTGTGAATAAAGCTGAATCTGAGGAATAAACTCAGCCTCATCCTTGAACACATTCTCCACACCCTATAAATATAGCAAATATACACTAACTTTCAACCAAAACAGTCACAAGAAAAGGTGAAGCAACTACATGACTTGTGGTGGAAATGTATTTGGCAATGCATGATTGGCCATATGGTTAATTGTAATTTACTACTTATTGGAAATACATTTTTTTTTTAAAAAGAATAATATTATTACTTAGATGTTACTGTATATCAAAAAAAAAATTTTTTAACCTCTTGGGTTCTTCTGGAATAGAAGGACTGACAGGATATGCCAGCAGTGGTCAGCATATTTGGCTGTCTATTGGCCGTCTTGGATTCAGAGAAAATTTACTTGCAGTTACAATGACTGACCACTGAATAAACGTCAATGGAGTGGAGCAGCAGAGAGCACTCTAGAGGCCGACATGCAATTCCACCATAGAAATCATTGCTTTTCGGAGAAAATGACTTTTATGCAATGCCAGAAGTACATGCAGGAGAGAGAATATTAGTGAGGGAAATTAGGAAACTAGGGGTGAGAGATGTTAACTAAAGTGTGATATTGGAGATTGGATTAAAGAAGTTATTTGTTTACCTTAAAGATACGGGGCTAATTAATAGGATATAGTTTTTTGGGTTTTTTTTTAGTTTGTCTGGGTAGCAATGTCAGGCCCACACTCCAACGCTGGATGGCGGTAATGCGCCTTTACGCTGGTTGCCCCCGCCAAAAAAGAAAGAAGAAGAAAATAACAAATAGCTGTCCACTGCAGTGATCACTGTACACCAGAGGATTTTAAAAAATTCTCAAATTGAAACTTGTAAATTTATAAATTTTTCTCATAATTTAAATGCGAAATATACTGTCTGGGTACATATTCTGTAGGGCAGGGGTGTCCAATCATGTGCCATGAAGGGCCAAGACCCTGCAGGCTTTACCTCCAACCAGTGCCTTCAACAGTAGATTTCACTGAATTTCTTCCCACTGATTGCTGATAAGTGAAAACACCTGCTGAAGAAACTAGGTTGAAAAGAAAACCTGCAGGGTCTTGGCCCTCCATGGCACATGATTGGACACCTCTGCTGTAGGGTAATTTAACAAAGCGTAATGCCGTTTATTCCATCTAGCTGCAATGCTCCTGCACTGTGTATATATCTGTGTACATAGGTATGTATTCATCTACTGCTTTGGCTAACCAGTTCTTATTTCTTGTTGACTATTGCTCTGAGTGCTGCTATCCCTTTGCTGCTGTAATCCTGGAATTTCCCCATTGTGGGACTAATAAAGGCTCATCTCTTATGGTAAATGTTAATTCTTTTTTTCTTATAAATTTGTAACTTTTTCTCAAAAATTTGCAGCCTTTTCCTGCAATTTCAATTTTTAAAAAAAAAAAAATAAAAATTGGGACTTTTTTGTAAATTTGCATATTTTTTCTCTTAATTTTGAGATTTTTTTCTCGTAAATTTGTAGTTTTTTCTTGTAAAATTGCAACTATTTTCTCATAAATATATATCTTTTCTTACAAATTTGTGACTTTTCTTGTAAATTTGCAACTTTTTTCATAAATGTTATTTGTAATTCAATTTTTTTTTTTCCTCAAACTTCTGACTTTATATTTTGGTCTTGTAACGGACCCTTTTTTTTATTGTAAATTTGCTGTTTTTGTTGGAGGGCAGTTTTTTTTTAAATTTTATTTTCCCCCCCACACACACACAAAAGCTGGAAAAGCCCTAATTATCATACAGTAAAGCTACTTTCACTTAAGTACTATTTCTAACGACTTTAACCTCCTCTATAAACAACAAATTTTTAAAAAGGGGGGTAACATGATATACCAGCAAGATCCAAACTCAAAAAGATATAGGCAGGCATAATCCTTGTGCGGATCATTTAGGTAATACTGTATATCTCGTGCACCACTTCATTGTCCAGCTTCATCAAACTGACGCTAATTAAGCAGCACACCTGACCCTCATTTATGTCCTGAGGAAGCTATAAAGTCGCTCCAAACGCAGCAGCTCAGTCTATTTCTTGGACGAAATTAAGTAAGTAAAGAGTTTTGTCTGAATAAAACCCGTTTTTCTGTCACCTTGAGCGATGGAGAAGGTTCACGTGAATGTGGTGGTCATCGGCCACGTGGACAGCGGGAAGTCCACCACCACCGGACACCTGCTCTACAAATGCGGGGGCATCGACCAGAGAAGACTGGAGAAGTTTGAGAAGGCCGCAGCTCAAGTGAGAGGAGGAACAGTTGTCTACTAGAACACTGCATTTTGAAATGTTGACACTTTTGTTTGGTCTTACAGATGGGAAAGGGCTCCTTCAAATTTGCCTGGGTGCTGGACAAGCTGAAGGCTGAGAGGGAGAGGGGGATCACCATTGATATCTCTCTACTGAAATTCAGCACCCAGAAATACACTATGACTATAATCGATGCTCCGGGCCACCGTGACTTCATCAAAAACATGATAACTGGGACGTCACAGGTAAAAATCAAATGGGTTACTTCTAATTTCAGCGCTCCCTTCTCTCCTCTAAACCCTGTTGTCTTTCCAGGCTGATGTGGCCCTCCTAGTGGTCTCTGCAGCTAAAGGGGAGTTTGAGGCCGGCGTGTCCAGGAGTGGTCAGACCAGAGAGCACGCCTTACTAGCCTATACTCTAGGTGTGAAGCAGGTCATCGTCTGTGTGAACAAAATGGACTTGACTGAACCTCCTTACTGCCAGAAACGCTTTGAAGAAGTGTCCAAAGGCGTGAGTGGCTTCCTCAGGAAGATTGGTTACGACCCCACAGCTGTGCCCTTTGTTCCCATCTCAGGCTGGACCGGGGAGAATATGATCACTGTGGCTGAAAAGGTAAATGCAATTTTAAAAATCCTAAAAATCAAAAGTTTGTGGTAAGTAGTCATTCTATGTGCAGATGCCTTGGTTCCAAGGCTGGAAGGTGAGACGGCGGGAAGGAAGTTCAAGTGGGAGAACTCTACTGGAAGTCCTGGACTCGGTTCAACCACCTGTACGCACAATCAACAAACCACTACGACTACCACTACAGGACGTGTACAAAATTGGAGGTAACTCAATTAACTTTCATCTGGTTTCAGGTGTGCAGAGTCTAAGGCAGGGGTGTCCAATCATGTGCCATGGAGGGCCAAGACCCTGCAGGTTTTCTCTCCAGCAGGTGTTTTCACTTATGGGCAATCTGAGAAATTCAGTGAAAGCTGCTGTTCAAGACCTGCAGGGTCTTGGCCCTCCATGGCCTATGATTGGACAGGCCTGCTCGAAGTCCTTAATCATTGGTATGTTTGAGTCAGATGTATAAGGAGTACACAACATTTTAACTGACCCATGCTGCTATATGAAGGCAAATGGCAGTAACTACAGATCTGGTTGAAATGGAGCTGAGGCAAAATCCAATTCCTTTAAGTTTCTTCCAAAGAATTGAATGCTTCACTGTTAATCTTGTAAAATTGTTGGGTAGTGAATAATTTTAAAGGCATTTTTCTTAGTTTAACATCTGTAGTTACTGCATTTTGCCTTTGTAGGGCAATACAGCTGTTTTATAGGGTTTAAACCTACAAGAACACAATTTTGCACAAAGATGTTAAGTTTGAATCAACTAAGGTACAGGTGTGTAGAAAAAGCTATAATGAAGGAATGTACTTAACACTTTCAGGTGTTGGGACGGTTCCTGTGGGTAAGGTTGAAACCGGCATCCTCAAACCAGGAATGACCCTGGTCTTCTCACCCACCAAGCTCACTGCAGAGGTAAAGTCCATAGAGATGCACCACCAGGGCCTGGAGACTGCTTTACCTGGACACAATGTTGGCTTCAATATCAAGAACATAGCTGTAAAGAACCTGCACCGTGGTGACGTGGCTGGAAATGCCCAGCAGGACCCACCTTCAGATGTTAAGAGCTTTGAAGCACAGGTTAGTTGAAAACTTGACATGATGCAATACAACCCTGAAGTGCTTTGTCACCTTTACTTTGTCCCTAGGTGATCATCCTGAACCATCCAGGCAAGATCAAAGCAGGCTACTCTCCAGTCCTGGACTGCCACACGGCCCACGTCACCTGCCGCTTTGCTGAGCTGAGAGAGAAGCTTGACCGCCGCACAAGCAAAAAGCTGGAGGACAACCCGCAGATCCTGGTGTCTGGAGATGCTGCCACAGTCAAATTGGTTCCCATGAAACCCATGTGTGTGGAGAGCTTCTTCACATATCCTCCCCTCGGTAAAACGTCACTGCCTAATTACACATTTAAATTTCTTTTGTCCTTGTCTAAGATCAGTTTGTCTCCTCAGGTCGATTTGCAGCCAGAGACCTGAAGCAGACGGTTGCTGTTGGGGTTATTAAGTCAGTGGAGAAGGACCATGGATCAAAACCTTCAGCCAAAGCCCAAGTGTGTAAATAATTCAATATACCAATGTTTTGGTAGTTCTGATTTGTGAAGACTATTTGAGATGCATTTGTGTTGTGACAAAGTATTTTGGTTTTCAAAGTTTACAGTATCCTGTGATGGATCCTAAATGTTTTGTTTTTTTTGGTTCAAAATCTAAATAAAGTGGGTTGAAGAAGAACTTGGTTTAGTTTTTGTTTTTTTTGTTTTTTTTAAACAAGTAGGTGGTTAAATGTGTTCATTGTGCATTGAAGTTGAATCACTGAAGTTTGTGAAACTTTAAATAGCTGGTCTGACCTGAGGTCTGCACATAAAGCTAATGAGTCTGTGGGTAAAAGGTTTTGGCATTTGAGTGCAAAATGTTCTGTGGGTATAAATTCTGAAATGGTCCATGATACTAAAAGAATTGATGCTGGTTCACAAGTCTGAAAACGTCTAAGAATTTAATGCATGTTCTGGATTTGGCATAATGGGAACTTCAGAAGCTCTTAAATGTTTAAATTGCTAAATCTATAAATTTTACTATGGCAGTTTGTGCTTTAGGCAATATTTTAAAATTGCAAGATGAAATTTGCCTTGTAAATGTTTGAACCTGCAAATGAAGCTACTTTAAAAACTCTGTACAGAAGTTAAATGGGTTTGGTGTGCATATTTTACCACAAATGTTCAGAATTGCTGAACAGTAATGAGTAGCTATTTGATTAGATCAAAATAAACTCAGTAACTCTGAATTTTGGAATCATGCCCATACCTTCACGTCAACTGGGAAAAGAACATGCACCAGAGTAAAATTTGCAATTGGTACTTAAAATGGGGACTGTTCTATAACATTACAGTCAAAGCAAATATTGGCAAGGTAAGCGGCCAGAATGAGAAAGCATTAGACCAGACAAAATTGGAGGTTTTGAATTAAAGATTTTCCCTCTTGTAAGCTCATCACTTGAACTTATTTTGCAGAAATGTTGCATTACTAAAATTTGTAACTCATGAATGTACACAAATTTGAGAGCTCAAATGAGATTCTTTCACCTGAAATTCGGAGTTCCAAAAATCTGGAAGCCAAAACCCATGAGTAAAACTTTTTACATGTACTCGAAGCATCTTGCAATAAAACGGTACAATTTTGTAAGTTACATAAGTACATGGCATAGGACTGTAAAATGTTCTGATTCCAATTAAAGTAACTCCACTTAAATTTTTTTTTTTTTTAAATCTACAAGGGTATTAAACTTCAGTTTAAATCAACTGATCAAAATTTGTACTTTATAATTGCATTTTTAATGTCTGAATCACACTGCAGGAGGGATCATGGTGCTATAACCCTGTACAAAAATAATGGAATCACCACTCTTGGATGTTCAATTACTGTTAAAGTAAACTTTAATTCAAAATGCCAACATTCTGGCTTGAAGGGGGGGGGGGGGGAACTGTTGCAATTTTTTTTTTTTTTTAATTTGATCAGAGGGGAAAAGGTAACCATGGAAATGCTACACCACCTCTGGCTTATTACAGCTTGAATTCTAAGGCATGGACTTAACTATTGACACATCAACCCAGCTCCCACTTATTGCCATTTCCAGATCAGCTTTGTAGGTTGGAGCCTTTTCATAGACAGTTTTCCTCAGTTTCCACCATATTTTCAATGGGACAGGTCAAGACTATTTGCAGGCCATGCCATTGACCTGTCTTGAAGGAACGTTTTCATGCTTTTTGCCCTATGGCAAGATGCATCATCAGCTTGGAATAGGATGTCATCACTAAACATCCTTTTAAATGATGGAAGTTTTTGAAAATTTGCATTGCAAACTTGTATCTATTGAAGACATGACTACCATCTCATCCATATCAATGATTGTGGAAATTCACTTTTCTTCAGGAGTCTTCATAAATTTTATTGGAACAGCAACAAAGTTCCAGCATCATCTTGCTCAATGCAGATTCGTCACTGAATATCACTTTCATCCAATCATCCACGGTTGCTTTTCTTTAGCCCACTGTAGCCTTGTTTTTTTTCCTGTTAAGGTAATGGTGGCTTTTCTGTATGTAAATCCCATTTCCTTTAGGTGATTTCTTACAGTTAGGTCAGACATTGACTCCAGTTTGTTCATTCGTTTTGTCATGCATTTTCTGTTCAAGACATATTGCTTTAAGTTTTCTATCTTGATACTTTGTCTTCTTTGCTCTACCAGTATGCTTCCCTTTTACAACCTCCCCACTCTGTACTTGGTCCAGATTTTAGATGCAGCTGACTGGGAACAACCAACATCTTTTGCTACATTCTATGATTTACCTTCAAGTTTTATTATCCTCTACTTTGATTCATGTTTATCAGCTTGGTGTAACAGCTCATCAAGATGTGCAAGTACTTTTTTTAAATTGCAGACTAGCAGATTTAATTTGATGCAGGTATTTGTTTTAGGAATCCAAATTACATGGTGATTCCATAATATTTTTCCTCAGCTTGATTTAAGAAAAAATTACAAATTTCTTCCATCCATCTTCTTCTGCTTAATCCTTTTTGGGTTGTGGGGGGGCTGGAGGCTATCCCAGCATCTTTGGGCGATAGTTTCTTAAAGCCAGAAGTTTGGCATTTTGGATAAAAATAGTTTTGTGACATGTCTGATTAGTTTTTTTTTTTAAAAACTGAACACTCTAGAGTGGTGCTTCCACAATTTTTGCCAGGGATTGTATGTAAACTGAGCAGTAGTCTGGGTGACCCAGATCCCTGGATAAGTGGTAGATGAAGGATTGATGCCTGAATCGTTTGCGAAAACCATCTAATTGCATTATTAATCAAATACTGAAGTTGATTTTACCATTTAGGCTTAATTTTAGTTTGAATTGCAGCCACAGCTAAATTGCCTTTTTAAAATGACAGTTAAAAACACCTTAAAGGTAATGGCTACCAATTAAGAGCAGACTCAGATTTTAAGTACAGCACTTTTAATGATACAATGGGTTGATGGGTTTGTTCCTTAATACGGGAAAAACTGCAAGTCAGTGAGAACTGGGTGAAAATACATCGGCTCAGTGGCCTTTTACAAAGTCCACCAGTCATCTAAAACACGTCTCTGGTACACAAGCAAACCTGGAAATGTACCGAGTCCAGTAACATGGAATGATATTAAATGACTCAAACTGAAAAAAAAAGAAATTCAAGCTCATGAGGTTTTACAAGACACTGAAATGTGAACACAGGTTGTCATGAGACTTCTAGCCTGTCAGGAAATCAAGTTATTGCTAAGATGTCCTCTGGAGTTTCCCATACTTTTAATAATAGTGGCTTTAAAAACAGGATACATTTTTTTGTGTGTAGTCCTGCTTAATATTAATAGTGGCTTTTCAAACCCTGAGGTGAGCGTCTTGCACTCCACTCATTTCCAGTCATTGTTACACCATGCACAGAAAAATAAAAAGGTCAAAGGACTTGTGGAGATGGCGTTGAGTTCGCACACGGAGAGTACGTGCACGGTGAACAGTGTAACAAGGAATAAATTGGTGACCTACGGTGAACCACAGGCTTTGATATTCCACCACACGGTAGCAGCAGGTTTCTATACTGTAAAACAACCATAATACATGTACACACAAAGCAAGCAAGAACAAGGAGTACATTGAATGAGGTTTTTTTTTTTCCCCCCTCATCTGGGTGGAAGGTGAGTGGGAGACTTCCTGCCTCTTATGGCGGTAAACAGGGATGCAAGACACTAGTAATAATAATGATGTGACCTATTTCACATTCCATTTCATATTTGTTCCTTTTTCCAGAAATATAAGCTGCTGATAATTACTCGAGGGCCAGTAAAATTAATACAGATAAATCCCAAACTCTACCACCCTGACGCTTGATTTGACAGGCAGAGAGCAGTGGTACATGTTTTGTACAATAAAACATGTATGTACACTCACACACAAATATATATATTTACATACATATATACACAGGAACAGCATAAACATAGACTTTTAGGTAAGTGCTAGGGTTTCTGAGATTGGCCGGTTCACGGCCGTGCTATAAGGTTAAGATAATACTGGTAGAGGAAGAATACACACATTCTTTGTACAGCATGGATACGTCATCCATGGCTAGATGAGCCTTCTTGGGTTTCTTCTTTGTGTTTCATTTATTTTTTTCTTCTTTAGGACACTTGTCTTGTGACAAGAGGGGAGTTATGGTGGCTATTTACAAGACCTCCCAAATTAGAGAGAGGCATAGTGCAAGTCTGTCTGGTTGTCAGTCACTGAGGATGTGCACAAAAGACATGGGGAACACCCCTTTTCTTTCCGGATCTCCTTCAATGTGCCCGATCTGGAAGGAAGAGAGGAGAAAGGAGGAGACTTTTACGTGCCTGGATTTGGGATGGTTTAATAAATCGCAGGAAACTCTGTGTTTACAGGATCATCTGCAGGTTTAAAGAGGTTAAGTTTGAAGGGCACACAGCATGCTGCTTTTACACATGCTGACCCAGCTCCCAAAGGTAATATGTTTGGGCAAAAACAGCTCGGGGTTTAAAGCAGCACTATGTAACTTTCTTGTTCCAGGTAGAACACTGAAGAGACTACCACTATGGCTACGGTCACGCTGCAGATTTTAATGCCCAATTCTGATTTTTTTGCACAAATGTGATCCATATCTGATTTTTTTAATGACTGTCTGAACAACACAGATCCAATTTTTTCACACCAGACCCTGGCCACTTTCATATGTGGTTCTAATTCCGAATCGTATCTGACATTTTCCAAAGCGACCTCCATCTGAACAGTCATGTCGCATTTCATCTGACTTTCCTCATTGAAGTGAGACAGATGCTACAATTCTACAGTGGAGGATGCCGCAGGCATGGGAGACACAGCTGATTTGTGCTCTTTTTAATCAATCTCCTTCCCTTTATCACTGGATTGTAATTTTTGTCGACTCAGACTGCACAATAACTTCAAAATTGTGGGTGGGTGGGTGGGGGGGGTTCGGGGCTGAAGCCACAGACATTACCTGCGCACAGTAACGGCACATTTATAAAAAAAAAAAAAAAGTGGTCATCTGGCATGTAGAGGAATGAAGGTGGTCTCATTTATTTTGTGCATAAACATTTCTGAATGTTTAACATTTATTTTGCTGCGCTGCATCAAAGGTGAAGAAGTTCTGTCCCCTCAGTCGTTCGATGCTCATATTTACTTCTTCAAACACAGCGTTGTGTCTGACATTGTGTTTTCTTCTGCGCATGCGGGTCACTTCATAGCTGGAGACCGTTCAAACTCCAGTCTGATGGGGGTCGCATTTAAATTATAATGTGAACACCCACACAAAAACATCGGATCTCAGCAAAAAATCAGAATTGAGCATCAAGACCTGCAGTGTGACCGTAGCCTATGATGACTAACTTCAGTCCCAACAGCCAATCACAGGGTGCCGGGTTGTAGGTGGCTGCAGTGGTGCCCTGTGATTGGCTGTTGGGACTCTGCCATAATCGCCACAGTTGCAGTCCTTTTAGTGTTCCTACTAAAGGTGCGTTCACACCAAATGCAAACAGGCAAATTTTTCGCGCGGCCCGATTACATTATAAATCAATGTAAACATGTCAACAGACATGAATAGTGAGATGCAGACAGGCGACGCTGTCTTTAAAACTTCTGCAGCTTTGTTCAACCTGCTGTGGAAATTTCCAAAATAACGTCCAACTGGGGGCTCACCAGAAAATGTCGTCTCAAGCCTCCAAAACTTCAAAGATGATGGGTGTTTACGATGCTAGCTTGCTAGGAGGTCTGTGGCCGGAAACCATGGGTAAATAACTGCAAAATCCCAATTCAGCTGAAGAGTTCCTGGTCCTCCTGTCTCCCGGCGAGTGAATTTCATTTTCTAACTAGTTTACTCTGCAATGGTGATAATTTTACTCCGGTGACAGCAGAATCTCAAAGCTAGCAGCTAGCGGACGCGAACGTGCGACTACGCAAATTCATGCGTACTCACATCTTCCCATTCACTTTGTATGGATTCGTGCCGCCCGTTCGCGTTTGGTGTGAACACACCTTAAGGACAAATCTGTTGCAGGCAATGCAGGCCCACTCAGGCTATTGTGGAAGTGACATTCAGACAGTCAAAGATTGATGCATCATCAAAAAAAATTTGGGAACATTATTTTAAGGTGATTTTTTTTTTTAAACATAGTGTTGCTTTAATTATTGCAGTAATATTTCACACACTAAAAGGAAGTTCTCTTCACAAACAACTGGTTTTACTGCATATTGCTTCAGGTCACCCCACCCCCACTCTTTGATCATGTCTCAGATTTTTGTTTTGATGGTGACACCATGTTTGAGGCTAAAGAAAGCTGCTAGCGTCAGGTGTCAGACTAAAGCTGGATTTATGCCTTTGTGACGACAATGACGCAGTAGCAGTGCAATACCCTCCTGCATCACCCAACATGCACCTCTCCATCTCAGGAGAGGCAATGCAGACTGCAAGAAGCTGTGATCGGTCCATCTGGTCTCTTCCTTCACATTTCCTGGTTCTCGTCTCTGCTCCACTCTGCTTGTTCACTGTGGCGCCACTTCCAATGTGAGTCAGATAAACAACAGTCCAAATTCAAAAGAATATTGAGGAAGTTAAAGCAGAGACGGAGCATTTGGATGACTCTCTTAACTCCAGTAAATACACAGATTGTCAAATGACAGCAGCGGTAGTGGTCAGCCGTACCGTAACATCATCTTTTATTTTTTTTATTTAATCTGTTGCAGCAATTGTATGAAAAGTCGCTTTTTTGGCATTTATTAGCTCCAGCTCCATCACAATCGGCTCTTGTCTGTTGCTATTTAATAAACATAAATCCCTCTGCGTCAGAAGAAATCCTTTTTGGCAACAGAACACATTCAAACCAGCACACAAGAAAAAAAAAAACAACTGCTGATCACTGCGTTGGCAATGGTGTCAACGTGACGCAGGTGCATAAATCCAGTTTAACTAAGCTAGCTGCACTGTAGATGCCAGAGTTCTGCGGTTCAGTGGGAAACATCCCTCCCTCTTCTCTGAGGAGAGGGAGCGCTAGACTAGAAGAGAGGCTAATTTGTATCAGGTGTGCAGACTTATGGCATGTTAAAGCAACACCATGTAAAATTTTCACCTTAAAATAATGTTTTCAAAATTATTCTGATGGTACATCAACCTTTGGCCAGCTGAATGTCATTTCCCCCACAGCCTGAGTGGGCCTGCATTGCCTGCAACAGCTCTGTTCTTGGTAGGAACAATAGTCACCATAGTTGTAGTCTTTTCAGTGTTCCGACCTGGAACAAGAAAGTTACATAGTGCTGCTTTAACCTCACAGAAGAGAACAGCAAATCCAAACGGGGTGTTTCAGGTAGATTTTTAGCCCTGTGGCTATGCAGACCACATAATATCACAAAAATCCTACATACACAAAAATAGAGAGGAAATCCCCCAAAGCATATTTTCTTGCTATAAAACTTGATCACACTTTAAGCCCTTATAGTTGCAACATACCAGTTTGTTCTCAGCTGTGGTACTTTTATCCCCTTGAGGAGAGATTTACGGATTAGTTATGTTGAAAGTTTTACAGGCTCCATATTGTACATTTATCAAGGATTGGTTTTACGTTTTGACATCCCCAAGGACACAAATGTAGTTTTAAAGATAACAAAAAAGTAATTTCTGTGTTTACATTTCCTTAATAAGGTTGTCTGAAACGGTCAGTTTTCAGCCTGCTCATTAATATTCATGAGCTCCTAATTTGATTGGGTGGAAGTGTTCTTGAGTGGACCAATCACAAGTAAGGAGGAAGGGTGTGTTTGTTTTGCAGACTTACAAGAACTGAAGGTGGGGCTTGTTGGTTTGTGACATCATAAAACCCAGGAAGTGAAATTCACCAATTTCTTTGAGAACTTCACTAAATAAAGGTAGCGTGTATGTCTTTGTGAAGTGAATATTTTAACAGTATACATGTGACCTATGGAGGTATTAATAGGTTAAAACCCACAAGTATACCATTCTGTAAAATATGGGCCCTTTAAGGACAATTCAAACTTTAACTTTGGGGGGATTTTTTAAGACCCCTGATTTCAGCTGTACTCACCCACCACTCCTGGTCCTCCTCCCCTGTAACTATGATCACCTCTCCTTCCACAAATGTCAGCTCGTCGTCATTGTCAGCCTGACAGTCATAGATGGTCTTCACCCGACGGGCTTTGCTCTTCCCCTGAACAGAAAAACATCTGTTAGACCATCCATCCATCTTCTTCCACTTAATCCTTTTCGGGTTGCGACCAATGGTTCCAAAAAGAGCCCAAAACTGGCATGAGTGAAGCGAAGAAAAAAGTTGCTAATTTAAGATAAATATGTCATTCCACATGAAAATAAATCTGATTCAAAAAAGTTGCAAATTTACAAAAAAAAAAAAAAAACTGTAAAAAAAAATTACAAGAAAATTATCTGAAATTCATACAAAAAACAAGCATAGCTTAGTTTTTTCCCCATAAATTTGTGATTTTTTTGAAAAATAATTTTGTCACCTTTGCTTTTTATTTTTTGTAAATTTGTAAGATTTGGTATTAAGATCTTACAAAGATCTTTTATTTCAGATTTTTTTTTTTTTGGGGGGGGGGGCGGGTCTTGTAAATTTTTAAATTTGAACTGATTACAAATCATGGCTTTCTTTCCTTTCTCTGCTTTTAATTTTCCGGAAACCTGTTTAGATCCACACATCTACCCCACAGGTGTTGCTGGGGATTATTCTACACCTGCTACATCTACTTTTATAGCAACATTCCAATTAGCAATCCAGTCCAATTAACACAATCACGTAGTGCAAACAGGTTCACAAATGTTCTTTCAAATTCACATAATACCTGTATTTGATCAAATTTGTTTTTATTTTAAGGGCAGGAAATAAAGAAAATATGAGAACAAAGGAGAACAACCCAGGTGTTCTCCACTATGAAAACAGCTGTGGAACTGTTTGTTTGATTCTATAAAAGGCACTGTGTGGAACGTTTGGACTCTGCAGCACCTTTAAATTCTGCTGAACGTGGCATACCGTAGTAATCTTCCTTGGTAGGGGGACGGGTGTCTCTGCAGTCCCGGGTGGGGTCCCGTTTGTGTCCTCGGCGGGTTGCTGAGGAGGGGTCACTATAGTTGGCTGCTGACTGGGTGATGGAGAGTCTTGAGGCTGCGGATGAGACTGAGGCTGTGGCTGAGTTTGAGGCGGCGGCGGCGGCTGTATTTGAGGCCTCTGATGTGTAGACTCTCCGGGAGGTGGCCTATGAGCCTGAGACTCCACTGTCCCGGGTTTGGGAGGGATGTCTGCGAGATGAGGCTTGGGGGGCAGGTCTTTGAGCTGCGGTTTGGGCGGCAGGTCACCCAACTGAGGTTTAGGAGGGAGGTCAGAGAGCTGTGGCTTCGGCGGAAGTTCTCCAGGTTTGGGGGGGTGCTCGGACACCTGCGGTTTGGGGGGCAGGTGCTCCAGCTGAGGCCTGTCCGCCAGAGGCGTCTTCGGGGGAGTTTCGGTCGCCGGCGGGGATTTCTGGAAGACTTCTGGAGGGAGGCTGGGCTTATCCATCGACGGGTGGTGTATGGTGTCAATCTTACGCAATGCCACTACAGAGATAACCACACAGTAAATTGTTAAATACTTTAATGGTGTAAAATGGGTGGTGAGCTATACATTTTACCTTTCTGAGGTAGTTTGGGAAGAACCCTTGGACCAAGTGTAGACTTTGTGTTGCTTGAAGTAGTGCTGGGAAAATATTTTTCGATCAGGACAAAAATAAGAAAAAACCATAACGAGGCAACAACGCCCCAAAAAGGGCTTCAACATCCAGAGAATTTATCTGTGTGATACCTTTGCTGCTGAGGAATGCCTTCAAACTTGTTGGAAATGGGAGACATCTTACTGACCGGCGGAGGGGTGGAATCGCTTCCTAAGATATCAAAATCCACCACCACAACAACAAAGTTATTCAACAATGTGCAAGTGCGCTGGGAAAGAGATTAAACTGACATAAATATGGAAATAAATCAACATGCTGTGATGGGTAAATAAAACAATGAGGGAGGTGTCATCTGGCTGAGCTTTCCATGAGCCCGAAATATGTGGCGGTTTTTTTAAACTCTATCTTGGGGAAGAGTGTGTGTGTGTGTGTGTGTGTGTGTGTGTGTGTGTGTGTGTGACATAGAAACATAAACAAGGGAACAAATGATAACAAGTGCAGCAACAGTGGAAATAACCCCATCAGACATTTAAAGCACATGACTAGAGGACTGATTTTAAATGATTTCAGAGAATAAAGTGGTTTCTGGTGGGATAAACTGCAGTGAAATCATCCGGTTACAAGCTTCAAACTGTGTCATGAGGAGTCACTTTAATTTAAAAAGTTGTCAGTCTGTTAATTCATTACATCTAATGTAAAGTTATTTAAAAAGATGAACATTATTCATGTATGATAAATAATTATCAGGAGGCATTTTGATTAGGGATGCACAGTGTAATGAAATTTGGGGTCAATACCCAAATCAGCGTTTGAAATAATTATGTGAATGACAGCTGGTACCAATGTTTAAAATAATTTAGCTGATATTGATGTTTAAAATAATTTGTCTGAGTTAATACTGATGTACTGAATGACAACTTACTGACAATAACAAGGCTGATGCTGAATACAGATGTCAAAGTAATCATTTGACCGACACAATGTTTAAAATTATAAGCTGTTCAGTGCTGATGTTTAAAATTGTAATAGTGTGATAGTCAACACTAATGTTTGAAATGGCAAGTTCAGCAATAGCCAATCTTTAAAACAGTAATTTAGCCAATTGTTGACACCGATGTTTAAAATAACTTGTCCAGCAGTCAGTATGATGTCTAAAACAACAATTTAGCCACTACAATACTTAAATTAATTTGGATAATACTGAATACTGATGTGTAAAATGATAATCTGGCTGATACCAATGTTTAAAATAATACGTCTGATATTAATGTTTAAAACAGTAATTTGGTAGATCGTCAATACTGATGTTAAAAATAATAATATGGCGGACACTGGTGTTTTTAAATAATAATTTGTCCAATATGATACATACACTACCGTTCAAAAGTTTGGGGTCACTTAGAAATTTCCTTATTTTTGAAAGAAAAGCACTTTTTTCAATGAAAATAACTTTAAACTAATCAGAAATACACTCTATACATTGCTAATGTGGTAAATGACTATTCTAGCTGCAAATGTCTGGTTTTTGGTGCAATATCTACATAGGTGTATAGAGGCCCATTTCCAGCAACTATCACTCCAGTGTTCTAATGGTACAATGTGTTTGCTCATTGCATCAGAAGGCTAATGGATGATTAGAAAACCCTTGTGCAATCATGTTAGGTCTGCAATGCTGTAATTGCTGCAAATGGAGGATTCTTTGACGAAAGCAAAGTTTGAAGGAAAAAATTATTTCAAATACAAATCATTATTTCTAACCTTGTCAATGTCTTGACTATATTTTCTATTCATTTTACAACTCATGGTGGTAAATAAGTGTGACTTTTCATGGAAAACACAAAATAATTGTCTAGGTGACCCCAAACTTCTGAACGGTAGTGTATATAATATGATTGACACTGAATATCAGTATCTAAAGTAATAAACTGGTTGATACCAAAGTTTTAAATAAGTTAATCAATACTGACGTTTTAAGTTGTAATTTGGATAGCGAATACCAGCACTTAAATTAATAATTTGGGCAACAGGTGATACTGAAGTTTAAAATAGTAATTTGGCTGAAGGCTGATACAAATGTTTAAAATAATAATCTGCATGACACCGATGTTTAAAACAGTAATTTTGCTGATAGCCAACACTAATGTTCAAAGAATCTGGCCAATAGCCAGTACCAATGTGTGTAATAGAAATTTTCCCAGTGCCAATGATTAAAATCATAAAAATCTGATGGGAAGAAAAAACTTAACTTGCATATACAGTACATCAACTCAGTGAAATTAAAAGTAACTCAGAGTAAAACCAAATGTATTTTTTTTAAAAATCTAAATGTAGTCAAGTATTCAGCAAAGTAAAATTCTGAGGAAAAGGTTACTTAGTACAAGTAATGAGTTCCTACCATCCTGTTTAAGTTTAGTTTCTTTCCCACCAATGTGTCGGTTGTCATGGAGATACCTTTAAGAAGTGACCTTTTATAATACTATTTGTCTCTCTGGGCATTTTTTTTTTCTAGTGACAACAGCAACTTAAAAAAAAAAAGAAAAAGTGCACCCCGCCCCTTGAACCCTCGCTCAGCCTGACTGTCGCGTGTGCAAGTTTGCGTCTCACCCCCGGGTACGCCCCCTTTACTGTGTGGACTGTGAGAGAGTGGGCTGGGTGGGTCAGACAGGGTGCGTTTGTGTCCAGGAGGAGGGGGCGGAGGTCTCTTCTTGGACAGGGTGGAGCTGCCTCCTGGGGTGAGTGTGGAGGGAGGGCCGGATGGGGTAGGAGCTGGAGAAGCGATACATAATACACACGAGGTGATGGAGCCCCCGCCAAAATAAAGAAAAAAAAAAGATTGAGTTAAAATCCAGAGCAGGTAAAGAAGAGGAGAGGAGGAGACAAATCACAACCAAATGCATGTCAAACAACTGCTGCAACAAATATAAATATATATAACAAATATATATGTAAACGAATAAAGAGGGACACTGTACAGTACATATTGGATTGTGGGCTTTTTTAGGGACATCTATCACAGGGGTCAGCAACCTCCACAAAGCGGAGAGACATCTTAAGCAGTTTTTGGCCCAAAATTAAGAGCATGGAGCCAGATAATAAAATCCTCAACGACATGGGGTTTCCCCTCAAATATGAAAATTTTCTCCCAAATTTTTGACTTTGTTTTTGCTTTTTTAACCTTTAACTTTTTTTTTTTTTATAAACAAAAATCTTTTTGTTGACAATTCAGTTTACAACCACAGCTACTTGCTCATCATAAGACCACAGTTGCTGATTATAAATCGCTTCCATCAAAGCTTTACGGTCATATTTTTTGTGTCATATTTCGTTAACAGTGCCAGGTGAGACTATACGGGGGGGTGGCTGAAAAGTTCATAGTGGTCAAATTTGACCAAATGTGGTTTATTTTTCCAACCGCAGGGATCCAAGCATTGCAACACCAATGGAAGAAGTGTGTAGTAGTGTTGGAAAATAAACCACATTTGGTCAAATTTGACCACTATGAACTTTTCAGCCCCCCCCCCCCCCCTTTTCAGGGATCATTTCTATGGTTGGTTTTCTTCTAAATTTGCCATTGCTTGTGAATTTGTGAATCTTAATTTTTTTCCCTCAAACGTACTACTTCTCTCACCTAAATTTCTTACTTTTGCCTCATAAGTTTGATACATCTCAAATGTTTCGTAATTTCATAAATTTGTGACCTTTGAGTGAAATTTGCAGTTTTTCCACACAAATTTCTTACTTCAATCTTGCAAATTTTGACTCTCCTAAATCTGTGATAGTCTATTTGAGTAAAAATTTAAATCACTTGTAATTTTCTAGCAAATTTGTTCTCAAAAATTTTCATGTGCCACTTTTTCATTTGCGGAATGGCACATTTCTCATGGAAATGCGCTACTTTTCCTCATAGATTTGCAATGTATTTGAGTGGAATTTACAACTTCTCTAGTACATTCACATTCTCTCATTTTTTTCCCCTCGCTTTTAATTTTACTTTATTCCTTTCATAAATTTGTTACATTTTCTTGTAAATGGGCACATTTTCACATAAATGTGCCATTTTTAACTTGCAAATGTGCACATTTTTTTTTTCTTTTTAAATTTATGACTTTTTTCCTAGCAAATCAATCTTTTTTCGCTTGCAAATTTGTCACATTTTTCTTGTCAATTTGTCACAATTTCACATAAATTTATAACTTAATGGCATAAAAGTGACCTTTTCCAAATAAAATATTTGATCTTTTTAAAATAAAATTTGTGACTTTTTTTTCTAGTGTTTTTTTAAATTTAATTATTTATACATTTCACATACATTTTTTATTTTTTCCCTTGTAAATCTGCCCCCCCCCCCCTTTTTGGAGGGGTCAACAACCCTTGTAATCTATTTATTTTGGACCAACGAGCTGCAGGTTTCAGACCCCTGCTCTATCAGGTTCATTTTAATATGCCTGGCTGTGTCTAAATCATTCACTGATCACTGATGTACAGTTTAAAAAAAAAAAAAAAGAAGAAGATGAAAGCGGCTAATAGAGAGCTCAGCCAGAGAGGAATTAGCTATGGTTAAGAGTTTACAGCTCAAGGGTGGTGGGGAAAATTAAAATAAAACAATAATGTCAGCAAGAAGTAAACAATAGCTTGCCTACATGTACTTATTAACCTTTTTTTTTTTTTTTTTTATTAAAGGTCCACCACCCTGTGAGCGTGAGCCGTAAAGGAAGAAACAACTGAGGGATAAAAGTGTATGCGGGGCACGGAGCCGAGTAAAGGGGGGAGAACATAAAACCAGGATATTCACTGATGTATGGTCGAGTGTCAGCCAGAGTGGCGTAGTGCGAATGAGAGCCAAGGAATGCCAAGTGTGGAGCTGAAAGAATAAGAGAAACAAAAAGGAGAAAGAAAAGAGAGCGAGATGAGGAGTGTGGGAGAGATTCTACAATATGTCAGTCTTTAAAAAAAAAAAAAAGGAAAAAAAAAAGCTACTCCCACACACTGGAAAAAGAACAAGATGAGACCTTATCAGTGGCAAGCAAAGCAAAGGGGGGGGGGGGCAGTGTGAAGATGGCCCCAGAGGGAGCGAGATCTTCAGCACCCACTGGGAGAGAGAGGGAGAAAGGGAGAGAGAGAGAGAGAGAGAGAGAGAGAGAGAGAGAGAGAGAGAGAGAGAGACCAATGAAGAGCTGGCATGTTATTGCCGATGCATCTATGTTGCGTTTCCTCAATATTTTTGTGTAAATTACTGATTTCCAGGTACTTTAAATCACCAAAACAGAACAGTTATACACTTTGTTCTCCACCGATTTTAAGTCTGCACAAACTCATCAGAGAGACTAAATTCAGACTTCAACTAACTGCATTTGCAAAATAAAGTTCAGTTACCGCTCTAAACAGGGCTTGATGTTAACTTTTACGCAGGCATGGAGCCAAGGGGGTGAGAACATAAAGGGCTGTTTTCAACATTTTGGGGGCCCTGTGCAAGATTGTTTTTATTATTTTATTTTTTTTGGTGGGGGGTGCCATTTCTGGAATGGGGAAGAGTTAAGATTCTTTAAAATGGAAAAAAAAAACCTCTTGCCTTGCAACAAAAACAATAAAGAACTTGGGTCATTGTTTAGATGAACAGAAGAAAATTAAAGCATAACAGAGAATGACAGCTTAACAGCACCCAAATGAATGCTGCAAATTTATAAAGAAGAAAGTAGCATATTTGCATGATAAAAAAGCTCACTAGAAAAAGAGTTGCAAGGGGAGACAAAAAATTGCAGATTTACAAGAAAAAAGTTGCAAGTTTACAAGAAGCCTCAAATGAAGGAAAAATGTCAAACTACAAGAAAAAAAGTCACAAATTTATGATAAAGTAACAAATTTACAAGAAGTGTAATACATTTACAAGAAGCAGCAAATTTATGAGAAAAATGTCACAAAACACAAGAAAAAGTCACAAATTTATGATAAAAAGTCAAAGTTATGATAAAGTAACAATGTACAAAAAGTTGCAAATGTGAGAAAAAAGTAGCAAACTTATAAGAAAAGTCACAAATATACAAGAAAAAGGTCACAAATTTTACAAAAAGTAACATTTACAAAGTCGCAAATTTATGAGGAAAAAAAATGCAAATTTACGAGAAAAAAAGCTGCAAGTGTATGACAAAAATGTCAACAAAAAAGGCACAAATTTATGAAAAGTCACAAGAGAGGTGAAGAAGACAGTGCAGGCAAGGTGGAGTAGGTGGAGACAAGTGTCAGGGCTGATTTGTGACAGAAAGGTAGCAGCAAGAGTGAAAGAGAAGATTTACAAGACGGTAGTGAGACCTGCTATGATGTATGGTTTGGAGACGGTGGCGCTGACAAAAAGACAGGAGGTGGAGCTGGAGGCAGAGTTGAAGATGCTAAGATTTCCATTGGGAGTGACTATAAGAGGGACAGCTCACGTTGAGCAGTTTGGAGACAAAGTAAGAGAGGCAAGGCTGAGATGGTTTGGACTTGTGCAGAGGAGGGATAGTGGATATATTGGACAAAGGATGCTGAAGCTGGAGCTGCCAGGCAGGAGGAAAAGAGGAAGACCACACAGAAAAGATTCATGGATGTAATGAAGGAGGACATGGAAAGGGTTGGTGTTACAGAGGAAAATGCAAGGGATAAGGTGAGATGGAGACAGATGATCCGCCGTGGCAACCCATAAAGGAAGCAGCCAAAAGAAGAAGAAGAATTTATGAAAAGTCACAAATTTACTTGAAAAAGTCACCAATTTACAAGAAAGAAATTGCAAGTTATTAGAACCTGACCATCAATGACGGTGTAGCTCAGAGTGCTCAGATCTCCTGACTGCTGGCCTTCACATTAACAACAGAATATGCAATATTTTCTACTTTCAAATATCCCAGAAATACCTAAAAATGTAATTAGAAGAAGAAACATTACTTTTGCTGTCATGCCAAATATGCTAATTTATGATATTGCAGAGCTGGAAATTCATTTATGACGTTTGCTGGGCTGGCAGTGATAAAAACAACTCTACACCAGCAGGGGGAGTATTGAGCCAGTTTTTAATCGCAGAGTTCAAAATCCTGTGTTTTAACTTAATTACGTTAATTTCTAAAGTAGGGCAGAACATGTAATAACAGCTGATTATTGGTTCACTTGGAGTAGACAAACTTGAAAAAGTCATCATGGGTCATCAGTAAAATAACTATCAAACCATCTAGGATGTGCTTAAGGTCAAGGTCAGCGACTTGCAGAAGTAATGTTTTTCAGGAAATCATAAATGCCCAGATCGCCTGACCTTTGACCTTGATCTCAACCTAGATGAAGACCTGCCTCAGGCTCACTGTGAGTGAGCTTGGCGAGAGTCGAGGTCATTTCTTAGTAGTAGTGATTCCCAAGAAATGTGGACCGACCCCACTTCATTGCATTAGCTCCTTTCGACTTTGCCAGAACGAACTAAAAAATGCTGAGGGTGAACTTGTAACTTGGGGACCCCCTACTGTCTGAGGGGACCCATAGCATTGGTGTACTCTGCTTTACAGCCAGAAACGGCTCTGTTGTCAACATGTAAAAGAGGCTGTATTTGAATTAGCCAATTCAAATACAGTGAAAGGGGAAAAGTAATGTGTGTTGCCTTTAAGAAACACTGTTCAATAAAAATCAAAGACTTATCGAAAGAGATAAACACCGTTTATCTCAACATTTTCTTTTAGTGATTGTAAACTACATACAGCTTCTACCTGGCCACAGTTAAAAGCTTTTACAGGTTTAGCAACAGTAACCACAGGCTTAGTCAAAGATTAACTTTAATAGCACTGGAAACAAGTGAAACGCCACAATCCCCTAGCATTAACGACCAGCTATGGATTAAATGACTTGTTACGATGGATGTCTGCTGTTTATGCTAATGCAGCACTTTCCAAACGGACAGGGAGAGGTGTTATTTTTAATTCCAATACTGCAATCGCAGCACGCCCACGGTAAACGCTCATGCACACTATGCTGAGGTTAGTAATGTAGCACGTATCCAGCTTCAGTTTCACACGCCTGACTAACACCACCACCCTGCCCTCTCCCGCGGCCACGTTTTCCTCAAGGTTTACACTGTAAGCAATCTTAATGACACCTGCTTGCCGCCCTCTGATCTGTGCGCTGACACACTGCATACCACTGCAGGGAGTGAAAATTTATGTGTGAGCAATTATGTGCATGTGAGGAGACCGACGGCAGAGTAGAAACCTCCAGAAGAGTGGTAACAAAGCAGACCCCTACACCGAATGGTCTCCTGAACATAATCACAGCCGTTTCTGTGGATACAGCATAGTACACAATGGCAACAGCTCCTCAGCCACTAGGGGGCGCCCAAGCTGCAAGTTCAGCCTCAGCATTTTTTGGGAGGGAGAATTAAAATTACCTTCACACTTTTTTCCGAGTAAATTTGTGACATTATTCTCTTAAGCTTCCAACTTTTTTCTTGTAAAAACTGTGATTTAATTCTTGTAAATTTATGATTTTTTTCCTCATGTATTTGAAACTTTTTTCTTATGTGTGATTTTATTCCTGTAAATCTAATTTTATTCTTGTAAATTATAATTTTTTTCTTGTAAATTCACAACTTTTTCTCTTAAATTAGCAGATTTCTCATAAATTTGTGACTTTTTTCTTCGTAATTATTTTCTACATTTGATTTTTTCTTCTTTTTCTAATGAATTTGTGACTTTTTAAATTTGATACCTTCTTTCACAGATTTCAAACTTCTTTCCTCATAAATATGCAATTTTTTTTGACAGATTTTCAATTTTTTCCCCCACATAAATTTGCGACTTTTTCTTTTCAATTTCCACCATTCATGTAGATGCTGGTTATTAAATTTTTATTATAATGGTTTGATTTTTTTTCCCTGTTCACCTAGACAATGACCCATGTTTATTTTAATTTATGTTTTTGTTGGGAAGGGGAAGTTCTCCTTTTTACACTTTTAAAATGGGGGGCAAAAAGTTTTGAACTCCTATCCCATTCCAAAAACAGCACTACCCCAAACACAATCTTGCATAGGGCCCCCAAAAAGCTAGAAACACTCCTGAATATAATCAGACATAAATCAGCTTCACAGGCTTTCTTCTGTCTAGTGTAATCAAACACACACCCACAGCTTTAGTCCATTTGCATCACAGTCCCGACATTTGCCAAAGAAATATTAACATTATCTCTTCCTTGTTTCCGTTACAAAGACTGATCAAAAATCTAAAAGTGTTTCCGACAGCAGATGTAGTCTCAGAAGTGCTTGAAGCAGGCAGGTCTGACCTTTGCCCTGGTTCCTGGGCGGCAATGGTGGCCCGTCGGCCACCGGGGAGGAGCTGAGGTCGGTGGAGGCGCTGTACATCTGGTTGGTGAAGGCGCTGTAGGAGAGACGCTGCTGCTTGTCCCTCTGGCTGATGAAGCCCGGCAGGGAGAGCTTGTCGTGGGGGGACAGGCTGGAGGAGTGGCAGAAGCTCTGAGGCCTCGGGGATCGGTCCTTCTTTATGGGACTGGGCTGGACACAGGAGACAAAGATATTTAAGAACTTGGGTTGCATCACTCAACGAGTCTGCAGAAATGAAAGTAACCGGACAGATTTGCCCTTTTTTCACATGTCGACAGTTCCCAGAGGTCTTGATGAAATTTCTGTGACATCTGTGGTTGAGGTCAACATCAGCAGGCTAGTTCTGGTTGTCAGACACAGCCTCAGCTAATGCTAGGATGTCTGAATGTGAGAATGTACAAGCCCAAAAGAAGCACTACTGGGGACAGAGGTGTGTGGTTTGAGTGGTCAGTAGGACAGTACCGGTCCCTCGTGTGTAAAAAGCCACAGAAACAATCCTGAAAGAGTGAATGACTGGCTCTGCTCGCTGCAGTTAAACACTGCTTTTGGAGGAGCCATGCTTGCAGGACTATAATAACCTGTAGGTGATTTTGAAGGGGGGTGGGGGGGTGCCAGGTGGGACCCCTCACACCAAGAAAAAACTGTCCCCTCATCATCATCATAAACCTGTCTATATCATATTGCAGAGCAGACTAAAATGATGCCAGCACACCAATTCTAAGCAAAAATGTAAAGAAAAATGTTATACATTTGCAATGCTTTTCTCATTTTGCAACTTTTTTCTCATCAATTTTCAACTTTTTTTTCTCATAAGTTTAGAACTTTTTTCTCATAAATTTCCAATTTTTTCTTTGCAAGTTTGCAACTTTTTCTATCATACATTTTCAACTTTTTTCTCATAAATTTGCAACTTTTTTTAAAAACAAAAGTTTTTTCTTGTAAATGTGCAATATTCATCAGGATGCTGGCGAAATTTTTATTCTATATAATTAAATTGTAATATGCGACTTTTTTAATTTGGCAACTTTTATAATATTTTTGTACCTTTATTCTTGCAAATTTATACTTAATTTACATTTATATACTGTATTTGTACCTTAAGCTAAATTTGTGAAAACCCCTATCCTGTTTGTTAAAAAAAATAACAAATCGCTTATTGATAATCTATTGTAAAATAAACCAAAACAACACCTAGAATAAGATTTAAGGTCAAGTGTTGGTGAACGATCCAGCTGGGATCACTGATGCTGGAGGGGTTAGGTTATATCAAGTTACTTTGTCATCCAGGTCGTCGTCACTCTCGTCCATCTCCTCCAGTCTGAGGCTCCACTCGTACTCCACATGGATGTGAGGGTTAAATTTCCCCTCTGCAGCCTGCACAAGCTGGAACACACAAAAAAAACATCAGTTACACAAACAACAATCCACTGCAGAAACAAAATCTACAGAATCTGAAAGACTGAACAAGACTGTGGAAGACACCAAGAAAGAAGACATTCCTCTCACTAGAAGGCAGCATGTTTTGTTTTTTTCCCCTGTGGTAAAACAAGCAAAAATAGGTTTTTTATTAAAGAGTCGACACTAAATTCATTGTATTTTGTCTGCCTGCTCATAGCGGCGTTAATAACAAACATACATCAACAGTTACTTCCACTCTGCTGCCATCATTGCCCGAGGCCCTAAAAACCTTTGACTGCCATCTAGTGTTCTCTCTCACCCAAAAATAAACCACAAATTCAGGGTTGGACAGAGACATTCTGAGCAATTTCTGTGCTCAGCATCACACAAAAATGTATCTGAACTTAAAAAAAAGAAGGTAAAAATGCCAGGTAAAACCAAAGACTTTTTCTCTTAAATAAGAAGCTTCTCTTGCACAAATTTGCAACTTTTGTTAATTGTTTCATGGAGGAATGTGCATGTTTACTTATAATTTTTTGGACAATTTGCCACTTTTTTTAATTTTAGATGTGAGCTTTAGGCTATGTCGTTCTTCCTGTTAAATTTCAAAAATTCTTTTAAATTTCTGTGATTTAAATGGAGAACTTAATTGCAATATCTTCATCCACTTGCATTTTGTTCTCCTAAATTTCCAAATGCATTAGAGTAAATTTGCAACATTTTTTTTTTAAGTTTGTGACATTCCTGTAAACTTGCGACGTCATTTTCATAACTGCAACCTTACTGCCTGAACTCTACAACCATGTTCTGGCAAATGTGCATTTTTTCCCCATCTTTCCAACTTCAGTGCCATTTTTTATTCTCACAAATGTATATTGTACTGGAGACCCTCTTAAATCTCCACGTTAACTCTTGCAAGTCTACCAAAACACTTTCTTGTACATTTGCTTTTTTCTCATAACTCTGCAATTTTTTGCAACAATATCCTCTTACATTTCCACATTACTGTGAATTTGTAACATTTTTTCTTGTAAATTTGCAACTTTATTTTCATAACTTTCCAACTTAATTCTGAAAAATTTAAAACAAAATTCTGATATTCCATATATCCTCATACATTTGTAGCTTTATTGTATTACAAGTTTCTTTTATATTTGGAAACATTTTTCTTGTAAAGCTACAATTTTTCTCATAACTTTGCCACTATGTTCCCAAAAATTTCATTTTCCTTGAAAATTTGTTATTTTTAACCTCAAATTTGTAACTTTAGCCTCTTCAATTTCCAAGTTTATTACTGTACATCAGTAATATTATTTTTGTAAATTTGCATATTTTTTTCTAGAAATAAAGACCTCTTCAAATTGGCAGCTTCTGTTCTTGAAAATTTGTAACTTTATCCTGTTGAATGTCCAAGTGCATTCAAATTTAATTTAAAGTAAAATTCAAATTTTTTTTGGATAAATTTGTACTTTTTCATAACTGTAACTTTGCTCTCAGTTTTTTTTTTTGTTTTTTTTTTTTGGGGGGGGGGGGGGGGTTAGATATTGATGCATCAGTGGATTGCAAGAATTTGTAATGGCAATGCTGTATCGATTCAGAGACAGTATGGTGATACTTTATTAAAATTATTTAAAAAAATGCTACAAATACAAACTTACCTATTTAGGTACCAGAGTAATAAAACTAATTTGACTTTTCAGTCCATTAGATGGTGTGTGTGTGTGTGTGTGGGGGGGTGATTCAGCGTAGTATTGCAATACTTGACACTCTTGATGATGCACAGAGCCCGAAATGCACATGCCTTTTATTAATTACATACATAATATACAGTAGCGCAATACTTAAAAAAATCATAGTATCAGGATAGTCTGGCATCGTGACCCAAGTATTGCGATATGTTACCCTTAGAAATTTCCAAAATTTTTCTCTTGAATTTTTAACTTTTTTCTTGTAAATTAGTAATTTTTATTCTTGCAAATCTGTAACTTTATCGTCTTTGGTTTCCGAATTATTTTTTTTTATCATTTCAAAACATTTTCTTGTAAATTTGCATATATTTTTACCTCAAATTTGTAACTTTTCTTGCAATTTTTTTTTTAAATTTTTATTCTCGTAAAATTGTAGCATTATCCTCTTCAATGTACAGTCAGGGTACATCAGGCTGGTTATTGTAAACATGAACGACTTTCTTGTAAATTTGTAAAAATCTCAGAAATGTGCCAGCATATTCTAAAATTTGCATATTTCTTTCTCTTGAATTTGTGACTAACATATATTTGCAATTTCTATTTTTGAAAAAGTATAACTTCATCATTTTAAATGTTCAGCTTTATTATTGTAAATTTCCAACATTTTTCCTTGCACATTTACAATTTTTTCATAACTAAAATTTTATTCTCAGAAATTTGTCATTTTCTTCTACTGATTTTGTGACGTTTTTTTCTTGGAAATACGTATTTTTTTTTTTTAAATTCTTATAAATTTGTAACTTTACCCTCTTAAATTTCCAAATTTATTACTGTAAATCTAACATTTTTTCTTGTAAATTAACATTTTTTCCTCTTGAATTTGCAACTTTTTTCTTGTAAATTTGTAACTTTACCTTCTTCAATTTCCAAATTTATTACTGTAAATCTGCAAATTTTTTTATTGTAAATTTACATTTTTTTCTCTTAGATTTGTGACTTTTTCTTATAAATGTGCAATTTTTATATTTATAAATTCTTAACGTTATCCTCTTAAATGTGTGAGTTTATTTTTGTAAATTTCTAATTTTTCTTGCAAATTTGCAATTTGTTTTCTTAGCTGAAATATTTTTTATATAAAAATTTCTTTTTCTTTCATTAAATTTGCAGCTTTTCCTGGTAAATGCATCCTTTTCGATTTCTAAGTTTATTATTATAAATTTGAAACCATTGCACTTGCAAATATATTTTTATTAAACCATCAAAAGAGCCACAGGTTGCAGACCTCCAGTCTACTCCGATGAGCTGATTATATTTAGACATTTGTGTAAATGTGGTCGGTCGTGTACTTACTGCCTCCTCACACTGAATATTCCTCAGTCGCCTGGCAACATCCAGCGCAGTCTCTCCATTCTGATTGGCTGAAAGGCAGAGGAGGGATAATCAACAGTTAGGGGTCTGTGTACAAGTGACACTGCCGGTGGGGGTGGTGGGGGGGGGACGAAGGTAAGCCAGACATGGCATGTGACTCACTGATGTCAGTGGCCGGTTTGCCCCTCAGGAGCAACTTGAGGCACTCGGGCTTCTCGTACATGCAGCAGTAATGCAGGGCCGTGTTCCCCCACTCCGTCTGCTTATCCAGGTTACCGCTGAGGAGGAAAAAAATAACAGTCAGGGTACACGCCCGGGGTGGTTTGCTCAGTCGTGCGTCTTTAGGTTAATGTGTCATTACCCAGGATTTTATGATTTCACAGGGAAAACAGAGGCATATTAGATTCCTTTGTGATGAGCTGAGCCAGTAAATCACTCCTAAAAACCTAAAAATGTAAGAAAATCTGCAGGTCCCATAAAGGCCAAGGAAAACACGCTAAACCAGGAAAGCTATGCATGACATTATATGAGCATAGCTTTAATTAAAGGGGGAAGGGGGGGTCGCAGTTCCGCTGTGGAGACTGTGTGCAGTTGGAGCAGTGGTGGGTAAACAATTGAAAAGAGAGGAATAAATTAAGGGAGAACAAGTGCTTGACCCATTTCTGTTTGCCTTGTGGGAATGTGAGTAGCTGAGCTGTGCTAAGCTTTCCTCTGCACTTTCACTGCTTTATGAACCGACTGGAGCGCAGGATGAGAAAGGCTCACAACACGCAGACGGAGGAAATTTAAGAACGCCCGTTTTAAAACCTGGAATTTCTCAAGGGCTTCCGTGAGCACTTGCAGACATTTTAGCAGCCATTCAAACAGCTGCAACACTAAACCACACACATTCCAATTATCCAGTGCTTTAAAATCATGTACCTGTTCTGCACGAGAAAGTCCACCAAGTGCAGCGAGCTATGATCGGCAGTCCGTACAGCGTAGTGCAGTGCAGTCTCCCCAGATTCCTGCAGGGGGCGATCACACACAGCAAAGACACGGTGAGGACATCCTCGGCAGCATCCATTCTGTATTCTCCCTCTGTCTACCACTCTTTCAGCATTTAAACAAGCTGCAGTAAACAAAATGGCTCCTAAAAATAATACTTCTGCAGGCATTATGCAGGGTTTTGTATGTTTTTGTCTGTTTGGGGGGGGGTGTTTAACAATTATTTCATGCGACATTGCTGTGGCCAATTCAAATCTATGAGATGCATTATTAATGAGGGGGAAGATCACAACAATGACAACTGCTATTGTATTTGCAGGATCTATAGAGTCAAGTATGAGGTGTATTTCTGCATTTGTACACTAATGTCATGCAGTCCGTGCCTTGGTTCGGGGGGGGTGGGGGTGGCGTGATGTCACCGAGCAGCCATTCAGCTGCACTGACAGCAGCAGATCAAATATCGGTGACTCAGACCTCACAGCACAGGAATCAGCAGCAGCAGCAGCCAGACGGGATCCTCTCTTATTCCGCCGCAGCACTGTACGCTTAATTTTTCATCAGAGAACCACCGTGTTCACGTTACAAAACCTTGACCCATTTAAGTCACATTAACTGTGATCATGCATGTTTGTTTGGGGCACGGAATCTTCACCAGCCACCGAGTGCTGTGAAACGTATTTGTGCCTAAAACCGTGTGTGTGTGTGTGTGTGTGGGGGGGGGGGGGGCTGGCCACAAACACCGCAGCAGACACCGTTATCTAAATAAACGTGACGATGCCACACAGTGTTGCCGAGGTTTGCTTTCTATCACCACCTGCTGGTGAAGTCGTCAGGATGACTCAGAATTTTCCAACTGTTACACCCATTAACATTTGCCAAATTATTCACCAGCTGGCAGCAATGTGTCGGCGACTCTGCGCTGGGTCGAACTGCTGGGAATAAACCTCACATGAGGATGAGCCACTGCGGTTAATGGTTCAAGAATCTGGACAGGATTTTTTTTTTTTTTTTTTCTGGGCTTGGTACTCTGGTGTTAGATCATAGAAATAAGTAGGAATACGCCATTTGTTATTTGGGAGGGAAACTGACATGCATGGAAATGTGCAGGCCTGTGCTAACCACTACACCACCAATGCAATGGGCAGCATGGTGGTGTCGTGGTTGGCACTACTGCTTCACATTAAGATGTCATGGGTTCAGATCCACCAGCCAGGAGGTCCTATCTGTGTGGAGTTTGCATGTTCTCCCCATGCTTGCATGAGCTTACTTCAGGTACTCCAGTTTCCTCCCACTTTCCAGAAACATGCAAGTCAGGTTAACTGGAGACACTAACGTGGCCCGAGGTGTGCATGGTGAAGGGATTGGCATCATCCAGGTGGATGTCCTTGAATTTCCCTCTGGAATTAATGAAGTATAAGAAACAGCTTACACTAGCTGTATAAATATTTTCATGCTTTTTGGTTTTATGAGAAACATTCTTCTTTTGAAAGCTTGCATATCTTGATGGAAACGGCATTTTATTTGTGCTGCTAAACACATTTAAAAACCTGTCACTACTTCCACACATGCCTCCAAATATTTAGCCAATCAGCTCTCCCTTGTCAGTTAATAAAATCATTTAGTTTATACTGGTTCCACTAAAAAAAAATGTGGCAAAAATGATCATGTACTTCCAAAAGTACATGAGGTAAGTATAAGTTCATGTAGGCGGCAGTAGCTCAGGAGGTAGAGTGGATCGTCTAATAACCGGTGGGTTGGCGATTCGTTTCCCGCTCTCCCCAGCCATCCTGCCGTTGTGTCCCAGGGAAAGACACTTTACCCTCCTTGCCTCCAGTGTCCAAGACACTGGGTATGAATGTGTATAAATGTTGGGTAGCGGTCAGAGAGGCCGCTGGCACAGATTGGCAGCTACGTTTCTGTCAGCCTGCCCCAGGGCAGCTGTGGCTACAGTAGTAGCTTACCACTACCATTGTCTGTGGCGTGAATGAATAATGTATCCATTGTAAAGCACCTTTGAGTGTCTATGAAATGCGCTATATAAATCTGATGCATTATTATTATTATTAAAAGAACCTAATTCAGTACCCCGTTAAAATACAAGTACCCTAATAAAGGACAAGAGTGGTGGCCTAGTGGTAGAGCATCCGCCCCACAGCCGGGAGGTTGTGGGTTCACACCCCAGCCGGGTCATACCAAAGACCATATGAAAATGGTACTTTCCACCTTCTAGCTTGGTGCTCAGCATAATAACACGGGGAAAGTTAACACACAGAGCTACCAGAGGACTGACCTCCCGCTGTAGCTTACACTACTTACAGTAGCTGTGTGGCCTAAGGGTCAGAGAAACGGAGATAGGCACTGCCACTATACACCACATGCTGCCCCACATGCTGTGGAAGGGAATTAACTAACTAAAAGAATAATTTATAAGTAAGTTATAAATTCATCTATAAATGCTTTAAACATCATGAATAAGCAGTTATAAATGAGTTATAAGATGTAATACATTAATATAGGCTCACTAGCTCAAGAAGCATTTTGCCGAGAAATATCCAAGTCCTTAAATACTAGTAACTTACTGGCAAATATCTGGTTGTGAAAATCCAGCTGAATAATCTAAATAAACTGACATCTGAGGTTTGAGGCAACAGAAGTGTAGGCTCACTATGTGGCAAGAAAAAAAAAAATGACACCATTGCCCTTCTTGTGTTTTATAACCAGAGGGTGCGTTAACTGAATGCTGTCAGATTTTGACAGATTACATTGATCATGATCTATCCTAACTTTTACTTATAATTCTCCCCTCTCCACTGTTCAGCATGTAACAGAGGGTATGCGTATGATGTTACCAAACAGAACTCATGGCAGTTACAAAACAATGGCAAAATTGAGTGGCAGCATTAGGGTGTATGCAGTAAAACAAAAAAAACACACACACACTGTTCAGTCACAGCAGTCCACAGAGTGCCTGCTCCCACTGCAGAGAGCTAATCTTATCATTCCATTTTGTATTAATAGACAATAAATACATAAATATTTAAAGGCTCAAAACCAGTTCTTCCCTTATGTGTGCTCTTACCCACACATCACTACACTCAAGTAAGATAGGATAAAATAAGACTTTATTAGCCCCACAATGGGGAAATTCCAGGATTGCAGCAGCACAGGGATAGCAGCACTCAGAGCAATAGTAAATAAGATAAGAACTGGTTAGCCAAAGCAGTAAATAAATATACATATGTACACAATTATATACACAGTGCAGGAGCATTGCAGCTAGATGGTATGAACAGCATTACAGTTAGTTAAATTACCCAGCAAAACATAAATATGGACCCAGACAGTATATTTCATATTTGAATAAACCGTCTTGTTGCCACCCTCGATAATAATTACCTCCGCCAGGCCGCAGGAGGTAATGTTTTTGCCCGCGTTTGTTTGTCTGTCTGTCCGTCTGTTGGTTAGCAAGATAACTCAAAAAGTTCTGGACGGATTTCGATGAAACTTTCAGGCATTGTTGGAAATGGTACAAGGAAGAACTGATTAAATTTTGGGGATGATCCGGATCACCGTCTGGATCCAGGAATTTTTTAAAGGATTCTTTAACATTGTGAGATAGGGCCATTTTCAACATGTCTGCAGGAGCAATGGAGGGTGCTGGTCGTTGTGTCTGACGAACACGAACTCCGCGTTCTTCCAAAGTTTTAGGCACAAAAGCACACGGAAAACAGTGGTGGGCCAGGCCCGGCAGCGTGCCTGTGTTTCCGCTACGCTGCAAAAGCTGAGACGGGCAGCTGACCCGCGCGGGATTATTTGGCAGAAATTCCCCGGGCAGCCATAGGGGCTGTGCAAAAACGAGCTCTCTGCCGGGGAAGCTTCCAAATCCTCTTTTGGTGCGGAGCGCAACCCCAATAAAACCCACGGCAACCTGTCTACCCAATTTGCATCCGTCAGTGAACCCCTGAGTGCTGCTTTCAGTGATCTATGAAAACGCTCGCATAACCCATTGGCCTGTGGGTTGTACGTGGCTGTGCGATGAATTGCAACACCTGCAGCCTGGGAGTTTGGAGATGGAGGAGATGGACACAACAGCAACACTTGAGTTTATTACCTCCGCCAAGGAGGTAATGCTTTTACTGGCATTTGTCTGTCTGTCTGTTTCACCAGAGGTGGTTCTTGGCCTAGAGAGGAACCCATTACATTTTGGGGATGATCTGGGAATGCATACCTCAGCCAAGGCTCTTCTCACAGTGTGTCAGCCACAAAACTCCAAAACTAATGGACAGACTTGGATGCAATTTTCACCACAAGTGGCGATACGCCTACACACAAGCCCATTACATTTTGGAGGTGATCCATGAGAAACGGAAGGAGCCTTGGCGGAGGTATGCACTCTATGAGTGCTTTTCTAGTTGTAATTGTGTTAGTTGTGTATTGGAGGGGACGATCTCTATTGTGTAAAGTTGTGACATTTAGTACGGCCTCTATGATCAGCACCAGTTAGATTATAAAGTCTGACAGCCATAGGTAGGAAGGACCTTCGGAACCGCTCCGTCGTGCACTTAGGATGGCACAGCCTACCGCTAAATGAGCTCCTCAGTGCATTCAGCGTATTCTGCATGGGGTGGAACTCGGACTTCAGCAGAGATGACAGCTTAGCCACCATCCTCCTCTCTCCCATTTCCCCACTGGGTCGAGGCATCACCCCAGAACAGAGCTAGCTTTTCTGATCAGCCCGTTCAGTCTCTTCCTGTCGGCTGCCGTGATGCCACTGCCCCAGCAGACCACTCCAAATATGATGACTGATGCCACCACAGAATAGCAGAAGGTCTTCAGGAATGCCCCTCGCACTCCAAAAGACCCAAGTCTCCTCAGGAGGAACAGCCTGCGCTGCCCCTTTTTGTAGAGCGCGTTGGTGTTGTGTGACCAGTCCAGTTTATTGTTCAGGTGAACACCCAGTAAGATGTCACCATCTCAATATCTGTTCCCTGGATGTTTACCAGTGCTGTGGGGGGTTGTCCACACTAAACTGTTTTGGTTTTTTTGGGGGGGGGGGGGGGTTACACACACAATACACCATCTTACAAAAGTGAGTACACCCCTCACATTTTTGTTCATGGGACAACACTGAAGATATGACACTTTGATACAATGTAAAGTAGTCAGTGTACAGCTTGTATAACAGTGTAAATTTGCTGTCCCCTTAAAATAACAACACACAGCCATTAATGTCTAAATCGCTGGCAACAAAAGTGAGTACACCCCGAAGTGAAAATGTCCAAATTGTGCCCAATTAGCCATTTTCCCTCCCCGGTGTCATGTGACTCATTAGTGTTACAAGGTCTCAGGGGTGAATGGGAAGCAGGTGTGTTAAATTTGGCGTTATTGTTCTCGCACTCTCTCATACTGGTCACTGGAAGTTCAACATGGCACCTCATGGCAAAGAACTCTCTGTGGATCTGAAAAAAAGAATTGTTGCTCTACATAAAGATGGCATAGGCTATAAGAAGATTGCCAACACCCTGAAACTGAGCTGCAGCACGGTGGCCAAGACCATACAGCGGTTTAACAGGACAGGCCTCACCATGGTCGACCAAAGAAGTTGAGTGCACGTGCTCAGCGTCATATCCAGAGGTCGACTTTTGAAAATGGATGTGTGAGTGCTGCCAGCATTGCTGCAGAGGTTGGGGGTGGGGGTGGGGGGTCAGCCTGTCAGTGCTCAGACCATACGTCACACAATGCATCAAATTGGTCTGCATGGCTGTCGTCCCAGAAGGAAGCCCCTTTTAAAGATAATGCACAAGAAAGCCTGCAAACAGTTTGCTGAAGACAAGCAGACTAAGGACATGGATTACTGAAACCATGTCCTGTGGTCTGATGAGACCAACATAAACTTATTCGGTTCAGATGGTCAAGCGTGTGTGGCAGCAACCAGGTGAGGAGTACAAAGACAAGTGTGTCTTACCTACAGTCAAGCATGGTGGTGGGAGTGTCATGGTTTGGGGCTGCATGAGTGCTGCCGGCACTGGGGAGCAACAGTTCATTGAGGGAACCATGAATGCCAACATGTACCGTTACATACTGAAGCACAGCATGATCCCCTCCCTTTGGAAACTGAGCCGCAGGGCAGTATTCCAACATGATAACGACCTCAAACACACCTCCAAGACGATCACTGCCTTGCTAAAGAAACTGAGGGTAAAGGTGATGGACTGGCCAAGCATGTCTCCAGACCGAAACCCTATGGAGCATCCTCAAACTGAAGGTGGAGGAGCACAAGGGCTCTAACATCCACCAGCTCCGTGATGTCGTCATGGAGGAGTGGAAGAGGATTCCAGTGGCAACCTGTGAAGCTCTAGTGAACTCCATGCCCAAGAGAGTTAAGGCAGTGCTGGAAAATAATGGTGGCCACACAAAATATTGACACTTTGTGCACAATTTGGATATCTTCCCTTAGGGGTGTACTCACTTTTGTTGCCAACGGTTTAGACATTAATGGTTATGCACTGAATTACTTTGAGGGGACAGCAAATTTACACTGTTAAACAAGCTGTACACTGACTTCTTTACATTGTATCAAAGTGTCATATCTTCAGTGTTGTTCCATGAAAAGATATAATAAAATATTTACAAAAATGTGAGGGGTGTACTCACTTTTGTGAGATACTGTATATACACCACTCACAAAAAGTTAGGGATATTCGGCTTTCTAGTGAAATTTCAGGATGCACCTAAAATGCACTATAACCTTTACAGGTGAACTTAATTTGACCTTCTCTAACCTTTTGAATACACATGTCCAACTGTTCAATGTTTCAGTACTTTTAGCACAACTTGCTGTTCTCTCACAAGGTGCTTTATGGCAAAATTTACAACAGGTGTTTGATCCAGGAATCGACCAATAAATTTTCTGCTTCAATCAGAATTGGTATTTAAACAGTCCTCTTCATCATGCTGTTCATATTGTGACAACATGAGACCAAGACAACACCTAACAATTCATCAACAGTACCTCGCCACTGCGAGGCTTCAAACAGGATGTTCTCAGAGGGAAGTGGCCGCTGAACTTAGAGTGTCACAGAGTGACATCAGCAGGTTACAACAGAGATACAGAGAGACTGGAAGAGTCATAAGCCACGGTTAGATGTGCAAAATTTCTTCAATCTGATTACAATTCAGATCAGAACTTTACTGTTTACATGGATCCTGAAAAAGTTGATCCAATTAGGATGAGCGTTTACATGTGTCACGTTTGAAAAGACTAAATCATTTTGACATGCGCACAATTATCCAATATTCCAGAAATAGTATAAGAAGCAACTTCCAATGTAAACAAACCCGTTTTGTCGTTCTCTTTTTGAAATGGACCTATGTTGTGTTATTCAGACTGTACTTTTGCTTCTGCTGGTCTCCGTAATGAAGCTACAAGCCCAGCAGTACATACTTCTGCATATGACGAACACAGGGAGACAGCAGGACGATACAGACCGCTTCTGTTTTATTCCCACCATGGCTAGCTGCTGTAAAGGCGGAAATAGGTCACGTCGACATGTGGCTGGCGTACAGACATGCGCAGTAAACATATTTTCTACCCAAACTTCAGAATAAGTGTTTATATGCGCACCAATCGGATTAACAATTGGCATAACCCACCCATCTCAATCAGAAGAAAATTTTGATCCGAATGAGTGTGATCGGGTCAGAATCTTCAGATTGGCATGTTTACATGAAGCATTTTTATTCTGATGAGGCTTTTAATCTGGTTACTTGTGTCCATGTAAACATGGCTATAGAGAGGCACAGAAGTGGACATCCTTGGGCCACATCCCACACTGATACCCGCTTCATTGTGAAAAGTACCCTGTAGAACCGGATGATGAATGCCACTCAACTCCAAGCACATTTAAGGGAGGTGAGAGGCACCCAAGTGTCACATCAGACTGTTCGAAACCGTTTACATCAGCATGGTCTGCGTGCTAGATGACCTGCAAGGGTACCTGACCACACCACCAGGCACAGGCGTCATTGTCTTGCAAGGGTCAGGGAGCATTTACACTGGACAAGGGACCAGTGGGCCTCAGTGCTGTTCTCTGATGAAAGTCGATCCACGGTGAGCAGAAATGATGGCCGCCAATGATGTTGGAGACGTCAAGGAGAGCGCTATGCATCAGCCACTGTTGTCACCAGACAAGCCTTTGGTAGTGGTGGTGTTACAGTCTGGGCAGGTGTTTCTAGTCCATACAGAACTGCCCTACACCTTGTGAATGGTACAGTGACAAGCCAATACTACCTGAATAACATTAATCCAGTCATTGTGCCCCAGCATGAACAACACAGGCCTAATTTCAGCTTGATGGACGACAATGCTCCAGCTTATTGAGGCTGCATCATTAGGGAACGGCTGCTGGAGGCTGGGGTACCTCAAATGGAGTGGCCTGCACTTTCTCCAAATTTGATTTAAAATGTGACACTTTCCCCAAAATACTCCTTAATTAAATTTTTACAATAGATTTTTTTTCTATCCTCACAAGTAGCTCTTATGCCAATTTTTGTTCAAGTGTGCAGTTTTCAAATCAGTTTTAATTAGTGATTTGATGATATCATAATAAAAATGGAGGTGTAGTCATGACTGAGTGTGGTTGTGTTTACAGACTTCCACATAACCTCACGCTGCAGCTCTGCTTCTGGCTGTGAAAAATGTCAAAACCCCACAATGACACCACCTTAACTGCAGGAAGCAGATCTTCACTTTTCTGTATTGGAAGTAAGTAGCAACACATCATCCTTACGCAGTCTATGATTCTACTGAACTGGGCTAGCACCACTGAAATTCAACTTCCAATACTTCCACAGGACATTCAGTTTTACAAATATTCTTTTGGACTCACCGGTCCTGCCTCTGGGAGTGGCTCCATAAGCTCCACCCCCTCTGCGTAGACCTGAATGAGAGCCAGCAGGTCCCTGGACTGGACCGCCTCAAACAGCTCAATCATTTTAGCTGCCGCAGATGAGCACGTCTTCCTAGCATACTTGTGGTCCACGTATTTGGCGTTGATGAACTCCTTTCTCACCGTCCTGTGGGTGAAATGACACATTAAGGTGTGTTTTAAGAGAAGAAGTTTTGGTTGCACGCTTAAAGAGGACTTACATGTCACTGGAGGGAGTGGGCTTGGGCGAAGGGGAGGGTAGGTTTCCCTCCATGATCTCATTGAAACTACTGTTCCCTACGTTCTTGGCCAGCTGGGGGGAGAAGCAGGGAAACATCAGGATCAGATCTCAGATGCCGGAAAGCAGAGTGGTGTTCATGTGCACCCAGACAGATGGGATGAGTCCCTGCTGTTTCAGGGTTCAAACCCTTCTCCATCCCACTCTTTCATTATTTCTAATATTTCACAGCAGGTGAAAATAGCGGCGGGCATGCCACAGAGAAAAGCTATTTGTGCCCTCTGGAAACCATTTGTCTGACTCACCAAGAGTTCTGAGGTCCCTAATTTGTCGAGCTCCATGGACTGGATGCGGGAAATGTGGACGCCCATCTCGCGGTGGATGCCGGAGCACTCGATGCAAGTGAGGATCCCCAGGTTGGTCGACAGCCACTTCGGGTCTAAAAGCAATGAACGAGTCCACACTGGTGACAGAGTTTCTGATTACAGTCAAAGACACCAGGTTTAAGAAGCCCGAAGACACTTCTCCAGCTAATTCAATTCAATTCAACTTTATTTATATAGCGCCATTTCACAACAACAGTCATCTCATAATGTCTACTAAAACAAGGCAACTCCTGACAAGTGGAGGGAATGTCCTGATCATCTTAACAGTTCAATTGATTATCTTGGCAGATTTCCCTTTGGTGTGCATAGCTGTTTGTGGCTATAAAGCAGAGTACACAAATGCTACAGAACCCCTGAGCCACAAGGAGCCCCCAAAGCTACAAGTTCTCATTCAACTTTTTTTTTTTTGGGGGGGGGGGGGGTTAAAAGCATCTTCAACATTTTTCCCTCTTAGAAGTGGTTTTCCCTCAAACTTGGTCATATTTTCTCATAAATTTTCAAGTTTTTCCTCATATTTGTGGCTCTGTGTGTCACACACAGAGACTGAGCGACCCGACTGCCCAGCGCTCTGATGCAATCTGGGAGATTTAAGGAGCCTTAAACTGTGACCTCAGTGATACAGTGACGCTGCTCTGTCTGAATGTGACAAGTTAACACCAGGCGGAGGCTGGTGGAAACGATGACCCAGAGAAACAATGACTCACAAACAGAAGGCCAGCACATGCACGCACCAACACACACCAACACAAGATAATTAAGTGATGAACCGTAAATTTACTGCGACCTCTACAACCGCCCAACACCACAGCTGCAAATCTTACAGAGGGAGTTTCTGGGAGAATATTAAATGAGATGAAGACCTCTTTCTACTCGGAGCGGACGGACCAAAGAGGCGACCTTTGAAAGTTACGAAAATGCCCTCCAGCCATCCAGTTAATTTAACATGGCGAGGACAGGGAAGCATGTGTGTCGTCTCCATAACAAAGGAGGAAATCCAGCAGGGATTTCTTAAAGGAAAATCCACATCTGGAACATGTGTTTATGCTGAACTCGTGTATAAGAGCAGGCACTGCAACGAGAGTCAGGACAGGACCAATTACCTCAGCTCTCTGAGGGCCGCAGGGGTCGACAGAGTGTGTGACTTATGTAACATCGTGACGTAATGATGTTGATTCTCAAAGCCTAGAAAGGTTTTGTTTTTTATTTCCCCTCAGAGAATAAAGTCGTCCCCTCGGTCAGTCAGTGAACTGCACGTATATAGACATTTTTGCCTATAAAGCAGAGTACGCAACTGCTAGACCTGCTTCAATCACCCGGGGGGAGGGTGTGTGTGTCAATCCTTGACATTTTTGGGGTGGACAAATAAAATTACCTTCAACTTTACTTTCTTGCAAATTAATAAATTTGTAACTTTTTTCTTTTAAATTTGTGATATTTTTCCTCAACTTTTTTTTCCTCAAGTTTCCTACTTTTTTTCTGGTCAATTTACAGCTTGTTCCTTGTAAATTTGCAACTATTTGTAGGACATTTTGACTTTTATTGTAAATGCAAATTTCTCTTGACAATTTGCAACTTTTTCTCATAAATTTATACCTTTCTCTTGTAAATTTTCAATTTTTTTCCTCATAAATTTGTGACTTTCTTAAATTTTTTTTCCTCATAAATTTGCTACTTTTTTTCTGGCTTGTTCCTTGCAAATCTGCAACTTTTTCTTGTACATTTTGACCTTTTTTAATGTGAATTTGCAGATTTCTCTTGAACATTTGTGACTTTTTGGTCATAAATTTGACACTTTTGTCTTTTTTTATTAATCTTACGTTTGCATCCTTTTCCTCAAATGTGTGACATTTTTCCTCAAATTTACAACTGTTTTTCTCAAATTTCCTACTTTTTTCTGGTCGATTTATGGCTTGTTCCTTGTAAATTTGCAACTTTTTCTTTTACATTTTGACTTTTTTTCATTGCTTTCTCATAAATTTGCAGCTTTTGTCTTGTAAATTTTCTTTTCTTCCCTTATAAATTTATGACTTTTTTCCTCATAAACTTACAAACTTTTTCATAAATTTGAAACTTTTTCTCCTAAATTTTTATCTTTTTCCCTCAAATTTGCAGCTTTTTTCTAGTCAGTTTACAGCTTGTTCCTTGTAGATTTGCAGCTTTTTCCTTGCACATTTTGACATTTTTTTTAATTGCGAATTTGAAAACTGCTCGTGAAAATTTGACTTTTTTCTCAAATTTGAGACTTTTGTCATAAATTTTTTACTTCTCATAAATTTGCAACTTTTTCCTCAAATCTGTGACTTTTTTCATAATAAATTTGCAATTTTTTTTTCTTACAAATTTAGAACTTTTCGCTCAAATTTGCTGTGTTTCCTTGTAAAATATTCATATATATGCTGGTTAATTTTCTATTTAATAGTTTTTCTTCCTTTTCTGTTACACAATGACCCAAGTTGAAGTTTTTGGTGGGAGGGGACGATTTTATTTTATTTTTCCATTGTAAAGGTCTTCTTTCCCATTGACAGCAGAGGATTGATAAGCCCAGCAGAGGATGTTCTTCCTGCGGCAGCTGAGGAAGCTCAAGCTACCCACCAAGATGTTAGTGCAGTTCTACACAGCCATCATCGAGTCCATCCTCACCACCTCCATAACTGTGTGGTACGCAGGAGCCACTGCCAGGGACAGACTAAGGCTGCAGCGCGTCGTGCGCACTGCTGAGAAGGTGATCGGCTGCAAGCTCCCATCTCTCCAGGATCTGTACATCTCCAGGACCCGGAGGCGTGCTGGCCGGATCATAGCCGATCCCTCACACCCTGGTCACGTACTGTTTGCCCCCCTCCCCTCTGGTAGAAGACTTCGGTCCATCCAGACTAAAACCTCCCGTCACATGAACAGCTTCTTCCCCTCTGCCATTAGACTGCTGAACACTAAGTGACTCTCGTGCACCATGTACAGCAGCTCAACCAGACTCATGTTAATCATCACTGTTTTCTTCCTGCATTACCGACTGCACTATATAGTTCTCCACAGTATCTGCTGCTGGCTAATATATATTTTAACTGTTGACCAGTATCACTTAATCTTATCCTACACTTTATTACATGTATAGTTTATTTCTCTTATCTTATCATGTTTAATGTTGCAGCATTGTACCGAGACAAATTCCTAGTTTGTGTACTACATGAACAATGGCAATAAACCTGATTCTGATTCTGATTCTGACACCCCCCCCCCAAAAAAAAAAAAAAATCCACAAGCTTCCATAGAGCCCTCAAAAAAGATGAAACCGGCCTCGTTTTTGTGTGTGTTAAGTGTCAGAGGTCTGTCTTATGGCTCTCCTGGGTGCTGACTCTTTGCTTCCTGATGGAGGGGGAGGATCAGAATCCAGCTGTGTCCTGAATACTAAACAACACCAGCGCGCGCACACACACACACACACACATGCGCACACACGTCTGTTGAAGGCTGCTGCTGTATTCAGCAGAAGTACGCAGAGTTCAGGGCAGCCGTGACATTGCAAAGACATCCAGATCGGTGTGTGTGTGTGTGTGTGTGTGTGTGTTAAATAAAAACACTGTCCACATTTAAATTGACACACAAGCCATGACAAACCACACAGCAGCAGCAGCACACACACCTGCAGCACCACAGTCGCAGCACACGTCGTTGCCCGGAATGCGCAGCACGTCCTCTATGATGGCTTTGGTCAGGTCCTCTAATCCGTCCTCCCCTCCGCTGCTTTGCTCCCCGCGGAACGCCATGTTCAGCGCCTCCTCTTTACTGTTGGTCAGCACCGAGATCCAGCTGCAGGAGGGAAAAATGCATCGATAATTGTGAATAGACACAAATGGGTAAAGGCTGGGATGAACAGAAATGATGCCATGAATGTGACACAAATCGTAGGCTACGCTGAGACTGCAAGTCTTAATCCTCAATTCAGATTCTTTGCTCAAATCTGATTTTTCATGTGGCAGTTCAAATGACAAAAACTGAAGACCTTCTTCCTGTCAATTTGGTACTTCATCTCTCATAATTATGTGTTTTCTTCCCTTTTCAAAACTACAGGGAGCCACTATTTATGGGCATCCAGAGCCACATATGGCTCCAGATCTGCTGGGATCCGGGGAATCCAGTGAAGCAAATAAAGTCAAACAGCACTAGAGACACATGTTAAACTCATATTTATATGTACAAAATTCATGTCAATAAAAACTGAAAAAATTAAAAGATCCAAGCTCAACATTAGGGCACCGCTGCAGCTTTAATTTAGCACTAATGCCCAAATATAGTCACTGTGGGCTTTGGCGGTTTAATACATAATTACTGTACGTAATATATGTAAGACAAACAACTGTGAACACATAACACTTCTTTTTCTCAATTTAAAGGGCATGGCTATGTGACTGCTACATATACAGCAGCTCATTTTTAACCTCCCTGTATTACAGATGCACAACAGAAAAATATAAAAGTGTTTATTAGTATGATAGGAGCCTTTTTCCTAGCATGTCCTGCTAACTGCACACTAAACTAGTCAATTAAATTTTCAGAAATAATCTGATTTACTGTCAGAGGGTCGACTTGTGAACATCCACCGAGACTGGCACAACAAAATCTACACAGCTTCAGCTTTCATTTTGCTCTGGTAATGTGGCCTGCTCTCCCTGTCTGTTACAGAGGTGCATCCTTCTGGATGTAGTATCAAGGGCAGGATTATTTACTTGCTTAAAGGGGCCATTGCACTTTTTTCCCCACATTTTAACAGCTTACATGCCTTAATGAAATGCTGACATATTTTGCTCAAATTTTCTTTAATGATTATTGCAGCAAATTTGCCTTTCTGAGAAAGCTTCATTTCATTGCTGTCACTTTAAGAAATCCCTGACTGCATTCAACTCCGCCCTCCCTCATAACTCACAATTGCGAACATTGGCTGCTCGTAGCCACCTAGCTCGAAACCAACTAACGTAAATTTGTCTCAAATAATGAATGAAATGAAGCATCACTGGTGTGCAGGGGTGGGGGGGTAGTTTCAGTGGTCAACAGGATATAACCAGTCCCTGGAGTACAATAAGCACAGAAATATTCATAAATGAATGGCTAACTTGGTGGTTATGGATAATACTACAAGAAAATAAGCTAAAATAATGTCAAAGAATTATATATATGGTCAAGTGTTGCAAGATAAACAAGAATTCCAGTAGTGAATAGAATTTATGGAAAAAAGCAATCAAAACTGGCTGGATCAACAGTTACGCTAACGCTAAGTGGCCTGTCTGTCACCTCCTCCCTGTCAAGGCGAACGATATCCAGTTACCTGGACTGACTGGGACTGACGGGCACACTAATGCTAACAACTGGCTGTAGCATCACAGACAAAATACAACAAAGTAAGCCAGAATGATGCGAGATCTATTATCAGCCATGGATTAGTGAACCAAGTGGAAACAGGGATGACTATTAGGGTGACTGAAATCTAAAGAAAATAACATTATAAATCATACTTGGTGAAAGGCTCCAAGCACCACTTCGTCTCCCTGCCCATCTACATGGCAGACAGTTAGGTGGGCCAATGATAGAGCAGCACGCAAGTATCAAGCCCAGTGATCTTTACCTCTTAGTGACATTTCCCATTTCTTGACGTACAAGAAAATCCCCCAGAAGAGTCAAAACGTCTTTTTGCAAAGAAATAGTATATAAAGGGCTGTTTTGTTTTGTTTTTAAGGAGAAGTGAATGTTTTGATGTTTTTTTTCAATAATCATGTAACCAATGAATGAATTTCTGAAGGTTAAAATCTACAAACCACTTTTCAGTCAATGAACCCTTTAAAAAAATTACCAAAACAAACCTTGTTATCACAATCACGGTCTCATTTTGAGGCCGTTTCTAATTGCTTTTGAGACATTACAATTACTCTTCCTTTTCAGTATTACAAACATGGCATAACTGGAATATGAAGTTGATTTTTAATAGTGAAGGGTCGCAACATAAATATGAGAATTGAGTAAACATGCATTTTAATTTCTCTTTCACGCATCAAGTTGTGCAAATATTTTCTCTTTCCTATTCCTAGGGACTGATCATGGGATGATTTTCCATGAAAAGTCAAGTTCAGGGGTCTGCAACCTGTGGCTCTGGGGCCACATGTGGCTCTTACGCCCATAGATAGTGGCTCCCTGAGGCCTCAAGGAAAAAAAATTCCTCAAATTTCCAAGAAAAAAAAAATTGCACATTCATGAGAAAAATATCCTAAAAAGTAGAAAACAAGAAAACCTGAAAATTTATATAAAAAAAAAAAATAAAAATCTCACAAATTTAGGGGAAAAAATTTTGCAATTTACTGAGGAAAACATACAGTGGGGTAAAAAAGTATTTAGTCAGCCACCAATTGTGCACGTTGTCCCACTTAAAAGATGAGAGAGGTCTCCAATTTTCATCATAGGTATACCTCAACTATGATGAGATGAGAGATGAGATGAGATTCAACTTTATTGTCATTACACATGTATGAATACATGAGAGACAAAATGAGAAAAAAAAACCCCAGAAAATCACACTGTCTGATTTTTAAAGAATTTATTTGCAAATTATGGTGAAAAATAAGTATTTGGTCAATAACAAAAGTTCATCTCAATACTTTGTTATATACCCTTTGTTGGCAATGACAGAGGTCAAACGTTTTCTGTAAGTCTTCACAAGGTTTTCACACACTGTTGCTGGTATTTTGGCCCATTCCTCCATGCAGATCTCCTCTAGAGCAATGATGTTTTGGGGCTGTCGCTGGGCAACACGGACTTTCAACTCCCTCCAAAGATTTTCTATGGGGTTGAGATCTGGAGACTGGCTAGGCCACTCCAGGACCTTGAAATGCTTCTTACGGAGCCACTCCTTCGTTGCCCGGGCGGTGTGTTTGGGATCATTGTCATGCTGAAAGACCCAGCCACGTTTCATCTTCAATGCCCTTGCTGATGGAAGGAGGTTTTCACTCAAAATCGCACGATACATGGCCCCATTCATTCTTTCCGTTACACGGATCAGTCGTCCTGGTCCCTTTGTAGAAAAACAGCCCCAAAGCACGATGTTTCCACCCCCATGCTTCACAGTAGGTATGGTGTTCTTTCTCCTCCAAACACGACAAGTTCAGTTTTTACCAAAAAGTTCTATTTTGGTTTCATCTGACCATATGACATTCTCCCAATCCTCTTCTGCATCATCCAAATGCTCTCTAGTAAACTTCAGACGGGCCTGGACATGTACTGGCTTAAGCAGGGGGACACGTCTGGCACTGCATGATTTGAGTCCCTGGCGGCGTAGTGTGTTACTGATGGTAGCCTTTGTTACTTTGGTCCCAGCTCTCTGCAGGTCATTCACTAGGTCCCCCCGTGTGGTTCTGGGATTTTTGCTCACCGTTCTCGTGATCATTTTGACCCCACGGGGTGAGATCTTGCGTGGAGCCCCAGATCGAGGGAGATTATCAGTGGTCTTGTATGTCTTCCATTTTCTAATAATTGCTCCCACAGTTGATTTCTTCACACCAAGCTGCTTACCTATTGCAGATTCAGTCTTCCCAGCCTGGTGCAGGTCTACAATTTTGTTTCTGGTGTCCTTTGACAGCTCTTTGGTCTTGGCCATAGTAGAGTTTGGAGTCTGACTGAGGTTGTGGACAGGTGTCTTTTATACTGATAATGAGTTCAAACAGGTGCCATTAATACAGGTAACGAGTGGAGGACAGAGGAGCCTCTTAAAGAAGAAGTTACAGGTCTGTGAGAGCCAGAAATTTTGCTTGTTTGTAGGTGACCAAATACTTATTTTCCACCATAATTTGCAAATAAATTCTTTAAAAATCAGTCAATGTGATTTTCTGGATTTTTTTTCTCATTTTGTCTCTCATAGTTGAGGTATACCTATGATGAAAATTGGAGACCTCTCTCATCTTTTAAGTGGGAGAACTTGCACAATTGGTGGCTGACTAAATACTTTTTTGCCCCACTGTAGCCGCCAATTTATGAGAAAAAACGTCACCATAATTCTGGGAAAGAAATCACTAATTTACTGGGAAAAGTTGGAGTTTTATGAGAAAAATGTAATAAATTTATGTAAGAAATGCTACAGTTTTACCCATGAAAGGTAATAAATTTACAAAGAAAAATATATCTAAATATCTAAAGCCTCTTCTTCCGGCTTTCAGAGAGAGCAGACGCATTTCTTCTCCTCTCCTCTCTCCTCTCCTCCCTTCACTGATCCCAGCTTGCTGTGTCCTGTCTGTGTCTCGCTCTTCTTCTCGCTGCATCTCGATCCAAACGGAAAATTATGGAATTGGTGAGCTGGGCTTTAAATGCAATTGACACCACTTTTTCAAACAGAAAATCGGGCCCGGGGGAGCCCAAGTGTCCTGCAGGCACTTCGGCTGCGGGTTATGTGAGAGCCCCATGGGACAATTGGAAACTCATGTGTCTGTGTGATCTTTTGATTGAAGATGTGGAAGACATCTACCTGTTTGGCTTCATGATCACAGGATTTCTGCTGTTTGGCTTTGGAGTTTTCCTGGTGTATCAGAAACTAAAGAAGTTGGAAAGAGCTAGTCAAAATGCGGACCCGGCGAAGCTCCTTCAACAATTCGACCAGTTGGGGAGGGCACTGATAGCGGTTAATGGCGAACTGAATCAGAAGGTGGGAAACATCTCGGAGTCGCTGGGTGCTCTCCAGGGAATGATTTTAAAGCCTGGGTATGTAAATGTAAATTGCGATGCACAGAATCGCATGAGAGGTGAAAATCCTATGCTCTAAGTGAACTGTGCTTATCAGGCTGTGATTCGGCATCCTTGGGAGAATTCATTCCTCCAGGAGAAAAGATAAGGCAGAAAGGAGTTTTGGCTTTTCTCTAACCCAAACATTCTGATGTGCAGCAATCTGAACTCTCTATGGACAGCGTCATCATGTGACTAGCATGGAATTTTACCATCTGACATGCACTGAAGAGAGAGGAACTCTTGTGGACATGTTATCTATGTTTAGGATACCATGGACATAACATCTAGTCGTTGCTTAGGGGAGGAATTTTGTTGTTCACCAGTAACTGACACTTCACACTGCATCATTATCACATGACTGACACACACACACTGTCTCTCTCAACTTGCTCTGTTAATGTGTGGAACTGTAACTTGTCTGCTAAGTGTGCAATTAGAGGTTTTTTTTCTATGTGATCATAATCTTGCTCACTTGAGCTCTATTTTGATAACTATGCTTTTTTCTCTCTGCCCAATGTGTCTTCCCCTCCCCCTCCCCCTCTTTACCCCCACTGTATGAGGAGCCTGTCGGCTGCCGCATCATTAGGGAGCGCTTAACATGAGCGCACCTTAATGTCAAGTAAAATTCCTTGTATGTGTAAAAGCATGCTTGGCAATAAAGTTCATTCTGATTCTGATTCTGATAATACAGTTATGAAAATAGGTGAAAATTTATGGTAAAAACACTTGAAATTTAAGGAAAATGTTGCAATTTTATGAGGGGAAAACAGCCCCACAAATTGGCAAGAAAAAAAAAAAAAATCACAAATTTAGCAGAAAAAGGTACAATTTTATATGAAAACAGCTGCAAATGTATATGAAAAAGGCAGCATTTTTACCTGAAAAGGTTAACAATCGGGTAAGACAAGCTTATAACTTTATTGGGAAAAATGTCACAAATTTACATGGAAAAAGTCTTCAATTTTACATAATAAAGGTATTCGATTTTCAACGAAAAATATGCCAAATTTAGGGGGAAAAAAGCAAAACACATTTATGTCAAAAATATAGCAAATTTTGAAAAAAGAAAAGACACTACCGTTTAATGTGGAAAACACCCACAAAAGTTTGGTAGAAAAAAAAAAACTTTTTGCAAATAAACAAAAATTTAATAGAAAAAAATAGCAATTTTGCGAGAAAAAGGTAAATTTATAATTTCAAAAAACTGCAAATTTATAAGCAAATTTGAACTCTTAATCCTGATGTTGTCAGGCCAGATTGTAGCTGTAATTCTGCTGCTTTACCAGTTTCCAGGCTCAGATATTTTTGTGGCTCCATGCAGATTTTTTTTAAGACAGGAATCACTCAGTGGCTCTGTGTAGTACAGGCTGCCGACCCCTGGACTCGTTATTCCCGCAGTCTTCTGTGTGAAGCAGGAGCCCACGGAGGACTGTGTTCATTAAGAACAGCACACACGACGGAAACACTGCAGCCGCCTTTTAAACACGACCTCCTGCAGGTCACTACAATTTGCTAATGTAGCCGACACACTGAACTGACCCTCGCATGCACACACACATCAGCACCTCCTCCGTCACCATCACTCAACCCTCCATTTTCAGCACAACGAGCAGACAGCGGGCGCATAAACCGATGCAATAGATGATCTCTTTATCTCTATGTGTGAAAAACAAGATATTTTAATGCACTGATGCGTAGGTGTACAGATGCTGAGCCAAAAGTGTTTTTGTGTTTACTTATGATATGCACGATATGCTCCGAGGCCAATTGAGGGGGAGCGTGATTGCACTGCGCTGGCGCCCTGCGGACTACTAAATATTTGAAGGGAAATCCCATGAAGGAGATGCGGATGTGGTGCCGCAGCTAAACTTGCGTGACAGAAGCAGCAGAGAGGAGCCGTGTGGCGGATCCCAAAGGACGACATGTAACGAAGTGTTGAAGCTGCTCTGAATGAAGCGGCTCCGCCACAACGAGACTGGAACAAAGTTTCCGTCATCAGAGGGAGAATGCATCCGCACAGAATAAAAGTGTCACAAATCAAAGCACGTTTCCACAGTGGCGTAGTTGTGACGGCTCGAGAAAACCCAGACTAAGGTTCGTCTTGGTTTGATTCAAGTGATTTTGAGCGCTGGAGGAAAAAACAACAAAGGGGATCACATCACATTTTATGTCCAATATTTCATCCTAATGTGTGAAAATTAGTTAATTAAAATAATAATAATCTTGATTAACTGCATGAATGACTGACCATAACTGATTTATTAACAGCAAATTAATGGCACATTTTATTATCTGTTCTAAATGTACCTTAAAGGGATATTTTTCCAAGTTTTTAACACCTTTACCAACAAATCGTTTAAAAATAATGTAGAAACTTTCACCAAGTTTAAAGTAAACCAACAAAACCAAAATTTAAAAACAACTGCATTTACTTCGGCAGTGAACGACATTTATGTTGTCCTCTCAAGCAAGATTTTGAAATGTCATAGTTTACAGTGTTTCCACAAGCAACTGAACTCAACATGGCCTAAAATACACCGTTCTGCCATCTATCATTTTCCTCTTACATTTAAAATGTTTAAAATGTGTATATAAATTTGTAACAGTTTATGTAAATGTAAACTTTTTTGACTTATAAATTTACAATTTTTCCCCCCTCAAATTTAATGGACTTGCTGATGTAAATTTGTTTCTTTTTGTACATTTTCTACTTTAGTCTCAAACTTGTGACATTTTCTAAAAAAAAAAAAAAAAAAAAGATTGATGAGTTTTTCCCCTCAAAAACAGCATTTCTTTTCCTCAGAAACTTGTAATTTTTTCCTAATAGAATTTTCTTGCAGATCTGCAACTTTACCCTCACCAGCAACACATTCTCTCTTTACGTGTTAGTCGGAGGAAGATAAAATATAAATGATGAAGGTGTGCCCCCTCATCAAATAAACAGTAACAGATTAAATATTTCCTGATCGAGGAGAGAAAAACAATGATTTCAAATTCTGAATAAATAAATAATGTCCACGTCTCAAAAAATTGAAAATGTACTTATTCAGTTCAAATTCAATTAATTTGTCATAAAAATGACTAAAAAAAAAAAAATTATCCAGCAACAAAACTATTCAATAAAGTACAATTTTGTGAGAAAGTTACTAAATACATGTACCTGAGTAAATGTTACACATAACTACCCACCACTGTCTGTCTTATAGAGGTGGGTAGGAACTAGTAACATTTAACTTCTTCACAAAGCTATAAACCCTCCGTGGGTCGCCGCCTTATCATGGTAGACTGGTTTGTGAGCCCTAATGATCCCAGGGGCCAATTTGCCCCTGGTAAGGTCTCCCAAGACAAACTGGTCCTGGGTGAAAGGCCAGACCCAAGAGCAGTCCATGCATCCTCATGAAATGTTACAGCAAAGATCCTGTGTACCCAAAGAAGCCACGTGTGTTCACCCTCCGGTGGGCTCACCATCTGCAGGAGGGACTGTGGTGCTATGTGAACTGGGCAGCAGTCTGGGCTCCTGTGTTTGGACTAGGGGTGGGAGAAACAATCATTTTAACGATGCATCTTGATGCGGATGTGAACGATTCTGAATCGATGCACAAATGTCAAGATTCCGATTATTAAATATTACTAATACCATAATTAACTCGGCTGGAAAGAAAAAGTTGGTGCCCGTACCTGCCCAGACTCTTTATGGCGTGACACAAAAGAAACAAAATGGCAGAGTATACGATAGGTGCCCTCTTCATTAAAAGCAAACGTATAGCAGTACTTCGGTTTTTATGAAGTCAAAGGGAAAAAAGACTTGGATAAGACCCACACTGTGGGTAAGCTCTGTCAGACTAAACTAAAATGATTTGGAAACACGACAAACATACGAAAATATACTGCATGTTTACAGCCGGTGGCCGGAGAGAAAGTGGTTGCTGACGCAGACCAGAAGACCATTGAACAAGCAATGCCAAAACTGCCACACAACTCGGAAAGGACAAAGCAAATTCCAGAATCCATTGCTGCTTTTATTGCCAAGGATTGACGCCCATATTCTGTTGTCGAGAACCAGGGCTTTCGCGCTATGATGCGCATTATAGAGCCGAGTTACAGTGTTACTACTAACTAACTAACCTGCACTTATATAGCGCTTTTCTAGTCACAAAGACCACTCAAAGCGCTTTCATTAATACTAACCCTCTATTCTGAGGGCCTATAGGAAACAAATATCTAGGGACAATTTAGAACAGCCAATTAACCTAACATGCATGTTTTTGGCATGTGGGAGGAAACCGGAGAAATCCCGGAGTAAACCCACGCAACACGGGGAGAACATGCAAACTCCACACAGATCACTGTTGGTCGGGGGCTGAGATCGAACCCACGATCCCACGATCCCCACAATCCCCCGGCCAAGGGTAAACTGTGCTGCCGCAGTGCTAACCACTGCGCCACCGTGTTGTAATGTGTTGTGTAAAACTGTTGGAAAGACTTCTCCTGGTCACCAACAAGTATTATATAAGATGACAAGCTGACCCGGAGAAGGTTTTGCCTCCGTTTCTGCTTTCAAAAGACTTTTCTTCTCCACTGCTGCTGCTCGTCATCGCTGGCTGACCCCGGATGAAAATCCACAGAACAGGTATGTGGGACTATAATATTCCAACTGAGGCTTGAGGAAATTATGAATCAGTTTGCAAACCACCGCACTGACAATGTACTTGTACAGATTGGATCCCAGGGTCCACGTGGGGTGCTCACTTGGTTGGGGGTGCACGTCACCTGTTCCCGACACAGCCATCCCCACTCTCTACAACGAGACCAAAGCCGAAGTCATGCAATAACTGAAGACAGCGGGTAGGATTGCTATCACGTGTGATACGTGGATATCCATTGCCACCTAATCATTTGTAACTGTAACTGCATATTTTTGTATAAAAGGTAAATGTGATTTTGACACAGCAAAATGTTCTGGGTTTTTGGACTCAAGGACTCAGTTACTTGTTGCACATAACAGAACTTTCATTGGAAGTTTAACATTTCTGTTAGAATTTCTGAGTATTTTTGACTGAAGGACTCAATTGCTTGTTGTACATAACAGAATGTTTGTTATTTTTTTTTTGTATTTGTATACTTTATTAATCCCAGAGGGAAATTCATACATAAACATAAAGACCTATAGGTGGTGTGCCTCTGGTGTGTCAAGAGAATCTATAGTTTGTGGGCAGAGTGTCTTGAATAAAACCCGCCGCAAATGCCACTGGTATCCTCTCTGCCAAACACAGTCAAAGGCTTGACACTTGTCACCCAGTAAAACATTTCCTGTCTTCAAACATTATTTAAAAAAAAACAACAACAACAACACACACTAATCAGTGACCGTCATTAATAATATATCTTTTTAAAGCATCCCATGCAGCTACCTAAATAGGTGGACTGAGGTGAAGGGTGATGTGCTCTGAAACACTCACATGACAAACTCTTGCTCATCTTCAGCTTGGAAATGATATGTCCGGTTATCTGTGGGAGAACACCAGGCCCGAAGTTAAACATTCAAATCTACAAGTTTTGTATTTTACAATTTATAAGTAACGGCGGGTGAACAAAGTGAGCTATTCAAACAGAGGAGAAAACAGCCTGCTGAACACACAAGAGAAAGGTGTATGTCATGTTTCCAGATTCCTTCCCCCTCTGTGTTTATCACAGGCAGCTATCATCATAGTGAACGTGTATACAGCTAAAACGTTCAGGCAGGCCATGCGGCGAGCATGTGGACCAGTGTGCTCACTTACGAGAAATGAGATCAAAGCACTTTCTGTCCTCAGCGCTCGGTTTCACCTGGCAGGTGAGCAGGTTGAGCTTGACCGGCTGTCTGTTGGACTGGAGGGGAAGAGCAGACGAAGCGTTACCGTGGAGACCACACAGTTCACCATGGAAACATCTAATGACAATAAACTATACTTCACACAAATGTTTTTGTTTCCGTCTATGTATCTAAATATATATATATATATATATATATATATATATATATATATATATATATATATATATTCTGATAGCTTGTGCGCCACCTGAACTCACAATGTAATCATCCCATATTCATAATTTTTAATGTAGACTGTAACCCAAGGGTGAATCAGGCAAATTATTTAAAGGTACACGATGGAACTTCAGAAAAGCCATGTTTTAGTGACATGAGAGTGCATTCCATGGACCTATGAAATCAGAGTAATGACAAAATGACATCGTTTTTTTCCCTGTTTATTTTCAATGTAGTCTAGCATTTAATGCACTCTCAGTCGAGTGAGTTTATTGTTGCTGCACCCACAGTGTCAAGAGTTGAAAAAAAGTAAAACTTTTGCAGCCTCGCAGTGCTCATCAGTGGCACATTTCTCTAACCAGCCAATCAGAATCGGCTAAAAATTACACCATGATCAATATTTAACAGCAAAATCTGGGAGGGATGTGTGTTTTCTTACCAGTTTTATGCAGATGAGTGTCATTAGTAGAGAGTTTTGTTACAAAATGTGTGAAATGCTGACGACGAGCTGTGACAGGTCAAGTGGTTGCTAGAATACAGGGAAGAGACCTTTTTTTTTTTTTTTTTTAAAGAGTGCCTGTGAAGCACCCAGAAAAAGAGGGCCAGAGTGTTTTTACGTGCTCAATGAACACAACCTTACTCTATTACTATGTTGTTCTAGAGTCTACTGAAATTATGTCTTTTTACTCTTTAGTGTAAAATTGTAGCTGCACAGTCAAAAAAAAAAAACTCAAGGGGACAATACATCTTATATCTAATTAAGCAATATTACACGAGAGGGAGTATGGCATCAATGAATATAATGACTATGCGTCGGCATCAGATGTATCACACCCACAGTTACTATATTCATTGATACTGTAACATGTAATATTGCTTTTATACAATAGTTTTGCTTCTAAGTGTAGCCAGTAACTGTTGCTAATCATCTCAATCAGCATGAAGACATCTACTGTCATTTCACACACACGTAAACGAATTACTCTCTTGTGAAAAAATTAGGACACCCCATTAAATATTCAGTTCTTTATTAATAAATGTTCACATATCTATGTCTAACCTTGTTTTTGTTTCTATTTGCATTTTTTTTAACATTATTTTAGCCATTTTAAGTGGGACTGAATGTGGGGGTGTCCTAATTTATTCCTCACCATTTGTTTAGAATTACATTTTACAGAAAATTTGAAAAAAGCCTTTAATTCATTTTTAATTGTTTAGTTGTATTACATGAATCTCCCAGTATTTTTAACATTGATATTCAATATCCATAGGTCCACATATGTTAAAAAAAGACACACACACACAGACTTATACAGGGTGTCCTAATTTTTTCCACATGACCGTACATGTTGTCAAATGCAAAAGTCAGTGTTTGTAAAACATACCAGTCCCGCAGAAGGACCGAGATCAAAACGTGACCAATGCCGGTGGCTAGTTAGCATGCTAGCGAATTTGGCTTCGGCACACTTCACTCGCTTTTTCTTGGCATTTTTAGATGGCCCAAAGAGTCCATTACCACAAAGGTATTGTGGTTTGTTAATCAAGACAATAAATCCAACTCTAGCACTACCTATTTTTTTAAACAGACATGAAATAACTTAATGATGTTCATACAAGGGCAGACACTGAATAAAGTTGTTTTTTAAAAGGGTGTGACTTCCAGGTCAGGTAAGATTCCTTTTCAAAGAGTGCCTCACTTTGGAAATTAAGGTATCCAACACAATAATGGAATTCTCAGAGTTGACAGTAAAGTACTGTTATAATTGTGTTCCTAGAACACCTTTGAAGCGGAGTGATACATATCCATGAAACGATGGAGTGCAATCATCATGGAATATAGTAACTCCTGGAATCCCTATTGTCCAATCAAATTGCTCGGTCAGAACTAACTGTTGTATAAATCCCATTGTATCATACTGTATTGTTTTCTTGCTTGTTAAAAGAAAGCCACTTAACTTTTTTGGCAAAAAAAAAATAAACTGTGAATGTGAAAATAGACAAACTAAAGTTAATTGTGCTTTTATCTGCTCTTTAGAGACTCGAAGAGAGCAGATAAATGCAAAATTAGCTGACTGGTTAAATTAAGGCTAAAAACACATAACTAAAGAGGTCAACAATTATCAATTATGATAAAAATGTTCACTCCAAAGAGCAGAAAATGTTAATGCTTGAGAGCCACCAGGTGTTTTTTTAATAAATAAAATGGAATAATTGTTGTAAATAAAGTTCTAATCTAATACATGCATTATTCAACACTACTGCCGTGAACTGAGCAGAAAAAACATGGATTCAAGCTGAACTGAAGGTGCCCTCATTAGGAAGCTGGACTGTGTTAGTTGGGCCATGTACTGTAATAATGGAACCAGTTGGCACATGCATGCTGAGCATTGTCTCTTGCCAGAGCCTGGGCAGAGGGGGAGACGGGGCGCGTGCTAATGAAATGCTAACAGGCTGTAATGTGTCTTGGAGCTAAGCTGGCCTGTTGGCAAAATGCCATGTCGACAAGAGTCACCTCGAGTTCAGCAGCCAGAAGGGATGAAGAAAATTTTTTTAAAAAACAACAGGAGGGGTGGTATATCACTCCAAGAAAAAAACAGAAATTATTATGATTAACAGCCAATAAGCCACAGGAGACAGGTCAGAAGAAGCCTGGGACGACGACTTCCTCCGAGCTCTGAGCAACAGACGGAAATGATGTTTGAGGCAGCAGCTGTGCAGAGCTTCGCGCCACGCACTTCAAACCAGCTCACATCAGCGACGATCATTATGCACTGCCAGAACTCAGCCTTCCTGCTGCGTTACAGCTGGAAATGACTGCTGTGTTTGCTGGTAAATAAGCCATCCGCACCAACTCCACCAGCTCATCCGACAAGCCGACCCACTGCCGCTTCTCAGCAGCGAAAGTAACTAACCTTAAATGTAAACAGTGAAATGAACAAGAGAAAATGTTAGCTTGAAGACAAAGAAATGAATCAACGTGGATGATCTTCGCGTCTGTAAAATGCAATGACAACACTTTCACTGCAGGTACAACACTCTGCTCTTTGGCACTAAAGCTCAAGTACAATGGAGCTAAAAGTGGTGCCATTAGGTTAACGACTGAGTGAGATCATACCAGTCCCACTACAGCAACGACTGGCCTCTGTTGCAGCAAAGACTGGATAATAGCAATTCTTCATATATCCAGCTCCTAAAGTAAAAACTCAATGTGGCAACTGCTATAAAACACTTTGAAAAGGACCATACTGTATATGTTCCAGTTTACAGTATATTCCAACTATTTATACAGTATGTATACAGCTGCAGCATTTTGTCTATGAGGTGAATATAAAAAAAAGACAAAAAGAGCAACGTTTCCATTAAAAGTGAGGTTCATTTCTGGATTATATTTTGAGTTTTAAGAACATTTTTGCTCATAAATAGAACAAGCCGATGATGGAGTCAGTCACTGTAGTCTGAAGCGACCAAGAGCTTTCATCTCTCGCTATAGACCGAGCCAGTGAAATACGGACGTAAACAAAGCCAACATTACTGCAGTGACTGCTTCCAGAGATGAGACTGTTCAACGTAACAAGTTGTCCTCACAACGCTACAATTTATTTCTGTTTTTCCTTTTATCTAACATCACATTTGACAAACATGCCAAGGAAAGCTGGAAGAACATATGTAGTTTGCAGATGCTCCAACACCAGTGGCAAACTTCAACAATCCTTTACTGTACCAGGCGTGTCCCTGTGACTGTACAGCTTACAAAAATTCCTTGAGTGAGCACTGGATGAAGATGCTCAAGAAAAGCAACAGAATAACTTAACAGGAAGGATTTTGTTTCCACTAACAGCAAAATCATTTGCATGCAGCTACCGAGCTTACCATGCAACAGTAATGCCTTTTATCACTGCTCAGCTAGCTAACATGGGCTAAAATACTCCAAGGGGGCTGTGGTGGTTGCACATAGTTCCACAACATGTAGTGAGAATAAAGTGTAGAATAAAATTTAGAATGAAATTCAGAAACCCAGATTACATTTAAATAGCAAATAATGGTAACAGCAGATAATGTGAAATATGTGCAAAATATGATGCATATGGTTATGATAAACAATTATGATTCCTACATTACGCTGGTCTACAAATGCATACTTAGTCAGACCTTGACCTGCGATAACCCACAAAGAGAATGATTGTAGCCAGGGGCTGTTTACGCCCACGCTGGCCCCTGATTTTCAGACACGCACAGCCCCTTACTGTCGCGGCTGGACACTGAAGGTGGCAGGTCCCTTTTACACACAGCCTGTGCAGCTAGAAGAGGACATGGCTGCCGTCTAGAATAGGTGAAAAGTTGTCAAGATTGTGTGTGTGTATAAGGGAAAAGTGTCCATGTACAGATGTGTGATAAAAGAACAACGAAGTGAATCCTTTCACCGAGGTGCAGCATAAATGCTGGCAGCAAGGGAGAATAGTCCAGCTTGTAGGGGAATAAGTCACCAGAATCAAACCTATTGCCCAGCTGTGACAGAGTAGGAGAGGACCACAAAGGCCAAAAGTACAAGTAAGGGAAAGGGCAGGTGGTTCCCCCTCCCCCTTAGAGCTGTCTATAAAAGGGGCTGCCCAGACGGCAGTAGTCAGTTCTGTGCTTGTGGGAAGACTCCATGCATTTTGTGTTTTTATTTGTCTGGTACAATACTTAATAAATACACATTTACACGCGATTCTACCGGAATCCCCTTTTAGCTGTGTGTTAACTTCCCCCATTTTGTTATGCTGAGCACCTTGCTAGAAGGCAGAAAGTACCATTTTTATCTGGTCTTTGGCACAAACTGGCTGTGGGGCAGATGCTCTACCACAAGGCCACCACAAGGCTGGTGGCTGCACATAATACTGTAACCATCTGACACCGGTCACCGTAGTAATGGAGGCACCAAAAGATGGTGCAGCGCACAAATCGGAAGCCAGATCCGTCACTGATCCGTTGACTGATTTGTGTGTTGCGCCATATTGTGACACCGCCACTGCTGTGGTAGACGGTGGCAGACAATTGGCATCAGCTGCTGATTTCTGGCAGCACCATGGGAAGCTGGATTGATGAAGTTAGGCAGAGGCTGCTGTTCAAGTAAGTGTGCTTAACTACAGAACTGAATATGCCACCCACATCTTTTAGCTGTCACACAGATGTCATATTTTTTATAAATATTTAAAAAATAACTACTGCATTAACACTAGAGAGTAATATTAATCTTTTGAAAGGCTGCTGATGCTTTAATTTTGAATAAAAGTGGACATTATCGACCGTGTTAACAATGAAGTTCAATCCTATGAAATGCAAGGCTGTCACTGTTTTGATTGTGGTTCCTTGACGTTTACTTTGTGGTCATTAGGCTGTCCTTGCTAATAACTCTTCAGTTATTGAGGAGTTATTACCTGCAACCACGGCAACCCCTGGAGACCACATTAGCCCTTTTAACGTTAGCTAGCTGAGTGGTGTTAAAAACACTACTGTTGCATGACAAGCTAGGTAGCTGCATGCTAATCATTTTGCTGTGGTTATCAGAAACAAAAGCCGTCCTGTTAATAATCCTGACCTCCACACAGCACTATAGGGTTAGCTCATTTCATCTTTTCCAAAATAAGCTAATAAGAAAAATATATGAATGTGAAAGACTTATACAAAACCATCTGCACTTCCTTACAAAAACAGTTCATTTTGTTGGTTTGTATACATAAAGAACCACTCAGCAGCATTTTAGATTTGAAACTTCTAAAATAATAATAATAATTAATCATAAAAAATCCTATTTCTGTAGGTTAAAAATAACATGCAATCTTTCCTGTCCACAATTGGATTTACTGTCTGAGCCCAGTGAGACACCTGCTACTGTTCTGTTACAATTAGCCAAAATTCACTGATCGTGCTAAGCCCCTCAGTCCAGTTGCCCACAGCTCCGTGGGTGGTTACAGCTCAGTGAGCGACGGCGCGGCAGAATTAACCCAGATATGAAATCAGTGTTGGAATCCTGCAGCAGTCTACACAGGGAAAGAAAACGTATCGGTGGTGGTGGTGGTGGGGGGGAGCTGTCTGAATATACAGTACGTTCACATTCGCTCTGAGATGAGTCACCAAGGCGCAGCAGGAAGAGGGGTGCTGGGGAAGGGGGGGGGGCACGGTTGCCATGACAACCCATCTATGTCAAATCCACTGTGCCAGCCTGCAGATTGGAGGGGGAAAAAAACCCCAACATGACGTCCTCGCATGATGTTCTCCTTTTGATCCACACAGTCACTCCTGGGGGTCATTTTTTTTTTTTTTTTTTTTTTGTTACTTATTTGTACCCGTAGGTAGACTTGGTTTGCAGTCTGGTGACAAGCCACTGGCTGCTGGTCGCTGCGTGCGCGAGCGCCCTAAACCTACATGTTTTTGGTGTGCGGGAGGAAACCGGAGAAATCCCGGAGTAAACCCGCGCAACACGGGGAGAACATGCAAACTCCACACAGCTCACTGTTGGTCGGGGGCTGGGATCGAACCCACGATCTCATGATCCCCGCGATCCCCCGGCCGAGGGTAAAACTGTGCTGTCACAGTGCTAAACCACTGCGCCACCGTGCAGCCCGGGTCATGTGTGTGTGTGTGTGTGTGTGTGTGTGTGCGTGCGCGCACGCGCACTCACCGTGGCATGAGAGATGGTGAGGATGCCCCCCTTCACCGAGCACTGCCTCCTCTGCCACACCTTCCTCAGCCTGTGAGAATCGAGGGTCCACACATTAATGAAGTCATGCCTTATTTGACTGTCTTATGTGCAGAGCCGTTTCTGGCTATAAAGAAGAGTATGTGAATGATACAGGCTCCCCAAGCTACAATTTCAATGTCAAACCTTTTTCGGTAGAGAATTAAAATTGCTTTCAGCCTTTTTTTCCTTGCAAATTAGCTACTTTGTCCAGTAAATTTGCTACAATTTGCTCAAAAATTTGCTCCCTGTTTTCCCGTGAATTTGTGACTTTTCTTGTAAATTTGTGACTTTAATAAATTTGCAGCTTTTTTCATAAACTTGCATTTTTCTTGTAAATTTGTCACTAGCAAATTTGAAAGAAAAAAAAAAACAAGCCTAGAAGCTAGAAACAGCCCTGCTTATGTGTGCATCTCAAATATTACTATATTAAATCGCACTTTGACGTAAGCTCACCCATCGCTCTTCTTCAGCAGGTAGCCTTTCTTCTCGCTCCCAAACTCCTTGTTTCCCTGCAGCTGGTGCATGCTGTAGCCACCCTGCTTACTCTGGGAGTCCTGCACAAACCCACAGGATGAAGTAGGGTTAAAAATGGAACAGAGGGAACTGTTTAGTTAAAAAAAAAGCACAACACAGACACGTATGCACATACAATAAAATAAAACAAAAAAATCCAACATAGTGCTGCGGCACTTGTCAAAAAAAAGTGAGAGTGCAACAGACGGTGGGTCGAAAGCTGCGGTCCACAAGGTTAATTTTGGAAATTAAAGCTCCTGATTTCTTTTCCCTACAAGTGATTATTTTCTGAGCTTCTCAATTTGTTGGCAGCCTGATTTAGATAATAGTTTTCTTAAAATTAAACTTGTGAGTTTTTATATTAATCAGCAGATGTAAGAATACCTTACTGCAGACTAGGGCTGTCAAAATATCAGACAGCTAGTTGCAGATATATAATACAGTTCCAGTACATATTGCACAATCAACCTCTAGATAGTTTTAAGAGACAACTCAAAAGTCTATCAGTGTGGCACATCTTGATGTGGCAATATTTGCCCACTCTTCTTTGCAAAAATGCTCCAAATCTGTCAGATTGCGAGGACATCTCCTGTGCACAGCCCTCTTCAGATCACCCCACAGATGTTCGATCGGATTCAAGCCAGGACTCTGGCTGAGCCATTCCAAAACCTTAATCTTCTTCTGGTGAAGCCATGCTTTTGCTGATTTGGATGTGTGCTTTGGGTCATTATCGTGCCGAAAGATGAAGTTCCTCTTCATCTTCAACTTTCTAGCAGAAGCCTGAAGGTTTTGTGCCAACACTGATTGGTATGGAACTGTTCATAATTCTCTCCACCTTGACTAAGGCCCCAGTTACAGCTGAAGAAAAAAAGCCCTAAAGAATGATGCTGCTACCACCATGCTTCACTGTAGGCATGATGTTCTTTTGGTGATGAGCAGAGTTGTGTTTGTGCCAAATATATCTTTTGGAATTATGGCCAAAAAGTTCAACCTTGGTTTCATCGGACCATAACATATTTTCCCACATGCGTTTGGGAGATTTCAAATGTGTTTTTGCAAAATGTAGCTGGGCTTGGATGTTTTTCTTCGTAAGATAAGGCTTCCGTCTTGCCACCCTAGATGGGAGATTGCTATCACATGTACTAAACAGCCAGTACTTGCAAGAAATTCCTGCAGCTCCTTCAATGTTGCTGTCAGCCTCTTGGCAGCCTCCCTGTTGAGTTTTCTTCTCATCTTTTCATCAATTTTGGAGGGAAGTCCACTTCTTGGTGATGTCACTGTTGTGCCATATTTTCTTCACTTGATGATGACCGTCTTCACTGTGTTCCATGGTAGATTTAATGACTTGGACATTCTTTTGTACCCTTGTCCTGACAAATACCTTTGAACAATGAGATCTCTCTGATGCTTTGGAAGCTCTCTGCAGACCATGACTTGTGCTGTAAGATGTGACTACAAAAATGTCAGGAAAAGCCTACTAGAACAGCTGAACTCTATTTGGGGCTAATCAGAGGCACTTTAAATGGTGGCAGGTGTGTGCTGACTCCCATTTAACATGAGTTTGAATGTGATTGGTTAATTCTGAACACAGCCACATCCCCAGTTATAACAGGATGTGCTTAATTATGCAACCAGGTTATTCTAAGTTTTTTTTTTTTCCCTTGAAAAATTTCAGTTTGTTTTTCAATTGGGTTGTACAGGTTATAGGTGACATTAATGGTCAAAAGAGTTTTGAAAGGATTTATCTTGGTTTCATTTTTTTACATCACAAAAACCTGGCATTTGAACAGGGGTGTGTTGACTTTTTATAAACACTGTACCCTCACTCCTAGATGTTATTTTAGCATATTACTATAGTTTATTATACTCTGACTGGGATGGCTCCCTGGTGGCTCGGTGGTAAGCACTGTGGCAGTACAACAAGAAGGTCATGGTTCAATCCCACCCTTGACCATTGTGGGTTTGATTCCACTCCCAGACCATCGGTGGCCCTTATGTGTGGAGTTTGCATGTTCTCCCCGTGTCTGCGTGGGTTTTCTATGGGTACTTCGGTTTCCTCCCACAGGCCAAAGACATGCACGGTAGGTTAATTGGCATCAACTGGGGATTTTAAACTGTCCTTAGGCATGAATGTGAGAATGAAAGGTTGTCTGTCTGTGTTGGCCCTGTGATGGACTGGCCATCTGTCCAGGGTGTACCCTGCCTCTCGCCCAAAGACGCTGGGATAGGCTCTTGTCCCCCCGCGACCCGAAAAGGATTAAGCGGTAGAAGATAGATGGATGGATGGACGGATGGGATGGCTCCCCCACAAGCGGATGTTAGCCGTATGTTAGCAGAGTTGGTCATCCAGTCATTCAGGGTTGTTTTTGTGACTTTCATACCCTGGGGAGTGGTAATGTTCTATTGACCGCTCAAACAACAAACCCATCCCTGCTGATGCTAATATGGTAAATGGTGTTCACTTATATAGCACTTATTACTCATCTCTGGATGACCAAGGCGCTTTACAGATCCTGCTATTCACACACGGATGGCGGTGGACCTGCCATGCACAGACGCTGGCCTGATCCACCAGGAGCAACTGGGAGTTCAGTGGCTGCTCAAGGACACTTCAACATGCAGACTGCAGACAGAGTGGGAATCGAACCCCTGATCCTCTCATCAGTAGTCGGCCACACTACACCTGCGCCAGAGCTGCTCCCACTATGGGCCTTTACCCTCTCACAGTTAGCCTAGTTTCTCTTAGTTAGTTCAGGTTGAGTCCAACAACGGGAGCTAATAACTAACATTAGCATCAACCATGGTTCTTTTCTAATTTCGCTCAGTGCTTCACTATGGGAATTGCTTTGGGCGTGACCAGCTACAGAAGCTCTAATGACACCACGTCTGTCAGTGACAGACAAGTCGCAGTGTGTTCAGGGCTCTGCCCTCGATAATACCACAGCCACCCTACCTTGCCCAAATAAGTCTCATTTTCTTGCCATGTGGAACTACAAGTTTCCTCAGTGTGTCCAAGCTTGTCTGGTTAGTTGTTTAACTGTTCAGAGAGATCGCTTAATAGAGCATGTCACCAAACACAGTTTTTCATTGTTGGTCTGGTTGCGCTGAGACCTTCACACAAAGGGCGTGTTACCGGTACACAGTGGTCAAGGGTAGTGTCTGCATCAAGGCAAACTGTTCTCTCGGCTAGCTGTTTTTTGCTAAATGGTAAGCACTAGTGTAACTCAAGCTACCATGCTGTGGTGAGCTTGATTTTGGCTTGGCTAGCATTTTCTTGTCGGCTAACTGTGAAGTTAATCAGTGTTCGGTTAGCATTAGCTTGCTTACTGAATCCAATAACGGAGTACAGCTAACATGTCATGACGAGCTGACTCCTGTTACTTTTATGGCTTAGCTCGACTTAACCCTTTGAGTGTGAGAATTTTGCGTGCCCCTAGTGGCAGAGCATGGCACTGCACCTGTCGTGTCACTCTCACATGATCGCCTGCATTGGGGCCTGCATTGGAGATTTGTACTGAATTGTACTGATTTGCCAGTTTCAAAAGGTGGCAGACATCCGTTGGATGACTCAGTGGATGACACGTAATACACCAAAGAAGAAGAACTCCTCATTTCCTTTTCCTGTTTGTAGCATTTAGCCCAGAAAGCTAATATGGCCACAATCGGTCACAGTTACTTTTTCAGCTTTGTACGCGGAAAACAGCTGCAGGATACAAGCAAAATTTATGTGGGATAATCATAAAACTTTGTAGATGTGGTCGAGACTTTAAATGACCGACAGAATGCAAAATATAGACCATGATTGGTGAAAACGCAGCGACCACGCCCGCCAGCCAGCCAGCCCGCGAGCCCCCCTTTGTCAAAAGTGAGAATTTTTTTTTCCACGTACCAAAAGCCAGTTTGGTAACCCTCAGAGATAGGGTGAGGAGCTCAGTCATCCGGGAGAGGCTCAGAGTAGAACCGCTGCTCCTTCACATTGAAAGGAGTCAGTTGAGGTGGTATGGGCATCTGATTAGGATGCCTCCTGGACGCCTCCCACTTGAGGTGTTTCAGGCACGTCCCACTGGGAGGAGATCCCGGGGCAGACCCAGGACTCGGTGGAGAGACTATGTCTCCCAGCTGGTCTGGAAACGCCTTGGTATCCCCTCTGAAGAGCTGGAGCAGGTGGCTGGGGAGAGGGAAGTCTGGGCTTCTCTGCTTGAACTGCTGCCTCCGTGACCCGGACCTCCGGAAAAGCGGTAGAAGATGGATGGATGGAGAATTTTTTTTTTTTTTTTTTTAATATTGTACTGATTTCTTGTTCATATACTTTGAAGATAAGATGATGAGGTACCTCTGTACAAAAAACGGTGTCAAAAGACTGAACCATTCTTTGTTTAAATACATCCAAAGTCCAGTTTTGACCGAGTTACGGAATTTAAAGAGGTGCCGCGACATTATGCAAATTAGATGCATAAATTTATTCCTATCTGAAACTTTGGATCATATTTTACATCTTTCTAATTGACAGTAAGCCATTTATCTCTTACCACTTTCAAGTTATAGCCTTGGAAATCTGAACTATTTTATTGACAAAAAATATTTACCACTCTTGACCACTAGGGGTTATGTTGCAATTCGGCGACAGACACTCAAAAGGTTAAAACTTGCAGCTACTGTTAGTGACAGCCAGGCTAACATATCATGATGAGCCTTTTTAACAAGACATCCCCCTTTCCCTTGGCCATGGATCTGAATTGACGGTGTGTGAACTGGGGCTCATTAACATTCAAAGAAAAATGCAATGAAACAAATCATTGAAGAAGGGTGTTAATATAGGTGGAAAATGGTGCTATAGTGTTTAAATCCCAAGGAATTGTGTGGCCTGCCTGCTCCCCTCCCCCCGTCTCCCTATACAGTATATATATATATATATATATATATATATATATATATATATATATATATATATATACACACACAGTTGTGTTCAAAATAATAGCAGTGTGTTGAAAAATGTGAGTAAACGTCAAAATTCTTCAAATAAATTGTATTTTAATGAACACAAATGCATTGGGGACACTGCACATTCTATTTCAAAGCAAGAAAATTGGAAAAAGTAATTGAATTTGATAATATTTTACAGAAAGTCAAGAAATATAATGTTAAAAAAAAAATAGCAGTGTTGACATCTGTCTTTAGTGTGTTTGGGGTCATTGTCTTGTTGAAACACCCATTTCAAAGGCATTTCCTCTTCAGCATATGGCAACATGACTTCTTCCAGTATTCTGATGTACTCAAACTGATCCATGATCCCTGGTATGCGATAAATAGGACCAACACCATAGTATGAGAAACATCCCCATATTATGATGCTTGCACCACCATGCTTCACCGTCTTCACTGTGTACTGTGGCTTGAATTCAGTGTTTGCAGGATGTCTGACAAACTGTCTGTGGCCCTTAGACCCAAAAAGAACAATCTTACTCTCATCAGTCGACAAAATATTACGCCATTTCTTTTTAGGCCAGTCAATGTGTTCTTTGGCAAATTGTAACCGCTTCAGCACATGTCTTTTTATTAACAATGGGACTTTGCGGGGGCTTCTTGCTGGTAGCTTGGCTTCACATAGACCTCGTCTGATTATTACAGTACTCACAGGCAACCTTAGATCTTCTTTGATCCTCCTGGAGCTGATCATTGGCTGAGCCTTTGCCAGTTTGGTTATTCTCCGATCCATTCGAATAGTCGTTTTTCTTTTTCTTCCTCACCTTTCTGGTTTTGGCTGCCATTTTAAAGCGTTTGATATCATTTTAGCTGAACAGCCTATCATTTTCTGCACTTCTTTATATGTTTTCCCCTCTTTTATTAATTTCTTAATCAAACAACGCTCTTTTTCTGAACAGTGTCTTGAACGACCCATTTTACTCTGTTTTTCAAGGACAAATGCACAGCCAGCATATGCAGCGTCAGTTGCCTTGATCCTTAAGTAAGGGCCACCTGTTTAACACCTATTTTTTTTTTTTCACAGAATCAATGACCTCACTAAATGAACTCAGCACTGCTATTTTTTTGAACACGCCCCTTTCAGTTAATGATTCAGTTTCACAAAATCAGCAGCATGCACGTCATGCCTGTTGGTTTTCTATACCTTTACTAAACCTTCTAGAAACTTACTTGCAGTGTAGAAGCTGAAATTCTAACAAAAACAGTGATTTATCTTGCTAGTGATGTGGGACTGCTATTATTTTGAACACAACTGTATATAAAGATTCTGCGGTGTGGCTATGTATGTGGCAAACTTTGTCCCCCTACTAACTCAGAAACCACTTGACCGTGGGCTCTCATCTCTTGCATGGCGATGTTACAATACCCGAGTGGCCTTGACGTGGTTTCACTGACCGCTTAACCATAAAAGAGGTTAAAGGTGACTTTTTTTTAAATTGACCTTTACCAATAGAGGTGTATGCCGGGGGAAGAATCAAGTGCACCTGACACAGTCTGCCAAGTTTAGGATCCGCAGGTCTCTCTCCACAATACAGGCACTGAAGACTGACTGGGAAATGGAGGTACTGGATAACGCTGGGTGCTGGAACACCAAAACTATATCTATATTTAACTATATTCACATTTATTTCTTTAATCCGCTCATATAACCCACACTGGGGTGTACGCTGGTGACAGAATTGAGCACACCTTGACCATTCCTGTCGGCTGTGACTGGAAGTTGGATGTGTTTGTGCGTTACCAAAATGGCTTTCTTCTGCTGTGTAGAGTACCTTCTGTTCAAATTGTGTCAAGAGCAGAGAACGGACAAGAGCGGGGAACAACTTCTACTGCAATCGCTGCAAATTGGTATGTACACCTGCTGGCATCACCTAATTAAACAGTGTATACAATTATTAAGGTTCGGATGAGTCATACAAATGTTCTGCATCTGCCAACTTCCTCAATATTCTTTTAAATTCGGACTGTTGTTTATCCCACTTGCTTTCTTAGTGCATGAAATGTGAAGAACACAATTGTCTCCTATTAAAAGTAATGTGTTTAAACAATATTAACAGCATACTGATAGAAAGTGTGAATTATTGTGGATAAAAAATGTTTGTAAACACCCAGGAAAATTTATTTTTGCAAACATCCATCACCAAAACCTTAAAATGGACCAAAAAAGACAGAAAAAAAACCCCTTCTTTTCCACTGGAAATTTACATGAAAAAGTAGCAGATTTATGAGGAAAAGATTGGTAAGTTTGACAAAGTTTTTAATTTACAAGAAAAAAAAAGCTAATTGGAGAAAAAAAAAACCTCCAAGTTTATGAGACGTTTTAACTCTAAGAAAAATTGCAAATTCACAAGAAAAAGTCCAAATTGAGGAAAAATGTTGCACATTTATGAGAGACAAATGTAAATGGGAAAGTCAAATTTTTCAGAGAAAAAGCTGCAAATTTACAATAAAAAAGTAGGAAATTTAAAAAAAGAAATTACTTTCACTGAAATGCAGCAGTAGTAAAAATGAAAGGACATACAAGGGTAAAACACTATCGTGACTGAAGAATAAAGTGATGCAATGAGTGAATGAGGTAAATAAATGTAAATTATGCCTACATGCTATTATCATCCCATGGTGCATTTTACTTGAGCAATACAAAACTAATGAAAAAAAAATAATACATGTTTAATGCTTTATATACCTTTGAGAATATAGGAGTAGCATTCAGGAATCTCCCTGAATGCTACACAAAAAGCATTGCCAACGTTTGGAAACACCAGCCTTTTAACTCACGCTGACACATGACATTATGTAATGGCGACATTGTCACATGTAGGGTGCTGTCTGTGAAAGGGACCAATTGTATGGAAGGCCATCCCATTCAAAACATTGCCACAATGTGTAGTTACATTTCTGGAGAGACACATCAGGTCAACATTCACTGCAGCCCAGATGAACTCAGGGAGGAGCAGAGGTTGGTCAGCAGGTCCTTCATAACACTGCTGTAGTATCATCAGGACTAAAGATTGCTGCTAGTTTTATAATATGACAGTTTATGAACTGTGTCAACCTGTTGGAAAAAAGTGCATAAATTGTCCCCTTTAAAATCACAGTGAAGGTTACAGTCTGACTGATTCATCAACTTGAGCAAACCCAAGATGAATACAGACAAAAAATGTATTTATTTTGAAAATATGTATAACCAAAATGGAGCTGCCAACAAATAAAGCTTGATTTAATCATTGTGCTTAAAAAACAAAACAAAAAACAGAACAAGTCAATAACTTGAAATGCACGTTCGTCCCACCGTTTACAAAAAGAAAACAGAAGCAGCTACGGAGCATGCTGCAAACACCCTACAGGGCCAAACCACACTACTGTCAGGCAGGAACACACAGATGCCAGCAACATGCACCAGCACTTACTCTTCTAGACTTGATTCCAGACAAGAAGAAGGCGGGGGGAGATAGAGGGAAGAGGTGTGAAAGATCCAACTGTGAATATGTGTGCTGCTTGCTCTTGTGGCGATGAAAATCAAAACCTTGTAATGTTTACCGAGTCGTGCTTACACTCAGCAGAAGTTACAGAAAGAGTAAATTAAAAGTGAAAGACTGTATAGAGCAGTCCATGCAGGCTGAGAGTGTGAAAGTGTTAACTGTCGGGGGTGAAAATGAAAGAACACACTCAACCGCCTGTACTGATAAGTAAAACTAGCTGGCAGTGTGTTGTGCGTGTGTTGGGGAGTGAGTGGCTCTCCACTGAGCAGCCAGTGAGGCACAATGCTGGTCACCAGCAAAGCCGAGCACACACTGGCTACCAGCATGGTACAGCACTGGGCACTCGCTCTGTGATTGAGAGGAAGAGTGCAGTAAAGAAAAGATTTTTTTTTTATTTTCTGTGTGAATGGGATGACTGAGTCAGGTCTGTTTTAAGCCCAGAACAGCTGAGTCTGGGCTGACCTGGTCAGAATTTGGTTTAAATTTGGCTTCCGGTCCATGTGTGCGTCTGGTTGTGAGCTGCATACCTCCTTCTGGTCCAGCTGGAGGGAGGACTTGATCAGGTCTCTCAGGGCTGTCAGCTGTTTCTTCTCTTCATCCTGCGTTTGTTTGATCTGTGGATTTTAAAAAAAATAATGCAAAGGTGAGGAAAAGACACCGAGATGATAAGGAAGAGGAAATTATAGCACCATGAAAAGGTCACTTTATGCAAAAATCTTTTTAAAAAGTGCAATTAATAGAGGTCATTTTCAAATACGAATTCTAAATAATGGATGGTTAAGCTTTGGCGCATCACAGGCACATATTTCATTTCACTGTCAAGAGTAAATACTGAGGGGGATACTATACATACTATTGTAGTAGTAAATATGTTTTACTGCATCTATGTTTACACAAATGTTATGACATTTGTTTTAACGTGACTTTTATGGTAGTTACTTACAGCTATTGCAACAAGCTCTAGGCTTCTACTGAAAGCTCCCGTATGTGTGTGTGACTGGTTTAGACCACTGGCGATACTGTACTTTGTGCACTAAACCAATATTTTTCAACCATGGTGCCCTGCAACATTCAGGATTCTGTGGGAAATTTTCTAATTTCATTTCTTAATCGGTCCAAAAACTGCAAATAATTTGGAGTTGCACATAGGCTCTGTAGGCACTCATGCACCCGTGCAAAACAACTGAGAATTATTGGCACTTTTTGGACCAATTAAGAAGTAGAAAAATTTGATAATTTCCCCAAAGAAACACGGTGTATTTGATGGTGTTCGATGGGGCCAATGATTGAGTCACTGTAGTATCGCAATACTTGACTCTCGCGATGATGCACCAATCCCTAAATGTACATACCATTCTTTTATTAATTATATCTATAATACAGAGCACTGCAAAGGAATTGTGGTATCATGATATTATAGCATCATGACCCAAGTATCGTGATACGCATTACATCGGTCCCTCATGATTCCCACCCCTAGTTTCTGCAGTTTATACAATTCCACAAAATGCCATGATTTCATTTGAATACACGTTATGTTGTAATCAATACTGTACAAACTTATATTTTTTGAGTTTTTTATGCAAGTTAATACTGAGTTAAGAGATAAGCTTTTCAAAATGGTCAATTTACTCTGCATTTTCCTTGATAAAACATGTGGACTCATGATACCATTTGTTAAAAAGAGGCAGAAATTAAAATATAAGTAAGAAAAATTGCATCACAAATTGCAATATGTGGGACCATAATTACTTTTCCCCCCCAAAAAATTCTCTAGCCCTAACATATACTTTTCAATGTGAAAATGCCTTAAAAAACAAAACAAAACAATTTACAGGTAAAATATTTCTTATCCACAGTACAATAGCAGATTTCGTAACTGAAAAGATGCAAACAGTCTCTGCAGGATATGGAAGGAAATGAAACAATTACCAGCAAACAGTAATGCATAGTTATTTTTATTTCCCAAATTGAAGATAAATAATAAAATAAAATAATTTTTTTCACAAAATTGCCAGAATATGCCATTTGTCAAGGGGTAGCCACATTTTTGTACACCACTGTATATTGCAGATTATACATATGGGGGTGGGGGGGGGGGCTGAAAAGTTCATAGTGGTCAAATTTGACCAAATGTGGTTTATTTTTCAACCGCAGGGATCCAGTGCTCCAACACTGATGGAAGAAGTGTGTGGACCGAAGGGGAGACTATGTTGGAAAAATAAAACACATTTGGTCAAATTTGACCACTATAAACTTTTCAGCCCCTCCCCTCATATATAGTAGACTGTACATTATAGCTAGATTAACTTTTTTTTTTAAACAAAGGATTGAAATTAATAATAAAATACAATACAAAATATAGGTATAATAAATCAAATATAATCAGTGACCACTATGGTTAAGTAACACACTCACATGGTATGTGTCCTAAACCTCAGGCCACCTGGCCCCCAAAAAATATTACAAATAGTTATTCTTTTACTTATTCTTACGTAATAGGATATGTCTATCCATCTATTAAGAAATGTTCAGAGAAGCAGTGCATGTGTCAAATTGGTTTTAGGTTGCACCATTGTGAAAACACATCCTTTAACATGCTGTATGTCATTGTGCACCATATTTGGTCTACCGTGGATCTTGTTGTGCATCTACATATGTGTTCTAACATCTATGCTGTGCTGATCTTGCTCTGTCATCAGGAAAAGGAGGGGTGTACTAGTATTTTTGGAGATCCTGAATCATGACTGCTGCTGCAGACGACTCAGCTTGTCTGGATCTAAAAGTGCCGGAGCATTGTATTCTATAACAAAACTGCTGCCATAGGAGAAAGCACAGCAGAACTGTAAATAAAAAAAAATGGTGGTCAGCAGTCTGTGTGGGCTCTCCCTTTTCTAAAGTTTGCCTGTTAAGTCAGCTGTACTCATTGCATGTGAACATCAGTGGGCTTATTTTATTACACACCAATTAAAAAGCCACTCTGTTGCTCAAGCTGAACGTGAAACTGGAGTGATTCAGCTGTGAAGTGAAGGGGTGAGAACGAGCTGGTAGCAGATGGAAGATAAATGAGTATTTACATTGTAGAGGTCGGCTGCCAGCTTCTCTATGTACTGCTTCAGCTTATCCGCCGTCTTCAAGCCATCCTGGAAGAAACTGGAGAACAGAGGGACACGTGTGAGTTGGCTGAGAGGTGGATCATGTGATCAAATGTCATGTGTTACAGTTTGCTCTTAGTGAAGGTCATGCAGAGATGGAGAGAAGAGGGAGAGGGCGGTGGAGTTTAATGTATAGCCGAGCTCATTCTGGCACTGAAATCTAGCCGAGTCCCGGGCAGATTTGCGGAGGTGCTTAGCACATCCTGAAATCCATTACAGACCTGTCAGCGGCGCACACCTCGACGCGGCGCTGCAGCTGCAAATCACCACTAATGACCCCCGCCTACTCTCTCTCTCCTCCACTCCCCACTGCCACTTTCCTCTTTTCTTCTTCCTCTTTTCATTACTTTCCCTGACATTTCTTCCCTCCTCTCATTTCCTTTCGATCTCTGCACTGAGGATTTCACGTCTATACGCCCACTCCACCCATCTCTCCGTGTCAAGTGCTGTTGACTTTGCAAAGAGTCACAATGCACGGTTTAAGTGTCAGTGTGGCAGCTATAGAGAAGGATTCATCTCATCTGGCTTGCTGCACATTTAGCAGTGCAGCATACACTTTTTTTTTAACAGGGAAAATCATTACCTAACACAAATTATGACTTTATGTTCAATTTTTAACTGCAGGGAAAAACAGTGAAAAGAACAGGTTGTCTACAACAGACTGGATCAATCAAGACAGCATGACATTATATTTAAGATCAAATTTGGAAAAAAAAAAAAGACGCACATAAAAAAAGTCATATTAAAGTACGGTATCTACAGCTATTGGGAAAATGAAAGACTTAAGACCCGTTTTGATCAAATTTTATTACCTTAAATCTGCAAAATGTAAAAAAAAATTATGTGTATATTACGATTATTATTATTATTATTATTATTATTATTATTAACCTCACCCTTTTATTTACTACTGCAAATTTGAGGTTATAAGTTCAACTTTCATTAAAGTTAAACTTCTCCAGGATCCATGCTGGTACCAAATAATAAAGTTATTTGATTAAAATGACTAAACTCTACCCCTGCAACCTAACATCACAAATTTATAAGAAATTTAACAGAAAAATCTACAAATTTATGGGAAAATGGTCACAAATTTAAAAGGACAAAAGTCAAAATTCCAAGAAAAAAATCCCCCACAAAATTACAAGAAAAAGCCCCACAAATCTACATGGAAAGTTGCAAATTTACTAGAAAAAAACCTCCTGCAAATTTATGGAGAAAAAACTACAAATTTACAAGGTCTGTAAATTTACACACAAAAAGTCCCGAGATATAGGGAAAAAAGTGCAACATTTACAAGGTAAAAGGTGCTAATTTTTGAGGGGAAAAAAAGTCACAACTCTACAAGAAAAAAGTGACAAATTTACAAAAAGTTGCAAATGTATTGGGAAATGTCACAAATTTCATAGGAAAAAATGTTAAATTTACAGAGGGAAAAAAATTACACATAGTCACAAAAAAGTCACAAATCTACATTAAAAAGTTGCACAATTAGGAGAAAAAAAGCTAATTTATGAAAAAAATTTACAAAAAAAACCAGATACACATGATAAACGTTGCAAATTTACAGAGGAAAAAGTCAAAAAGTTACAAATGTATATGAAATCGTTGCTGTTCACTGTGCTCAACAATGTTAGAGTGAATATATTTTTGGTGTAATGGCTGGTATTTGCACTTAAAATATGAACGGGGAAAAAAACCTGCTTTGTCAAACATCGAGGTATCATTTAATCTTCAGTGAATAGATCACCATGAGTGAAGAATGTACAATATACGTACCATAGGGAATCACCTTGAGGCCACCAGGAGCCTTTGCTTCTCTAAATATATACTCGTACATGTTTATAGCCCAAGTCTACTCAAAGTATAGATAACAAGTAATCCTATTTTGTGACTCTTGAGCGCAACCTGGATGAAGACCCATCTGAGGATCACTGTGTATAAGTTTGGTGACCATCCGGGCAGTTGCCTAGGAGGAGTGGTTTTTGTGAAATCACATAAGTGTGTAAATCTCCAGACCTCTGATCCTAACCTTGACATTGAACACAAACTTGATCCAGACCATGAGTGTGGTGACCATCCGGGCAGTTGCCTAGGAGGAGTTGGAATTCTTGTGAATTGTGGGCAAACGAACAACAGATGGAGCCCAGCAGCATTAGTTTATTTTGCTTTTGCCGGCATGAGCACATAAATTATCTGCCCGGAGTAGACAAGTGTTTGACCATCTATCAGTAAAGTCTTATTTACTTACAAAGTGGCACTCATAAGTCAAACTCAAACTGTAGCTCATGATTAGATCCAGGCTGCTTGCAATAACATTCTGCGTCTTCCTGTTCCTTAATTTTACAAACAAAATGATTCTGAAGTTCACAAATTGCTTCCATCATCATGAACCGACTTTCTTCAGATCCCTATCCAGGGTGCTAAAACTTTTAATCCATCACCACCGCCACTCCTCTACCCATCTAGGCCCAGGGTGAACAAATCAGTGGAAAAATACATTGTTTTGTCCCGGCGTTCTGAGGGGACAAAAATATGCAGAGATGATCTGTCATTCTGTCACGGGTCGCTGTGAGCCGCGGTTCTGGCACAGAGAGCCCCCGCTTTATTTACCCACCAAACCCCACAGCTGTCAGAACATATCTTTATGAAGATCGGTGCATATTTATGAGAGCTCGCTTTATGCACAGATATATAACTGCTGTGCCTCCACACGTGTGACTCATACAGGAGGAAGAGGAGCTACAACGAGGGAGAGCAGAGCCGTTTCTGGATAGGAAGTATCCTCCGAGGCCCCCCTCAGCGACCAGGGTGCCCCCAAGCTACAGCTTCGCCCTCAGCAGAGGAGAATTAAAATCACCTTTAACCATTTTTCCCCTTGGAAATGTGCCACTTTTTTCCTGATAAATTCACAACTTTTTCTTGTAAACTTGCACTTTTTCCTCAAACTTGCAACCTTTTTCCTCCTAAATTTGCAACTTATTTGTTATAAATTTGCCATTTCCCCCAAAATTTGCTTTTTTTTCCTGATAAAGTTGCAATTTTTCTTCTTATAAATGTGATTTTTTCCCCTCATAAATTTGCTACTTTTTTCTCAAAACTTTGGCAACTTTTCTCTTTAATTTCTAACTTTTTTCTAGTAAATCTGAATTTTTTTCCCTCATAAATTTACTACTTTTTCATAATAAATTAGCTTTTTCTTGTAAATTTTCAACTACTTATCAAGTTTTTTCCCCTCAAATGTGCTACTTTATAATAAATGTGCAACTTTTTTGTGATAAATTCGCTACTTTTTTCATCATAAACTTGCTTTTTTCTTGTAAATTTTCAACTACTTATCCTCATATATTGGCAAATTATTCCTCATAAATTTGACTTTTTCCATAAATTTGCTACTTTGTCATTAATTTGCTACTTTTTTCTTCTAAATTTGCAACTCTTATTTCAAATATACAACTTTTTTTGTGTAAAATTTGCAACTTGTAAAGTTGATTTTTTTCCCAGAAAATAGTTTTCTTGTAAATTTGTAAACATTTTACCAAAATTGTCTACTTTTGCCTTGTAAATGGGTGTTTTGGGTTTTTTTGGGGGGTCCAGTGCACTATATCAGGGGTATCCGACTTTCAAGCGCTCTCTCTTTTTCTGTAATTTGCAGATGTCGGTTTCGTTTTTATAATATGCAAGGGAACATAAAAGAGTTTCAGACTTGCATTGCAATTTAAAAAAAAAAATCATTGATTTTGCCGTTAGAATCGAAACTATTGGTCGTGTCCCCTCATTTTTCCCAGTTTTTGTGTGACATGAAAATCGCATCAATTTCAAAGTACTGTAACGTGATCTCTGAGTAACTCTTTCTACTCAAAATGCAAGAGATAACAGAGTTGTAATGCAAATTCAAAATAAAACATTCCCCAATGTGATCGGATCTATGGTTTTTGTACGGCGACCCCTGCAAATTTACTCGTACGACGTAAATTTCCGTGTCCCCAAATTTACGCAGCAACATGCAAGTTATTTGGTAAAGTAACCAGAAAACAGGAAGTGCTGATGCTGTTCACTTTGCACCTTTCAAATCCCAAACCATACACGTAAAAAGGCGATCAGTCTTTGTGAAGCTCAGATGTAGAATATTTCAATAAAATCTCAAACATTTATGACACATCAAATATGGTGTCCTTTAAAAAATTTACGTCTTTTTTTTTTTTGTTACTTATTTGTACCCGTAGGTAGATTTGGTTTGCAGTCTGGTGACAAGCCACCGGCTGCCGGTCGCTGCATGCGCGAGCGCCCTAAACCTACATGTCTTTGGTATGCGGGAGGAAACCGGAGAAATCCCGGAGTAAACCCGCGCAACACGGGGAGAACATGCAAACTCCACACAGCTCACTGTTGGTCGGGGGCTGGGATCGAACCCACGATCTCATGATCCCCGCGATCCCCCGGCCGAGGGTAAAACTGTGCTGCCACAGTGCTAAACCACTGCGCCACCGTGCAGCCCAAAGCACGTCTTCGGTCTTGGTCGGCCGCGCGCAGCCCCGTCTGGCGAGGTGAGCGCCCTGGGAAAGCCCTTGATTTTCTCTACCCCGGATGTGCTCAATCCATGTGGAGAGGATTAACCGTGGTCACTTTATATTGAAGTTATCGAAGGTCCAAACTTTCGTGTCCCGCATTTACGCCTTTTGTGATTTTACGTCTTATCCAACAAACAGGGAGAATTTGAAGGTATGTATACACGTTATCACATCTTAATATGTCATGAAAATGTAGCTGTTGATGAGTTTTGATGCGTGAAAAATACTGGAAGTGTTGAAGTTGTTTCGTGTAAAACGTGTGCCATTGCAAAGTGCGTTGGCACACGGGGAAACAAAAGCCCAAGTGTCCCGTTTACGTCTCCATTTACAAGTAGTTGAAGTGAGCGCTCATCCTCAAGAGTTCCTGAACGCGAATGCCGTTACGAAAATAGTTAATAGTTTCATAAACCTGACACAACTGGATAGTGATTAGTCCATTTCATGTGCAGATTTGATCAATTTTAAATTTTGCCACCAATGTCACACATTGGACCCCTAATAAATAAAAACACCCAAATATGAAACATTTTTTCACAAAATTTGTGGTATTTTTCTTGTAAATTCACAATTTTTTCATCATAAATTTTCAACTTTTGTCACATAAATTTGTGACTTTTTTCCCTCGTAAATTTGCAACGTTCATATGGATGCTGGTTAAATTTTAAATAACTTAATTTTTGTTCATTTAGACAATGACCCAAGTTTATTCTTTAAATGTTTTTATTGGGGAGGGGGGGGGGGGGTCTGAAATCTTTCCCATCACAAAAAGCTTGACACGGCCCTGAGGGGCAAAGCAGTTCTGTAGATGTTGGGCATGCATCTTCTCTGTGGGTGTGGTGAACAGGTCACACATGCGAGCTAGGAGAATTAGGGTGGTACTTACTTGCACTGCGCATGGTAATACTTTATCAGGTTCTGGAGGAGGTCCACTCCTTTCTTGGTCTTGATCTCATTCACTTTGATCAGGTACTGCAAAGCAGAAGAGGAGAGGTGCAGAGTTCAGCCATGAGGTGAAATTCAGGGTACGTTTTAATGGATTTCTGGGTTTAATGAGGTAAAAACATGGCAGTGCAGACAGTAAAAGCTTCAGCGCTGCCTCAGACACTTATTGCATGAGCACTTTGCATTATGATAATCTCATCTGAGCGCACATATGTTCACAAAACCTTTGATGTTCCAGCCAAGCCTGCCTCGGCGCTGTGGGAGCGGAGACCAGACTGGTAAACACTGAACTGCAAGAAATTACCTTCTATGCTGCCTTGATCTAAATAAAGATTTACAGGGTGAAAGGGAATATATTACATTAGCATTACAAAAAAAAAAGAGGGAGAATAGCCTCCAGAGGAAGTGCTTTGTCAACTGTACGCTCAGTCTGGGTGTGGGAATCAAAGCAGGGGCCTTTAGAGAGCACACCCACTGAACAAACAAATAAAAGAAAATCTTAATCTGAAACTAATCCCACAGTGTGTCAATCCATGGAGATTTACAAAGAGTCGCAGCTAAAGACCACTTTCAGCTCTGCAGGAAAATTTAATCTATAAACACAATGCCTCCAACGCCAACATGCAGTTTCAATTTGCTCCCAGTGTCATGTGTGTGGATGTTAGCATACGTGTGAGTGAGTGAGTGAGTGAGTGAGTGAGTGAGTGAGAGAGAGAGAGAGTGAGCGAGAGCATGTGCAGCTTCTTTTGTGTGCCTGACAACCCCGGTCTGACGAGAGATTATCCACATTTTGAGTAGGTTCGGGTGTTGTGGAGAGCGCCGCCGCACGTGCATGTCTGGGCTTCTTTTGTATGAATGAACTGCTGCTGTGCCTGAGCAGAATATAACGCTGCTCTGTTGAGTTCTGCCTTTCCACACTCCTTCCTCTGGCAGGGTGGGATGAAAAGGGTGAGAGGGTGAGAGCAGCCTGTAATCTGGTGATTGAGTAACAGGATGAGAGAGAGAGAGAGAGAGAGCGCATGTGAGAGAAAGCATACAACACAGAGGAATGGGGTTAAGTGGGATGAACAGACTGTACCACTGACTGCAGCAACAGCTCCGTTTGGCAACACTGTTGATTCCCCGAATATCTGATCTATAAATTGGTCTAGTCCTTCTTTTGATTGGTCCAAACTTTGCACATTTTCAAACCATTTAAAACCTACACAGAAATAGTGCCAAGTGACGGTTAATGTGTGCAAATCTCTGTGTGGGGTATTAATCAAAGGCTGCCACACTTGATTTTAACTAGTTTTAACTACAAAACGCAACAATATCAAACTTTTTTTTTATTTCCAACACGTACGTTTGTTAATCCTCGAGGGAATTCCAGGGCATCCACCTGGCTGAGGCACCCACAGCGCAGCGACAATCCCTTCACCGTGCACACAGACACACACACATATTCACACCCAGGGCCACTTTGGAGTCTCCAATTAACCTATCATGCGTGTTTTTTAGAATGTGGGAGGAAACCGGAGCACCTGAAGTAAACCCACGCAAGGATGGGGAGAACATGCAAACGCCACACAGACAGGCCCTGCTGCCTGGCGGATTTGAACCCACGGCCTTCTTACTGTGAGGCGGTTGTGCTAACCATTACACCACCACGCTACCCCAACATAATTCCATACTGGATAAAAGCTACAACAGTGTAAAAACAATAACCAGAATGTCAATGACGGAGTAGCTCATTCTGCCCTGATGAAATCACCCCAAGAGTGCACCATCGCACTAGCTCCTTTCGGCATTGCCAGAATTGAGCTAAAAATGACAAAAGTATCAGAAATTAAAGGACCTTAGTGAGCAAGCTCACATACCCCATGTATCTGCAAATCAGGAGCCCTGAATGAGAACTCTGATCAACATAAAACAGACTGGAGCAATACAAGTCCTCCTTCCCAAAAGGAGGAGGGCGGGTCCTGTTGGCCTCCAACTGCTGCTCATGTTATCAACAGTTTTGTAGTGGGGATGGATGAGCCAAGCCTGCATTGAAGAACCTGATCGGAGGTTCATAGTTCCTGTGAGGTGGCTGCAAGAAGCGCTACCCCAGAACAGCTGGCTGGCCACCAACATGAGTCACGTGGCCCGCAGGCCCTCAAGAGGTATGTGTGGACACCAACTTCAGCACGAGACAGTATTTAGTTTGGCTGTGTGTGTATGTGTGTGTGTGTGGGGGGGGTGACAACGATCCTACTCTTCATTATGTTGTGTTCCTTTAAGGCTGAATCACAGCAGTGATATTTTCATTGATGTCACACTCTCGTGGCTTAATTAAGAGCCTTGTCAGTGAACTATAAGGGAGAAAAATAGGAGTGAGGAAAAAAGAAAGAAACCTACTTGAAAGTCTTAAATAATAGTGATGATGATTTAAGGTCAAATTCCCAAGCCCCAACTGAACCCAACATATCCCTGCTCCATGTACCGCTGCTGCCCGTCTTCCCACCGCCATGTTGAAATAAAATCTGACCCTGACAGAGAGAACGTTAGGAGTGTCTTGACGTCAGTGCATAGTGTATGACTATGTTGCAGATGGACACATAACTGGAGCAATTTTGGAGAGATATAGAATACATGCAAACTACTAGTTAGGACAAGACCGAACTGTCATAGTTTACAAGTGGATACACAACTGATGGTTCCGTACTAAAATGGTTTGGTTGTATAGAGAGAACAGCAACACCCACAGTTCCTTCTTCCTTAATGATCTTAGTTTCAGTTAGCTGGTTCAAAGTCGAGAGTAGCTTAACTCTGTACTAGCCCAGACCTTATCAGCAATTGTTTCTTAAAGAATTCCTATAATGAAAAATTGTGGCTTTATGGATTTTAACCCAAAAAGTCCATAGATCACATGTATACCATTAAACTATTAAAACATTCACTTCACAGTAAAATATACAAATGCCTTTATTTAGACAAACTCTTGAAGAAACTAGCGGATTACACTTCCTGGGTTTTATCATGTCACGAGCCATAATATCTGGCCAAATCAAAAAAAAAAAAAAAAAACCTCTACCCAATCAGATTAGAGGCTCATTAATATTGACAGACAAACTGAAAACTACTAAAAACAAAACTTTACAGACAAAACCATAGAAATGTTTCGGTCTTAAAAACTATATCTATCTATCTATCTATATTATACAGTATATATATATATATATATATATATATATACACACATACAGTATATACACGGTGGTGCAGTGGTTAGCACTGTTGCCAAACAGCTAGAAGGTTCCAGGTTCGAATCCCCAGGCTGGAAGGGGTAGGAACCTTTCTGTGTGGAGTTTGCATGTTCTCCCTGTGTTGCGTGGGTTTACTCCGGGGGCTCCGGTTTCCTCCCACAATCCAAAGACATGCATGTTAGATTAATTGGTTGTTCTAAATTGTCCCTAGATATCTGTCTCCTATAGGCCCTTAGAATAGAGGGTTAGTACTAGTGAAGCGCTTTGAGTGGTCTTTGAGACTAGAAAAGTGCTATATAAGTGCAGGTCCTTATCCCTTATATATATATAACGTAAAATTATTCCCTGGAAAATGCACAATATGGAACCTTTGATGTAGCACAATCCCAATAAAGAAAAAAAAAAAAGATTTTTCCTTCCCTGGCCCAACCACCCAGTCCATTTTACATCTCAGAATATAAATAATATATTGTTATTACTCTCTAAAAATGCATCAACAGCTTGTGATAAACCAAATATTCAAATTTCGTTATTTTCTGGCCTCTAGGTTGGACCGTATTCAACCTAAAACATAAACAAGCCAGCTATGTTCTCATTATAAATCTTTTTTCTACCAATTCTTGAAACCACAGTTTTTATACAAGCCTTTAAAGAGAGTCCAGTTCAGCGAGAAGTGGCCAAAACCACAAATCTGTGTTTTACGCTGCTCTGGGGATTCATGCTGTGCTGGGAGGCACATTAAAGCATAAACATATAAGAGAGTGAAAACTGATTAAAACATTCAAAATTGAATCTAAACCTGAGGAAGCCAACAAACAGGAAGCCAGTGCAATAGTAACGTGGGAGCTACAACTCGTTTTTTTTTTGTTTTTTTTTTTTGGCATTCTTCATGGACCGGAGGTGGAAGCTGCAGAATTGCATAATGATGTTGCTTTTCTGAAATCACGCAAAGATGAATCTGTTTAAAGTGCTAGGTCAGACATTTTTACAACAGCATATGAAATAATAAGAGCCATGATTCATGAGTCAAAGAGCTACAGTGTTGTAACCAGCAGACAAACATTTTAATCATCTTGATCTTTTCAATTCTTTACAGAACTTTACAGTGAATTCCACTTAAAAGTTTGGCAGTCCCATTACAACTCATGTCTTCATTTCCGTATTTGCCATTATTTAAAGAGATAATAAAATTATGTTTGCAGCTTTTTACTGCTCAAGAAATGATTTGCTGATGCAGCTAAACGGCAGGACAGAACAGCTAAAAGACAGGGACGATGGCTCCTAAATGATGCTGTACTACGTAGGTTAATGTTTAAACAATGTTTGCAACTTCTGCAAACAAGAAGAAGAAGCTAACTTGACTGTCATTCAATCCATATAGCCAATCATGTACAGTAGAACAAAATTACGTTTCTCCTATCTACAATGTTAATCACAACTAGAATCAGAGGGGCCGCTGCCATGCAAGGCACCGCCACAAAAAACTTTTCCTTCCCCCATTCTGTTATGCTGAGCATCAAGCTAGAAGGCGGTAAGTACCATTTTTATATGATCTTTGGCATGACCTGGCCGGAGCCTGAACCCACGACCTCACGGCTGTGGGGTGGATGCTCTAGAAATGATAAACTTTGCCACGAGGTAAGAATCAGATAATTTAAGTATTATTGAGTGTTGATATAGCCAACATATCAAATGTTTTAGTAAACTGAGTGAAACATCAGGGATCATCAATTAGTAAAAAACTGATTATTTCAAAGCTAATAATAATTTTAAAAGAGACTGATAACTGCCATCTGAAACCAAAATATAATGCTAGTTTCCCACTTAGTGAGCTTGTGTAACCATTAGTGTGGTCAATTGAATAACATTTAATCTTGATTAACTGCATATTACCCATAGCTAACAAACCAATGTTTTTATTGATTATAAATATACTCCCTCAAATGGATTTTTTTTTCTAAATTTTTACTCTTGCACACTAATGGACTCTCTGTAATGGTTCAATGGTTTACAAGCTTTAAGTATTTTTGATACTAAATCAACTCCATACACCCCAGACCTGATTGTGGAAGCAGCAGCAGCTCTTTTCACGCGCTTCACCTCATCAAACTGTCACTTTCCTCCAGGATGTGTGCCGTTTGAATTTGGTGAGTAGTCAAACAGGGCTATTGTGGACTGACTGATGGGTGTGTGTGTGTGTGTGTGTGTGTGTGCGCGCGCGCGCACGCACATATTTTCCTTGGCTGGGAGGCTGCAGAAAACACGTGTGTTAATTGTGAACACCAATAAAATAGTGGCATTAAATGGGGAGATGCGGCAACTCATTATTAGCGCATTAGCACTGACAGCACTACTGTCAAATGCTGGAATTTCCCCCCTCCATAATTTTTTTTTCTGCATAATTTTTCAATGAATTTATTAAATTTTTCTTGTAAATTTACTACCATTTTTCCTCATAAATCAGCTATACTTTTTCTTGTAAATAAGTGACGTTTTCTTTTGATTTTGCATCTTTTCTCATAAATTTAAAGTGACACTGCCAAAAATGTTTTTGAAAAGGATTAAGCGAAAGAAGATGGATGGATGGATGGATGGATGGATGGATGTTTAAGATACAGTGGTCTGAAAAAGTGTTTGCCCCCTTCCTGATTTCTCGTTTTTTGTATGTTTGTCACATTTAAACGTTTCAGATCATCAAACAAATTTAAATATTAGACAAAGATAACACAAGTAAACGCAAAATGCAGTTTTTAAATGAAGGTGTTTATTATTAAGGGAAAAAAAATCCAAATCCACATGGTGTTATGTGAAAAAGTGATTGCCCTCTAAACCTAATAACTGGTTGGGCCACCCTTAGTAGCAACAACTGCAATCAAGCGTTTGCAATAACTGGCAATGAGTCTTTTACAGCGCTGTGGAGGAATTTTGGCCCACTCATTTTTGCAGAATTGTTGTAATTCAGCCACACTGGAGGGTTTTCGAGCATGAACCACCTTTTTAAGATCATGCCACAGCATCTCAATCGGATTCAGGTCAGGACTTTGACTAGGCCACTCCAAAGTCGTCATTTTGTTTTTCTTAAGCCATTCAGAGGTGGACTTGCTGGTGTGTTTTGGATCATTGTCCTGCTGCAGAACCCAAGTGCGCTTCAGCCTGAGGTCACGGACAAATGGCCGGACATTCTCCTTCAAGATTTTTCGGTAGACAGCAGAATTCATGGTTCCATTTACTACAAAAAGTCTTCCAGGTCCAGAAGCAGCAAAACAACCCCAGACAATTACACTACCACCACCATATTTTACTGTTGGTATGATGTTCCTTTTCTGAAATGTTGTGCTACTTTTACGCCGGATGTAATGGGACACACACCTTCCAAAAAGTTCAACTTTTGTCTCATCAGTCCACAGATTATTTCCCCAAAAGTCTCTTTCTTATGGTGGAGTCAAGAACACTGACCTTAACTGAGGCAAGTGAGGCCTGCAGTTCTTTGGATGTTATTGCGGGGTCTTTTGTGACCTCTTGGATAAGTTGTCACTGCGCTCTAGGGGTAATTTTGGTTGGTCGGCCACTCCTGGGAAGGAGTGGTGGCTCAGTTGGTAGAACATCCGCCCCACACCCGGGAGGCAGGGGTTCAAATCCCGGCCGGGTCATGCCGAAGACCATATAAAAGTGGAACTTCCTGCCATCCAGCTTGGTGCTCAGCAAAAATGGAATGGAGGAGGGAAATTTGTGGCGGCGCCTTGCATGGCAGCGGCCCTCTGATTCTACACTTGGGGTGTGTGTGATTGACACGGTGGATAGGTAAAGCACAATCTCGTTCTGCTGTACATGATTGGTTGTACAGTTGAATGACAATAAAGGGTGATTTAATTCATCACTGTTCCATATTTTCACCATTTGTGGATAATGGTCGTCACTGTGGTTCACTGGAGTTCCAAAGCTTTAGAAATGGCTTAACAGGTACATCTCACTAAATTAGAATATCATCAAAAAGTTGATTTAGTTCAGTAGTTCAATTCATAAAGTGAAACTCATATTTTATATAGATTCATTACAGATAGCGTTATATATTTCACGTATTTAGTTCTTTTAATTTTGATTGTTATGGCTTGCAGCTCATGAAAACCCAAAAATCAGTTTCTCAAAAAATTAGAATATTACATAAGATCAATTTTAAAAAATTGATTTTCTCAATAGAAATGCTGGCCGACAAAGTGTTTCCATGAACACACTCAATATTTGGTCAGGGCTCCTTTTGCATGAATAAATACTGCATCACTGCGGCATGGCATGAAGATGATCAGCCTGTGTTACTGCTGAGGTATTATGAAGGTCCAGGTTGCTCTGATAGCGGCCTTCAGCTCATCTGCATGTTGGGTCTGGTGTCTCATCTCCCTGTTGACAATACTTCATAGATTCTGTATGGGGTTTAGGTCAGGAGAGTTTGCTGGCCAGTAAAATATGGTGATACCATGGTCATTAAACCAGGCTTTGGTACTTTTGGCAGCAGTGTGGGCAGGTGCCAAGTCCTGCTGGAAAATGAAATCAGCATTTCCATAAACCTGGTCAGCAGAGGGAAGCATGAAGTGCTCTAAAATGTCCTGGTAGACAGCTACATTGACTTTGGACTTGAAAAAACACAGTGGACTAATACCAGCAGATGAAATGGCTCCCCAACTCAGGTGCCAAGTCCTGTCACTTGGAAATCAAGGTCCCAGAGTCTGGTGGAAGAGTGAACAGACACAGAATCCAAGTTGCATGAGGTCCAGCGTCAAGTTTCCACAGTCAATAATGATATGTGAAGCCATGTCATCTGCTGGTGTTTTTCCACTGTGTTTAATCAAGTCCAATGTCAGTGCAGCCATCTAACAGGAAATTTTAGAGCATTTCATGTGTCCCTCTGCTGACAAGCTTTATGGAGAAGCTGATTTCATTTTCCAGCAGGTCATAGCACCTGCCCACACTGCCAAAAGTACAAATACCTGGTTTAATGACCATGGTATCACTGTGCTTGATTAGCCAGCAAACTCTCCTGACCTAAATCCCATAGAGAACCTATGGTGTATTGTCAACAGGAAGATGAAATACAAGCCCTGCTTCCTCTAAGATTACAAAATCTCTCTGGTGGCCGGGCCCCAGGGGTGGACGAGATTTGCCCTGAGTACCTCAAGGCCCAAGATATTGTAGGGCTGTCATGGTTGACATGCCTCTGCAACACTGCGTGGAGGTCCAGGGCAGTGCCTTTGACATGGCAAACTGGAGAGGAAAGTCCGGCTGTTAGTTGAACCTCGGATTCAGGAGGAGCAATGTGGTTTTCGTCCTGGCCATGGCACATCGGACCAGCTCTTTACCCTCTCAAGAATCCTCAAGGGTTTGTGGGAGTTTGCCCAACCAGTTTACATGTGTTTTGTGGACTTGGAGAAGGCATTCAACCGCGTCCCTCGTGGTTTTTTGCAAGGGCTGCTTCGGGAGTATGGGGTATCGGGCTTGTTGTTAAGAGCTATTCGGTCAATGTACGACCGTTGTGAGAGTTTGGTTCGTATTGCCAACACTTGGTCAGACTCATTCCCAGTGAGAGTTGGACTCTGCCAGGGCTGCCCTTTGTCACCGATCCTGTTCATAATTTTTATCAACAGGATTTCTAGGCGCAGCCAGAGAACAGAGGGTGTCATGCTTGGTGACCACAGGATCTCATCTTTGTTGTTTGCAGATGATGTTGTCCTGCTGGCTTCATCCAGCAATGACCTACAGGTTTTACTGGGACGGTTTGACGCTGAGTGTGAAGTGGCTGGGATGAGAATCAGCACCTCCAAGTCCGAGTCCATGGTCCTCAGCTGGAAAAAGGTGGCTTGTCCTCTCCAGGTTGAAGACAAACTCCTGCCCCAAGTGGAGGAGTTTAAGTATCTTGGGGTGTTATTCACAAGTGAGGGGAGAATAGAGAGAGAGATTGACAGACGGATCGGAGCAGCATCTGCAGTGATGTGGACGTTGTACTGGTCTGTTGTGGTGAAGAGGGACCTAAGCTCTAAGGCAAAGCTGTCGCTTCACCAGACAATCTACTTTCCTACCCTCACCTATGGTCATGAGCTTTGGGTAATGACCAAAAGAACGAGATCAAATACAAGCAGCTGAAACGAGCTTTCTTCGTAGGATTGCTGGACTCACCCTCAGAGATAGGGTAAGGGGCTCAGTCATCCGGGAGAGGCTCAGAGTAGAACCGCTGCTCTTCCACATTGAAAGGAGCCATTTGAGGTGGTTTGGGCATCTGATCAGGATGCCTCCTGGATGCCTCCACCTTGAGGTGTTTCGGGCACATCCCTCTGGGAGGAGACCCCAGGGCAGACCCAGGACTCGCTGGAGAGACTATGTCTCCCAGCTGGTCTGGGAATGCCATGGTATCCTCGCTGAAGAGCTGGAGCAGGTGGCTGGGGAGAGGGAAGTCTGGGCTTCTCTGCTTGAACTGCTACCTCCGCAACCCGGTCCTCCGTAAAAGTGGTAGAAGATGGATGGATGGATGGATAGAAGATGAACTACACCAGATCCAACAATGGAGATGAGCTGAAGGCCGCTATCAAAGCAACCTGGGCTTTCGTAACATCTCAGCAGTAACACAGGCTGATCGCCTCCATGCCATGCTGCATTGATGCAGTAATTATACAAAAGGAGCCCCAACCAAATACTGAGTGTGTACATGGGCATACTTTTCAATCGGCCAACATTTCTATTAAAAATCCTTTTTTTAAAATTAATTTTATATAAGATTCTAATTTTTTGAGAAACTGAATTTGGGGTTTTCATTTGCTGCAAGCCATAACTATCAAAATTAAAAGAAATAAACACTTGAAATATATCACACTGTGTGTAATCAACCTATATATGAGTTTCACTTTTTGAATTGAATTATTAAAATAAATCGATACGATAGCGTTCTAATTTATTGAGATCCACCTGTACAACCTTTTCCAGACTGATAGGTCTGAACTGCTTTGTTTATGATTTGTTCCTGAATTTCTTTGGATTGCAGCATGATGTCTAGCTTTTGAGGATCTTTTGGTCTACTTCACTTTGTCAGACAGGTCCTATTTAAGTGATTTCTTGATCAAGAACAGGTATGGTAGTAATCAGGCCTGGGTGTGGCTAGAGAAATTGAACTCAGCTTTCCAAAGATGTGATAAATCACAGTTAATTTATGTTTTAACGGGGGGATCACGTTTTCCCCCACACAGGGTCATGTAGGTTGGATTTTTTTTTTACCCTGAATAATAAATACCTTCATTTAAAAACTGCATTTTGTGTTTACTTGTGTTATCTTTCATATTTAAATTTGTTTGATGATCTGAAACATTTAAGTGTGACAAACATACAAAAAAATGAGAACTCAGGAAGGGGGCAAACACTTTTTCACAACACTATTTTTTTGTGACGTACAAGACATATCAATAGCAAAAACACTCTAATGTGTCACGGTTTTTGCTGTGAAATTCAGTTAAGCCCTCCCTTTGAAAAAAGGAGAGTTTAGACGAAGCGTTTTTGGTGACGTACCTATAAAAGGTCCGTAGTGTTGAGCCAATCAGGACTAAGACCTGTCTGGCCAGACTGAAGTTAGTCTCCAGGTCCAGTTAGCATTTTTGGGTAGCCGCTTTGAAAACTTGACCTAATTTAATATATCACTACTGAAAGACAGAGACTTTATTAACTACTTTAATAAAGAGTGGGAATCATATCTGGAATATAATGATGTACCAGGAATATCCCCAGGTGTTCTTTGGGAAGCAGCAAAAGTGGTCATGCGAGGTAAAATAATCTCTTACTGTTCATGTAAGAATAAAAAAGAAAAAGCACTGGTACTGGACTTAGAACAGAAAATTAAATCACTGGAGACAACCTATGCCGTTTCCCCACAGGAACAGTCACTTAACGATCTGATAAAATTAAAGCTAGAATTAAAACAAATTACAAACAAAAGAGCACAGTTTTTAATACAAAGACTGCGTCTTGAGAAGTTTGAACACAGTAATAAATCGGGGCGATATCTTGCGAACCAGCTTAGATTGAATAAAGAAAAAACAACTATCCACTCTATCAAGGATATGACTGGAAATATTACCCATGAGCCTGAAGAAATAAATAATTTCTTCAGAAAGTTTTATGAAAACCTCTACTCATCTCAGGTTAGCCCATGTGACTCAGAGATAAATAAATTTTTGGATGATATTCACTTACCATGATTAAATAATGAACAGATTGCAGCTCTGGGTGCACCTCTTCAGGTGTCTGAACTCCAGGAGGCACTTAAGCACATCCCAAACAGCAAAGCGCCGGGACCAGATGATTTTCCAGTAGAATTCTATAAAGAATTTTGGCCTGTGACGGCACCTACTTTCTTTAAAATGGTGAACCAAATTAAAGAAGATAATGTAATCCCTCCAAATATGAATTTGGCTAGTATTATCCTGCTCCTTAAACCTGGAAAAGAACCTACACTTCCATCCAGCTACCGTCCCATCTCACTTATGAATGTCGATCTTAAAATAATTTGCAAAGCTCTCGCCAAAAGACTGGAAAGGATAATTCCATTTATTATACACCCAGATCAAACAGGTTTCATCAAGGGTAGGCACTCGGCTGATAATACACGAAGGCTATTTAATTTAATAGACTATTGCAAGATCAATAATGTAGAAACTACAATCTTGTCCCTGGATGCAGAGAAAGCCTTTGATAGTGTTAACTGGAAATTTCTTTTTATGGTGTTAAACAAGTTCAGGTTTGGTTCATCTTTCATAAACTGGATTAAAACACTATATAGTTGTTCAGCTGCGTCTGTCCGAACAAATGATCAGACTTTCCGAAGCTTTAACCTGTTGCACTTCTGTGTACCGCGGGCGGGCACGTCTCTGCGTCCTAGAGCGCACGAGGGCGCTCGAAAGCGCCGCGTCCTAGAGCGCACTGAAAAAAAAGCTGCATTTCCGTTCTTCCACTACAGACACAGCCGCGAACAGATTAGATATGATTGACCTCTCATTCGACTAATAAGAGCCTTGAATTGAGTTTCTGAAACCTTGAAGAACCATTGACTGAAAACCTAGCAAGAAGGACCCGCCTCCCAACAGCTGCGAATACGAGCCAATTGAAGCACAGACGTTCGCAAGCTATTTTGTGTAAGGCTGGGTGAAGAGAGACTGACTACTACAGCAGATGAAAAAAGGACCCACAGGAAGAACCGCCACAGACCCAGCAGCACGGAGACCACCCACAAGTGCAACCTGTGTGACAGGGACTGCCATTCGCGCATCAGCAGAGTAGACGTTTAGGATTCTCTTCCATGGTCATCATAGACCGTTCACATGCTGTTGTGAACAGGTAAGTGTTATAAGCTAAATTATTCTTTATCCCTGAAAATTGTAATCAAAAATGACTTTTGACCGATCGGTAAATTACAACTGTGCGGCGCCGCGGTACATGGTTCGTGCACCGCGTCCGGACCGTGAACGCCCCCCCCCCTCCCGCTACTCTTCTGTAGTGAGGGGGGGGAGCCCGCGGGGACCGCGCGCCACGGTACACGGTTCGTGCACCGCGTCCGGACCGTGAACGCCCGCCCCTCCCCCCCCCCGCTACTCTTCTGTAGCGAGGGGGGGGGCGCGGGGACCACACGCCGCAGTCGCCACATCGCCACATGACGGAACAGTCATGTAGCGATGGCCGATGTCTGTCCTCTGTAGCGGAGGGGTGAGGGGGTGGGAGTTGTTATCTTCTACATTACAAATATTTTAGAATAATTTTTAGTGCACTGTAGGTTATTTTTTCTTGTAAAAAAAAAAAAAAAAAAGCCACACATTTTTTACGTGGCATGCTTCTTTGTGTGTGGGAGCTTGCGAGGTAAAACGTCTCGGCCAATCAGCTTGCGAGATTCCCGAGTGGGCTGGGGAGCCAGGGAGAGCGGGCTCTCCGTGTTGATACCTGATGTTCTAATGAGAAGGCAGGGAGACTACATTAGAACATCAGGTATCAACACGGAGAGCCCGCACAGCTCAAAATCTACCTCTCTGACCACCGCTCCACTCCTCTCCGCCCACCTCTTCACCGCTCGGGAATCTCGCAAGCTGATTGGCCGAGACGTTTTACCTTGCAAGCTGATTGGCCGAGACGTTTTACCCAGCGAAGGAAGACCGCATTCATTGTTCTTTATCGCTCGTGTTGCTTAGTGGCACTTTTCGCTGTTCTCTTGTGCCTTTTTGTGCAAAATAGTGCTTGTGACGCCCTTGGGGGGGTGGGGGGTGACGCTACTTCGCGGTTTTTCACTTTTCGTGGTCGGTTCTGGTCCCCATTAAACGCGATAAGTGAGTGATCACTGTATATCTAGAAACGCATCGCTTCCCGGTCGCTTTTCCTCCCCCTTTCTTTTCTTTCGTCGCCATGACAGCTTTCCTTGGCCACTGAACAGATCTTCCCAGGTGTTGGAAGTGTTTTGTAGTCGACTATCACGACAAAATGCACCAAAAACAACCAGTGTCGACGTGCTCGCAATGGTAAACATGAGGACTGGGTCACACTCGTGACGTCACGCGGAACTCCGGCTGCGCTTCAGCGGATTTGTCTGATTTTTCAGGGCGGGAAATTCTAAATCGCAATTTTCTCCAAGATTCCGGGATTTGTGGAGGGGGTGCCAATGATAAATTATCTTTATAATTGTATGTACTATCACCCAGTGCCGTTCAATGCCGTTCAGTTCAGTTCTACTTTAAATCCATAATAAAAGCAAGATTTAATCTTAATCAGACAAATTTAGAGGTACCAGTTAAGGTGGCAGAGTTTCTAAATCTTCGTTCCCCTAAATTGATATCGAAAATACTTGGACTATTATCAAAGTTGGATGAGTCCGTATCTCTTCCAATATCAAAATGGGAGACAGACCTATCGATAAATAAAGAGGAAAGTTTCTGGACACAAATATGTTTAAACACTTAAGATGACTAAAAACTCTTACAACTTATACAGTATGAAGTTCTACATAGAATTCATTACACAGGACAAAGGATGTTCAAAATGGGCCTGAGTCACACAAATATCTGCTCTCATTGCACCAGCAACGTCCTGGAAAGCTATATGCATGCTATGTGGTCCTGTGCACCGGTTCAAAAGTTCTGGCAGAAGACATGTGAGGACTTGTCGGCATGGCTTGGGTATTGTGTCCCATCCTCACCCACACTTTGCATATTAGGTGATTTAAGTGAAATAAATATAGTTACAAGGATGTCACACATGGTTCTCACTGCCTTACTCTATCCCAAAGAAATGGCGGACAGCAAAGGTCATTGCCATCCCAAAACCTGGCAAAGACCACAAACTACCAGCAAGCTACCGCCCAATCTCCCTACTCAGCGTTCCTTACAAAATCATGGAGCGCCTAATACTGCAACGCATTTCCCCAGAAATAGAGGATATTCTAAGTGTGGATCAAGCAGGTTTCCGCAAGGACCGCAGTACAGGAGAACAAGTACTGGCCCTAACCACCTTCAGTGAAAATGGCTTCGAGAGCAGACTGAAGACAGGGGCTGTGTTTCTCGATCTTACAGCCGCCTATGATACGGTCTGGCACAAAGGCCTCCTCCTGAAACTTATAAAGGCGATCCCTGCTTGGGCAACGGCAATTATAAAAACCCTGCTGACCAACCGAAGGTTCAGAGTCCACCTCAGTCAGAACACAAGTGCATGGAGAATGCAGAAAAACGGACTCCCACAAGGCTCAGTTCTAGCTCCAACTCTGTTCAACCTCTACATAAACGACCTGCCTACTACAAAATCCCGCAAATTCATCTATGCAGACGACATCTGTTTGACATTCCAAGCACCAGACTTTGAACCACTGGAACGGGTGCTCACGGAAGATCTTGCTAAACTGGACCAGTTCTGCAAAATCTGGCGCCTAAAACCAAGCCCAGCAAAAACCGTCTCCAGTGTATTTCATCTCCACAATGCAAAAGCTGCCAGAGAACTAAACATCCACCTGAGCGGACTCAAGCTTAAGCATGCCCCAAATCCAACTTATCTTGGAGTGACCCTTGATAGGACCTTATCCTTCAAGGAACATCTAAAGGGGACGGCTGCTAAGGTGAAAGTACGAAACAACCTGCTCTGCAAGCTCGCTGGTGCAAAATGGGGGGCGGCAGTCTCCACCCTGCGCACCTCAGCACTGGCCCTTTCATACTCTGTAGCAGAATATTGTGCCCCTGTCTGGTCCAGGTCATCTTACACACACCATGTAGACACCATGAGAACTATAACTGGAACAATCCGCTCAACACCACTCCCCTGGCTCTCTGTACTGTCAAACATAGCCCCTCCACACATCCGGCGAGCAGCATTAACTCAAAGGATGCTCCAAAAAGTTAAAGATTTTCCTCACTTACCAATCCATGCAGATATCTACACCCCACCCACTGCCCGACTTTCATCCAGACGGCCGATTTGGAAAAACCCTCCCGCAGCTGACTTTACCATCCAGACAGCTTGGCAAGAGGAATGGGAGACCAAGGAGGTCCCAAACAAACAGCTGGTGATAAACCCCAACCAACAGGTCCCGGGCACCAACCTCCCAAGGAGACAGTGGTCTACACTCAATCGCTTCAGGACTGGACATGGCCCCTGCTTGGCCAGCCTTCACAGATGGGGCAGTAGCCCTAGCCCACTGTGCGCATGTGGAGAGGAGCAAACTATGGAACACATCATAGAGGCTTGCCCGCTCCAAAGACTGGAAGGAGGATTACACACCCTCCATACAGCAAACCAGGAGGCAACTGCTTGGCTTAAGGACTTTGCATTCGCTAAATAAATAAAACTGCCTTATGCATCGCAAAGACAACTATCCTCATGAATTGGAAATCAAGAAATAACTTATGCATGACTTATTATAATAACTTACTATTGGATTATATTAGCCTGGAGAGATTCAGCCTCCTCAAATAATCAACTGGCAGAATTCAATTCTCTCTGGTCCCCGCTTATTAATTCTATAATCTGAGGGGTGGCGGGTGGTGGCTCGCTCTCCTTGGCACCTCAGGCGGCTGGCTGCGCCTCGACCGCGGGTGTCCGGGGAGCCTGTTCTTGGGGTGGCCGTTTGTCTGACCCGGGGGGGGGGGGGGGGTTGGGCTGTGGCCCCCAGCCAGCTGGCCTCGCCTCTCGGGGGGGTCTGGGTCTGGCCCTGGGCCCCTGGTGCTGGGGGGGGGTGTCCCCCCCCCGCCCTCCCTCCGGGCCGGGGTCGGGTGTGCGCCTTGCGCGGCAGGGTCGTGTTTTCCCTGGGGCCCTGGCAGCAACCTGGGGTAGGTGCCTGCATCCTGGGTCGCCCTCCCCATCCACTGGGGTCTGCGTGTGTGTGTATGTGTGCGAGAGTGGGTGTGAGTGGGGGCTTGTGTATGAGCGGGTGTGGGTGTGGGTGGGGCTGGGTGTGGGTGTAGGTGGGCATGTGTGATGGTGGGTGGGGGTACGTGTGTGTATGGGTGCGGGGTGTGTGGCAGTGGCGCTGGGGCGGGCCCGCTGTGGGGGTGCCTGGGGGGGCTCGCGCCGGTCTCCGCCCCAGGGGTTGTGGTCGCTGGCCTCCTGGTGCCCGTGGGTGGGCGTTGGTCCACTGGGGGGGGGGGGGGGGGGGGGGGGTCAGGCGGGTCCGGGGGTGTGGGCTCGCCGTACCGGCCACCAAGCAGCCTGACCTCCCTTGATCGTCCCCCTGGGGGCAGATGCCTGGATTTCCTGGGGCTTGCTGACCTCGGACGTTTGTGCCCTGTGGGGGTTGGTAGCGCTGCCTTGCCTGCTTGGGGTTCCCGAGGGGAGAGCTGCTGTGACCGGTCCTCCGCTTCGTATGTTTCCTGACAAACCACTCACATGCACACACTTAGTTTGCGCGCGCTCTCATATATATGCACGCAGACATACACGCACAAGTGTCTCTCCTTTAACAGGTGCAGAAACCAGACTCGTGTTGAGACATCTTCGGTGGAAGAAGCAGTTTGTCTTTTGTTTGTTTTAGCTGTTGGTTTGTTTGTTTGTTTGTTTGGTCCCCTCCCTTCTCTTCCCCCCCCCCACCCTCCACGCACTTCCTTTCCCTCTTCCCCATCCTGTTGGGTCTTCCATGGGTAAAATAGTTAAAATAAAGTATTAAAAGTTATTACTACAGGAGGAGTTTACAACAATATACAATACACAGTTAGATGCTGTATAAGCTCCTCTTGGCAAAGTACATCTGTTTTGGCACAATAAGGGTGACAGATCCCTGGTCTGTTTGCCTAGCTGCCTGACAGGACGGGGGGGGGGGGGGAGAGAAAACTTGACCTAAATTAAAGTGTGTTTTGCCATTAAACTGCTTTTAAGGACTGATAGACTTTCAGTCATTATCCCGGGCCACCGCACATACAACTGGGCAGGCTCTCAACCGGTAAGTCTTTTATAACAGGATTTATTCTATTTAATGTAGTGCTAGCCACTATTAGCTTTGTGGGATATGGGTGGGCCTATTCACAGATCCTGGCATTTGAAGGAGGAGAAAAAGTGAAAAGATTCTGACACAAAACTGTAAGACAACTAAAGCTTTTTTGTAGAAAAAAAAGGCACAAAACACCATTTTAGACAATGTAGATTTGTTTTTAGGGGATTTATATCCACTAGAGTCCATCTTTCAGACTCAAACTTGTTTTGCTTGTAAAGTTGAGACTTTTAAAGTTTTTGTCAAAACCACAGGTATCAGCTGGTTGCGGGCAAAAGAGGCAGATGTGATTCTAGAGCTGCTGACCCCAGCTATAGACCAAATCATTCACTGCTGTAAGGTTAGCAATTATTTGGCTCATTCTGGCTGACTGAAACCAGTTATCTTGTTACCAAGTTGCATTTATACTGTAGGCCAAAGCAGCACAAATGACACATGATGGCATTTCTACGCACTAAAATCAGCAAGCAAATAGATCATCAAAATATGATATTAAATGAGTTTTTAAATACAGCTGCACCACATCTATCAACACAGCAAAAACATGGTAACACCACCTGCATGTTGGAAACCTGACAACTGTGCTCTTGTTTCCTGCATTTGTATTCTCCCTTTGTTTCATGTTTAGCATTAGAAGTCCCTGGAAAACATTAGTGCAACTAAATCGGACTCCATTAGACATTCAGTACGTGCTCTGTAACAGAATAAGAAGTTGGAATGCAGGTGGAAACATGGGCAAGGAAAGACTTCAGAGTAACACTGAGAAGAAGGGAGATCAGCGCAGCGGGGCACACAAGGACTGCGGTGAGTTCTGCAGTGAATAATTCACACAGCCGACAGCAGTACAGCAGCCATTGGTCCATTATGCAATTTGAGTTAAAAAAAAAAAAAAAAAAAAAAAAAATCCTACCAGGATAAAACAGTGAGCGAGGCGTAGGCGTCACCACCCACCACCAGAGGATTTTTGGCAGCGCGGAGTGAGTTTTAACAGTTTGTTCTGATCCTCGTGGGCACGCAGAGCTCACAATTGTTTTACACTTCGTTCTCGCCGTCAGATTTTCTTTAAGTTTCAGCCTTTGTGCGGTGATATGAAAGAGAGTTGCATCATGTTTCAAAGCAAAAAAAATGACAGAATCAGAGGAACATGTGAAAGCATTTAAGGACAAACAGTTGATTGTCTGATTGTTGCTGTGAACTAAAATGTTTTATTTTCTGAATCTCATCTACTTACATGTAATCACTGTAATAACAGTTTAGTCTGACTGGGGGAAATGTAGGCCTTGTTCTTTCTACAAGAGTGCTGCACATATTCCAGCTTTGATGCGTTATCCAAATCTTTTAAAAAAAAAAATTCAATTTAAGACTAATTTTTTAACTAAATATAAAAGGAAACTTCACAAACCATCCGACTGAAATAAAAGGAAACTCGGTATGTGCACGTGAGACAATGGTTAGCACTGCTGCTTCACAGCCAGAAGGTTCGTGGTTCAAATCCCCAGGTTAGGAGGCAATGCCATTTCCAGCTTTTTGGGAGCCCTGAGCAAGAATGTGTTCGGGATCCACTATTTTTTAACTGTTTAGAAGAGCTCAGAACTTTAAAAATGGAGGGGAAAAAATTCCCAATAAAGAAAAGAAAAAATTGATTTGTGCCATTGTCTAGATTGACAAAAAAATTTAACCACTACAAAAAAAAATAAAAAAAATTTCAACCAGCATCCATATGAACGTTGCAAATTTACAAGTGAAAAAAGTCACAAAATTACAAAAGAAAAGTTGAAAATTCATTAGAAAACCAGACCGTCAATGGAGTAGCTCATTCCGGCTTGATGAAAGCACCCCGAGAACGCCCAGATCTCCTGACCTTTGACTTTGAGCTCAACCTGGATGCAGACCCACCTGAGGATTATTGTGAATGAGTTTGGTGACCACTGAGGAAAATGCCCAGGAGGCGTAGCAATTCCCATGCAATGTGGATGAACGGATGAATGCCACTCCATCGCATTAGCTCCTTTTGGCTTCACCAGAATGAGCTAAAAACCACTGTATAGAATAAAATTTTACCAGCATCCATATAAATGTTGCAATTTTAGATGTAAAGAGTTGCTAATTTACAAAAGCTGAACATTTATTTTAAAAAAAAATACAAATTTAAGATGGAAAAAAGTGGCAAATTTATGAGAAAATAGTTGCAAATTTACAAAGAAAAAAGTCACAAATTTATGAGAACAAAACTGAAAATTCTGGAGAAACAAAGTTGCAAATTTACAAAAAAAATTATCACAAATTTGTGATTAGAGTTGAAAACTTACAAGAAAAAAGTAGCAAATTTACAAAAAGAGGTTACAAATTTATCAGGAAAAAAAGCTGAAAACTTTACAAGAAAAGGCACATATTTACAAGTAAAAAGTGGCCGGGGGTGCATTTGCATATTCTATTTATAGCAAGAAATAGCTCTGTTAAGAGTGGTAAGAGCCTTTTGTGATGAGTTAGCATGTCCTTATTGTCCTTGACAAGCCAGATACAGGCATGCTTTGTTAATTAGTGATTTTAAATCATCCAAAGGCCTCTATTGAGCCTTTACAAGTTTATTACATCCATTAGTTAAGCAGTTTTGAGTGGTCAGAGAAATTAGAAAAGCCCTATATAAATAGACTCCTTTATCTCTGACTCTCCCCTGTTTTATTAGCCAGCGGAGAACCTTACCAGAAAATATTCAGCCTTTTTAAGGACAAACTTTCTTCTTAATATGACTTAAAACTGACTTAGCAGACAGTAAAGTTGTAATAGCAGACATACTGGTTCATCATGGTGTGGTGGCCAACAGTATTATACAGTTATTACAGTTAACAGTTATTTAAATGGTAAATGCCGTTCACTTATCTCTGGATGACCAAAGCGCTTTACAGATCCTGCTGGCCACCCATTCACACACACACATTCACACACTGATGGCGGCAGAGCTGCCATGCTCTGGCGCTGGCCTGACCCCCCAGGAGCAACTGGGGGTTCACTGTCTTGCTCAAGGACACTTCGACATGCAGACAGAGTGGGAATCGAACCCCTGACCCTCCGACCAGTAGTTGGCCACACTACACCGGCACCACAGCCGTACTGCAGACAGACCAAAAAATACAAGTTTAACACCAGCATATTTACACCTCGCACACAGCGGTGCCTCCAATATAGTGTTTTCTCCTCCGTTTTCAATGGTGTTAAAGTTTGTCGTGTTTGTTGCATTATAATCTTCTTCTGGACACAAGCACATTTGTCAGTTTCTGTTACACATGACAGAATTGCATAATATAACTTGTGAGACCAGACTAGTGGTTCATTAGTGGTAAAACTGTCAAAGTTCCAGTCATATTCGGGGACAATGAGCTGCTCCATCCTTTTAAGAGTGTAATGTTTTATTTATATTAGATTGGAATTGATGAATTTCTAGTTGAACTTTTTTAATTCATCTTTTATAGTGTAATTACTTTCCAATTACTGTTTCTTTTCATTAGTGTACTACAGTATGGTATGTAAAGTGTGTGGGGAATGGTTATTCCAACTGAAAAGAAATGTAAAGAAATGCAAGCCTGACTCAAACACTAGCCTAATTCTCATACTGACCTGTTGCACGCTACAGATTTTAGTTATTTGTGTTTTTAATTACCTCGCACATCTGGAGCTGGAAGAGACGTCGTTCCTTCTCCATCTCCTCGGCGATCTCAGCCCCAGTGATCTCGGTGCGGATCATCCCGTGCTGCTTGGCGTGCTCTCGCTTTTCCTTCTCAATCTTTGTACTAAAACAGAAGTGAGGACGACAACCTTAAATAGTTGCACTTCTCATATAATCATCGTATGTTTGAGTGCTGTGAAGTCTTCTACATGTATCTGCAGCTATGACCTGATCCCATTTAAGACTAAATTTGCATATAGTAATATAGTGACCACATTAGAGTTAGCTTTCAGAATCATTTATATGAAGTGAAACTACTGCAAATTTGAGTTCATAAATTCAGCTTGTGTTACATTTAAAGTGTCTTAGGATTGATAATGGCATTAGATAACTTGGCTATTCATGTAAAATACCTCCAACCAGCCCCTAACCCTACAAACAAAAGGGACAACCTAATGAAAAAAGTGCCACAAATTTATGAGGGAAAAAAGTTAACATTTACAAGAACAAAAGCACTGAAAATCCTGGGGAAAAAAGTGCAAATTAAAAAACAAGTTTGAGGAAAAAAGTTGCAAATTTCAGCAAAAAAAGTGCAAGAAAAAAAAAAGGAAAATCCCAAATTTCAGGAAAAAAAACATGCAAATTTATGAAACAAGCGTTGCTAGTTTATGAAATGAAAAATTATAAAATTTTCTGAGAAAATTTTTCAAATTTGCATTAAATAAAGCAGCTGCAAACATGAACAAAGCCCAAACATTTTACAAGAAAAAAGTCAAACTTATGCGAAAACAAAGCAAATTTATATAAGCTAAAGGGCTCTTCGACCCCTTTGGGCTTCGACCACCGGGGATGAAAGAAAAAAGAAAAAAAAAATCACAAGTTACATTTGAGATGAGAAAACATTACAAATTTTCTCAAAGTTCCAAGTTTACATGAACTACATTGCACATTTCCTAGAAAAAAAATCCCAATTTGGAGAAAAATGACTTGTTTGTTCTCCTTATTTCACTTTCCGTTCCAAAAACAGTAACTACAAAATCCCAGAATTAAATAGGAGGCTTTCGCCCCTAAATGCTATAAATGGTGTTCATCATGTCTGTGGTTTTTTAAAGACCTTTGAAGGGCAGATTTAAGGATTAATGCTCTTTTTTTTTTTTTTAAAAGAATAACTAAGACTTTAATTTTGGATAAACTAATTCTCGACTTATTCTAGATACCCAGTTCTATGCTCCAAAAAAAAAAGAAAAACAGCATACTTCAGTTATTCACTTACAACTTGGCCTCGTAGTCCTTCCACGCTTTGTCAAACGGCTTCTTTAAATCCTGCAGAAGAACACAGAAACAAGTAAATTCAGAAACAACAGATCATATTTACAGGAGAAAATCACTACTTGAGGCCCAGCAAAAACCTCCCTCTCTTCACGATTTAGGACCCAACCACGCATCCAATCCACACCCCCTCCTTGTACCCCAAACATCAAGGGTTCATGGCCCAGCTACTCGCCTCAAGCACATCACAAAAGCCGTGTTTACTTCTGTAAGATTTACAGTGTCATCTTAGCAAAGGGAGGGTTCTTCTCCAAGCTTCGCCGACTCTGTTGTAACTCTCTTAATCACAGACACACAAGTTCAGAGATGGATACACAGATGCGCTGACAGGGCGCCTATTGCCTCGCCTGCTGTGATGCACTGTCAGGGGGCCCCGGAAGAAATAGGAGGAAGAGGAGAAAAGGCAGCGGGAAGAAAAATGGCTTTACAGTCAAGCTTACCCCTTTCACGCCTTTTAGATCACCCTTGAGGAGCGAGTCCAGAGTAAAGATCACATTGTGGCTGAGGCTCTGGAGCTGGCAGAGGACACAGAGGATAGACAAGAAGAGTCAGAATTACACTGGAAAATAGACAGTAGTTAATATATTCAATCAAAGTTGTATATGTGTAACCTAGATACAAAACTGACAGAAAAAACTCTTCTTGGACTTCAAGTTAAGAGCGTGTACAATTTTTGTGTAATATGAATTCTGAAATTTAATGCGATATAAAGTCTTAACTTTGTTTTCATTGTTTACATAAATTCCTTAAGAAAAAGCTGCTGTATTTCCGATACTTTTTTTTTTTTTTTTAAAGATACAGGAAGAGGGTCCCTCTCCATGTTGATGTTTTTTATGACAAACTTGAAAGGGGTCATGGACTGAAAAACAGTGTTTTAGTAGGTTTTAACCTTCTGAAAGGCATCTGTTGGTCACGTGATTACTGAAAAAACATCAAAATGCTCACTTTTCTAACATACACACACACAGAGCCTTTATATCGTTTTTCATTCCAAAAAGCAAAATTGACTGCTCCAGATTTACCACATGACATCACTTCCATAGTAAACCCAGCCCAGCACATCTTAATAGCTGCCTGCTGATCGATTACTGGCCAACCCAGCTGTCAATCATGTGGACAACAGTAAGCTAACAAGTTAGTTTACCAAGCATAGTTAATATTATTTTCTTTAGATTCCAGTCACCCTAACAGAATCACTGTTATGTAATTTATATCCAATTTAATATAATAATTAAAGAAAATTTGAACAAAATATGTCAAACATTTCATTAAGACATGTGAGCTGGTAAAATGTAGGGAAAAAGTGCAATCAACGACCCCTTTGATTTCACAGTCAGCTTATGCAGGTTCTTCTATAGGAGTTGGAAGAGAGTGATGACAGATGAAATGCGACTTGGTTACATGTTGAAATCTTGAATACTACACACAGTACCTTTAATCCATATCAAATAATCTATAAAGATGTCTTTAAAAAAAACTGCAAAAGACACTAAATTTAGGCAAGTTGAATTTGTGTATAAAGTAACAATAGTCATCACTTATTAAAAAGAGTCCATTAAAAAAAGACATACACTGCTCACAAAAAGTTAGGGATATTTGGCTTTCAGGGAAATTTATGGAAAATGTAAAAAGTTCAAGCTACAGTGATATATGATAAAAGTAGAGCATTTAAGTATTAGAATGCAATGGTGATTTCCTAATCTCAAACAAGTTATTGAAACAAAAGCCAACAACAGTGGTGGGTATACAACAACAAAAAGTGTCAGTGTCTCAATAACTTTTCATGTGTCCTTGAACATCAACTACAGCTTGACAACGACGTCTCATGCTGTTCACAAGTCAACTTACTGTCTACTGAGACATGGCATTCCACTCTTCTTGAAGGGCGGCCCTCAGGTCATTGAGGTTGTGGGGTGCAGGGTTATGAGCCTAGACATGGTGACTTAGCTGATCCCACAGGTTTTCTATGGGATTCAGGTCTGGAGAAAGTGCAGGCCACTACATTTGAGGTACCCCAACCCCCAGCAGCCATTCCTTAATGATGCAACCTTGATGAGCTGGAGCACTGTCGTCCATGAAGATTAAATTAAGAAGAAGCTGACTTCGACTTTGAACCGTCTGACCTAATTGGCTTGATTTGTTTGTAAATATTTTGTAGTTGTGTGTCCATAGAATTTTTAAGGTTTAGATGATGGTGTGTTTTATGTATCATGTCTGAATGTCTTTATGTGGCAATGGGAGGTGGCACTGAGCCCAAGACAAATTTCCCTTCCGGGACAAAGTTTATTCTATTCTAACTTTACTGTCATTCAATCCATACAGCCAATCATGTACAGTACAACAAAATTATGTTTCTCCTATGTACAGTGTTAATCACATCTGGAATCAGAGGGGCCGTTGTCATGCAAGGCACCACCACAAACAACTTTTCCTTCCCTCATTCTATTATGATAAGCACCAAGCCAGAAGGCAGGAAGTACCATTTTTATATGGTCTTTGGTATAACCCAGCCGGGGCTTGAATCCATGACCTCCCAGTTATGGGGCGGATGCTCTATCAACTAGGCCACCAGTCTGGTGGTCTAGCTGGTCTGTGTTGGCCTAGTAGGTCTGTGTTGTTCATGCAGGGGCACAATGACTGGATTAATGGTGTTATTCACGTAGTGTCAGCTTGTCACTGTACCATTCACAAGGTGTAGGGCAGTTCTGTATTAACTAGACACCTTCTCAGACTAACACTACCACCACCAAAGGCTCATCTGGTGACAACAGTGGCTGATGCATAGTGCTGTCCTTGATGTCTCCAACATTGTTGGCTGCCATCATTTCTGCTCAATGTGAATTGACTTTCAACAGAGAACAGCAGTGAGGCCCACTGGTCCCTCGTCCAGCATAAATGCTCCCTGACCCATGCAAGACGACGACGCCTGTGCCTGGTGGTGTGGTCTGGTACCCTTGCAGGTCGTCTAGCATGCAGACCACGCTGATGTAAACGATTTCGAATGGCTTGATGTGACACTTGGGTGCCTCTCACCTCCCTTAAATGTGCCTGGAGTTGAGTGGCATTCATCATCTGGTTCCGCAGGGCACTTTTCACAATGAAGTGATCATCAGTGTGGGATGTGGCCAAAGGACGTCCATTTCTATGCCTCTTCATGAATCTTCCGGTCTTTCTACATCTGTTGCTACCTGCTGATGACACTCTGTGACACGCTAAGCTCAGTGGCCACTTCCCTCTGAGAACATCCTGTTTGAAGCCTCGCAATGGTGAGGTACTGATGAACTGTGAGGTATCGTCTTGGTCTCATGATGTCAAAATGTGAACAGCATGATGAAGAGGACTGTGTACATACCAACTGTAATTGAACCAGAAAATTTATTGGTCGATTCATGGATCAAACACCTGTTGTGAATTTTGCCATTAAGCATCTTGTTAGAGAACAGCTAGTTATGCTAAAAGTACTGAGACATTGAACAGCTGGACATGTGCACTCAAAGGTCAAATTAAGTTCAGCTGTAAAGGTTATAGTGCATTTTAGGTGCATCCTGAAATTTCACTCAAAAGTCAAATATCTCAAACTTTTTGTGAGTAGTGTACATGCACAAATTTTTACAAAGGGAGCTATAGTAGAGTTTCGCATTGATGACTGGTATGTCACAGTACCGAGAATGGGATCAGAGAACTGCATAATTATGGAATTACAACCACTTTTTCTTCTGCAGATAAATGTATCTGTCTATAAATGCAACAAATCTTTGTGTGTTTGTGTGTCTCTTCCTCAGATATCTCCCAAACCATTCGTCAGACTGACCTCATATTTTCTAAGTGCTTTGCTGAGGTTACGAGGGTGTGCATCTCTGAGTATGGAGTTGCTCAGTCAAAATATGTAATTTTTATCAATAAAGGTTTAGCCACCGCTGTGTTTCCTCATGCTCTGGCTTCTAGGAGCGTGGGCGGGTTTCGGATTGACTCCGTACTGATTGAATAATATGCGGCATCACAACCAGTCACCAGAGCACTCCATAAACAAAACACAAGTGAAAAGCAACAAATCTGACCAGAAAAAGAGAATACTGAAGATTTAATCCTTAAAAAAAGATTATACTGTAGTGTTGCTGTGATTGCGTAGCTCTAAAAGATAATTCGGTATATGTGGAGAACACAAGGTGCGGGGTGGAGGGGGGGCAGCAGCCAAGCCCAGCCTGCCCGGAAACAGAGTCTCGGCTGCTGCTTCACCCGTGTACCACCGCTGTCTTTTGCGACACCGCGGGTTCAACATGGTGCCCCTCCCGGTGCACAGCTATCTAAAAATTAAAAGTTAATAATAATACCACCATGACTGTGGAGCAGAATGGCCAGATCAATTGCATATCATATGCGGACACATATACACCATCCATCCATCTTCTACCGCTTTTCCGGAGGTCCGGGTCGCGGAGGCAGCAGTTCAAGCAGAGAAGCCCAGACTTCCCTCTCCCCAGCCACCTGCCCCAGCTCTTCAGAGGGGATACCAAGGCGTTCCCAGACCAGCTGGGAGACATTGTCTCTCCACTGAGTCCTGGGTCTGCCCCGGGGTCTCCTCCCAGTGGGACGTGCCTGAAACACCTCAAGTGGGAGGCGTCCAGGAGGCATCCTAATCAGATGCCCATACCACCTCAACTGACTCCTTTCAATGTGGAGGAGCAGCGGTTCTACTCTGAGCCTCTCCCGGATGACTGAGCTCCTCACCCTATCTCTGAGGGTGAGTCCAGCAATCCTACGGAGAAAGCTCATTTCAGCCGCTTGTATCCGCGATCTCGTTCTTTCGGTCATTACCCAAAGCTCGTGACCATAGGTGAGAGTAGGAACGTAGATTGACTGGTAAATCGACAGCTTTGCCTTAGAACTAAGCTCCCTCTTCACCACAACAGAGCGGTACAACGTCCGCATCACTGCAGATGCTGCTCCAATCCGTCTGTCGATCTCTCGCTCCATTCTCCCCTCACTCGTGAACAAGACCCCAAGATACTTAAACTCCTCCACTTGGGGCAGGAGCCTGTCCCCAACCCAGAGAGGACAATCCAGATCCCCTCATGGATCGTCGCCTTATCGTGGTGGGGGGGTTTGAGTGCCCCAGTGATCCCAGGAGCTATGTTGTCCGGGGCAATTTGCCTCTGATAGGGTCTCCCAAGACAAACTGGTCCTGGGTGAAGGGCCAGACTAAGAACGATCCAACAGACTCATGAATTGTTTATCAAGGATTCAGTGTACCCCACCCGGTATGGGGTTACCGGGGCCCCACCCTGGAGCCAGGCCTGGGGGAGGGGCTCGAAGGCTAGCGTCTGGTGGCCGGGTTTCCACCCATGGGACCCGGCCGGGCTCAGCCCGAAGGAGTTACATGGGTCCGCCCTCCAGTGGGCTCACCACCTGCAGGAGGGATCATGGGAGTCCGGTGCTATGTGGATCAGGTGGCGGTCAAAGGCGGAGACCTTGGCGGACTGACACATATACACGCTTTGACTAAATGACAACTATGACCAAACACACAAAAATGCCCAAATAACAAAATAAATCATTTTTTATTTACTGACAAATGGGGAACACTGATGCAACAGTTGCAGCCAAACTGGTTATTCTGCTAAGTATAATAATGTTCGGGGTTTTGTACTTATAATATTGCTAAAATATAAAAGGATGCACTATAATGGGTCTCAAATATTTGTGAACGTGTCCTGTTATAGTACTGCATGAGTTTATTGATGACAGACTATAAACTACACATATTACCGAAAACAATTATAATGATGAATGAACAACTCCCATTCCCCAAAGTGTAAGATACAACTCTTTTGAATATAAGTCATAAAAGATCACACAAATAAGTCTGACAAACAAATAAACAAGGGTTCTTAATCGCTAATATCGGAAGCCCCATTCATTTTCAATAATTTTGTAATTAATATTCACACAAATAAATCTTACCGTTCAGTCCCTTTTATAGTTGTCAAAGTCCAACATGTGTGATTGCCTACATACAGACTACACCTCTTTATATTCCACTTTCAAACAGCCTATATTTGGGCCTGTAACGCCTAACTAGGCTACCTACTTTGACACAAGGACACTTACTTTCTACGGGCATGCACTAGTACATCAAATTTACAAAATAAATGCATAAATGTTTTAATTCCCACAGAACAATACAATATATAGTGATATAAAATGTTTACACACCCCTGTTTAAATGCCAGGTCTTTGTGATGTAAAAAAATGAGACCACGATAAATCATTTCCAAACTTTTTCCACCATTAATGCAACCTATAACCTGTACAACCCAATTGAAAAACAAACTGAAATCTTAAGGGGAAAAATGGAAAATAAAAAAACTTACAATAACCTGGCTGCATAAATATGCACACCCTTAAACTAATACTTAGTTGCAGCACCTTTGGCTTTTATTACAGCACTCAGTCTTTTGGGTAGGAGTTTATCAGTGTGGCACATCTTGATGCGGCAATATTTGCTTACTCTTCTTTGCAAAAACACTCCAAAATCTGTCAGATTGCAAGGCCATCTCCTGTGCACAGCCTTCTTCAGATGTTTGATCAGATTCAGGTCTGGACTCTGGCTGGGCCATTCCAAAACCTTAATGAATGAATGAATCTTTATTTTGGATAGATTAAAAGTAAAGATTAAAAAAGAAGCAGAATAATATAACAAAGGGGAAAGAAAATTCAACAAGGTCAAATTAGACAATAACTCCTCTGATTATACAGTTCAACATAAGTTATCCGAAATGGGTGATGACTGAAGCCACAGCTTATATTGCCCACCCATATTCCATCCAAGAATTCAAAAGAAAAACAAAACGAGAGCGATTACAATTCAGAACAAAGCTAAGACAAAATGTGACAAAAAAACTAAGCAACAACACAACACAGACTGGATATGACAATCCTTATGTGATTTTACATGTCATCTTGTTTATATGTTTGGAGTATTTCTTCCTTTAGTTTTTGTTTAAATTGTCCAAGCGTTGTACATGATTTTAATTCAGGTCCAAAAGCGTTCCATAATCTGACTCCTTGCACTGAAACACAGTGTTGCTTGGTGGTAGTTCTCACTGAAGGTTTTTGAAATATACATGTTCCTCTGAAATGATATCGTTTCTCCCTTATTTGGAACAACTTTTGGATATTTGCGGACAGTGATAGATTCTTCACTTTAAACATTATTACTGCAGTTTTAAAGTCAACCAGATCTTTCAACTTGAGAGCTTTTAATTTAAGAAAAATGGGTTTGTTGGTTCCCTGTAAGCTGCTTTGTTTATTATTCTAATAGCTCTCTTCTGAAGCATAAAGACTGGATATATGTTTGTTTTACATGTATTTCCCCATACTTCAGTACAATATGTCATGTATGGGAGTATTAATGAATGATACAAAGTACATAGTGTGGGTTGATTCAGCAAATATTTCACTCTGTGTAGTATTGCAATTGATTTAGATATTTTACCTTTAATATAATTAATATGTGACTTCCAACACAGTTTATTATCAATTATTACTCCAAGAAATTTAGTTTTGGATACCCTTTCAATCTCTACACCATTTACACTGAGTTTAGATACTAAGTTGTTGTGATGGTTGTTAAAAACTATAAATTTTGTCTTACTTAAATTGAGCGTTAATTTGTTTGAATCAAACCACAGTTTAAGCTTTCCTAATTCCTTTCCGAGTGTATCCAAAAGTTGTTCCAAATTGCTTCCACTGTATAATAAATTAGTGTCATCGGCAAACAATATTAATTCCATTTTTTCCCGAAACTTTACATATGTCATTTATATACATATTGAATAACAATGGCCCCAAAACTGAACCCTGTGGGACTCCACAAGTAACCTTCAGTAACCGTGAGTTTTTGTTACCAACACATACTTATATCTATTCTTTAAGTTCTTTTAATCTTCTGGTGAAGCCATTCTTTTGTTGATTTGGATGTGTACTTTGGGTCATTGTCGTGCTGAAAGTTCCTCTTCATCTTCAGCTTTCTAGCAGAAGACTGAAGGTTTTGTGCCAGTACTGATTGGTATTTGGAACTGTTTATAATTCCTTCCACCTTGAATAAGGCTCCAGTTCCAGCTGAAGAAAAACAGCCCCAAAGCATGATGCTGCCACCATCATACTTCACTGTAGGTATGGTGTTCTTTTGGTGATGAGCAGTGTTGTGTTTGCACCAAATATACCTTTTGAAATTATGGCCAAAAACTTCAACCTTGGTTTCATCGGATCATAACAGAAACGACTGAGTGCTGTAATAAAAGCCAAAGGTACTGCAACAAAGTATTAGGTTAAGGGTGTGCATATTTATGCAGCCAGGTTATTGTAAGTTTTTTACTTTTTATTTTTCCCCTTAAAATATTTCAGTTTGTTTTTCAATTAAGTTGTTCAGGTTACAGTTCACATTAATGGTGGAAAAAGTTTTGAAATGATTTATCTTGGTCTCATTTTTTACATCACAAAAACCTGGCATTTGAACAGGGGTGTGTAGACTTTTTATATCCACTGTATACAAGAATAGATGTTCCATAGCTTCTGTTTCACACAACATACAGTACAGTCATTATAATCAGTAATAAACTCCTTGCAGGGATAGGTGTTCATTATTTTAAAGCATTTTTCTTTTGATTAACACGAAATAACTGCTGCTATACTCGACATGTACTTATTTTTTATTGCATATGTTTTTTCTTTGTGTGTCTTTTCCTTTTGATACTCCTACCTTTTACAACTTCCTTTCTAAATCCGGAGGGAGACAACAAAGCAAGAATCTAAATGAAAAGATAACTAACCTAACTAGTTTCTTGTATATGACAATAAAGGCTTTGAACCTTGAATTTGAATATGTTTCTATTTTGATTTTTTTTTTTTTTAAATAACAAGCAGAAGCCTCTATACACAAGCAGCAGTCAGACATTAGTCTCCTTTCTAGCCCAATTTTTGGTTTTTAACATGAGCAGTATGATGGTGCAGTTGGTAGCATTGTTGCCTCACATCTAGAAGGTTCCAGGTTTGAATCCCCAGGCTGACAGGGGTGGGAACCTTTCTGTGTGGCATTTGCATGTTCTCCATGTGCGATGTGGGTTTACTCCAGGGGCTCCGGTTTAGGGTGGGGGCAATCAAACAAAATAAAACCGGAACAGATGTTCAGGGTGCAGAACCGGCATAATCTTGCTCATGTCAATTTTTTTTTTCCAAGTTTTTCCCCTTCTTCTTGTTGTGTGTGTGCATGTGAGAGCTTTTCATGTATTGTCTCTTAAAGACATGCCCGCGAAGTTACAGGCACAGGCACGTAGCTCCGAAAGCGTGCAGTCAGCACTAAATGCAGCTAACTAGTTGTCACACACGTAACGCGAGCCACAAATCCTCAACAGGTATGTGTTGTAAACACAGGACAATGTTTATTTTGAGTGTAAAATGACATTAGGTCTGGTCTTTATTATATTATGCTCATTTACTACTGAGAGAATGAGAGAGAGAATGAGAGGGAGAGCAAGAGAGTGAGCGAGAGAGAGAACTGTACTTTGTTGATCCCAAAATGGGAAATTATAGTGATTACAGTGATGATACCACACTCTTGTGTAATACTGCTTAATTTCGAGTCTTATCAGTAAGAAGAAGAGAGGGGAAAAACAATTTAAAAAAATGATATAAAAGGGTCAATTAATCGTAATGCTGATTTAAGCTCAAATTGCCAAGTCCTATTCCGGTTTCCACCCACAGTCCAAAGACACCCATGTAGGGATTATTGGGGACTCTAAATTGTGCCTACAGTGGATATAAAAAGTCTACACACCCCTGTTCAAATGCCAGGTTTTTGTGATGTAAAAAAATGAGGCCAAGAGTATGCAGTCCAGCGCCTACAGCGCTGAGCGTTCTTGGTGCTGAAATGCTCTCGGCAGTGGCCGCTTTTTGTCGCAGCACTCAGGACGCTTGGAGTTGAAAAAAATTTAAACTTTTCAGACTACAGCTGAGCTCGTCAATGTCAGACCTTTCTAAGCAGCCAATCAGAATAAGGAAGGGTGGGACATAGGACAGCTTTAGAGTCTGTACTCAGACTCCCATTTTCTGTGTAATCATATTTTCCATCCAGAGCTGCTACCAATGCTAGAAATGTTTCCTGTCCATTGTTACTTAGAGACTGCTAATAAAAAATAAGCAGAAAGTCTGACCATAGGAAAAGCAGAAGTGCTGAGCTGTGAGTGACAAGCTGTTGCTGGGATACAGAGCACAGACTTTTGTTTTTCCCCAGAGCACAGTGCACAAACGCTGAAAAAAAGACTTTCAGGGCAGTCAGGTGACAAAAAACTTGTTAGGTGGACACGCAGCCTTATGGCCTAAAAGTTCAACCTTGGTTTCATCAGACCACAACATACAGTGAGGTAAAAAAGTATTTAGTCAGCCACCAATTGTGCAAGTTCTCCCACTTAAAATATAAGAGAGGTCTCCAATTTTCATCATAGGTACAGTGATCCCTCACTTATCGCGGTTAATGGGTTCCAGAACCGACCGCGAAAAGTGAAAAACCGCGAAGTAGCGTCACCCCAATGACGTCATCCATAAACAATACGTACGTTCATTCTCTCACTCTCATATGATACGTGTGTGTGTGTGTACGTGTACATACATACGTAGATGTAAACAAAGTGTACATAAATATGTTTTTAGAACTCTTTTATTCTTATAACAAGATACGTAACTCAAGATGAAAATGATTTACTGCACAGGTTAATGAGAGCTTTACTGCTCCTCAGGTGACGCCTCATCGTGAGGTGCTGGAGGCGCAGGATCATCAAGGGCAGCTTCCGATAGAGCTGAAGCTGCAGGAGGCGGCGTAGTGCCTCGACGGGAAGACTATTTCGCACAAAATGGCACAAGAGAACAGCAAAAAGTTCCACGCGGCGAGACTAAGTAACACGAGCGATAAAAAGCAATGAATGCGGTCTTTCTTCCCTTCATGGGTGCTCGGCAGGAAGAGGAGGTGGGTGAGACGTCTCGGCCAATCAGCTTGCGGGGTGAAACGTCTCGGCCAATCAGCTTGCGAGATTTCCGAGCCCAGCCAACACGACAACAGCGAACAGAGAGTTGTGCTGCTCTCCGTGTTGACACGTGATGGTCTAATGTAGTCTCCCTGCCTTCTGCTAGCGCCCGCCCATTATTTCTCAATTTTGAATTTTTGATGAATATTTTTGAAAAATCCGCGATGCACTGAGGGCGCGAAAGGTGAAGCGCGAAGTAGCGAAAGATCACTGTATACCTTAACTATGAGAGACAAAATGAGAAAAAAAAAAATAAATCCAGAAAATCACAATGAAGGATTTTTAATGAATTAATTGGTAAATTCCTCGGTAAAATAAGTATTTGGTCAATAACAAAAGTTCATCTCAATACTTTGTTATATACCCTTTGTTGGCCATGGGAGAGGTCAAACATTTTCTGTAAGTCTTCACAAGGTTTTCACACACTGTTGCTGGTATCTTGGCCCATTCCTCCATGCAGATCTCCTCTAGAGCACTGATGTTTTGGGGCTGACGCTGGGCAACACGGACTTTCAACTCCCTCCAAAGATTTTCTATGGGGTTGAGATCTGGAGACTGGCTAGGCCGCTCCAGGACCTTGAAATGCTTCTTGCGAAGCCACTCCTTCATTGCCTGGGCGGTGAGTTTGGGATCATTGTCAAGCTGAAAGACCCAGCCACATTTCATCTTCAATGCCCTTGCTGATAGGAGGTTTTCACTCAAAATCTCACGATACATGGCCCCATTCATTCTTTCCTTTACACGGATCAGTCGTCCTGGTCCCTTTGCAGAAAAACAGCCCCAAAGCATGATATTTCCACCCCCATGCTTCACAGTAGGTATGGTGTTCTTTCTCCTCCAAACACGACAAGTTGAGTTTTTTACCAAAAAGTTCTATTTTGGTTTCATCTGACCATATGACATTCTCCCACTCATCTTCTGGATCATCCAAATGCTCTCTAGCAAACTTCAGACGGGCCTGGACATGTACTGGCGTAAGCAGGGGGACACGTCTGGCACTGCAGGATTTGAGTCCCTGGTGGCGTAGTGTTACTGATGGTAGCCTTTGTTACTTTGGTCCCAGCTCTCTGCAGGTCATTTACTAGGTCCCCCCTTGTGGTTCTGGGATTTTTGCTCACCGTTCTCATGATCATTTTGACCCTACAGGGTGAGATTTTGCATGGAGCCCCAGATCGAGGAAGATTATCAGTGGTCTTATATGTCTTCCATTTTCTAATAATTGCTCCCACAGTTGATTTCTTCACACCAAGCTGCTTACCTATTGCAGATTCAGTCTTCCAAGCCTGGTACAGGTCTACAATTTTGTTTCTGGTGTCCTTTGACAGCTCTTTGGTCTTGGCCATAGTGGAGTTTGGAGTCTGACTGTTTGAGGTTGTGGACAGGTGTCTTTTATACTGATAATGAGTTCAAACAGGTGCCATTAATACAGGTAATGAGTGGAGGACAGAGGAGCCTCTTAAAGAAGAAGTTACAGGTCTGTGAGAGCCAGAAATCTTGCTTGTTTGTAGGTGACCAAATACTTATTTTACCGAGGAATTTACCAATTAATTCATTAAAAAACCTTCAATGTGATTTTCTGGACTTTTTTTTTTTTCTCATTTTGTCTCTCATAGTTGAGGTATACCTATGATGAAAATTGGAGACCTCTCTCATCTTTTAAGTGGGAGAACTTGCACAATTGGTGGCTGACTAAATACTTTTTTGCCCCACTGTATTTTCACACGTGTGAAAATATGTTGTGGACCGATCGTCACCTTATCGCGGTGGGGGGGTTTGCGTGCCCCAGTGATCCCAGGAGCTATGTTGTCCGGGCAATTTGCCTCTGATAGGGTCACCCAAGACAAATTGGTCCTGGGTGAAGGGCCAGACTAAGAACAATCTAACAGACTCTCATGATAAATTCTATATGAAGGATTCAGTGTACCCCGCCCGGTATGGGGTTACACGGGCCCCACCCTGGAGCCAGGCCTGGGGGAGGGGCTCAAAGGCTAGCGTCTGGTGGCCGGGTTTCCACCCATGGGACCCGGCTGGGCTCAGACCGAAGGAGTTACATGGGTCCGCCCTCCAGTGGGCTCACCACCTGCAGGAGGGATCATGGGTGATCGTGGGCGTGCTATGTGGATTAGGTGGCGGTCAAAGGCGAAGACCTTGGCGGACTGATCCCAAGCTTTCTAAACTGGCTTTTGGTATGTGGAATGTCACCTCTCTGGTGGGGAAGGAGCCTGAGCTGGTGTACGAGGTTGAGCGATACCGGCTAGATATAGTCGGCTTCACCTCAACACACAGCTCCGGTTCTGGAACCAGTTTCCTGGAGAGGGGCTGGAGCTTGGCCTTTTCTGGAGTTGCCCTGGGCGTGAGGAGACGAGCAAGGGTGGGTATTCTTGTATCCCCCCACTTTGCTGCCTCTATATTGGAGTTTTCCCCAGTGGATGAAAGGGTTGTTTCCCTGCGCCTTCGGGTTGGGAAACGGGTCCTGACCATCATTTGTGCCTATGCACCAAATGATGTTTCAGAGTACCCACCCTTTTTGGAGTCTGTGACTGGGGTGCTGGAGGGTGCTCCTCTTGGAGACTCCATTGTCCTATTGGGAGACTTCAATGCGCACGTAGGCAACGACAGTGAAACCTGGAGGGGGGTGACTGGGAGGAACGGCCTGCCCTATCTGAACCCGAGTGGTGTTCAGCTATTGGACTTCTGTGCTAACCACAGTTTGTCCATAACAAACACCATGTTCAAGCATAAGGGTGTCCATATGTGCACCTGGCACCAGGACACCCTAGGTCGCAGGTCGATAATCGATTTTGTTATCGTGTCATCAGACCTGTGACCGTATGTCTTGGACACCCGAGTAAAGAGAGGTGCAGAGCTGTCAACTGATCACCACCTGGTGGTGAGTTGGATCCGGTGGCAGGGGAGGAAGTCATTCAGACCTGGTAGACCCAAACGTATAGTGAGGGTGTGCTGGGAACGTCTGGCTGAGGCCCGTGTCCGGGAGGTCTTCAACTCCCACCTCCGGAAGAACTTCAACCACATTCCGAGGGAGTCTGGAGACATGGAGTCTGAATGGGCCATGTTCTCCACCTCTGTTGTTGAAGCGGCGGCCCAGAGCTGCGGCCGCAAGGTGGTCGGTGCATCTCGTGGTGGCAACCCCCGAACCAAGTGGTGGACACCAGTGGTGAGGGGGGCCATTAAGCTGAAGAAGGAGTCCTATCAAGCTTGGTTGGCTTGTGGGACTCCCGAAGCAGCTGAGGTGTACCGTCAGGCCAAGCGGAGTGCAGCTCGGGTGGTTGCTGAAGCAAAAACCCAGGTATGGGAGGAGTTTGGTGAGGCCATGGAACAAGACTTTCGGTCAGCCTCGAAGAGATTCTGGCAAACTGTCCGGCGGCTCAGGAGGGGAAAGCAGCTCCCTGTCCACACTGTGTATGGTACGGATGGGACACTGTTGGCTTTGACTGGGGATATCGTCGGGCGGTGGAAGGAATACTTCGAGGATATCCTCAATCCCACTGATACGCCTTCCACAGAGGAAGCAGGCTTTGGGGACGAGGGGGATGACTCACCTATCACAGGGACTGAGGTCGCCAAGATGGTTAAAAATCTCCTTGGTGGCTGGGCCCCGGGGGTGGATGAGATTCGCCCCGAGTACCTCAAGGCCCTGGATGCTGTTGGGCTGTCATGGTTGACACGCCTCTGCAACATTGCGTGGAGGTCGGGGGCAGTGCCTTTGGCATGGCAAACCGGGGTGGTGGTTCCTCTCTTCAAAAAAGGGGACCGGAGGGTGTGCTCCAACTTTAGAGGGATCATACTCCTCAGCCTCCCTGGGAAGGTCTATGCCAAGGTACTGGAGAGGAGAGTCCGACCGTTGGTCGAACCTCAGATTCAGGAGGAGCAATGTGGTTTTCGTCCTGGCCGTGGCACATCGGACCAGCTCTTTACCCTCTCGAGAATTCTCGAGGATTCGTGGGAGTTTGCCCAACCAGTTTACATGCGTTTTGTGGACTTGGAGAAGGCATTTGATCGCGTCCCTCGTGGTTTTTTGTGGGGGGTGCTTTGGGAGTATGGATATCAGGCTTGTTGTTACGAGCTATTCGGTCTCTGTACGACCGTTGTAAGAGTTTGGGTCGTATTGCCAACACTCGGTCGGAGTCATTCCCAGTGAGAGTCGGACTCCGCCAGGGCTGCCCTTTGTCACCGATCCTGTTCATAATTTTTATGGACAGGATTTCTAGTCACAGCCAGGGAATGGAGGGTGTCATGCTTGGTGACCACAAGATCTCATCTCTGTTGTTTGCAGATGATGTTGTCCTGCTGGCTTCATCCAGCAATGACCTACAGCTCTTGCTGGGACGGTTTGCCACTGAGTGTGAAGTGGCTGGGATGAAAATCAGCACCTCCAAGTCCGAGTCCATGGTCCTCAGCCGGAAAAAGGTGGATTGTCCTCTCTGGGTTGGGGACAGGCTCCTGCCCCAAGTGGAGGAGTTTAAGTATCTTGGGGTCTTGTTCACGAGTGAGGGGAAAATGGAACGAGAGATTGACAGACAGATTGGAGCAGCATCTGCAGTGATGCGGACGTTGTACCGGTCTGTTGTGGTGAAGAGGGAGCTTAGTTCTAAGGCAAAGCTGTCGATTTACCAGTCAATCTACGTTCCTACTCTCACCTATGGTCACAAGCTTTGGGTCATGACCGGAAGAACAAGATCGCGGATACAAGCGGCTGAAATGAGCTTTCTCCGTAGGATTGCTGGACTCACCCTCAGAGATAGGGTGAGGAGCTCAGTCATCCGGGAGAGGCTCAGAGTAGAACCGCTGCTCCTCCATATTGAAAGGAGTCAGTTGACGTGGTATGGGCATCTGATTAGGATGCCTCCTGGACACCTCCCACTTGAGGTGTTTCAGGCACGTCCCACTGGGAGGAGACCCCGGGGCAGACCCAGGACTCGGTGGAGAGACTATGTCTCCCAGCTGGTCTGGGAACGCCTTGGTATCCTCTCTGAAGAGCTGGAGCAGGTGGCTGGGTAGAAGGAAGTCTGGGCTTCTCTGCTTGAACTGCTGCCTCCACGACCCAGACCTCCGGAAAAGCGGTAGAAGATGGATGGATGGATGGTGTTTGGGAGACTTCAAATGTGTTTCTGCAAAATGTAGCTGGGCTTGAATGTTTTTATTCGTAAGATAAGGCTTCCGTCTTGCCACCCTAGATGGGAGATTGTTGTCACATGTACTAAACAGCCAGTACTTGCAAGAAATTCCTGCAGCTCCTTCAATGTTGCCGTCGGCCTCTTGGCAGCCTCCCTGACCAGTTTTCTTCTCGTTGTTTCATCAATTTTGGAGGGATGTCCAGTTCTTGATCATGTCACTGTTGTGCCATATTTTCTCCACTTGATGATGACTGTCTTCACTGTGTTCCATGGTATATTTAATGCCTTGAAAAGTCTTTTGTACCCTTCTCCTGAGTGATACCTTTGAACAATGAGATCCCTCTGATGCTCTGGAAGCTCTCTGCGAACCATGGCTTGTGCTGTAAGATGTGACTACAAAAATGTCAGGAAAAGCCTACTACAACAGCTGAACTTTATTTGGGGTTAATCAGAGGCACTTTAAATGGTGGCAGGTGTGTGTTGAGACTCATTTAACATGAGTTTGAATGTGACTGATTAATTCTGAACACAGCCACATCCCCAGTTATAACAGAGTGTGCATATTTAACCTGTTGCACTTCGGTGTACCGCGGGCGGACACGTCTCTGCGTCCTAGGGCGCATGAGGGAGTCCTAGGGTGTCCTAGAAGGCACTGGAAAAAAAAAAAAAAAGCTGCATTTCCGTTCTTCCACTACAGACACAGCCGCGAACAGAAAGCCAAAGGAGTGCTTTGATTGGTTTAGATGTGACTGACCTCTCATTCGACTAACAAGAGCCTTGAATTGGGTTTCTGAAACCTTGAAGAACCAATGACTGAAAACCTAGCAAGAAGGACCCGCCCACCAATGGCTGCGAATACAGCGAGCCAATTGAAGCACAGTAGTTCGAAAGCGTGCCTCCCTTGCAAAATCTGTTTTGTTTTAGCCGCTGGGTGACACACGCGTTCGCCAGTCTTTTTTTCTTACTACTGTTCTTATTTGTTTTGAAAAATCGTTCGCCAAAACCGCAATCATGGAAGTGCAAAACCGCAATAATGGAATTATGGTTTGACCGGGTCGCGTGACCAGAACCACGAGTCCGTAACAAGCGGACCAGCGTCATGTTCATCTGACAATGAGGAAGAGAAGTTCACCATCGACACTGCTGTTGTGAACAGGTAAGTGTTAAACTAAATTATTCTTTATCCCTGAAAATTGTAATCAAAAATGACTTTTGACCGATCGGAAAATTACAACTGTGCGTAGTAGACCATGGTGCACCGTGACCATGGTGCACCGTGACCGCGGCGCACCGGGCAATGTCCGTCCTCTGTAGCGGGGGGGGGGGGGGGGGGGACAACCCCCCCCACACACACAGCCCTGAGTGTCACCCTTCATTGGAGCCCAACATCAAGCTTCTATATTGAATCATTCAAAAGTTACAGACGTCTTTCAAAACTGTGCCATTTGGCACAATTTGGCACAGTTCAAAAACGCCTGGGAACAGCCTAAGAAAAAAGCTGTGTAATATATTCATTTTTTGTGGTATTGTTACAAAATGTTGACCTCAGCTGGATAATACTTGGTTCTACATTTCTGTTGCATTTTCCAGCCAGTATCTGACAGCTGTGTGTTATTTGCAAGCATTTGTATCCAAAAAAACACCCAGGCGAAATTTATTTTCTTCAAGTTCAGTATGTTTAGATGACTGTTACTCAGTGGCCGGAGCACTTAGAGAGATTATGACTGTTTTGCCAAAAAATTCAAAGTGTTTTCTTTTAAATGAGACCAACTCCATGAAGATGCTGCAAAGGGTTGAAGAACAGCTTTTGATTTACTTTGGGTACGTTATTTTTTTGGCGTTTTTAGGGAAATTGACCAGAGTGCAAGGGGTTAAGATAAGATAAGACTTTATTAGTCCCACAATGGGGAAATTCCAGGATTGCAACAGCACAGGGAAAGCAACACTCAGCAATAATTTAGAAGATAAGAAAATAAGAGCAGTGAATATACATATGTACACATAAATATATATATACACAGTGCGGAGCATTGTAGCTAGATGAAATAAACAGCACAACCGTCTATTTAGTTACCCTACATGGTATGAATATGTATCCATACATATCGTCACCCTCCATAGCGACTGATATGGTCCTAGTTGTATACTGGAGGGGACCATTTGTGTAAGTCTGTTGCGTCTTTTGCATTCAATACTATTAGGTCGTCCCGTTTTTTTGCCAACTCTGCGAGCAGCCCTGCTTAGGTTATACAGTCTGACAGCCGTAGGTAGGAAGGACCTGCGAAACCTCTCGATCGCACACCTAGGATGATGTAGTCTACTGCTAAATGAGCTCCTCAGTGCGTTCAGTATGTCCTGCATGGGGTGGGACTCGGACTCCAGTAGAGATGACAGTTTAGCCACCATCCTTCGCTCTCCCATCTCCTCCACTGGGTCAAGGCGTTTCTCCAGGACAGAGCTAGCTTTCTTGATTAGTTTGTTCATTCTCTTCCTATCGGCTGCTGTGATGCCACTGACCCAGCAGACCACTCCAAAAGTGATGGCTGATGCCACCACCGAATCGTAGAAGGTCTTCAGGAGCACCCCTTGTACACCAAAAGACCTGAGCCTCCTCAGTTGGAACAGCCTGCGCTGTCCCTTCTTGTAGAGTGCATTGGCATTGTGTGACCAGTCTAGTTTACTGTTCAGATGAACACCCAGGTACTTGTAGGATGTCACCATCTCAATGTCTGATCCCTGAATGTTTACTGGTGCTGTGAGGGGTTGTCCTTGCCTGCGGCAGTCCACCACCAGTTCCTTAGTTTTCCTCGCGTTGATCTGGAGGCAGTTCCGATGGCACCAGTCCACGAAGTCCTGGATAAGTCCTCTGTACTCAGCTTCATCTCCGTTGGAGATGAGGCCGACGATCACAGAGTCATCAGAGAACTTCTGTAGATGGCAGTGTGTTGTCTTGTGTGAGAAGTCTACAGTATAAAGGGTGAACAGGAAGGGAGCCAGAACCGTTCCCTGGGGGGCCCCCGTGCTACCAGTAATCGTGTCGGACACACAATCCCGGGTTCTCACAAACTGTGGTCGGTTAGTGAGGTAGTCCAGGATCCATGATGACAGGTGCTGGTCCACCCCTGCACACAGCAGCTTGTCCTTCAGGATCATCGGTTGGATGGTGTTGAAAGCACTGGAGAAGTCAAAGAACATGATCCTCACTGCGTTCCCGGGCTTCTCCAGGTGGGACAGGGAACAGTGAAGGAGGAAGATCACTAGATCCTCCACCCCAATGCCATGCTGGTAGGCGAACTGGAGTGGATCCATCACTGGTTCCACCAGGGGGCGGAGGTGAACAAGGAGCAGTCTCTCCAGGGTCTTCATCATGTGAGACGTCAGGGCCACTGGTCTGTAACAAGATGTTTTCCCACAACTGTGGTACCCTCCCCAGCTTCAGGCTCAGGTTGAAGATGTGCTACACAATCCCACACAGCTGGTCTGCGCAGGACTTTAGGAGCTTCGCGCTGATACAGTCCGGTCCCGAGGCCTTCCTCACCTTGATCTTCCTCAGCTCCCTCCTCACCTGGGTCTTAGTGAGGGTCAGGTTGGGGGGCTGTGTGCTGGGAGTTGGGGGGGGAGGGGTGTTGGTGGAGTGGGGTGTGGACAGCAGGTCTCAATGACTTTAGAGGCAGCAGTGGTTGGTGTGCAGTCGGGGGGGGGGGGGGGCGGTTGGTCAAACCTATTATTATTATTTATGCAACAAGGTTATTCTAAGTGTTCTATATTTTATTTTTCCCCTTGAAAGATTTCAGTTTGTTTTTCAATTGGATTGTACAGGTCACATTAATGGAGGAAAAGTTTTGAAATGATTTATCTTGGTTTCATTTTTTTTACATCACAAAAACCTGGCATTTGAACAGGGGTATGTAGACGTTTTATATCCACTGTAGGAGGTACCTGATTGGCCCTTAGAATAGAGAGTTTAGTTAAGTGTTTTAAGTGGTCTTTTTGAGTAGAAAAAGTGCTTTTTAAATACAGATCCTTATCTGTTATCCCTAAAACCTGCCACGGTAACTATGTCTGTGTCTAAAATCACTCACTCTCTATACTGCATGTTCAACTTGCTTTTAAATAAAACTTGCCAATGGCACACACAAGCTTAAAAACAATATTTTTTGGTGCAAGTATCAACTTTTTCAGTCCACAGGGTCAACTTAGATTGAAGGTGATGCTGCTGCAAAACTTTTGCTAAACAGCACCACAGACGTAAGCAACTCTAAAAGAATTAGCAAAAGGCTGGATGTTTCTATGGGCTTGGGTTACCACAGCTATGCTCAGCAGCTCTAACTATCAGGATCAGCAAGGTCATTCACTGCAGTACTAAGCATTTAAGTCCTTGCCGTTTGCCAAGTCCACACAAACACATGGCAGCGGTCAAGGAAGTAAACAACACCTAATGGGCACTAATGTGCTTCTTAAGTGCCTGTCTTGCATATGGCTAATGTAAGAATCAATCTTCCATTGGCTGGCTGCCTGTGAGCTCTAACAACAATCCTGGAAACTGTCACCGTTTTCTCAGACTCTAACTGCACCATTCTTTAAAAAGGAACAAAAAAAGACCATCATTTCTGTTGTTAAAACCTGACATTTTAATTAGATAACACATGTAGGACATGGAGTACAAGCAGTACTCATCAATACTCATTTGTAGTACATGCAGATACCAGCTGCCCTCAGGGTGCAGTTATTGAAGTCTTAAAAAAAAAAAACTTCACTGGATAAAAAAGTCAAAATGAAAAAGACAGGCGTTATGAGGAAGAAGAACAGAGAATTTCATTTTCCCTCAATATACAGGCAGCTCTGACAGGTGAGTGGTTTAAGGTTTATGCATGAACACACACAAACATACGCGCAGTTGTTCCTGACAGTGCCAAGAGTATTTATGGAGTCTAATCTCACTGTCAGCCACAGAGGAAGAGGAAGAGAGAGAGAGAGAAATGGAGAGCAGGGCCTGGCTCTTCTTCCAACAACAATCACTCACAGAGGATTCAAGCAGGACACGTTATTCACCAGAAACGTCAGGGGAAATTCACAGCACGCTGATAAGAGGAAAACACACATGGCTCTGAGGTGGACGTTCAGCTATGACGTCCCACTGTGACCATGGTTCGGATCAGGGACAATTCTAGCTTTCTGGGGGGTTCTATGCAAGATCGTGTTTGGGGGCCTGACAGTGAAGTATTTAAAGCCTTTAAAATGGAGGAGAAAAACATCTCTCCTCCCAATAAAAAAAAAAAAAACTTTAAAAATTACTTGGGTTACTATCTAAATGAACGAAGATAGAAATAAACAAACCACAACTAACAATAAGAAATTAAAAGAGTATCCATATGAATGTCAATTTACAAGAAAAAAATGTCAAGAACAAGACAAGAAAAAGTAGCAAGTTTAGAAGAAAAAAAAGTTGCAAATTTTGAGAAAACCATCGAATTTATTAGAACAAAAGTTGAAAATGTATAATAAAAAGTAGCATATTTATGAGAAAACAGCCACTTATTTAAATAAAAAGTGACAAATTTATGAGAAAAAGCTGAAAATTTACAAGAAAAAAAATAAAAAAATTTATGAGAAATAAAGTTGCAAATTTAGGAGAAAAATGTCAAATTTATTAAAACAAAAGTTGAACATTTATAATTTAAAAAAGTAGCATATTTGAGAAAAAAAAACTTAATTTGCAATAAAAAGTCACCAATTTGTGAGGAAAAGAAGTTGGAAATTGACAAAAAAAGGCAAATTTACAAGAAAAAGGTCAAAAATTTATGAGAACAGAAGTTGCAAATTTAGGAGAAAAATGTAAAGTTTATTAAAAAAACGAAAAAATTTTATTTAAAAAACTGCATATTTACGAGAAAAAAGCTTCTAATTTGCAATAAAGAGACAAATTTATGAGAAAAAAGTTTTAAAAATTTAGCAAAAAAGTTGAAAACTTACAAGAAAGTCAAACATTCATGAAAACAAAAGTTGCAAATTTGAAAGACAAAAACAAATTTATGAGTGAAAAAGTAGCGAAAGGTTGCAAATTTACAACACAGTCACAAATTCATGAGAAAAGTTTTCAAGTTTACAATGTACACAGTGAATTTATGAGAAAAGTTAAATATGAACAAACGTTGCAATGGAAAAAAGTAGCAAATTTACAAAAACAAGTTACAAATTTATGAGGAAAAACAAATTTCAAAGTTACAAGTCTGTTTAAAATTTATAAGAAAAAAGTCAAACGAGAAAAATATTGCAAATTAAAAAAAAAAAATTAGCCAACTTATGATTAAAGAATTGCAAATATATAGCAAAAAAAAAGTTGAAGTTAATTTTACTTCTTCCTCAAAAAATGTTGAGGATGAACTTGTACCTTAAAAGCCCTGAGCACTGGTGTAATTTGCTTCATATGCAGAAATGGCTCTGTGCCCAAACTACTTACACATGTGTGGACAGGAAAAATGAGACGCGTGTATGGAAGTCTTTCCTAATTCAATACATGAAAACAAACCAGCTCTAAAAGCAGGAGCACTCAGCAGTACAACCTCTCTGAGATGTTAATGTTGATGATATTGTGAGTGTTGACTTCCTGGACTCACCAGGTTCTTCAGAAGGGCGGAAAGCTCCTTGGTGAGGGAGGAGAACTTAACGAAGGCCGTTCCCAGGTCGGGGTTGTCCCGGCTGATAAAGTTGCTACCAAATTTGTCCAGGGCCTGGGCGTAGTTTTCTTCATTCTGGACGTGATCTGTGTGAAGGAGCAGACGGACAGTGACTGACGGTTGGTTTGACATGTGAAGGAAAACATGAACAGCAACAGAAGCCTAGAAAGTCATCTGGTGATGTGCATTTTGTATCTTTTTATTACATCTTATCTGTAGCTTGAAGTTTGTATTCTTGGACTATAGAATAACTTTTCCTGATTCAAACAGCGGCTTCACCCCAATATTCGATTACCTGGAAATTTGCTCGTACACTGGTATTTGATTTGATTTTTTATTTAGATATTTGCCTTTATCTCAAAACTGCTTGATTTTAATAAGAAGAAAAATATAAAATTTACAAGAAAAAAGAAGCAACATATTAGTCCCAAATTTACAAGAAGTCATAAACTTACTTGAATAAATTTGCAAATATACAAGACAAAGAATCAAATTTACTCAACAAAAAATTGCAAATTTATAAGAAAAAGTCCTAAAATTTACGAGAAAAGCTGCAAAATTAGGGCAAATCCATTCTGAAATTACAAGGAACAAAATGTATATCTATAATAATGAGAAAAATGTAAATCTAAGGGAGTAAAGTTCAAATAACACTAAAGTAGCTCCTGCTTCCTCCACCTTAGCACTATGTGGTTAATTTCCCACCAGCATTCTCCTCCTGGTTTGTCTATATAAATACAGATAAACTCGTTCTTTTCTCATGAGAAATCAGTTGAACTGGTGCTGGATAGTATCAAAAGGTTAAAACTAGTTTATAATCAACTAGCCTGAATGCTATTATGTGCTTGTAAAATAGGTTTTAAACATCACAGGCTAATTTAAATACAGTGACCTGCCGAAAGTTAGAGACACTGCCTTGGTCAGTAACCCAGTGACGTGTGGTGAGGTTTGTGGGTGGTGAGGCACTGCCTCTTCAAAGTCGGATTTAAATATAAATATTGTTGAAATGGTTGGAGTCATTCAGAAATTACATTTCGACCTACAAGACAAATTAGTAGACAAATAATATATTTATAATTCTTTATTATTTTTTATGTTTTCATGAGGAAAAAAAAAAAAAAAACGCACATCACTGCAGTAACCAGCTAGCTCCAGTCAAAGCTGTATTTTTTCCTGTAGCCAAACTGGCCTAGCCACTGCTGTGGCCACCAATGACCTTTGTGAAATGCCATGGTGGAATGCAGTCTTCTTTTAAACTTTACACCAGTTCTGTGCATAAATGTTGCTTCATTACTGCCACAAAATGTCTATATACAGTATGTCCCACAGTGTTTGTAGATTTTAATGCACAAAGAAAGAAATGTCTGGGACTCCTTAATTGAGTATAAACTAAGAAGCCATTTCAGAGGTCTTCAAGAAAGGAGGCTTAGTAGCCAACACGTTAGCACCTATTTATACCATAAGAACTCAGATCCCTGTCTTTGTTCTCAGTAGTAACAGAGACTTGGCAGGTATTTGCCAGTTGTGTTTTCTATAAAGTCTTTTCAATAAAATAAACAGATGTGCGACCATCTCTGAGGATGTTCATAATAGCACAAATGTATCCAAAATATTCAACAGATCCTACACAGGAAAGTTCCTTCAACAGATTATCAGTAGTAGTTCCAGAATAACAAACACATGTAACCTTGGCGGACAATTTTTGTTTCCAAAGGGACTTTTGTTTTATACATTCTGACAACAGAAAGTCAACTTTATACACCATTAATGTCTGCAGAAGTTGATGTGTGGGTCTCGGGGTCTATGAAACGCTGCAGGACCCGTCAGTCAAACAGCAGCACCCACTCTGTCATTGTCACTAAGTAGGCCATGGAGAAGGTGTGTGTGTGTGTTGGGGGGGGGGTTAGACTGTTGCCAACTTTAGAGTGGAGACCAAGAAGGGAAATCGGGGAGACATGAACCCTGTAGATATTATTCCACCAACAGCAACTGAGGACTTGTGTCATCCTGGAAAATTCACACAGTACATGTAGATACTAAACTTCCATCCATCCATCTAACTCCATTTCATCCTTTTCGGGTCGCGGGGGGGCTGAAGCCTATCCCAGCATCTTTGGGCAAGGGGCAGGGTACACCCTGGACAGATTGCCAGTCCATCGCAGGGCCAACACAGAGAGACAGACAACCATTCACTCTCACATTCATACCTAAGGACAATTTAGAATCCCCAGTTTTGATGCCAATTAACCTAACTTGCATGTTTTTGGCGTGTGGGAGGAAACTGGAGAAATCCCGGAGTAAACCCACGCAGACACGGGGAGAACATACAGACTCCACACAGATCACTGTTGGTCGGGGGCTGGGATCGAACCCAGGATCCCCCGGCCAAGGGTGAGTTGCTGTGCTGCCACAGTGCTAACCACTGCGCCACCGCGCTGCCCTAGATATTTGCCCTAGATACTAAACTGTTCTGTGGATTTCTGGGGTTCAGCCAATCGTGAGCAAGAGGGGCGGAGGTAATATTCAAGTACATCCAGTTATTATAATAAATCTTAAATCTCATAATTAGGTTTTGTTAATTATTTTTATGATGCTCTAGTGATGTTACGGTTTTTCCGTAAAAAAGGAAGTAGCCATTCATGGTCCCTATGGCCCAGTCCTTCTCAAATAGTGGGGCGTGCCCCCCTGGGGGGGCGCGATGCGATGCCGGGGGGGGCGCGTGTGACCCCGGGGAACAGGCTTTGCTTTTGCCGTGTAAAGTGTAATTGCACATCCACGGCAGCAGGTGGTGCAGTGGCACTCTCATTGTCAAAGTCTGTGCGGGAGTTTAAAACTTTTTAAATTGCTGTCAACAAACCCCTCGAGAGACACCATGGAGAAATATTTAACAGTAATGAAAAGAAAGGCGGAGAGAGACAGAGGTAAAGAGACAAATGAAAGTCTCCCAAAAGCTAAGACGAGGAAATATGACGAAGCTTATCTAGCGCTTGGCTTCACTCTGACTACGGTGGGAGACGAGGAAAGACCGGTGTGTTTACTGTGTCTGAAAGTGTTGGCAGCGGACAGCATGAAGCCAAATAAATTAAGACGTCACCTACAGACATTACATCCTCAACACGTTGATAAGCCGCTTGTGCGGCGGATGATAAAATAAGGCAGCGTTGTTGGAGGTTTTAAGTAGAGTTTTATTATCATACCGCCGTCACAAGCTCCACTCCCGGCACCGTGCATGAGCGCCGAGAGCGAGCCCACGGCTCTCAGAGAAGGGACACAAAGTCTGTGTCCTGCAGCAGGGTTGAAGTCAGATTGAGAGTGAGAGGAAGTGTTACAGAACCTGTGCAGTATTTATACCCAACTCAAACAATACATCAAGGCAGTGTCACAGCAGTTGGTCTGATCAAAGGGACTGCAGAACAGGCATGAGATATTTGCATTTGTGAGACATACATCACAATAGGCAGATTTGCTAGACTCTGCTCCAGGTGCAGAACAAAGAGGTTAACAGGCACATCTACATATTGATCTGAGTCTCTAGGTCACAGTAAGGACAGGACGCATGAACACAATGCATGAGAGGCAACATTAACATCACAAGGCATGAATGGCACATTACGTCTCAGTAGTGTAGCGGAAAAAACCAGGAGTAGCGAGTTGTCTGTCCTTAGTCTGTTGTGGGGGTTAACCGAACCGCCACACTTGATTTTTTTCAGCGAAAACGTGCGGAGTACGGCCAACAATCATCCCGCTTTGTGAACGCTACATCAGTAAACCAGCGAGCACTTTCAGCATCATTTAAAGTGGCGTACCAAATTGCGCAGTGCAAAAAACCCCACACAATTGCAGAGGAGTTGATACTGCCTTTTTCTACCTTTTTCTTCAGACTAAAATGTTAAATATATTGGTACTCCTGTGTTAATGTTCCAGATCAATTTACATTTAATATTATTTATTGATTGAATTATTTTTCTCAGCATCAAATGGTTCAGTAGGTCAAAAATGTTTCTAGTTTAAATAAGGAGTGACATATTTTTTATTTCAGGCACTTTGATGCACTTTAAGTTTTTTTTTTCTGTTTTAGACTATAACAGGGTTTCTGTGTGGCAAAATAAAGTTAATATTTGTTGAAAGTTGATTTATATTGCTTTTTTCTTTTGTTAATGTTAAAAAGGATACAATTTTAGGTATACTTATACAATTTTTATAGATAATGATCTTATTTATAGTCACTGCCGCGAGTTGGGGGGGGGGGCGCGAAATATTTTCTCTTTCCTAGGGGGGGCTTTGCAAAAAATAATTGAGAAGCACTGCTATAGCCTGTCCAGGTTGGCTCTCCATGCATCGGTAGTTTAGTTTATTGGTTTATTTGTCAGGGACCATGTACAGAAAAAACATTAAACACACGGTAAAGATGTTCTGTACCAGATTATAGTGTTCTCACTCATTTCCATCTGTAGTCCTAGGTAGAGAACTAGCAGTTAGAAGTTACTATTTTTCTTCAAGGTAGAGCCTAACGTGAAATAGAGGGCACTCAGAGAGTACATTATCTCCACAAAGGCTTTATCTTTCCCTTCTTCTCTTTGTCCGGCCGTCCTTTTGTCCCTCCCTTCATCTGTCCGTACATTGTGAGATAGGGCATTGGCAGAGGAATACGCTCATGGATTACCCCCAAACACTAATGGGTTCATCTGCAGCCCAAGAGCCAGCTTAAATGAAAATTTAATCCAAATCCATCTAATAGTTTTTGTGTAAACTTGCTGCACAAAAAACAAACAAGGGCCTTGGCAGAGGTGAATTTTTTGAGTAAAGCGATACTGTGTTGTTAGCAGTTTAGCTATGTGAGGAATTATGGTTCATGAGGATATTAGCAATATAAATGTCGCAGAAATTTAGAGTATACCATGTCTAATAATCAGAAAGTTTTCTATTAGCATACTTTGTTAATTTTCAAACAGAATGGTCAAATACAGATCCAGAAAGTCCATCAACTTTCCAACTAATTGTCACAATGTTAGCTTGCTTGTTTACGTCATCTCCTCCTGGAACTGAAGGGAGGCAGTGTCCAACCAGTTATTTCATCAAACACAATGTGCCATAAATGATAAAGGAGTGTTTTTATGTAGCCTGAAATTACGCAAAATTAGAAATGTTGTGCCAACAAGCTATAACTTGGTGCAGCTTGGATCTGTATTGTGTGCTTATTATGTATACCTGGATAATGTTGTCATTGACATAAGATGCCAGACTATTATTGTACAAGAGCACTCTGTGGCAAATGCAATATCCTCCGCCTCCGTTTTCTTTGAAGATCCCAATATATTACTGAAGGAGAGCAGTTTTCAATTTTTCCATATAATTTTTGGGGCAGAACCAAATTATGACAAACCCATTATCAATGAATATACAATAAAAAATTTTATATACAACCCATAGTTGTAGGTCAGGATCCCAATGTGAACGTGTGTAGCAAGTTTGGTGACCCTAGAGAGCGTCTATAGAGGGGTTGCACCGACGTCACACAGATCACGTGTCTTTTGTTTACTGCGCCATTTTGGATGGCAACGAACAGTCGAATCATCAACAGCAAGCGTGAGTGAGTGTAATCAACGAGATAAATGGCTACACACAAATCAAAACCGTCGTCCACCAACGAGGTGTAGACTTTTCTGTGCTTGGCTGCTGATTTAAGAAATCCAGAGGGAGCTGGACAGAGTGACCTGAAAGGAATTCATGGCCATGGCGGAGGCAGATGGGAGGCAGTGGCGTAGACCCAACCACGGGATCATCATCGCTGAAAACAGTGATAGAGGATGGTGAGTGATGTGATATTATGCATCTTTGCTGTCATTTATCCCAGTGGTGGAAAGCTCACTTTGAACAAAAAACACCGTTGTCTCCTATATGCAGACACAATAAGCTAGCAAGTTAGCCATCAATGCTAACTCTATGCTCTGCTTGTATTCTGCACTTGTGTTGACAGCATCTGATGAAATAAGCTAGTGTTAATCCTGGTTAAAAAGTAGTTTTTTTTTTTAACATGTTGTACTTTCGTGCTGTGCATGTACTTAAGTTGTGTGCGTATTTTCATTCTAGAGTCCCACTGCAGGCTGAAGATCTGCTGAACCGGGACCAGCAGCATATCCAGTTGCTTCTCAGGGAGGCAAGAGAGTATGAAACAGGAACAGGTCAAGTGGACCCCCTTGGTGGTCCTTGATGCACCTTGGTCACCCCTCACCTTCATACATCTCAGCCCTCTTGACTCCTTATGCCATGACACGATCACTAAGATCCTCAGACCAGAGACTCCTGGTGGTCCCTCGGACCAAGTTCAGAACCCGTGGAGATCGACCTTTCCAGACCGCTGCACCACAGCTTTGGAACGCACTTCCCCCGTCCTTGCGCTGCCTTGAGTCTGTTGACTCTTAAGGAGTTAAACTCATTTGTTCAGACAGGCTTTTAACTCTCACTGAATGGCTTTTATTTCTTCACTGTCTTCTCTTTTGATCCCTATTAATATGTATATTGCTATACAATAATGCTACAGCAGAAATCCTAACAAATAATATTTCAAAACCAATAAAAATCAATAGAGGATGTCGACAAGGCTGTCCACTTTCACCTTTACTGTTTACTATGGCAATTGAACCTTTAGCGATAGCGATACGTTTACATTCACAAATATATGGAATTAAAGTTGGACCAACAGAACATAAAATCTCCCTGTACGCCGTTTATGTCGAATCTAAAAAAATCAATTCCAACCTTGTTGAATTTAATAAAGAATTTTGGGGAAATATCAGGATATAAAATAAATAAAACTAAATCTTCAATATTAATACTAAATGAGACCCAGAGAAATTACCCAGCCCCTGAGGTAAATCAATTCAATGTTGTAAATCAGTTTAAATATTTAGGAATCCAAATTGTGCCTAAGCTAGAATCAGTCGCCAGTGTCAACTATGAAGCCTTAATGACAGATATCAATGAGTTAACTCAGAGATGGATGTCACTACCAATGTCGATGATCGGGAGAATCAATATACTTAAAAGTAATATTTTACCTAAAATACTTTATTTCAATACATTCCCTTATCACCACCTTTAGATTTATTCTCAAGAATAAAAAAAAAGTTAGTGGAATTTATATGGAACAACAGGAGGGCTAGATTATGTCTGTCTTTATTATATTTACCATTTGATCGTGGAGGTCTGGAATGTCCAAATTTTATGTTGTATTATTGGTCGGCACAACTGAGGTCTATGACATATTATTTTTCATCAAATGATCTCCCTCACTGGACTGAAATGGAATCATACAATTTACCTTTACCTCTTCCCATATTCATATACTCAGATTCGGCAAAAAAATTACAAAAACAAGTTAAAAATCCATTTGTAAAGCATATGATCAAAATATGGTGTGAAGCTAAAAACTATTTAAAAGAACCACAGTTATTGTCACAATTTAGTCCAATATGGGGTAATCAATATTTTAAACCAGGGAGAGCGGACGCTGTATTTAAAGTATGGAATTTAAAAGGGATACAAAAGATTCAGGATTTATATTTGCCATGTGCAGATAACATAATGTCTTTTGAAGAGCTGAGGATCAAATTTAATCTTAATAGAACACATTTTTTTAAATATCTTCAACTTAGAAACTTTATTCGATCAAATCAAAATAAAGCTCTCACTCGACCTATTTATTCATCCTTGGAAAAAATGATGATGAAAGATAGTAAAAGAAAGGGTATTATTTCAGAGTTTTATAACTCATTGACACTATCTTCAAGTGAAAATTCACTGAAAAGATTAAACTACTGGAAAGAAGATCTGCAAACTGAAATTTCAGAGGAACAATGGGAATTGGCTTGTACAGAAGCTCAAACCAAATCAATAAATGTACGCCTTAAATTGATACATTTCAAATGGTTAATGCGGATGTATGTTACACCAGAGGAGTTAAATAAATATAACAAAAATATACCAGATACATGCACAAAATGCATGGAAAGTAAAGGAACTCTATTTCATTGTGTATGGGAATGTAGATTAATAAGAATGTTTTGGGAAGAGGTGAGGGTAACAATTGAAAAAATAATCTCAAAACAAATCATATTGAATCCTAAATTGTTTTTGTTGGGTCTGTACCCAGAAAAGCATAATTTTAATAAAAGTGAAAGAACATTCATAGACCTCAGTTTGCTTAATGCCAAAAAATGTATTGCACTATTATGGAAAAAGACTCATAGACCAGATGTGACTCAGTGGTTAAGACAGATGTTAACAAACCTTCCATTAGAAAGAATAACATATATACTGAAATCAAAGGAAATTGTGTTTGAGAATATATGGAGACCTTTTATTGATTATGTAAAAAATTTAAACATAACTCTTGAAGAAGAAGGTGAATGATGTGTGTGGACCTTGTAAATTCCAAACTGGTGAACATAATATGTATACTTATGTATTGGATTGTCTAGACTAAACAGAGGAGCATTGTTGAAGATTTGATTTTGCTGGTGGTTGTTGGTGTTTTTAGTGCATCTTTTTTTTTTTTTTTTTTTTGTAGTACTTTAGTGTTACTGTTTGATTGTTTGTATCATGTTTGTTAAAAAAAAAAAAAAAGGAAAAAAATGGTGGAAATGGACACACTACAAAGTGCAACAACGAGACAGATATTGAAAGAATAACTAAAGACGCTGGAAAAACCAGAAGAATTAAGAGATGGAAACTAAAAACTTGATGCTCCAACATTTGTCCCCCCCCCCCTTTTTTTTTTTTCTTTTTTTTTTTTCTCCTTTTTCTTTTTTACTCTAGCCCCTTTGTTTTTTTTAAATGTAGACTGTGATCTGAATGCAATATATATAATGAAAAATGAATAAAAATCTTAAGTTACAAAAAAAAAAAAAAAGGTTCAATAAAGATATTGTGGAAAAAAAAAAATATGTATATTGTATCTTATTTCTATTGATTTTAATTTCTGGGTATTTGTAAATTTTAACTTGCTGTGAAGCACTTTGTGTTTCATATATATCTGTGAAAAGTGCTATACAAATAAACTTTGCTTGCTTTTTCACACAGGGCCATGTAGGTTTGGATTTATTTTTTTTTAACACTTAATAAACACCTTCATTTAAAAACTGCATTTTGTGTTTACTTGTGTTATCTTTATCTAATATTTAAATTTGTTTGATGATTTGAAACATTTAAGTGTGACAAACATACAAAAAAAAAAAAAAAAAAAAAAAAAGAGAAATCAGTTAGGGGGCTAACATTTTTTCACACCACTGTATTTTACGGCTAATATAACCCCATAACTGCAATATGGCACCTGGCGATCCATTTTTGGCAGTTGATCACTTTTTGCCACGACACCACCGACTGCAACAGGTACATCCCACGATGTCTCAAAAGTGTCTCCATGATTTTCACACAGAGCAATTTGGAGCATAGGACGCTAAACCTTTCTACAGACATTCTGAAGCTCTGCAATCGCTGTGGATCGTGAAGCTGGGGTAACATCCTATCACAGGAGATTGGTTGAACACCCAGACCGACGGTTTGAAGCAATAATTTTGCCACAAGAGAGCAATCTGAAACACACACACACACACAGCATACATATTCTAGTACCTAATAGCGATAACTTGCCGCGATTACAATGTAGTTCGGGGGACTTATTAGTGCTAACTAGCATTAGCAACCATTAGCTTACCTTCATACATGATCTAAGATAATAAGATAAGATAAGCCTTTATTAGTCCCACAATGGGGAAATTCCAGGATTGCAAAAGCACAGGGATAGCAACACTCAGAGCAACAATCAGAAGGCAAGAAAAAAAACAAGGGCAGCGAGTATACATACAGTGGGGTAAAAAAGTATTTAGTCAGCCACCAATTGCGCAAGTTTTCCCACTTAAACGATGAGAGAAGTCTCCAATTCTCATCATAGGTATACCTCAACTATGAGAGACAAAATAAGAAAAAAAAAAAACAAAACCAGAAAATCACATTGAAGGATTTTTAATGTATTAATTGGTAAATTCCTCGGTAAAATAAGTATTTGGTCAGTAACAAAAGTTCATATCAATACTTTGTTATATACCCTTTGTTGGCAATGACAGAGGTCAAACGTTTTCTGTAAGTCTTCACAAAGTTTTCACACACTGTTGCTGGTATTTTGGCCCATTCCTCCATGCAGATCTCCTCTAGAGCACTGATGTTTTGGGGCTGTCGCTGGGCAACACGGACTTTCAACTCCCTCCAAAGATTTTCTATGGGGTTGAGATCTGGAGACTGGCTAGGCCACTCCAGGACCTTGAAATGCTTCTTACGGAGCCACACCTTCGTTGCCCGGGCGGTGTGTTTGGGATCATTGTCATGCTGAAAGACCCAGCCACGTTTCATCTTCAATGCCCTTGCTGGTGGAAGGAGGCTTTCACTCAAAATCTCACGATACATGGCCCCATTCATTCTTTCCTTTACACGGATCAGTCGTCCTGGTCCCTTTGCAGAAAAACAGCCCCAAAGTATGATGTTTCCACACCCATGCTTCACAGTAGGTATGGTGTTCTTTCTCCTCCAAACACGACAAGTTGAGTTTTTACCAAAAAGTTCTATTTTGGTTTCATCTGACCATATGACATTCCCCCAGTCCTCTTCTGGATCATCCAAATGCTCTCTAGCAAACTTCAGACGGGCCTGGACATGTACTGGCTTAAGCAGGGGGACACGTCTGGCACTGCAGGATTTGAGCCCCTGGTGGCGTAGTGTGTTTCTGATGTAGCCTTTGTTACTTTGGTCCCAGCTCTCTGCAGGTCATTCACTAGGTCCCCCCATGTGGTTCTGGGATTTTTGCTCACCGTTCATGATAATTTTGACCCCACGGGGTGAGATCTTGCGTGGAGCCCCAGATCGAGGGAGATTATCAGTGGTCTTGTATGTCTTCCATTTTCTAATAATTGCTCCCACAGTTGATTTCTTCACACCAAGCTGCTTACCTATTGCAGATTCAGTCTTCCCAGCCTGGTGCGGGTCTACAATTTTGTTTCTGGTGTCCTTTGACAGCTCTTTGGTCTTGGCCATAGTGGAGTTTGGAGTCCGACTGTTTGAGGTTGTGGACAGGTGTCTTTTATACTGATAACAAGTTCAAATAGGTGCCATTAATACAGGTAATGAGTGGAGGACAGAGGAGCCTCTTAAAGAAGAAGTTACAGGTCTGTGAGAGCCAGAAATCCTGCTTGTTTGTAGGTGACCAAATACTTATTTTACTGAGGAATTTACCAATTAATTCATTAAAAATCCTTCAACGTGATTTTCTGGATTTTTTTTCCTCATTTTGTCTCTCATAGTTGAGGTATACCTATGATGAAAATTGGAGACCTCTCATCTTTTAAGTGGGAGAACTTGCACAATTGGTGGCTGACTAAATACTTTTTTGCCCCACTGTATGTACATATAAACATAAATATATACATAGACACATGGTGCGGAGCATTGTAGCTAGATGGAATAAATATATGAATATATAAACACACACAGTGCGGAGCATTGTAGCTAGATGGAATAGATATGTACATATATAAAAACACAGTGTGGAGCATTGTCGCTAGATGGAATAAATACAGTGGGGCAAAAAAGTATTTAGTCAGCCACCAATTGTGCAAGTTCTCCCACTTAAAAGATGAGAGGTCTCCAATTTTCATCATAGGTATACCTCAACTATGAGAGACAAAATGAGGAAAAAAAATCCAGAAAATCACGTTGAAGGATTTTTAATGAATTAATTGGTAAATTCCTCAGTAAAATAAGTATTTGGTCACCTACAAACAAGCAAGATTTCTGGCTCACAGACCTGTAACAACTTCTTTAAGAGGCTCCTCTGTCCTCCACTCGTTACCTGTATTAATGGCACCTGTTTGAACTCGTTATCAGTATAAAAGACACCTGTCCACAACCTCAAACAGTCAGACTCCAAACTCCACTATGGCCAAGACCAAAGAGCTGTCAAAGGACACCAGAAACAAAACTGTAGACCTGCACCAGACCGGGAAGACTGAATCTGCAATAGGTAAGCAGCTTGGTGTGAAGAAATCAACTGTGGGAGCAATTATTAGAAAATGGATGACACTGATAATCTTCCTCGATCTGGGGCTCCACGCAAGATCTCACCCCGTGGGGTCAAAATGATCACGAGAACGGTGAGCAAAAATCCCAGAACCACATGGGGGGACCTAGTGAATGACCTGCAGAGAGCTGGGACCAAAGTAACAAAGGCTACATCAGAAGCACACTATGCCGCCAGGGACTCAAATCCTGCAATGCCAGACGTGTCCCTCTGCTTAAGCCAGTACATGTCCAGGCCCGTCTGAAGTTTGCTAGAGAGCATTTGGATGATCCAGAAGAGGATTGGGAGAATGTCATATGGTCAGATGAAACCAAAATAGAACTTTTTGGTAAAAACTCAACGTATCGTGTTTGGAGGAGAAAGAACACCATACCTACTGTGAAGCATGGGGGGTGGAAACATCATACTTTGGGGCTGTTTTTCTGCAAAGGGACCAGGACGACTGATCCGTGTAAAGGAAAGAATGAATGGGGCCATGTATCGTGAGATTTTGAGTGAAAACCTCCTTCCACCAGCAAAGGCATTGAAGATGAAACGTGGCTGGGTCTTTCAGCATGACAATGATCCCAAACACACCGCCCGGGCAACGAAGGAGTGGCTTCGTAAGAAGCATTTCAAGGTCCTGGAGCGGCCTAGCCAGTCTCCAGATCTCAACCCAATAGAAAATCTTTGGAGGGAGTTGAAAGTCTGTGTTGTCCAGCGACAGCCCCAAAACATCACTGCTCTAGAGGAGATCTGCATGGAGGAATGGGCCAAAATACCAGCAACAGTGTGTGAAAACCTTGTGAAAACTTACAGAAAACGTTTGACCTCTGTCATTGCCAACAAAGGGTATATAACAAAGTATTGAGATGAACTTTAGTTATTGACCAAATACTTATTTTACTGAGGAATTTACCAATTAATTCATTAAAAATCCTTCAATGTGATTTTCTGGATTTTTTTTTTCTTATTTTGTCTCTCATAGGCGAGGTATACCTATGACGAAAATTGGAGACCTCTCTCATCTTTTAAGTGGGAGAACTTGCACAATTGGTGGCTGACTAAATACTTTTTTTACCCCACTGTATATAAATATATAAACACACAGTGCGGAGCATTGTAGCTAGATGAAATGAAACAGCATAACTGTCTACTTAGTTATCCTACATGGTATGATTATGTACCCATACATATTGTCACCCTCCGTAGCTACCGGTATATTCCTAGTTGTATACCGGAGGGGACCATTGTGTAAGTCTATTGCCTCTTTTGCATTCAATACTATTAGGTTGTCACGTCTTTTTGCTATCTCTGCGAGCAGCCCTGCTTAGGTTATACAGTCTGACAGCTGTTGGTAGGAAGGACCTGCAAAACCTCTTGGTTGTGCACCTAGGATGATGTAGTCTGCTGCTAAATGAGCTCCTTAGTGCATTCAGTGTGTCCTGCATAGGGTGGAACTCGGACTCCAGCAGAGATGACAGTTTAGCCACCATCCTTCTCTCTCCCATCTCCTCCACTGGGTCAAGGCGCTGCCCCAGGACAGAGCTAGCTTTCTTGATCAGTTTGTTCAGTCTCTTCCTATCGGCTGCTGTAATGCCACTGCTCCAGCAGAACACTCCAAAAGTGATGGCTGATGCCACCACCGTGTCGTAGAATGTCTTCAGCACCGCCCCTTGTACACCAAAAGACCTGAGTCTCCTCAGTAGGAACAGCCTGCGCTGTCCCTTCTTGTAGAGTGCGTCAGTATTGTGTGACCAGTCTAGTTTATTGTTCAGATGAACACCCAGGTACTTGTAGGATGTCACCATCTCAATGTCTGTTCCCTGGATGTTTAATGGTGCTGTCCTTGCCTGCGGCAGTCCACCACCAGCTCCTTAGTTTTCCTCGCATTGATCTGGAGGCAATTCTGATGGCACCAGTCCACAAAGTCCTGGATAAGCCCCTGTACTCAGCTTCATCTCCGTTGGAGATGAGGCCAACGATCGCAGAGTCATCAGAGAACTTCTGTAGATGGCAGTGTGTTGTGTGAGAAGTCCGCAGTATAAAGGGTGAACAGGAAGGGAGCCAAAACCATTCCCTGGGGGGCCCCCGTGCTACCGATGATTGTGTCGGACACACAGTCCCGGGTTCTCACAAACTGTGGCCGGTTAGTGAGGTAGTCCAGGATCCATGATGACAGGTGCTGGTCCAACCCTGCGCACAGCAGCTTGTCCTTCAGGATCATCGGTTGGATGGTGTTGAAAGCACTGGAGAAGTCAAAGAACATGATCCTCACTGCATTCCCGGGCTTCTCCAGGTGGGACAGAGAACGGTGAAGGAGGAAGATCACCGCATCCTCCACCCCAATACCATGCTGGTAGGCGAACTGGAGTGGATCCATCGCTGGTCCCACCAGGGGGCGGAGGTGAGCAAGGAGCGGTCTCTCCAGGGTCTTCATCATGTGGGACGTCAGGGCCACTGGTCTGTAGCTGTTTAGATCTTTGGGGTGGGAAGTCTTTGGTACAGGTACCACACAAGATGTTTTCCACAACTGTGGTACCCTCCCCAGCTTCAGGCTCAGGTTGAAGATGTACTCCACAATCCCACACAGCTGGTCTGCACAGGACTTGAGGAGCTTTGCACTGATGTCGTCCGGTCCCGACGCCTTCCTCGCCTTGATCTTCCTCAGCTCCGTCCTCACCTGGGTCTTAGTGAGGGTCAGGTTGGGGGGCTGTGTGTTGGGAGTGGGGGGGTGATGGTGGAGTGGGGAGTGGGCAGAAGAACTTGATGTCTTCAGAGGCAGCAGTGGTTGTTGTGCAGTCGGGGGGGAGGGCGGTTGGTCAAACCTATTAAAAAACAGATTCAGATTGTTCGCCCATTCCCTGCCCCCCGTGGCCTGGGGGGAGGTATTCTGGAGCCCAGAGATGGTTTTAAGGTTTCTCCAGACCCCGCTGATGTCGCTCCGTCGCTCTGATCTAGTTTGTATCTTCACGTCTTCCACTTTATACTGCTCCATGGCTTCCTGAACTCTCCAGTACTTTTCCAGTGTTTCGTCTCGCTGCCTGTAGCCTTCTCTGGCTCTCCTTTTTTGCCTTTACGCTGACAAAAAGCCAGCCAGCAGCAGGCTCGCCTCCATATCCATCTTGTGTTTTTCTTGTCACATACAAACAATGTCATGGGAGTGACGGGCCGCCTTGCTGTAAAGATCTCACTCACTTAAGGTGGTATTCAGTCGTAATGGAAAATGAACAACACTGTGGCAAGTCAAACTGAGTATGTGCTAGTGGAATTATTATTATTCTCCACCAGTGCTGGGCAAGTTACTAAAAAAATAGTAACTAGTTAGTTACTAGTTACTTCTTTTCAAAAGTAAGTTACTTTTGAGTTACTGCATGATTAAAGTAACTAGTTACTGTACTTGGAAAACTAACTTTCACGTTACTTTTAAATGCACACTTAAATCATCTTGCACACATAGCAAGATAATTTAATTAATGGATTACATTATGCGGGCTTATTAATGTCAGGCTGAAAACAGACTGTTTCAAAAAGAGCTTTGAGAACATGCTCAGTCTGCTTTATCCTGCCTCGAGAGCTCTTAATGTGGGAAAAATCTGAAGAAAATCAACAAAAAATTGCTAGTAATTTCCTAATTTTGGAGTGAGAAATAGTATTTGTGGAGTGAGAGAGAGGGAAAAAGAGTAAGTTGGCAACACTGCATAAAGCAGTCACCTTTATATTCTGGATTTAATCCGCTGTGCAGTGATCCAAAGAAAATGTCCATTATCCACAGTCCAAATGTCTGCTATGACAGAGACATGATCCAGTCCTTTTGGAGATCAAATCCATTTTTGAATAATCTTTATCCAAGTAGCAAGTAAATGCGTTTTCACTTCAGTGGTTAACAGCTGTCTGATGGAAAATGACTTATCAGATCTTCATTCTGTAACGACGTATCTGGCAATCAGTCGGTTTAATTCTTGCTGGGTTATCAGCAGTCCAGAACCATACCTGTACTCAAAATCCAGCTGCTGTTCAGACAGCGTAAATCCACTAACACAGTGTTAGCTTAGCATAGCACTAGCTTTGCAGGACCTTGTTGCTGTTCTTAGGCGCTTCTGCAGATTGCAGTCGGTCTCAAACGCATTTAACTTGCAACCTGTGGGGAGCCTTGAATAACGAAACTGAATTGCATTTAATTCAAGTTTATTTCAAGCAATCATTCCCACAGTCTGCTCTCATTCTTGAGCAGCGAACAAAGAGGAGGAAACACACCAAAGTCCTCCTTTTAAACATTCTCACATAAAGGAATCTCCCTCGCAGGGGAGGTCACACATCTCCATCATAATCCCTTTATTCACATTCATCATCCCTTTATTTACATTACTCCCCCCTCTCTCCTCTCGAGCCTCAGAGGTCAGGAAGTCTTCTGTCCACACCTATGTCTTCTCTCGCTGTCCTCCGCAGGGGGCTCAGACTCTGCGTCTCCTTCATCGTGAGGTTAAATCACATATGCATATGTCCAACATATACATGCACACTAGTTAAATCACATATGCATATGTCCAACATGTACATGCACAACTACACAGCCATATAACCCCCCCCCCCCCAAACGATGAAGAACGGACTATTCCCTAAAATTCAATAACATCTTACTGACTACTGTATAATCAACATCAACATTCAGTCTGTGCGCCACCTGGGCTTCAACCGTCTGCCGAATCTGCTGTGAGTTGGCCCCGCCTTGCCTGGGGCGCCTTTCTGCTCCGGCTCTGTTGACTGAGGGAGAGAGTGATTATTTGCCCCCTGCGGGGGCCTGCCTCGTCGAGGCGCCACTGCGACCGGTACATACCCGTCCTTCATGACAAAAGCAGGTTTTAGTCTGTCAATACTGACTGTCTCTTTTCTGTCTCCAAAATCTAGCACAAATTGCTTATCACCTGCCTCCAGCACTCGAAATGGCCCTTCGTAAGGTGGTTTGAGTGTTGCTTTTAGGGCTTCGCGCCTGACAAAAATGAACTCGGCATTTTTCAAAGCCTTGGGGACGAAAACTCGTGGAAAAGCGTGATGAACCGGACCCGGAAGCGTGTCTGCTCCCGTGCCAACTAACGGTCCCAGAGCCGGGAGAGGTGGGGGCTCCGGGTGCTCTGGTAAAAACTCGCCTGGCAGCCTAAGAGGTTGTGCGAATACCAGCTCCGCTGGGGAGGCGTCTAAGTCTTCTTTGGGCGCAGAACGCAACCCTAATAAAACCCATGGTAGTTTATTTACCCAATCTGCATTCGTGAGCGACGCTCTGAGTGCTGCCTTCAAAGACCTATGAAAACGCTCGCATAAACCATTAGCCTGAGGGTGGTAAGCCGTAGTGCGGTGAATTTTGGCTCCCAAGCCGTTGGCTATCGCTGACCACAGCTCAGAGACGAATTGAGGTCCTCTATCAGACGTGATGTCCGACGGAACCCCGAAGCCCGCCACCCAAGCCGTTAAAAAAACGCGCGCCACCTCCGCGGCCGTGGTCGTCGCAAGCGGGACCACTTCCGGCCAACGTGTGGTTCGGTCCACCATTGTCAAAAGATGCGTGAACCCCTGTGATGCCGGTAGGGGGCCCACGAGGTCGACGTGCACGTGGTCGAACCTTCTGGCTGGAATGCGAAACGGTTCTAACGGGGCTCTTGTGTGCTTGTGAATTTTGGCCCGTTGACAGGAAATGCAGGTTTTTGTCCATTCCTTCACGTGCTTGCGCAGGCACGGCCAAACAAACTTTTCCGCTACCATTTTCACCGACGGGCGCACCCCCGGGTGCGCCAGTGAGTGGACCGAGTCAAAAACACGGCGGCGCCAGGCGGCCGGAACCACCGGACGCGGGCGCCCCGTCGACACATCGCAGATCGGGGGGGCATACCGGTTTGTAAACACTTGCTCTCCAGCCTTAACCCTGTTGGTCCAGACTGCAGCGCGCGCACGTCTGCGTCTGCCCCCTGGTCCGCTGCCATGGCTGCGTAATCTATACCCACGTGCACCGGGGCTGCGCACGCCACCGCGCCGCTCTCCTGCGGCGCGGTCACGGTGGCCCGTTCTGCCTCTGCGCGTGGTGGGGTCGTGACCGCGCGCGAGAGACAATCTGCTACTACATTGAATTTGCCCGCAACGTGCCTAATGTCAGTGGTAAATTCCGAGATCGCGGCCAGCTGCCTCTGCTGCCTGCCTGACCACGGGTCTGAAATTTTGGCCATGGCGTATGTGAGCGGCTTGTGGTCCACATAAGCGGTGAAGCACCGTCCTTCCAGCCAGAACTGGAAATGACGAATAGCCAAATGCAGCGCCAACAGTTCTGTCGAACGTGCTGTATTTTCGCTCAGCCGCGCTTAAGGATTTGCTAAAGAAAGCCAACGGCTGCCAAACCCCGGCGACCTGTTACTCAATAACGGCCCCTATGGCTAAATCTGAAGCGTCTGTCGTCAGCGCGATACGCGCTGCCGGGTCTGGGTGGGCCAGGAGCGCAGCGTCAGCCAAGGCTTTTTTAACCTCTGTGAACGCGCGCCCCCCGCTCCAGGGACCATTCGACCGCCTGGGTTGGTTTTTGCTTTTTGAGCGCGGCATATAACGGTTGCATGATTTGAGCTGCGTGGGGCAGGAATCGGTTATAAAAATTCACCATCCCCAAGAATTCCTGCAGTGATTTGACCGTTTGTGGCCGGGGAAAATCCGCTACCGCGCGTACTTTATCTGGTAACGGAACCGCTCCATCTGGGGAGACGCGGTGACCCAAAAAATCGATCTGCTCGATGCCGAACTGGCACTTGGTTGGGTTAATTATTAAGCCGTGCTCTCCCAGCCTACTAAAAACTGCTGTGAGGTGCGTTTCGTGTTCGTCCTCTGAAGTACTCGCGACCAAAATGTCGTCGAGGTACACAAACACGAAAGGGAGATCGCGTAACACGGCATCCATCATCCGCTGAAACGTTTGCGCCGCCCCTTTGAGGCCAAACGGCATGCGTAAAAATTCGAAAAGTCCTAACGGGGTTATTACCGCTGTTTTAGGAATGTCCTCCGGTTGGACTGGGACTTGGTGATAGCCGCGAACCAGATCAATCTTTGAAAAAATGCGCGCCCCTGCCAGGTGCACCGAAAAATCCTGAATGTGCGGGATGGGATAACGATCGTGCGCCGTAGCATTGTTTAGCCTGCGGTAATCGCCACACGGTCTCCAGGAGCCATCGGCTTTCGGTACCATGTGCAGCGGCGAAGCCCACGGGCTTTTTGACCTACGAACGATGCCCAGCCTCTCTAGGCTGGCGAACTCCTACAATAGTCCTACAACTCTTACAAAAGTCCATTCATATGTGCGGCCATGTAAGCATAAAGGCAAGGTCCTTTTCCCGTAGGTGTTGATGCTCGAGCCATTTGCCGCCGTAGCTCCGCTACCACGGGGTCCAGCCACCCGGTCCGCGTATGTTGGGGTGATGAAGCTCACTTGGGCTCTGGTGTCTATGAGGAACTCTCGTCCAGAGCCCGTATCCGTGATGTAGAGCAGCTTGTTGCCTTCTCCGAGAGTCGAAGCTGCTAGCGACCCCCGGTCTTGCCGTTTCCCGAACTCTTGAAGTTGCAGGGCGGCACACACCTGCGTGCCCCATCAGCGAACCTCCGATGGTAAAAGCAGAGATCCTCTCCTCCGCTGCGTCGGGGCCGCGCCTCTGCCACCGGACCATTGGCTCCACCTCGTCGCGGCCGTGCTGCCGCCGTCGTCGGCCAGCCTGGGTCTGCCGCCTCTGGCTCCCCGCTGTCTTGGGTCGCCGCTGCGGTTGCTTGCCTGCCGCAGGCGTCCAGAATCCCATTTGCTTCCTGGGCCAGCTCCCGGAACTCCTCCAGGGTGTGACACTTCTTGCCGGCCAGCGTGCTTCTCGCATGCGTCGGGAGGTTGGAAAGGAAGATGAACTGGAAAAGGAAATCATCGTTGTCCGACCCTCTCAGCTGTATCATCTCCTCCATCAGGGCACTTGGCCTGTGTCCTCCTTGGTCTAGCAAAGACAGGATCCTCCTCGCCCTCACTTCGGCCGAGGGGGTGAAAAACTTAATGAGGGTGGATTTCAGCTTGTCGTACCTGCCGGTCGCGGGTGGCTGCTCCACCAAGCTCTGCACACACCGAGCTGTGCTGTTATCCAGTTTAGCGATGACATGGTGGAACTTAGTGTCATCCACCGTTACTCCTGCGAGTGCGAACTGCGACTCTGCTTGCAGGAACCACGACTGTGGGTTATCCTGCCAGAAATCAGGCAGCTTGACGGCCACTGCGCTCGCCAGAACTGAACTCTGAGTCCGGGACCCTGAGACCTTCTCCGGTCATTCTCAACGTCGTCGGTCACCAATTGTGGGGAGCCTTGAATAACGAAACTGAATTGCATTTAATTCAAGTTTATTTCAAGCAATCATTCCCACAGTCTGCTGTCATTCTTGAGCAGCGAACAAAGAGGAGGAAACACACCAAAGTCCTCCTTTTAAACATTCTCACATAAAGGAATCTCCCTCGCAGGGGAGGTCACACATCTCCATCATAATCCCTTTATTCACATTCATCATCCCTTTATTTACATTACTCCCCCCTCTCTCCTCTCGAGCCTCAGAGGTCAGGAAGTCTTCTGTACACACCTATGTCTTCTCTCGCTGTCCTCCGCAGGGGGCTCAGACTCTGCATCGCAGGGGTCTCAGACTCTGCGTCTCCTTCATCGTGAGGTTAAATCACATATGCATATGTCCAACATATACATGCACACTAGTTAAATCACATATGCATATGTCCAACATGTACATGCACAACTACACAGCCATACAACCCACCAATATGCTTTTATCTTTTACTTCAACAACAAAAAAAATAATCTGTCCTTTTCCACAAAGACAAAGTAGCTTCATCTTTTCCCATCAGGAGCAAGCTCCATTTGTGGCTGCAGCAGTGAAGAGGCTGTTTGACTGATAGCGCTCCTTAGCTAGGTCGGGTCAGTTTGTATTTATTTGTGCTAATATATCTATCCATATTAATAAAACGAGTAACGCGAGTAACGTATCTGATCAAATTTCAGTAACTAACACATTACGGAATTTTTAAACAGTAATTTCGTTAGCACGCAACTGCAAAAGTAGTGGCATTACAGTAATGCGTTACGTTACTCCCAACACTGTTCTCAACACAGGGTCCAGGCTATTTGCCACCCAAAATGGCAGCAAAACAATGTGGCACATGAGCACTGACGTCACGTGCAACCCCTCTATAGTAAGTGTTCCATGTCTGTGGAACAGCCTGCCGGAGAACATCAGGGCTGCCGAGCATGTTCATGTTTTTAAAAGCAGGCTCAAGACCTACTATTTTAACCTTGTTTTTGATTAGTTTCCCATTTTAATTCTCTTAATTTCTGATTTTAAATCTATTTTATGTTATAATTACTTATCTTACTGTGAATTATTAATACTTATGAATCCTTATGAATGTCTGTGACTGTATTCAGGTGTTGTTTTATTCTTCTAGTCATCTTGACTGCCTAGTCTTTTTTAATCAGCAAACTATCTTATTATCCATCAGTGACTTTTTATCACCCTGTCCAAGCCCTGGCATTTCCTCATGTGGGGTTGTGCCCATTTTCTGGATGCGGGGGCGCTGGCCTGTGATTGCCCTGGTCTGCCCAGCTGAGGGGGTGGTGCGCTGCGGCGCAACGCCTGTGGTGTCGACCCCTCAGGTTGGACTTGGGCGGTCTCAGAGGTGGTGTTCCTGTAGTGTGGACTTGGCACTTTCCCTGCTGGTGATGGCTCCTTTGTGATGGTGCTTCCACACTTGGATCCTCGGTGCCCAGCCATAAGCCTTAAGTCAAAAGTTTTACACTGATGAAAGTTTTTGTGTGTGTGTGTGTGTGTGTGTGTGGAGGGGGGGGGGGGTAAACTGTGTTTTATTTCAATGTGTGAAGCACTTTGTGTTGCATCTTCTTATATGAAAAATAATTTATAAATAAAGCTTTGATTCATTGATTGAAGAAAGAATAGGTAATGTCAACTTTGACCTTTGAAGTAAAAAAAAAAAAAAAAGGTGCAAAGGGATTGTCAACATTGACTTTTAACCACAACCCCATAGTCAGAGGTCATGGTCACAAGGTGGACCTGTGTGCAGGTTTGGTGACCCTAGCTTTACTCGTTCTGTAGTAATAGTTCAAATGGAATGTTAACTGTGACCTTTGACCTTGTGACCCTAAATCCATTGTCAGGTCAGGGTGTAAGCTGCCCAAGGTTTGTCTTAGAATCAACTATGGTATTGTTCTGAAAAGCCAGCATATTTCAGTAGTTATCAAGTTTACAAGATTTAGGAGAAAAAAATGACCTCTGACCTTGATTTCAAGGTCCATGTTAGTTAAATTAATTCCCTTCCACAGCAAGTGGGACACAATGTGGTGTATGGGGCGGTGCCTATCTCCATTTTTTTGACCCTAGGCCACACAGCTACTCTAAGTAGTGAAAGTTACAGTGGGGGGGGGGGGGGGGGGTGTCAGTCCTCTGCTAGCTCTGTGCGTTAACTTTCCTTTCCTCATTCTATTATGTTGAGCACCAAGCTAGAAGGCAGAAAGTATCATTTTTATATGGTCTTTGGTATGACCCGGCCAGGATTTGAATCCACGACCTCCCAGTTGTGAGGCGGATGCTCTACCAACAAGGCCACCACTCCGGTTTCAAGGTCTGTAATGCCTGCAAAAATCATCCAGTCAGAGTCAAACTGTAATTTCCCTCTGGGGATTAACAAAGTATACAAAAAAACAAAAACTGCAAGATGCACGTCATTGGTGTACATCAAATCCTGGGACCACATTTCAAAACATGAGGAACAAAACTGTAGAAGGAGTTGATTTCACAAGAAGGTTACTGTCTATTAACTGAGGTGAAACAGGAGATCATAAGACAGGGGCTACAACTCCTGCAAAAATCATTCAGAGCAAAATTGCAATATGCACATCATCAGTGTATAGTATCAAACCCTGGTACTAAGTATCAAAACATTCGGAACAAAACTGAAGGAGTTGATTTCACAAAAGTGGGATGGACGGCTCCATAACATAATCCCCCTTCGGTCTTTGACTGGCGGTGGATAAAAACTCTTAGCATTTGTGTGTGAGTTTTGTTTCAAATGCACGTCACTACACACAGCTCACTACTCGTCTCTCTCGACCAAATGAAGACATGTTGCCAAGTTTGAAAATTTTTGGGATATTTCACCGGTCTCAATTCAAAGTGCAACATATTTCCCAATGCTGGGACTACTTTGGCTATAAGTTTTACACTCCACTTCCACTGTAAAGTTTCAGGAAAAACTACAGCTGCACAAGTTGTGTTTTTGTTGGTTTTTTTTTTTTAACTTTAAGTTTCTCTACCCATAGTAACATGATCCCAAGCACATAAAACATGAGCACAAATTGACATTTCGTGTAAAAGATCTGATGGAACAGCCAGCATAACTGCAGACATATCATTAGTTAGCAAAAAGACTTAGTCTTCTTATCCAACAGGAAATGAACAGGGACCACAATAAGCAAATTTTATAACTAAAGCCAAAAACATCAGGAAAGTGTCATATTTGACTTTTATAGAAGTGAACAACTCCTGCAGCCACAGGTGGCACCATCTGCTGGACGAGAGAGTGAGATGTTTGTTGTTTTTGTACCAACTTTATCAGAACAGAAAGCTACATCACTCTTCTTCACACAGTCTAGATGTGCAGCCGAGATTAGGTTAGCTACAAGGAAGCCTGACCTAATATAAGCTTAGCCGCAAAAGCAGATAACTTAATGACTGAACACAGCTGTTAGCTGGCTAACTTTCTCCCACTTTCTGACTGAGGTTATCACTGGAAACTACTTTGAATCAGTTTTTCTTTTCAGTACTTGAGCAAGGAACTATTTGTATCACCAAACTGGGAAAGTCACAAAAATTCTATCAATAAACATAAGCCAAAAGGAAAGAACATTTGATAATGGGGTGAAAATGATTTTATTTAGCTGCTCCCTTTAGCTCCATCTCACCCTATCCCTTGCATCTTGGTATGTAACACCAACCCTCTCCATGTCCTTCTTCACTACATCCATGAATCTCCTCTGTGATCTTCCTCTTTTTCCCCTGCCTGGCAGCTCCATCTTCAACATATTTGTCTAATATATCCACTAGCCCTCCTCTGCCGATGTCCAAACCATAAATAAAATAAAGGAAAATGATTTTATCTCAAAGTTAAATAGACTGAAGAACTGAACTTTCTAAAGCCCTTCCTGGAGTCCCAAGTCCGTCTAAGACTCACTTGTACATAGTAAAGGCACCACTATCCCATTCTTGTTTCCATTTAAAGAGCTCAAGCTACAGCACCTACTGCATTCAGCAAAGCAGCGCAGCATCTAAAATTAGTAGCCAATATAGTTAACTGCTGATTTCCAGTTGCTCCGACTGCTTGTTGAGTTTCTTAATCTAAATGCTCACAATGAGACCAGGGCAAGCCCACTCTTTTCTGGAGAGGGGAGAACAAACTCTTTTCATGGAGCAAAGATCTCAAACTGTCAATTTACAGGGAGGAGGCTGCGCCAAAGATGGATTCAGTGGAAAATTACACAGGATCCATGACACAGCAACAAGCAAAAACAAACTCAGGTGTTGGTTTCTGGGACAGCCTGGTTACATACACAAAACACCATCTGTTCAACAAAAGGCAATGTTCCACACACAAGCACAGGAAAAGAAACCTTCATTTTTAATAGAAATATCCAACAAATCCTGGGCTTCCTTTAGGGATTTTTTTTTTTTCTTTTTTTTTTTTTTTTTTAGAATGAAGCTGCAAACTGAGCCCAAAACAACATGAGCCAATTCACAATGGTGGACTGATTCCATTGATAAACAGACCCTCACCTTGTCCTGAATTGTAGATGGCCTTCACCGATTTCTTCACCTTCTGCAGGGAGGTTCGATCCTGGTCCAGCGCCTAAGGAAAAAAAGGACGCTTCTTAAAACTTTTAGAGTGGCGTCATGTGTTAAAGAGACACTGTAAATATTCACACCAAAGAACAGCAAATACACTTTCTATGTTCAAATATTTACTTTAATGGCAGCGTAGACCTCAAGAGATAAGAGGAACTAATATTTGTTCAATAATTCAAAGGCTACTTCATAAATCTGTACTGCTCATAAAAGAGTTGTTGAACTGAAGGTAGCATAAATCACTATTTGAACAATGCTGGTTGATTGAGTGGAGCCTTTGCGTCCTCCAATAGGCAAAATAAACAGGCAGTTTTATCACCATTAAACTGTTCATTACAAATGATTCACAAAAATATGGCTGACCTTTCATGGTAGACTGTTTTACTTTTTTTTAGCAGTTTTAGAGATTAATTTTCAGAGCACAGAAGCTGGAATGCCAGGGAGTTTAAATAAAGACCAACATAAATAATAATAATAATTTAAAAGATATATCTTCATCAGGTGGTAACTCTACAGTAGATTCTGGAAATATCTAGACAATATAAAAGGCAAATAACTTGATTTTAACTCATCACCTTCCAAAAGTATAGCTTCAAAAAGACAAGAAAAATTCATCACAATAATAAACATCATCCATTACACACTGTGGCTGCATTACTCTATTCATCCATAAAAATCAATACATACATCACAGCCAAATGCATCCCATAATTCATTTATTCCTGTCAGAAATCACAGGGCTGACACACAAACCAGTTATATTTGAGGGGTTTCCCCTTTAACACTTTATTCATCCTGTCTTCTTGTGATTTAGCCTCCCTTTACACACCATCATTCACAACAAGGTAGGCAATGTTCAAAATGTCTGTTCTTTTCATCTTCTCTATCCCCTCACCCCCCAGCCAGTCGCAGCAGATGACTGCCCCTCCCTGAGCCTGGTTCTGCTGGAGGCTTCTTCCTGTTAAAAGGGAGTTCTTCCTCTTCACCGTCGCCACGCGCTTGCTCACAGGGGATCGCCTGATTGCTGGGGTTTTTCTGCAACTGTGGGGGTTTCCCCTACAGTTGAAAGTGCTATGAGATGACTGTGAAATGGCGCTATAATAAAGTTGAATTGAATTGAAAGTGTACAACCAGAGGTGAATATACACCCAAGCTCCGGCTATGAAAGCAGCAAACAGATGTCTGACACATCACAGCAGACAAATCAAAGTTATGCTTTTCTTTCCCCAACCCTGTCAGTGACGTTCTGCCCTTTTTTTTTTGCAGACGTGCAGAATCTCTTGAGCAACATTTTAACAGCCATCTCCTTCATAATTTAGCTGCTCATAGAGAATGCTGTGACACATGACTGATCAAACATGAGGGCCCGACCTGAACCGATTTCATGCTTTTATAATGCTATGAAAAAGTATTTGCCCCTTCCTGATTTCTTATATTTTTGCATATTTGTTACACTTAAATGTTTCAGATCATCAAACTTTAATATTAAACAAAGACAACTTGAGTAACTCAAAAGTGCATTTTTTTAAAAATTATGATTTCATCTATTACGGGAAGAAAGCTATCCAAATCCATTTGGCTCCATGTAAAAAGTAACTGCACCCCATTGTAACAATTAACTGTGATTAAGCACATTTTTTCAAAAGCTGACTTCAACTTCACTAGCCACACATAGGTCAGACTACTACCACACCTGTTTAATCAAGAAATCACTTAAATAGAACCTGTCTGACAAAGTGAAGCAGACTAAAAGATCTCAAAAAAGAAACATCATGCCACAATCTAAACAAATTCAAGAACAGATGAGAAGCAAAAACTCAGAACAACATCTAAAGAACTGCAGGCCTCACTTGCTTCAGTTTAGATACTGGTCCGTGATTCCACCACATGAAAGAGATTGGGCAAAAATGGCATCCATGGGAGCGTTCCAACGCAAAAACCACTGCTGACCAAAACAAACAAAGGCTCATCTCACATTTGCCAAAAAACATCTTGATGATCCCCAAGACTCTGGGGAAAATATTCTGTGGACTGATGAGAAAAAAGTTTAACTTTGTGGAAGGCGTGCATCCCGTTAAATCTGGTGTAAAACAAACAGCATTTCATAAAAATAACATTATACCAACAGTCAAACATGGCGCGGTATTGTGATGGTCTGGGGCTGCTTTGCTGCTTCAGGACCTGGACGACTTGCCATAATTGATGGAACCATGAATTCTGCTTTCTATCAGAAAATCCTGAAGGAGAATGTCCAGCCATCAGTTCATGACCTCAAGCTCAACCCTCAAGGTGGCTGAATTAGAACAAATCTGCAAAGAGTGGGCCGAAATTCCTCAACAGCAATGAAAAAGACTCAGTGACAGTTATCAAAAACGCTTGATTGCAGTCGTTTCCACCAAGGATGGCACAACCAATTATTAGGTTACTTTTATTACTTTTTCACATTGGGCCAGGTAGGTCAGGAAAGCTTTTTTCCCTTAATAAATTAAATCATTTAAAAACTGCATTTTGTAATTAGTTATGTTCGTCTAACATTAAAATTTGTTTGATGATCTGAAACATTTAAGTGCGACAGATATGCAAAAAGATAAGAAATCAGGAAGGAGGCAAATGCTTATTTTTTTACAGCACAGGTTTGTAGAGAGACAACAACCTTGATTAGTTTGTGTTGTTTGCATTAGATGTTTACAAAGACAGAGCAAAAGAAGAGATTGGTTGATAAAAACTTTAACCTTAACATTTCCCACAACACCTAGAAATACAAGAATGGCAATGATGACACCGTAGTCAGCATATACAGTAAGCTTGTCTCTGGTGGTCTCAAACTAAAAATGTCCTCATTGGTGCCCTTGCTGATTGTTCACCAACCCTGACTTCTGACACATTTCTGTATCCATTATCACACACAAGAAAAACAAAATGGTTTTTGATAGCACATTTTTAGTGTGCACAGGAACAAGTATTGTGTTCCTGATGTCTTTTTTTTTTTTTTTTTTTTTTTAAACCAAAGGCTGAAATTACTTTCGTTTTTGGATTGAGTCCCTGAAATATTATATGAATGGGGTTACATTGTTCTTCACATTCTGAAGTACAAGAGAAAACACTTAAAACTATATAGACCAACTCACAAACGCATGTAAAGCTGCCAACAACTGAGTCTCTCCAGAAATAAATGTGGCTTACTTTGTTTATAATGTTACTTTTGGGGGGACTTTATTATGCAAGTTATAGAAAATATTCAAATTTACCTGCTCTGAAAAGTAATTTATCACAAAGTTTATCATTTGGAAAAACTGGTGGAGTGTGTAAAATTTTGGGGCAATCTGAACTCTGAAATTTGATGCAGCATCAAACCTCAACTTTATTTTCATTGTGATATAATCACTTGTAAGTAAAAGCTGTTGTTGTTGTTCCCCCACCCCCACACACGGCGCCACACGAGTCGGCTGCCCTTTGCAACAGCGGCTCGATTCCGAGTCTTTTTTTCCCTCCCTCTCTCTTTTTGATCCGTTTTTTTTTTTTCCACTCCATTTATATCACGGACACACAGATCGTCCCAAATGTCTCCTGAGCTGGTGGACGGAGCCACTGTTTATAGCAGGAGGCGATACAGCAGGGAAGAGCTGCTAGCATTCAACCGCCACCCGGTGCCATTGGAAAAACTCAACATACCGAGAGAACTGAGGCGAAAACGCCGCGGCTGCCGGGCTGGAGTAAGGTGGAGAACAAAAAATATAAGGTACAGACCATCGCTTCCATCTATTGTCATGGGAAATGTACGGTCATTACTGGGAAAGGCAGATGAGCTAGCGGCTATCTGCCGTTACGATAGCACACACCGGGAGTGCTCTCTCCTTTTGTTTTCTGAGACATGGCTAACTGAACTAGCAGCAGATGCTAACATTGAGCTGGAGGGTTTCCACATGATACGGGCAAACCGAACACCAGACAGTGGCAAAGCAAGGGGCGGTGGAGTAATAATGTATGTTAACAACAACTGGTGCAGACCGGGACATATCACTGTTAAACAACGACACTGCAGCAAAGACACTGAGTTGCTAGCTGTTAGCATGCGGCCTACATATCTCCTGAGAGAACACTCACACATGATCTGCATTGCTGTTTATGCAAATCCGACGGCGAACGCTGGGATAGCGCGTGACGTCATCCACTCAGTAACTGGCAGGCTGCAGACAGAATACCCAGATTAGGGATGGGCATTCGGTGAAATTTTCTTCACCGATCGTCGGGAGAATTAATGATTAATAATCGGTTAATCATTAACATTTTTAGGTACGTAACAAGGCAGGTAGACTACATTAGAACATCAGGAATCAGCACGGAGAGCCCTCTCTCTGTTCTCGTGTTGGCTCGGCTCGGGAATCTCGCAAGCTGATTGGCCGAGACGTTTCACCCCGCAAGCTGATTGGCCGAGACGTTTTACCCAGCTTCTGTCCCTGCCGAGCGGCCACCCAACAAACGAAGATCGCATTCATTGCTCCATCGCTCGTGTTACTTAGTCTAGCCGCGCAGAACTTTTTGCTGTTCTCTTGTGCCATTTTGTGCGAAATAGTCTTCCCGTCGAGCCACTACGCCGCCTCCTGCAGCTTCCCTCGACGTGTGTACACCGAATCTTCATGACCTTCTCAATAAAGTTTCTGAAAAAAAAAAAAAAAAAGAATCTTCACCACTGTTGGCGGTTTCTTCGCGTAATAAGGGTGTTCCATGGACCCTGTCGATGAGGTATATTTGTATGCTGCATTGCAGTGATTGCAGTACACCTGGTCATTTTTTAAATTGAAATGGTCCCACACAACACTTCGCCGTAACCGCCTCATGATTTGGTGATTGCCCTACGGAAGCCCGCATGTATCAACTGAGGCACGCCAAGGTACGGCGATGGTGTAATGTTGCCCCCTGGTGCCCAAATTTTGCCATTGCATTGTTTGAGGACGGCCGTGCACTAGGCCTAATAACGTCAGATTGTTTAAAAAAAAAAAAAAACGGTTTGTCGACGAAAATGAACTTCCTCGGTGAAATTCTTAATGATCAATTATCGGTTAATCGGTAAATTATGCCCATCCCTAACCCAGATGCTCTTCTCCTCATCTCAGGCGATTTCAACCATGTTTCACTGTCTCCCATTCTACCCACGTTCACCCAGTATGTCACATGCCACACGCCACACTAGAGACAATAAAACACTGGACTTATTCTATGCAAACACTAAGGAGGCATATACCTCATCACAACTCCCCCCACTCGGGAGATCGGATCACAACTTGGTTCATCTCCGGCCGGTGTACAAACCCCTAGTGCACAGACAACCTCCGGCCATGCACACAGTGAAGTTATGGTCTGAGGAGGCAATGGACACACTAAAGGGCCGTTTTGAAGCCACCGCCTGGAAGCAGCTCTGCAATCCACATGGTGAGGACATCGATGGCCTCTCTCACACCTTCATGGGCTACCTCAGCTTCTGTGTGGACAAATCCGTTCCCACCAAGACCATACGGTGTTGCTCAAACAACAAACCCTGGATCAACCCTGAGATAAAAACACTTCTGAGAGAGAAGAAGAGGATCTTCAGGTCGGGGAATAGGGAGATGCTGAAGTCCGTACAGAGGGAGCTGAGGAGAAAGATCAGAGATGGCAAGGACAGCTTCAGGAAGAAGATGGAAGACAAGCTGCAACAGAGTGACATCAGCGGGGTCTGGAGAAACCTCAAAACCATCTCTGGGCTCCAGAATACCTCCCCCCAGACCATGGGGGGCAGGGAGTGGGCGAACAATCTGAATCTGTTTTTTAATAGGTTTGACCAACCGCCCTCCCCCCTGACTGCACAACAACCACTGCTGCCTCTAAAGACATCAAGTCCTGCTGCCCACTCCCCACGCCATCAACTCCCCCCCACTCCCAACACACAGCCCCCCATCCTGACCCTGACCAGGACCCAGGTGAGGACGGAGCTGAGGAAGATCAAGGCTAGGAAGGCGTCGGGACCGGACGGCATCAGCGCAAAGCTCCTCAAGTCCTGTGCAGACCAGCTGTGTGGGACTGTGACGTACATCTTCAACCTGAGCCTGAAGCTGGGGAGGGTACCACAGCTGTGGAAAACATCTTGTGTGGTACCTGTACCAAAAACTTCCCACCCCAAAGACCTGAACAGCTACAGACCGGTGGCCTTGACGTCCCACTTGATGAAGACCCTGGAGAGACTGCTCCTTGCTCACCTCCGCCCCCTGGTGGAACCAGCGATGGATCCACTCCAGTTCACCTACCAGCATGGCATTGGGGTGGAGGATGCGGTGATCTTCCTCCTTCACCGTTCTCTGTCCCACCTGGAGAAGCCCGGGAATGTGGTGAGGATCATGTTCTTTGACTTCTCCAGTGCTTTCAACACCATCCAACCGATGATCCTGAAGGACAAGCTGCTGCGCGCAGGGGTGGACCAGCACCGGTCATCATGGATCCTGGACTACCTCACAAACCGGCCTCAGTTTGTGAGAACCCGGGACTGTGTGTCCGACACGATCATCGATAGCACGGGGCCCCCCCAGGGAACGGTGTTGGCTCCCTTCCTGTTCACTCTTTATACTGCGGACTTCTCACACAACACACTGCCATCTACAGAAGTTCTCTGATGACTCTGTGATCGTTGGCCTCATCTCCAATGGAGATGAAGCTGAGTACAGAGGGCTTATCCAGCACTTCGTGGACTGGTGCCATCGGAACTGCCTCCAGATCAACACGAGGAAAACTAAGGAGCTAGTGGTGGACTGCCGCAGGCATGGACAACCCCTCACAGCACCAGTAAATATACAGGGAACAGATATTGAGATGGTGACATCCTACAAGTACCTGGGTGTTCATCTGAACAATAAACTAGACTGGTCACACAATACTGACGCACTCTACAAGAAGGGACAGCGCAGGCTGTTCCTACTGAGGAGACTCAGGTCTTTTGGTGTGCAAGGGGCGCTGCTGAAGTCATTCTATGACACGGTGGTGGCATCAGCCATCACTTTTGGAGTGGTCTGCTGGGGCAGTGGCATTACTGCAGCCGATAGGAAGAGACTGAACAAACTGATCAAGAAAGCTAGCTCTGTCCTGGGGCAGCGCCTTGACCCGGAGGAGGAGATAGGAGAGAGAAGGACGGTGGCTAAACTGTCATCTCTGCTGGAGTCCGAGTTCCACCCTATGCAGGAAATACTGAATGCACTGAGGAGCTCATTTAGCAGCAGACTACATCATCCCAGGTGCACAACCGAGAGGTTTCGCAGGTCCTTCCTACCAACGGCTGTCAGACTGTACAACCTAAGCAGGGCTGCTCGCAGAGATAGCAAAAAGACGTAACAACCTAATAGTTTTTTTGAATGCAAAAGATGCAATAGACTTACACAATGGTCCCCTCCGGCATACAACTAGGAAAATACCGGTCGCTATGGAGGGTGAGAATATGTATGGGCACATAATCATACCATGTAGGATAACTAAGTAGATGGTTATGCTGTTTCATCCCATCTAGCAACAATGCTCTGCACTGTGTGTGTTTATATATTTACATATTTATTCCATCTAGCGACAATGCTCCGCACTGGGTGTGTTTATATTTATATATCTATATATTTATTCCATCTAGCTACATTGCTCCGCACTGTGCGTGTTTATATATTTACATATTTATTCCACCTAGCTGCAATGCTCCGTACTGTGGGTGTTTATATATCTACATATTTATTCCATCTACCTACAATGCTCCGCACTGTGTGTTTATATACTCATATAGTTATTCCATCCAGCTACAATGCTCTGCACTGTGTGTCTGTGTGTATATATATATATTTATAGTAATATGTACATATGTATATTAGTTGCTCTTGCTTGCTTGCTTTTTTTTTTCTTGCCTTCTGATTGTTGCTCTGAGTGTTGCTATCCCTGTGCTGTTGCAATCCTGGAATTTCCCCGTTGTGGGACTAATAAAGGCTTATCTTATCTTATCTTGTATTTCTGTACCATGATATACATTTTTTTTTTTTATGTACAGGATGAGGGTCCTTCATAAAGGCAGCAATCTTTGACTACGACAACATTATCCAAATCTTATATGTTAAACTTTATGCCCCACTTTACACAGGAGTGGAGATCGTTGACTTCTGATCGATCAGTGATCTCCACAAAGTTTTGACTCAGTCCAAAACACACAAGGATTTCTCAAACAATCCAAAGGATTAAAAATTGGCCCAACTCTCAATCTCCGTGCTGTGTAAAGGGGCCCTCAGTTACATACAGCAGGGAAAATTATGGTGTCATTTTGTTATGGTGGTGGTGGTGGTGATGAGATACTTTACTTCGAACAAAAAAATAAAACAAATGTCAAGTGCAATTAAAGTGACAGTATACAGTGCTCAAAAAGGAGAAGGAAGAAATTAACATTTATTCTAACTGCTATTTTCTCTAAATACAACCCATGTGAAATATATACATATTACCTCTATTAAGAACCCCAAGTAGACAATTAACTATATTTTTATATATATATATATATATATATATATATATATATATATATATATATATATATATCTCAACACTTACACCCATTCATCCATCCCAACATATGTACAGTCCATATATACAGTATAAGATAAGCCTTGATTAGTCCCACAATGGGGAAATTCCAGGATTGCAACAGCACAGGGATAGCAACACTCAGAGCAACAATCAGAAGGCAACAAAAAACAAGAGCAGCTAGTATACATATATATATATATATATATATATATATATATATATATATATATAGACACACAGTGCGCAGCATTGTGGTTGGTGGATGTGCAGCAGAAAGTCTAAGCTCTCTCTCTGCGGATGCGGCGGGCCAGCTGGATATATATATATACACACTACCGTTCAAAAGTTTGGGGTCACCCAGACAATTATTTTGTGTTTTCCATGAAAAGTCACACTTATTTACCACCATGAGTTGTAAAATGAATAGAAAATATAGTCAAGACATTGACAAGGTTAGAAATAATGATTTGTATTTGAAATAATATTTTTTTTCCAGATACTCAACCTGCTCAAAGGAAGGTCAGTTTTATAGCTTCTCTAACCAGCTAAACTGTTTTCAGCTGTGCTAACATGATTGCACAAGGGTTTTCTAATCATCCATTAGCCTTCTGACGCAATGAGCAAACACATTGTACCATTAGAACACTGGAGTGATAGTTGCTGGAAATGGGCCTCTATACACCTATGTAGATATTGCACCAAAAACCAGACATTTGCAGCTAGAATAGTCATTTACCACATTAGTAATGTATATTAGATATTAGAGTGTATTTCTGATTAGTTTAAAGTTATCTTCATTGAAAAAAACAGTGCTTTTCTTTCAAAAATAAGGAAATTTCTAAGTGACCCCAAACTTTTGAACGGTAGTGTGTATATATATATATATATATATATATATATATATATATATATATATATATATATATATACACACACACACACACACACACAGCCCCAAACAACAGATATACACAGTCCCGTCTTACCTACCATACAAATATTCAGCCAGTGTCCCAGAGTGAGTTTAATGCATCCTACATATTAATACTACACCTCTAACATATATCCTTTTAGCAAATAATGTTTATACCCCTTTTTGAATTGGTTTCTGTTTGTACATAGTTTGAGCACGGAATTGGACATTTTGAGCACAAAAACGTGTTTTCTGCAAGAAGATTATAAAGCGTGCGCTGACACTATATTTTCCTCAGATTTCCTCTCTGCTTGCTCGCAGTGTTTGAAGGAAACCTGTGTTGGTCATTATAACAACATTAATCCTGCTTTAGGCATTACTTCTAAACCAAAAATGTGTTTATTCAATAAAAATAACCCCTAGAGTCAGTATACAGACTAATTTTATCCCGTGAAAACTGCTCGGTCAAAACCAATGGGGAGCAGCCATTGCCAGCCGGAAGTGACAGACTCATTGATTCCGGCTTTACCACGAAAGAGTAACATGTTTACCACGGATGAGTAAACGTGTTCAGCAGATGCTCAGTGGGTCGAGATCCGAGTTAAAAACTGGGCAAAATCTGCATAGATATATACTGCACAAACCGTCCTTGGAAATGGCCTTCATTGACGGCATGATCCGAGTTACCTCCGGAGACCAGCAGCTGAAGGGGACCTGACGAACAGGCAAGTTCTCTGTCAAGTAACTTCAGAACACGCTGAATAAATCTTGATATACTAGAATTTTATTTCATTAAATTATATGCGGGTAGATTTGCTTGTACATGGTTGTAAAAAATTACATTAAATTCTGATGTTCAAACTTTGTGGACTGCTATACTGCAGCCCACTCAATTGCACAAAGCAACAACTGTGCGTCGCTACCGTGCTGAAACTGGCCATGGAGGAGACAAGATGTCTCTGACCATGACTGACAGAGAGCAGGAACTTGAAACTCTCACGTATTTGAGAAGAAATGGTGACCAAAATTAGTGGACGGAACCACTAGTATCATATTTAATCCTTTGAAATAGCTTTGGATTAAAATTCACTACAGGTACCCTTTAATTGTGCTCCGCTCACATCCTCTCTCTCTTGCTTGCTCAACTTCTCTCTCTCCTCGTGCTCAACTCCACCTGTGCGCTCCCTCGATATACTGTAGCACAGCACTATAAATCTGCCACAGTTTCAACCAATCATGAGTCAAACAGGGCGAATTATGATTGATTGGTTCTTCCTCCAATTGAACCAGCCAATCAAAATTCGCCACACACCAAACACAGTGTTGGATGAACAATGAAACGTCTTGCTTTTAAATCTTTATAATTCCGGTGAATCTAAAATATTTTTAACAGTCTACAACCTGGATAATTAAAACATGAATCTGCACATACTTGTTCTTTTCAGAGTTCCTACCCGGAACAAGAAAGTTATAAAGTGCTACTTTGATCACACTAAATTAATACACACTGCATCTTTAATGCAAATTTGTCCCACTCTTAAAATCCTTCAAACAAAGCCAAAAACCATGACCTCCCTTTACACATTTTTTAAGAATAATTGCAGACAGCAGCATCTTCTCCACACTGTCCTGACACCACCAGGTTCCACCACAAAGACCCAGTGCCCAACATTGATCATTCATTTCGTTTGCATCACACTGACCTAGTTTCAAACTAAACCCTCTTCAGTTTAATCACAACCATCACTGCATATCCCAGTGTATATTTTCACTCCAGTGATAAATCCCTGGTGTGTTATAATCAAAAACGATTTGGCAGCTATTTGCCAGTTGTGTTCTCCTGAAACAATTTATAAAGACAATTCAATAAAACATTGGACAGGTGTTCTAAGAGACAATATGAGACATGAGTGAACACGTATGTTAGAAAGCAGTGACAACATGGTTGAGGTGAAGCACTTATCCCTGCACAGGGCTATGTAACCTGGAGATGACTGTTCACCCTCAGGGAAAATGAGACAATTGGAAGATACCTCATGAAATCAGCAATAGATGCCTGCATTGCCAGTCTGTGCTAAATGATGTAAAATATGACAGTGTTAATGGTTTTCATAATTTATCCAGACAACAAATACATTTTAACCACAGGGAAGGAAACCATAACTCTGCCATATTCGCTCGTACCAGATGATAAACATGAGCAGAAGCACCATTACATCAAGGTCAGTCGGTTAAAAGCAGGAGCACATACACAACAGTTGGCTAATTAAATTTCACAACATAATTAAGCTGTCCTTGGCCTCCCTTGGACAGTTTTATAAGGCTTCTCCCCAATTATGTTAGCAGGATTTTGCAGCCGTAGGGCCCTTTTTTGCCAGGGCGGACCCCCTTTGATCCCCCTACACATGGGAACATGCTCTTCTACCACAAACCTCCTCGCACCATCTCATTATTTAAGCCCTGTGACTGTTTGGATAAACAGGCATGGGGCATTATAAAAAATTAATAATGCCTCTAATCTTCTGTGTGTATATGACATTATCCCGATAATTATTATGATTAAAATATTCTAACGGACTGAAAACATTCCAAAATGATGAGAAATAATAAAATGAGGTTACATGTGTTTTAACCTCTGTTCTCTGATAGCATTATTGAGCCACACAGTCAACCACCTTTCCTACGAAAAGGATTCAATGCCAGGTGAGGAGAGCGTTTCCATTTCAAACAACACATGAGGTTATTGGTGAGATTTGATGCGGATGATACCGAGAGCCTCTAACACGGTATCCAGGAAATACAGTTTACTACAGAAAGCTTTCTACCCATACTGATGGCGTAAACGCTTGAGTAGAGCAGTTCCTTCTGTTCGTCCGACAGTTTGCAATCTAACTCAAGAATCGATGAGGCTTGGGTCACCCACCATTTTACACAAACTGACCTTGTGACTAGAACCTGTGGCTATGCTTCTGTCAGTCAAAGCATTAAAAGTCAAGGTCATTAAAAGCGCAAAATCTGTTTGGATCCACAGTCACTTTATCATAACCGCTACAGTCCCCAAATATTGTACACAGGTTGACCTTGAGACCCTCACCTGTGGCTATATTTTTTGGGATTAAGATCTCCAAGGTCAAGGTCACAAGGTCATGAGCATGGGAAGCCAACAGAATGGCACCGATGCATACGTTTACTTTTTGCATGTCTGCTCATATCTTGTGAAAGCTAAGATATGGGGGAGCTCCACAGAGCTGGAGAATGCAGAGAAATGGCCTGGGTCTGCATCTCTGTTGAGTACAGTTCTAGTACTGGTATTGTTAAGACAAAAGCATGGGTCCAGACTGTGTCTCAGCAACAGCCCTAGGACATTAAACAATCAGTGTTACTCTCATCACAAGTAAATGTAATGTCAGTCACTGTTTTGGAAACTACACCAAAGGAGGATCTTAATGTTGTATGTCAGCCTATGGATATTTGCCCATTTTACCTTTATTTAACTAACAAGGTAGGACATCGAGGACATTTTTATTCACAAAGTTTGTCTGACACACAATCAACAGACCTAAATAACTTAACATGCATGTCTTTGGACTCTAGGAGGAAGCCAGAGACCCACAGAACCCAAATGGCTGGCTGACAGATTCAAAAAATAGGTCGTTATTGCTGTGAGGTGACAGTTAAAACCACTACACCACAGTGATACCCAACAGCATGGCCACCACACAAGGTATCATCACTAAACTTTGTAGGCACACAGTGTCATAGTCAAGACCACACTAACTGAGACTTCAATCAAATAGGGGCCATATGAATGTTAATGAGCAGGTGGAAAGTTATTGTTTTAAAATGAGAACTGTGGGAGCTATTTACAATGAGCTGTAAACCAACACATGAAGGATTTTTGGTCTTTAAATCTACATGCATACAGCTCTGGAAAAAAAAAAAAAGAAACTAAAGAGACCACTGCAAAATAACTGTCACATTATCTCGTTTTACTATTTTTATACATACATGACCAGCCATGGAAATACTAGGAAGAAGTCTCCCGAAGAGTGTTTTGAGTTATTTACAGATTCTAAAAGTGTGGAATCTAAGATTTCCAGTGATCTCTAACACATGAAAATCCAAAAAAGATTTGAAGAAGATGTAGCCATTTGAATGTTAGCACCTCTCAAACTACACTACCGTTCAAAAGTTTGGGGTCACCCAGACAATTATTTTGTGTTTTCCATGAAAAGTCACACTTATTTACCACCATGAGTTGTAAAATGAACAGAAAATATAGTCAAGACATTGACAAGGTTAGAAATAATGATTTGTATGTGAAATAATTTTTTCCTTCAAACTTTGCTTTCGTCAAAGAATCCTCCATTTGCAGCAATTACAGCATTGCAGACCTAACATGATTGCACAAGGGTTTTCTAATCATCCATTAGCCTTCTGACACAATGAGCAAACACATTGTACCATTAGAACACTGGAATGATAGTTGCTGGAAATGGGCCTCTATACACCTATGTAGATACTGCACCAAAAAACAGACATTTGCAGCTATAATAGTCATTTACCTCTTCATTGAAAAAAAGTGCTTTTCTTTCAAAAATAAGGAAATTTCTAAGTGACCCCAAACTTTTGAACGGTAGTGTACATCTCTGAGAAAATCAGGTTCCAAGTTTTCAAGGATTGTCACCTTCCAGGGGAGCTAGGTGGGGGGCAGTAAGAAAAGCTAGTCATTCGCATGACTTGGCATGAACCCAACTCCCTTAAGCCTTATTCATGCTGCATTTCCCCTCTAGTCTGCTTTGGTCCGCATGCGCTTTGGACAAACCTGGCACGCACGCGGCGTTGTACATGCTCACTTTTTTCATCTACCAGGCCAAGTAGTTGATGCATGCGCACAACTGTTTTTTGTAGTTTCGCCCCAGCCCTATGGGTAGCGCAAATGTGCTAACACGCCAGTTTGTTCACCAGCTATAAAACACGAGAGCAACGCACATTTTTTTGTAGCAACAACAATGGCATCGTTTCAAGGAAAAGGAATTACCATTTTCTAGAGCTCTTCTCCGCTCAAGCTGCTGCTCCTGCAAAGGGATTCATGATGTTTATTCTCGTCTTCCACCTCCTCATTGTCTTCCTCATCTACTTTGTCTTTGTATGCTGTGTTTATAGCGCCATCTTGTGAATGGGACATTCAGTGTTGCGCATGCTCTGTCAACGCGTTCAGATCGTGGGCAGGCCATGCAGTCAAAATTTGGGTTGCACATGGTCATCCGTGGTAGAGTCCTGTGTACACTAGCGGAGTGAAGATGACAAATTTCGTTACACGAGGTTTCTGGTTGCACGTACGCGGACAGCAGAGGTGCAGCATGAATCCAGTTTAACAGTGCTTATCAAAGGTGGTCCTTGGGCTAGTAACAAACCCATGACATTTTGGTGATGATCCAAGAATGCATACTTCCACCAAGGCTCTTATCTTCTCAGTGTGTTTGCAAGAATCCTCCAAAACTAGTGGATAGACTTTGATGCAGTTTTCACCAGAACTGGCTCCTGACCTACACATGAGCCCACTACATTTTGGAGGTCATCCATGAGGGACAGAAGGAGCCTTGGTGGAGGTATGCACTCTCCGAGTGCTTTTCTAGTTTGAAGCATGGAGTAGCTTCTTCATTATTTCAACTAGCATATTTTGAAAAAAAAAAAAAAAAAAAAAAAAATCAATTTAAAAATATATATACAGTATATTTCTGTGTTTTTTAGGAATCACGTCAAACAAAATGAACAATTTTGTTTTATTCTCTAACCTTCTGAAAACGCACCTAAATTCCAAGTCAAAATATCATCATTTTCAGCAATTATTTACAGGAAATGACAACTGGCTAAAACAACAAAAAAGATGTTGCTTTATGTGCTTTTACCAGGGTGGTGGCCTAGTTGGTAGAGCATCTGCCCCACAATCAGGAGGCCGGGGTTCAAATGCTCTGCACTGTGTGTGTTACTAAACTAACTTTATGTGCTTTTAGATCAAATAATGCAAAGAAAATGTGTCCGTAACATTCTTAATCACTATAATACTTACGTTTTAACTTTGGAAGAGTATTATGTGGAGTAACTGTGAATTTTAGTCGCAGCTTTCATGTGTCTTACCATGTTTAGAAGATCACCTAATCAGTACCTCCTTAAGTAGACTGAGGTGTCCTTGTGTTGGAATTCAACAGATACGCAAATTGAATGGCTGCCATACATGTAGAGATGCTAATTTAGGAAAGATTTTTGCAGTGGTCATCTGTAACTGACACAACCAAACCATTTAGAGAATGGCAGTAGATACAGTCTTAGATGATGTAAGCAATGCGATTTTTGTTTTGCGTTTCCTTTTACTGCAAGTGCTAACAACCAATCGTGCATGAGCATTGAGCAGGTAAACCTTCTGAAGAGAAAAGAGGATAAGACTTTGCTTGAAACAACAACTGGCTATAAACTGATAACTTACTTTAATAAAAATACTGGCGGTAATCTTGACTTGGGTAACTGAGAATTATACAGGAAACCTTGAAAAACCAAAGTTTTCCCAAGAATCCAAACGCATTACTGTGATCTTTACTTCAAATAAGACAAGCACATTCATTGATGGCAAGCATAAAAACTGAAAACAACTGCACTCATCAGCTGTACAGAATTATGTTTTCAGCAGTAAAGCAGTTTTGTTCATTATCCAAAATTCAATAATGCTACAGCTTAAGTGCACCAAACGACAAACGATATCCTTCACTGCCATTGCCCTAAAAAACAGCTACAGTATGGACTCAATTATCCATCTACAGCCTCATGTAAATTGAATTTGAGTTTGTATAATCCAATAAATAAACACGCAAATATATTCTGTGTTTTTTCTGCTAATAGGTTTAGACATATTGTGTTATGCTGCAACAGCTCAGATCTCCACAACAGCTGGCACACTGACTAACAACCCATGCTTCCTCTTGAAGAGCCTCTGTGGAGCATGCCAAACCCCGCCCTCGTCACCCAGTTGAGTGAGCAGATCTGTGATTATATACGGAGGTTGTAGTGCTGTGTGCCGATCAGGATGAACAGCACAAAACAGGGGCCAATAAGACGGATTGACCTTTGCAGCGCTCATGTTGAGAGCAGCTGGTAGCACCACCCGAGGGTAACCCATAATCCACTCTCTGCTCTTAATTAAATATTCTAACCCTTAATGTAAAGGATGACTTCTGAACATTTTTTTCCCCTTTTTCGTAATGCAAATTTTTCTTGCTTTGACCGTGCATTACTGACTCAATCTACTCTTATTTTTTTAAATGTTATGCTGCTGTCTTTACAATGCTTCTTTAGTGTTACATGTGACCGATGTAAAATGGAGAGATGGTTGGTTAAAGCAGTTTTTCTTCTACTTTTGTGGCAAAAAACGGAGAAAAAAAATCCATGAAATATTGCTGTCTTGGCACACAGTCGCTGCAAACCCTTGACAACAGGCAAGCATGCATCCAAGCTCAGCTTCCCAAAAGGCCAACAACTATTGAATACAGTCAAAGGATTGTTTTTAATCTGAACAGCAACCAATGGCGAGATCCAACTCAACCCCGAGGGATTAGTAAGTGTGGCAATGCCAAAACATCTGTGTCCATTCGTCTCTCCACCCGTAATTCAAGCGATGCATGTTAGACTGTGTGTTTAAGGAGAAAATGAAGCAGAGATTGAAGGCTGGAGTGCTTTTTCATTGATGGATATCTATCCTGAAGACCCATTCGTGCTGTGAAAGTCAACATGCAAGTGTCAGATGGTTCTTAAAGGAAGTTTGTCAGAGATCCAGCCACAGAGGTCAAGGGTCGAGTTAAGTGAGGCAAAGAGGAGGTGGTAGAGCATGCTGCCTCAGCAAGAATGGATTTGAAAACCAACAGGAGCATCAAAGTCAAGTAAAAGGTTTTGAAAGTGTCCCAGTATTAAAAATCAAGGACTGAAGACGCAGTTAAAAAACAATTTTAAGACAAGCAGGCTAAATCACGACCTCTTATTACAGCCTAATTGGTACAAAAATTCAAAAGGTAATGAGTTGCCATGCCAACCAATTCAGGCAGGGGGGTGGAACAATCAGCTCCTTTTGTTTGCGTCTGTCTACAGCTGTAACTTGAGAATAACAGTGGCTGGGATAACCAAACTGTGTAGAGGATTTAAAGATGAGGTGCCCTCAACCTGACCTACTTTTTGGATCAAAAGTGACAGGGTCTTTTTATATTTTCACACATGCTGCAGTTATGCTGGTGGCATTAATGCAGGGGTCGGCAACCCACAGCCCTTCAGCCCCCATGCTGCGGCTCCCTGCAGTTATATCGCAAAACACATGGAAATTACTGAAGTTAATTTTAATTCTTTTAGTTTTTAATTACTGTTTATTGCAAATGGATACATTTCTCAACGGAAACGCATACTTTTATGAACATAAAATATATTTTTAAATTATTTATTGTGTTGTCAACATGCGTGTCACATCTGACGGCGGCTGCACAAAGACCCGCTCAGCCTCTCTATCTTGAGCGCATGTCTTGACCGCACTGTGTGTCTATATATATATTTATATGTACATATGTATACTTGCTGCCCTTGTTTGTTTTGTTTTCTTGCCTTCTGATTGTTGCTCTGAGTGTTGCTATCCCTGTGCTGTTGCAATCCTGGAATTTCGCCGTTGTGGGACTGATAAAGGCTTATCTTATCTTATGTAGAGAGGCACAGACAGCAGCCACCTTCCTGCCACTCTCCGTAAGACATGAACAATTCGTGAAAAAGTAAAATCACAGAGGAAAATAGAGAGCCTAATTCTGTGTGGACAGATTAATTTGTGTTCATGTATGGTTGTTGTGGAAAGAATTTCTCCACAAGAACACAAACAAGGAGAAAAACAGCCACCTCATTAGTGTCTACAGGTCCATAAAAATTCTTAAATGTGATTTTCCTAAAAATCAACGCCTTAATTATCCTTAAAAATGAGAAACAATCTTTGAATTCCTGCTCAATAGCCTTAAAATAGCCTGCACTACAAATGCTGGATTCACTGGCATGACCAAAGCCTGAATTAGTGTAAATTTATTATCACAGTCACAACTCAATACATCCTGAGTTATTAATAATAAAAGCCCTCTACAGCGATTCAGTTTTCAGAATGGTTGTTTCTGTTATGTGCTTTTATTATGAAACACCGTCAACCGGATACACTTGTCTGAAATCAGCAACATACAGCCGACAAATAGTAAAAGGAGTTCAAATGAGTGAAAAGAGAAGCGAGAAGATTCTTAGACAGCTAGTTAGTTACCTGATGTTTTAATGGGGTTTTAGACATTGAATTATAAGTGCAGACTGTCTACCAATGCCACACATTTTTTTTTTAATTACAGTATAACCAACATTTAGCTCAGTGGAAGAAGGTATTTTTCAAACTTTTCCCCCACTCTGCTGTAATTATTTCTAATTGGCTTAATTTGCATCAAATGACTTTCAAATTTATATTATTTAGAAAGTTGTTTAGAATTTCTTTTTGTTTAATTCCAAAATAAAGAATAATATCAGACAAACCAATTACCAGACAACCAATCAACCCACTAGTTGTCAAACAGAGTCTGGAGAACTGGTGAAGGATACAGACTTATATTATATTAATACATTTGCATAAGGAGCATTATGAGGAAACATAAGAAGGATGAAAAGTAGCTTATTCTAAATAAAACTTTTGTCTCCAATTTATTAAAATATCAGGAACTAAAGCTGTGTGATCACTGATAAAAGTAGGAGATGGATGATATTTGTCAGATTTAAACAATTTATGAATGTGCTGAAAATTAAAAAACTACACAAGAAATTATGGTCAGATATTCAGAAATTTATATTTCAGCACAAAACAATTTGTAATATATTTCTAACACTTTTACTTCATGAATGAAGCTATATATAAAGCTTGACAGTTTTTTCCACTGTTGTAGTAGGAATTCATTAATGCCACATAATATTCACAGCCATGTACAGTATATTAAAAAAAACTTTATACGCAGCATGATCTTTATTTTAAAGGTCAAATTGCTGTTGCGGCCCTCAGCCACTTCTATTAGTCGGAGAAAGGCAAAATGGCTCTTCGGCTGGCAAAGATTGCAGACCCCTGCATTAGTGGTACCATCACCAAACGTACAGCAATAGCTGACCTGGAAGTACTCCAAGGTTACACTATGGCCTCTTAGTGTATTCTCACCAAACTTGGTACAGGGGTTGAATTTAGGGTCCTCTTGATCTGACATTTTAGGACAAATGTCAAGATCACAGTGAATCAAAATATTCACATTTGTAACTTTTATATTATTGACATTAGTGTGATGATCACCAATCTTGATCTAGCTTAGTCCTAGATCAATTTCACTTTTTCAACTTGAAAATCTTTCACACAAGATTTTAGCCAGAACAGGCCATTAAAGACTTAAAACTTCCTCATTCCAGGGTGCCAGTATCGTCTTCATGCTACTGTCACCTCACAGATATGAACACGGTGACCTGTCACCAGATAAAGAAGATGTTTGCAAAGGATCCAGAATGTACAATCCATATTATGAAATGGCATAAAACTCAAACTATATTTTTTCTCCAAAGCCACCTACGTACTTTTTAGTGGCTTATGCTAGCCAGCCAAAGATAAATAAAAAGTAAATGAACAGGAAACTAGTTAAAAATAACAGAAAAAAAACCAAACAAAAAAAAAAACAAAACAGAAAAGTTCTTAGAAGGGATCTAACATTTAATTTACTAGCTGACAAACTGATCACCGCGACAATCTCCATGAACGATATTTAAAAGTGAAACACTGGTTGCGGGCTCAAGACACAAGACCACCTTTGAAAAACCAAAAATGTCAAACAGATAAACTGTGCTCTCATACCAGGTCATCAGATACTGAGTCAAACAAATGTCATCAGTCTGTAAATTAAAAAAAAAAAAAAAAAAAAAAAAATTACCCTTCCAAACACAAACTCTAAAAGGCATTTCACATGTTGTGGTAAAGAAATCATTCATCTTCTTCCGCTTAATCCTTCTTGGGTCGCGGGGGGGCTGGAGCCTATCCCAGCATCTGTGGGCAAGAGGCAGGGTACACCCTGGACAGATCGCCAGGTCATCGCAGGGCCAACACAGAGAGACAGACAACCATTCACTCTCACAGTCATTCCTAAGGACAATTTAGAATCCCCAGTTTTGATGCCAATTAATCTAACTTGCATGTTTTTAACATGTGGGAGGAAACTGGAGAAATCCCGGACTAAACCCACGCAGACACGGGGAGAACATGCAAACTCCGCACAGATCACTGTTGGTCGGGGGCTGGGATCGAACCCAGGATCCCCAGGCCAAGGGTGAGTTGCTGTGCTCCTGCAGTGCTAACCACTCCGCCACCGCGCTGCCCGGTAAAGAAATCCATTAAATTTTTCTTTTTTTGTAGCTCTACTGCATCATTACACAGTCTATCCAAAAAACTGACCACTCAAGTGACCAAAAAGGCTAATGGGGCCAAATTCCTGGTTTAAAAAAAAAAAACAAAAAAAAAACATTTTATAAAAAAAAAAAGTCACACAAACAGTCATCTACAGGAGGTCAGAGCTTCAGCGGGGGCGGGGGGGGGGAGAGACTGGTGGCTTAAGTGACTGGGCATGACTGACTGCAGGCTGTCTCGGCTTTATGCTTCCTTCCCAAGGGCTTATCCTTGCTCAACAGCCCTGCTGCTTCCACTGTAGTCGTCCTTTGACAGGAAGCAGGAAGCATCCAGGCTCGTCAGTGTCCTGCTCTAGGTCAAAAGCTCCGTGTCTAATGACACCAACTGGTCCCCTGCTGACAGCCGAGGAATAAAAACAAGGGACTTTCTGCTCAATTTTTTTTCCTTTCAGTTTTTGAACCACTCCCTTTCTCCTTCTACATTTGGCATCACACTGGTGGTGAAGTGCAATGTGGTTACCATGGAGATGTGATGTCTCAAGCATCAGCTTGACATTCTTCGCACTAAAGAGATGTCCAGGAAGCCGCTCTGACTGAGCCATTTGTCAGCAGCGCAAGGCAGATTCTACCCGTTATACAGCGAGCATTTCTCAGAATTGCCAACATGTGATTTTATTTCCTAGAAGAAAAAAAAAAAAAAAAGGAAAGGGCACTCTTATCGAAAGACTTCCCCAGAGTTAGAACTGACACATCCTTTCTACTACTTAACATTTCTCCAAATCAGCATCATGTTCTACTTCTGCTTCCTTCTTTAAAAATCCATCTACCTTCAATTACACAACATTTCCAATACAAATACACACAATAACTGGGTTATTTTACTGTATATTAGTCTTGCCTTGTCTGTCACAATGAAGTCGTGTAAAGATAAGCCCATTTCTCTGCCCATCATGTTATGTCTGAGTGCTGGTTTAGTCTATGTGGCATGACTCAAAAGGCAGGAAGGGTGGGGAGCTGTTTTCATTGGCAGGAAACAAATGCACATCCCTTTCTCCGGGCCTGCAGCTGTAAAGGCCTTCAGCGCTCCGAGAGGAATGGGAAAAATGAGAGGATGCAACATTTCCAAAGGCAGCTGAGGTTCAGCGGCCTATTTTCTCACACGCAGAAATAAACAGGGTGATGGTCTGTTAGAGGTTTTGGTTTTGTTTAAGAGGTGAATCACTGCCAATGTGTATCACACACAGCAACTGGATTGAGTTAAACTTCATGTAGTAGTCTTAAGGATTTCTGAATATTCCAACAAGACAGCCAGCAGAAAGAAAACAATTGAGAGCCAAATGATCACTTAACCATTTTTTGTTTTTCATTCCAGCAAGCCAAGCAAGATTCATAACTTCATTCATAAATGCTGCACTGATCTCCAAGGGCTGCTTAAACATCAAGTGGTTAGCCAATACTGCCTCAAAGATTAAAAACACAGCGGCTGGATGCACTACATCTCAAGATCAGCCATCAGGCGATCAGCTTTCCATCATCATCATAGCAGTCTGTCGGGGACGACAATGACTGTTTCATTTAGGTCTGATCAGATTCCTCCATGCAGCTCCGTCCTTCGCCCTCCACTGCCAGGAACTCCAGCTTAATCTTCAATTTCTTAAGGAGCTTGTGCAACTTTTAGTAAATTTGAACACAAAACACTAATGGAAACTGCATTTCATACCACCAATATCATTAGCAGTAGAAATGAGGCAAAAGACCAATTTGGTGATGTATCGCGATACTTGGCACTCACGGTGATGCACCGACCCCTGCATACCTACATACCGATATTTTATTAATTACCTCCGCCAAGGAGGTTATGTGATCATCGGCGTTGGTTTGTCTGTTTGTTTGTTTGTTTGTTAGCAAGATAACTCAAAAAGTTATGGACGGATTTTCATGAAATTTTCAGATTGTCAGAAATAGGGTATCCTACAGATTAGATTTTGGTGGTGATCCGGATCACCGTCCACAAGAAAACAGTCATTATACAAAATGCCATTTTCGTGAATAACTACTAAACCACTAATCCTATCCTTGTCAATCCAATTGCTTGTCATATGTTTTCATGGTCAAGGAATCTGAAAACGTACACACAAACACTGTATGGGGGGAAATGTGGCGCTAAACCGCCATTACGGAAAATGCCATTTTCGTCAATAACTACTGAACCACTAATCCTATCATTGTGAATCCAATTGCTAGTCATATGTTTTCATGGTCAAGGAATCTGAAAACGTACACACAAACACTGTATGGGGGGAACTGTGTCGCTTGGCGGAGGTCTGCACTCTCCGAGTGCTTTTCTAGTTATATATATTTATGTAAATGTTGGAACCTTTGAGTATTAATCAACCAATTGCATTTTCAGATCAAAAGATGGTGCAAAGTAAGCAGCATTAGCAGATCAAGTCATAGCTTGACCTGCCAAGCTATGACTTGGCAGGTCCAGTTGCTCCTGGTGGGTCACTGCCATGTACCGACCAGCAGCAGTGCATGGCAGCTCCGCCGTCATCAGTGTGTGAATGTCTGTGTGAATGGATGGATAGCAGAATCTGTAAAGCGCTTTGGTCATCTAGAGATGAGGAAAAGTGCTATATAAATGAACGCCATTTACCATTACCATTGGCTTGTCTCATGAGATTTGCAGCCAGATGTACAACTTGGAAAGCAGTGGGATGGCTGCACCAAGAAGTTAGCTCAAATGTCGGGCCTTTCTGGATTTTATAACAAAGACGGAACAGAAGACCTTGACAAGATGCATTCAACCAGCAAGGACTGCCACACACGCACACTAAAAAAAACCACTCAGCCAGCCACTCAACGCGCAGACCGACACACTCCTCTCAAAGTTATTCAGCAATGGCAGCTTGGCAACGGCTGCTAAAAACACTCCAATATGAGAAGCACCAATTTCAGTGAACAACCAACTCTGGACACCTCTTATGCAACAAAAGTCACCTTCAAACTCAGTAAGCAGAATAAACCACACAGTCCACTGCCTTCCTTGTGTGCAAAGATGTTTCGATGCAAAAAATGAAGCCCCCTGGAATATAAAAATGTGGGCAGCAGAAAGGACCACAGCAGCACACCATCCCATGGAGGACTGAGAGCCTGCCGCCATCAAAACGAGAGATCGTCACTTCCTTGTGGTAACGTATCGTCACTTCCTGTTTTGCTGTCTGCCTGTGTGGTTTGCTCTCCAGCTCTCGAGCCACTAGCTATGGCTACTAGCTCTCTTTCCTCTCCTCCTCTGGTGTGCTCTCTCTGTCAGATGTTTAGCTACACCTCTGCCTCTTTTAGTGATAACGGTAAATGTAATAAATGTTGTCTTTTTGAGGCGCTCGAGGCGAGGTTGTCTGATTTGGAATCCCGGCTCCGCTGCATTGAAACACCGTCTGCGCCAGTTAATCTCGACGGACGCCCATTTGCTGCAGCGGAGCTAGCTAGCTTAGGTCCCCCTGTCACCGGTTCCCCGGCTCTCCTCTGCAGCGAGGAGACTGGGTGGGTGACGGTGAGAAGGAAGCCTAGTCGCAAAGCCCCGGTTCACCACCAACCTGTTCACGTTTCTAATCGTTTTTCCCCGCTCAGCGACACACCCGCTGAGGAAAAAACTCTGATCATTGGCGACTCTGTAGTCAGAAACGTGAACCTAGAGACTCCAGCGGCCATAGTCACATGCATTCCTGGGGCCAGAGCAGGCGACATTGAGTCAAATTTGAAAATGCTGGCTAAAAGTAACTGTAAATATTCCACAATTGTTATTCACGCCGGCATTAATGACATCCGTCTCCGGCAGTCGGAAGTCACGAAACTTAATGTAGAATCGGTGTGTGACTTTGCAAAAACGATGTCTGCCACTGTAGTATTCTCTGGGCCCCTCCCCAATCTGACCAGTGATGACATGTTTAGTCGCTCGTCATCCTTGAACCGCTGGCTGTCTGTGTGGTGTCCTAAAAATGACGTGGGCTACATTGACAATTGGAGCTCTTTTTGGGGAAAACCTGGTCTTATGAGACGAGACAGCATTCATCCCACTTTGGATGGTGCTTCTCATTTATCTAACAATCTGGCATCTTTTTTATCCAAATTTCCAAAACCATGACTACTCAGAGTTGGGACCAGGAAGCAGAGTCGCAGTCTTACACGCCTCTCTGCAGCTCCTCTTCATCCGCCACCCCTCAGCTTAGCCCCTGTCTTCCCCATCAGAGAATCGTTGTCTGCTCCCTCCAAAGTAAATAAAAATATAATGTATAAGCATCCCAAAGTGATAAAGCAAAATATTGGTAAAACTCAAATTAAACATAAAGCCTCTAAATTGAATGATTTGGCCTCTGTTCCTCCTCATAATTTAAAAATTAAATGTGGTTTATTAAATATTAGGTCTCTAACTCCCAAGTCTCTGTTAGTCCATGATCTGTTAATTGATCATCAGATTGATTTAATTTCCCTTACAGAGACTTGGTTAGGACAAGAGGATTATGTTGGTTTAAATGAATCAACTCCCTCTGGTTATTTAAACTGTCAAAATCCCAGAAGTTCTGGTCGTGGAGGAGGAGTAGCAGCAATTTACCATTCCAAATTACTAGTTAATGTAAAGCAAAAAACATGTTATAATTCCTTTGAGGGCCTGGTCCTCAGTATTGGGCACTTTAGCAATTCCAGGTTAAACCCAATTTTATTTGCCATAGTTTATCGTCCCCCATCAACCTATTCAGAATTTTTATCCGAATTTCCTGATTTCTTAGCTGATTTAGTGCTGAAATCTGATAGAATAATTATAGTAGGGGACTTTAATATACATGTGGATGTAGATAGTGACTGCCTTAATGTGGCTTTTAATTCAATATTAGACTCGATTGGGTTTTCTCAGAAAGTAGGAAATTCTACTCATTACCTCCACCATACATTGGACCTTGTTCTGACATATGGCATAGAAATAGAAAATCTGGTAGTGTCTCCTCATAACCCTGTACTGTCAGACCATTGTCTGTTAACCTTTGATTTTACTATTTCTGACTATTTGGCTCCTAAAGAAAAATATTATCACAGTAGATGCCTCTCAGATGATGCTGTTTCCAAATTTATGCAGATTGTTTCCTCTATGCCATGTGTCAACACAACGGAAATAAGCTATAGACAGCTTGCTCCTTCTGTAATTGATAACATGGTGGATAGTGTTTCAGCTTCTCTACATCAGGCTCTAGACTTGGTGGCCCCCTTAAAAAAGAAAAAGTCTAATCAGAGATTTTTAACTCCTTGGTTCAACACAGAAACTCGTAGCTTAAAACAGAAGACTCGTCAATTAGAAAGAAAATGGCGCTCTACTAATTTAGATGAAATCTATTTAGCTTGGAGAAATCATCTTTTAATTTATAAAAAATCTCTTAGAAAAGCTAGAACGAGTTATTACTCTGCATTAATAGAAGAGAACAAGAATAATCCCAGGTTTCTTTTCAGTACTGTAGCCAGGTTGACAAAGAGTCAGGACTCTGTCATTCCTAGCATCCCCTTAGAGCTTACTAGTCAGGACTTTATGAACTTTTTCAATAATAAAATTTCATCCATCAGAGATAAAATCAATCAGATTCTTCCCACAGTTAACTTAAATACTGTAACTACTACAACTCCTTCTATTGATGTCTGTCTTGATGAGTTTACTCCAATCGACCTTTGTGAGTTAGACAAAATAGTTTCCTCATCCAAACCTTCAACTTGTCTTTTAGACCCTATTCCTACCAGGTTATTTAAAGAAGTCTTCCCACTTATTGGTAGCTTTATTCTTCATATAATCAATTCTTCATTAACTTTAGGCCATGTACCGCAGGCTTTTAAAACGGCTGTAATTAAACCCTTACTCAAAAAGCCAACGCTAGATCCAGGAGCTTTAGCTAACTATAGACCAATCTCTAATCTCCCTTTCTTTTCAAAAATCTTAGAAAGAGTTGTTGCTATGCAATTATTTGACCACCTGCAGGGAAATGGTTTATTTGAGGAGTTTCAATCTGGGTTTAGAATCCATCATAGCACTGAAACAGCCTTAGCGAAGGTCACTAACGACCTCCTCATTGCATCTGATAATGGACTAGTTTCTGTACTTGTCCTTTTAGATCTTAGTGCAGCTTTTGATACTATTGATCATAATATTCTACTTGATAGATTAGAACACTATGTTGGACTTAATGGAACTTCGTTGCAGTGGTTTAGATCTTATTTATCTGATAGGTTCCAGTTTGTTCATGTAAATGATGAGTTTTCTCTCAGCTCAAAGCTTAGTCATGGAGTTCCACAGGGATCTGTGCTTGGCCCTACTCTTTTTAGTTTATATATGCTTCCGTTAGGCAACATTATTAGAAAGCACTGTATACATTTTCACTGTTATGCAGATGACACACAATTATACCTGTCAATGAAGCCAGATGATACTAATCAATTAGCCAAGTTAGAAGCCTGTCTTAAGGAAATCAAAGTTTGGATGACTTGTAATTTCCTGCTATTAAATTCAGATAAGACTGAAGTCATTCTTGTTGGTCCAAAAAACCTTAGAAATTCCTTTCCAAATCAAACTTTCAGTTTGGATGCAGTTACTCTTTCTCTTAATAGCTCTGTGAGGAACCTTGGAGTTATTTTTGATCAGGATTTGTCCTTCAATTCACATATTAAATTTGTTTCTAAGACTGCCTTCTATCATTTGCGTAATATTGCCAAGATTAGGAGCATCTTGTCTCAGAGTGATGCTGAGAAACTGATCCACGCTTTTGTTAGCTCGAGATTAGATTATTGTAATTCTTTATTATCAGGTTGTCCTAAAACATCTTTAAAAAGTCTTCAGCTGATCCAAAATGCTGCAGCAAGAGTTTTAACAGGTACTAGAAAGAGAGATCATATCTCTCCGGTTCTGGCCTCCCTTCATTGGCTTCCCATAGAGTTTAGAATTAAGTTTAAAATCCTTCTTCTTACTTACAAAGCTCTAAACAATCAGGCTCCTTTTTATTTAAAAGATCTGATACTACCGTATCATCCTAACAGAGCACTACGCTCCCAAAATGCAGGTTTACTTGTAATACCTAGAATCTCCAAAAGTACAATGGGAGGCAGAGCCTTCAGTTATCAAGCTCCTCTCCTGTGGAATCAGCTGCCAATCTGGATTCGGGAGTCAGACTCGATCTCTGTTTTTAAGAATAGGGCTAAAACCTACCTTTTTGATATAGCCTACAATTAGGGAGGGATCATGTGTTTTCTGAACCCTCCCTTAGTTATGCTGCTAATAGGTTTAGTCAGCCGGGGGACCTCCAGTAATGCACTGGGCCTCACTCCTTTCCTCACTCTCTATGAAATATTTTTTTTTTGCTGGTCATTAACATTTGTTTGTTCTCTCCCATAGATTGAGTCCCCATCGTGCTGTTTGCTCTCTACATGTCTGTTCTTTTCTTCTTCTCTATCCCCTCACCCCCCAGCCAGTCGCAGCAGATGACTGCCCCTCCCTGAGCCTGGTTCTGCTGGAGGTTTCTTCCTGTTAAAAGGGAGTTTTTCCTCTCCACCGTCGCCAAGTGCTTGCTCACAGGGGATCGCCTGATTGCTGGGGTCTTTCTGCAACTGTGGGGGTCCTCCCTACAGTTGATAGTGCTATGAGATGACTGTTGTTGTGAAATGGCGCTATATAAATAAAGTTGAATTGAATTGAATTGAAAACAAAAGTGGCAGTGGTGAGTTGAAAAGAGTAAAATCTTGTATGAAACTACTATTGACAGTTATACTTTGAGGTGTATGGTATTGCAATACTTAAAGAATCATAGTATCGTGATAGTACTGGATCGTGACCCAAGTATTGCGATGTGCATTGTATCATGATGTCCCTTGCAATTCCCACCCCTAATTAGTATGGTAAAAACGGAGCCCAGTGTGGTTGACTGATTTGTGTACAGCCATTTCTTCCTGAAAAAATTTAAGGGTTAAGTTTTCCAACAAAGCACGTGTCACAATTCACCCTTTCGTCCTACCCCTTAGGCCTTCCCCTCCATTTTGCACATTACTGTCTGATGTTATAAGGGGAGAAGTCAAACTTCGCCATGGTGTCGTGGCAACACCTCTGGGTTTTTGCGAGACATTTATACAACTTTTAATGGCCCATTCCAGTAGATGTGGCCATGTGAAAATGAGTGTGCAAAATGGAGGGGTAGGGCAAAGGGGTGAATTATGGCACACCATAACTTTCACAGTGCCACCTATCCATACAAATACATGCACCCTTTTTTTTTTTGCATTGTTTAATTTTAAATAAAGCTATTAGTATCAACTTTGACAAGACCTGTTTGACCCAGTTACCACTAACTGTGATATGCAATAAGCTCAAAAAATCCCCAGTCTCCTGTTAGAAACCAGTGATTTGCAGGAGGGATGGGCAATTAACCAAAAAGAACCGAAAACCAACATTTGGAGTACAGAACTGACGTAATCTTGGTCATGTTGGTTCATTCAGTTTTTCCCTCTCCTTGTTGTGTGTGTGTGTACAGACAGCTTTTCATGTACAGTATCTCCCCTTTAAGACGAGCCTGCAGAGTTACGTGAGCGGTCACGTACCTCCGCACCCCAGAAGCACAGCTCTTGCAGCTGTTCAAAAGCAGCAGCAGAAAAAAAAAAGTCAAACTGCTTGTAGCAAAAAGAAATGTGGTTTCCAGCCACATAGTCTGTGATGATTGATTCTTTATTTCATCTAAAGATGCCAAGAAAAAGTGAGCAAAGTGTGCAGAAATTAACACATAGATGACTGAAGCTAAGTTGCTGTTAGCCTCTGATGGCTGTCCGCGTAATCTCAACTGTTTTTTTTCCTCTGCTGGGATGGACGATCATAATGGACAAGCCAAGGCCACCGTCACAAGTCACATGACTTACACGGTATTTAAACATAGTGACTTCTGCTAGTGATATGATACTGCACTGTTGTGTAATACTGCTTAATTACAAGCCTTGGCAGTGAACTATAAGGGAGAAGGTGGGGGGAAAAAAAAAACAAAAAATGACCTGAAAGGGTCAACAAACCGTGTGAAACTGACAACAAATAATGTGAAGCTGAAGCAGCTATTGCCAACATTAAAGCAGCTATATTGCATCAACAAACCTTCTGCTAGCCTAGCATTAGCAGGTTTGTTTTTGGTATGACAAGTCTGAAGGGGAAAAAGTGAGATTTGAGGTGAACAGAAGAGCTGCTGCTGCTCTTTGCAGAAAGAGACCAAAGGGATCCATCCACTGTCGCAAAACACTATCATTTCATTTAGTAAAATGTTTGTGTCCACATGCGTAAAACAGTACAAGAACACACAGTGGAGAAAGGATTAACAGAGGGAAGAAAGAACTGCAGGGCAAGATTGCAATGGTTCAGAGGTCTCAATGTCGGTTTGATTTGCTTTCACTTATTCATCCAGCTCTACACCCCAAGGTCTCCAAGAGCCTTTGCTTCTCTTTATATATACACAAACATATTATAGGCCTACTGAAAATTAAGCATATGTATGCCACATACAGTGGGGTAAAAACGTATTTAGTCAGCCACCAATTGAGCAAGTTCTCCCATTTAAAAGATGAGAGAGGTCTCCAATTTTCATCATAGGTATACCTCAACTATGAGAGACAAAATAAAAAAAAAAAAAAATCCAGAAAATCACATTGAAGGATTTTTAATGAATTAATTGGTAAATTCCTCGGTAAAATAAGTATTTGGTCAATAACAAAAGTTCATCTCAATACTTTGTTATATACCCTTTGTTGGCAATGACAGAGATCAAACGTTTTCTGTAAGTTTTCACAAGGTTTTCACACACTGTTGCTGGTATTTTGGCCCATTCCTCCATGCAGATCTCCTCTAGAGCACTGATGTTTTGGGGCTGTCGCTGGGCAACACAGACTTTCAACTCCCTCCAAAGATTTTCTATGGGGTTGAGATCTGGAGACTGGCTAGGCCACTCCAGGACCTTGAAATGCTTCTTACGAAGCCACTCCTTCGTTGCCCGGGCGGTGTGTTTGTGATCATTGTCATGCTGAAAGACCCAGCCACATTTCATCTTCAATGCCCTTGCTGGTGGAAGGAGGTTTTCACTCAAAATCTCACGATACATGGTCCCATTCATTCTTTCCTTTACACGGATCAGTCGTCCTGGTCCCTTTGCAGAAAAACAGCCCCAAAGTATGATGTTTCCACCCCCATGCTTCACAGTAGGTAAGGTGTTCTTTCTCCTCCAAACACGACAAGTTGAGTTTTTACCAAAAAGTTCTATTTTGGTTTCATCTGACCATATGACATTCTCCCAATCCTCTTCTGGATCATCCAAATGCTCTCTAGCAAACTTCAGACGGGCCTGGACATGTACCGGCTTAAGCAGGGGGACACGTCTGGCACTGCAGGATTTGAGTCCCTGGCGGCGTAGTGTGTTACTGATGTAGCCTTTGTTACTTTGGTCCCAGCTCTCTGCAGGTCATTCACTAGGTCCCCCGTGTGGTTCTGGGATTTTTGCTCACCGTTCTCGTGATAATTTTGACCCCACGGGGTGAGATCTTGCGTGGAGCCCCAGATCGAGGGAGATTATCAGTGGTCTTGTATGTCTTCCATTTTCTAATAATTGCTCCCACAGTTGATTTCTTCACACCAAGCTGCTTACCTATTGCAGATTCAGTCTTCCCAGCCTGGTGCAGGTCTACAATTTTGTTTCTGGTGTCCTTTGACAGCCATTTGGTCTTGGCCATAGTGGAGTTTGGAGTTTGACTGTTTGAGGTTGTGGACAGGTGTCTTTTATACTGATAACGAGTTCAAACAGGTGCCATTAATACAGGTAACGAGTGGAGGACAGAGGAGCCTCTTAAAGAAGAAGTTACAGGTCTGTGAGAGCCAGAAATCTTGCTTGTTTGTAGGCGACCAAATACTTATTTTACAGAGGAATTTACCAATTAATTCATTAAAAATCCTTCAATGTGATTTTCTGGATTTTTTTTCCTCATTTTGTCTCTCATAGTTGAGGTATACCTATGATGAAAATTGGAGACCTCTCTCATCTCTTCAGTGGGAGAACTTGCACAATTGGTGGCTGACTAAATACTTTTTTGCCCCACTGTATCACAGTTCTTAAGGAATAAAATATTAATGGTCAGGGTGGATTATATCAAATCTATTAAATATTACACAACTGGTTTACACAACAACCATAATCCATTACTGTAACTCAATACACAACATTCATGATGCCTTGCCGACAACATTCACAATCTTTTTTCTTTCATGAGATTCTCTTTCAATAAAGCTCATCGACATTTTTCCTTATTGCAGCCGACTTTCAGTTCCCTTTGGTGGAAACATCCCATTAACACTGATGTCTCACAAGGAAATCCAAACCACAATGAAAAAATTATAACAGTCAGTCCTGTCAGCAGCATCACCACGGGGTCCCTTTGTAAAGCTGAGAAAAATGACAACAATAGCTGCCTAGTCAAACGAGTCTGTGGTGACAGAAATATGGATTGTATGTCCTTTATGGGAACAACATGTAAAACATTCACAACTGCTTTGGCGTTTTATTTGTGCTGGATTACAAGCTTGCATCTTTCAAACAAATTTTGACATACGAGTTAGACATTTTCCTGGTTTAAAAAAAAAAAATGCGACTCTAAAGGAAAATCATCACTGTTTTAAAGGCAGGATTCATTTTACTAAAGTTTCTAACATACCTGAGTGAAAATGGCTCAGTGAATTTCTTTAAAAAAAACAAACAAAAAAAAATGGTGACATTGGTTAATACTATTGCTTCGGGGTTATAATAATCGGAGGGCTGGCGGTTCGAATCCCGCTCTCCCCAGCCATCCTGCTGTTGTGTCCCTCGGCAAGACACTTTACCCACCTTGCCTCCAGTGTCCATGACACTGGGTATGAATGTGTATAAATATGTTCGGTAGAGGTCGGAGAGGCCACTGGCACAGATTGGCAGCCACGTTTCCACCAGTCGGCCCCAGAGCAGCTGTGGCTACAGCAGTAGCTTACCACCATCAGTGTCTGTCTGGAGCGAATGAATAATGTATCCACTGTAAAGTGTCTTGAGTGTCCATGAAAAATGCAACATAAATCTGATGCATTATTATTATCATCTCCTTTTCATGCGTCTGAAACTTGCAAGATGTTTACAAGACATATCAAGTAGCTGGACTCTTATGATCATATATTTAAAATCAACAGGTTAGAGGGTTCCTGGTACAATTTACAGCACTAGGTCTCTGAGGAATTTTTTCAAATGCAAGGAAAACAGTTGCAATAACCAATATCCCTGACTGAATCAATTTTGAATCGAATCAGGACCTTGCGAATCACAAGTGACTCTATTGTGGAAATCATTGATGATACCCAGCCCACTAGTGCTTTCTGGCCACTGATCAGACCCATATCTGGACTCCGATATCTGCCAATACTAGGGCTTCAACTAACAATTATTTTGGTAGTCGACTAATCCAACGACTATTTTTTTCAGTTGGTTGACTAATCACGATTATTTCTGTCATGTCCGCCAGCTCAGCTTCCTGCTGGCACAGCTCCTGTTCGGGGCTCTACATCACGTCTTACCTCACCTGTTTAAGTCTGCACACAAAGTTCCCATAGCTAAATAAAATAATGACCCATCAAACATGAGCTGGAAACCTGAACTTGGCAGCTTAATCAGAAGTGGTTATAGCAACACAATTAAATAATAGATGTTAAATGTAAAAACTCAAATAGCAGCTCTGCTGCTCCATAAAGGCTGCTGTAACTGCGTGTTAAAAACAAACTGGAGTAATATTAAGAAAACAGCAAGCTAGTCTATTCTGTTTGAAACCTTACTGGGTCTAGAAGTTTGGAAGTTTAATTGGGCTTCAGATGAAAATTAAAAGAACTTCTTCCAATCCAAAATTAAAAAAAAAAAACAAAAAAAAAAAAAAAAAACCTTTAAATATCAGTGCAGGAATGTGAGCCTCCACTACACATACAGTGAGATATTTAAGCTGTTTTAAATTTATCTGTGATGATTATGGTTATCCTTTTTTAATTGAATTCAACCATCCATCCATCCATCTTCTACCGCTTTTGCCGAGGTTCGGGTCACAAAGACAACAGTTTAAGCAGTGGAGCCCAGACTCGTCTCTCCCCAGCCACCTGCTCCAGCTCTTCAGAGAGAATACCAAGGCGTTCCCAGACCAGCTGAGAGACATTATCTCTCCAGCGAGTCCTGGGTCTGCCCTGGAGTCTCCTCCCAGTGGGACGTGCCTGAAACACCTCAAGGTGGAGGCGTCCAGGAGGCATCCTGATCAGATGCCCGTACCGACTTCAACTGGCTCCTTTCAATATGGAGGAGTAGCGGTTCTACTCTGAGCCTCTCCCAGATGACTGAGCTCCTCACACTATCGTTATGGGTGAGTCCAGCAATCCTACGGAGAAAGCTCATTTCAGCTGCTTGTATCCGCAATCTCATTCTTTCGGTCATTACCCAAAGCTCAAGACCATAGGTGAGGGTAGGAACGTAGATTGACTGGTAAATCAACAGCTTTGCCTTAAAGCTCAGCCTCCTCTTCACCACAACAGACCGGTACAACGTCCGCATCACTGCAGATGCTGCTCCGATCCGTCTGTCAATCTCTCGCTCCATTCTCCCCTCACTTGAGAATAAGACCAAGATACTTGAACTCATCCACTTGGGGCAGGAGCTAGTCCCCAACCCAGAGAGGACAATCCACCTTTTTCCAGCTGAGGACCATGGACTCAGACTTGGAGGTGCTGATATTTAATTAAATTACAAATCAAAACATTCCAATTTACTGAGATGCACCAATATTGAAAAGGAAGGCTGATATTACGGTGACAATAATAGAAAATACGAAAAAGAGTAAGATGCTCCTGTAATTCACCCATTTACTGCAGTTAACATACACCTAGCATAACAGAAGCAGCTTAGCTGTCAGCAACTATCGTCAAGAGAGGTTACTGTCGGACAGCAGGTAAACTATTTAAACAGCATGTACCAACAGTGTGGTCAGTTTTCTGAAGCTGAGAGAGTCGCTTATTGAAAATAAGAAGCGCCAACGTTACTTGCTAATCTTACCGGTGCAGTCCACTGACAGGTGGCCAGAGGCAGAGGAATGGAGAGGAGGGAAAGGATCAATCGCTGTAGTGTAGCTGTGACATGACAACCCTGCTTTACAGTCTTCATTTAACTTGTTTCATTTATTAATTTTTGGTAAAATCCTCCCATACTTTGGAAAATTTTGGCCTTCTCTGTGATTTTCTCTCCGTGTCACCATGATGCGCTCTTCTTCTTCGCTGTAAGAGTTAAACTGAACATTCCCGTGGCATGCATACAACCTTTAAAATTAAACGATTTGTCAGTAATAAAACACTGCATCTGTGGCTTAATCATATATTCCATACCTACATATGTATAGACATATTAGAATGTTTAGTGATTACATATGTGGAATGACCTAACACCTATGAACAGGACAAGAGGTCTCAACCGCCAGCGAGGATCAAAGAGCAGACAGAGTCGCAGCGGTGGAGACCGGATCGATCTCCCTGACCACCCAGGGTCAGGTGGAGGAGACGGAGGGGGGGGATTATGCTAATGCAGGATGTCAGCTTTGATATGCAATGTCTTTTGTTGAGTGTGGGTATAAGTATGAAGGTCTGACTGCGTTCGACCTCTTATTCTGCTTCTGCACCGAGATGAGACATGTTAGGGAGGTGAAGCTGATATTAAACTTTGATTTATAAAGCCACATCGCTTCTTCATTTCTAACTCCCTACACTGGTGACCAGACGTGAGGATGGAACAGAGACGTTCTCCCGCGATTAACTCATCAGAGGCGACCCAGGCAAGCGCCGGCGCCCATGCAGACAGGGGAACGGATGGAAGACGTTCCCCCACAGCAGAAGCTACAGAGAGGGCTCAACCGAGCACCATCCCCAGCCCCGCCGTGAGAGCAGAAGAAAGGCGCTCTCACCCAGCGGACACATCAGGGACGGCCCACACAAGCGCCGTCACCGTCAAGCTGCCAGAATTCTGGCAAGAAGACCCGAGCTCGTGGTTCCAGCAAGCTGAGGCTCAGTTTGCACTGGCGGGCATAACGGCGGACGAGACGAAGTTTTATCACATCGTCGCCAAACTCGACGCTGCCACGTCAAGATGTGCACGGAGCATAATCCAACAGCCGCCCGCCCATGACAAATACAGAGAGCTTAAAGCGACCATCGTCGAGAACTTCGTCCCCTCAGCCGAGGAGACAGCAGAGAAGATCCTGGCGATCTACGGCCACAGAGGATGCAGACCCAAGGCCCTCACGGAGGACATGCTGCAGCTCAAGGAAGAGGACAACGACAACTTCCTCTTCCAACACATCTTCCTCAGCACTCTGCCGCCACACATGAGAGGGACGCTGGTCAACATGCGGTGCAGCACCCAGCAGGACTTCCGCGCGCTGGCCCGAGAAGCGCAGCGGCTCATCAACGCCTGCGGGGAACAGATGGCCACAGCAGCATCCGCAGATCTCAGCGCGGAAGCCCAGAGCAGCGGAGAACCACAGGCAACCGAGCAGAGCCCGCCCACCATGGCGGCAGCACGACCAAGGCGCAGCAAGCGAAACGACATCTGCTATTACTACCACCGTTTCGCCGAGAGGGCATACAAATGCGTGCCCCCCTGCAAATTCAAAAAGTTTGGGAAACGCCAAAGCCGAGAACCGTTAACAGCCGTGGCTCTCGGCGAAAAAAATAAGATACTTTGTGACTGACGGACACACCGGGAGACAGTTCCTGATCGACACCGGAGCTCAGCTGAGTTTTATCACCCCTTCCCACGCAGACCGGGCCATGGGTCCCTGGGGAAATGGAGCGATGGCAGCCAACGGCTCGATCATCGACACCTTCGGTGAAAGGAACCTGCATCTTTGCATCCACGGCCGCAACTATAGATGGACATTTATTGTAGCGGCGGTGAGTTTTAACTTGTTGGGCGCTGACTTTTTGTGTGCACATGGGTTGTTAGTCGATCTAGCAAATAGGCGCTTGGTCATTTGCTTCTATCCCCTGCTCAACTCGAGTTTCTCCACCACCCGTGCAGGCCAGCGTCACAACAGCAGGAGGTAAGTTTGACCAACTCCTCACCCAATTTCCAGCACTCACAGTTTCAAAATTTTCAGCGACAGTAGCGAAACACGGGGTTGAACACTTCATCCCCACAACAGGCCCACCCGTGTTCGCCAAAGCTCGGCGCTTAGACGCGACCAAGCTCGCCATAGCACGGGACGAGTTTGCCACCCTGGAAAAATTAGGCATTATTAGACGCTCGAAAAGCCCCTGGGCATCGCCACTCCACATGGTCCCGAAAACCGACGGTTCTTGGAGACCTTGCGGCGATTACCGCAGACTAAACAATGGGACAGCGCATGACCGCTACCCAAATCCTCACATCCAAGATTTTTCACTACATCTGGCGGGTGCGCGCATTTTTTCTAAAATAGACCTGGTCCGCGGCTATCACCAAGTCCCCGTTCGAGCAGAAGACATTCCTAAAACGGCTTTAATAACCCCTTTCGGTCTTTTTGAATTTTTGCGGATGCCATTCGGCCTCAAAGGCGCTGCTCAAACCTTTCAGCGTATGATGGATGCGGTATTACGCGACCTCCCCTTCGTGTTCGTCTACCGCGACGATATGCTGGTAGCCAGCCCGTCAGAGGAAGAACACGAACAACACCTCACTACAGTTTTTCAGAGACTAGAAGAGCACGGGTTAATAATCAACCCAGCCAAATGCAAATTCGGCGTGTCACAAATTGATTTTTTGGGACACAGAGTTTCACCAAAGGGGGCAGTCCCATTGCCAGACAAAGTCCGCGCGGTAAAAAATTTTCCACGACCACAAACGGTCAAATCGCTGCAAGAATTTTTGGGAATCGTGAATTTTTACAACCGTTTCCTCCCCCACGCAGCTCAACTCATGCAGCCCCTGTATGCCGCGCTCAGAAAAGCCTTCCAACGCAGTCGAATGGACCCCGGAGCGCGAACACACCTTCGCGGAAGTAAAAAGTGCTCTAGCGAATGCCACATTGTTGGTTCACCCCGATCCCTCGGCCCGCATAGCGTTAACCACAGACGCTTCAGATCTGGCCATAGGGGCAGTCGTGGAGCAACATGTTGGCGGAACCTGGCAACCTTTAGCATTTTTTAGCAAATCTTTAAACCAAAACGAGCGTAAATACAGCAATTTTGACAGGGAGCTGCTGGCGCTTCATTTATCCATCCGCCACTTCCAGTTCTGGTTAGAAGGGCGGCGCTTCACGGCTTTTGTAGACCACAAACCGCTCACTTTTGCGATGGCTAAAATTTCAGAACCATGGTCAGGCAGGCAGCAAAGACAGCTAGCTGCAATTTCAGAGTTCACCACAGACATTCGACATGTGGCAGGCAAACTTAACGTGGTAGCAGACTGCCTCTCTCGCGCTGTGACATCGCCAGAGCACGAGGAGACAGATTGTGGCGTAACATTATGTAGCTCACATATTCCTTGGCAGAGACCCAGACATGAGGGAACTTGGAGCTCGCAGTGTGTATTGACATCACGCCTCAAACGGACATTGAGTCTGGACCCCCTGCGGACTACAGACGAAGTGAGAAGATCTGAGAGTGGATCTGAAGAGACTGTCTGACTCCTAGGGTCAGACAGAGAAGCCGAGAGGACAATAGGAGGATTAGATATGAATGGAATTCTGTGTTTGATGTGAATGTGATTTGGGTCTGATGTAACAGTATAAAGGTATGTGGTTTACCTCAGCTCGCCCTCTTCATTCCCTGACAGAGAGGAGCTGTAGGACTTGAGATGGAATAAACCAATACTGAAAAATCATTCAGTCTCTTCATTTCAAGTTTCCTACATTGGTGACCCACACGTGAGAAATATGGAAAGGCTTGGAGGTCGTCTCTCCGACTCCGAACCTGATTCACCGGAGACCGCCCGCACCGGCGTAAACTCCATTAGACTCCCCGAGTTCTGGCAAGAGGACCCGCACTCATGGTTCCAACACGTGGAATCACGGTTCGTGCTTAACGGGGTATCAGAGGATGATGTTAAGTTCCACAATGTCATCGCAAGACTCGACAGCCGCACAGCCCGGTGTGTGCGGAGCCTGGTGCAGCAGCCGCCCGCTGCTGGCAAATACGACGCCCTGAAAGCCGCCCTCATTCGGAGCTTTGTGCCATCAGCCGAGGTGAGGGCCAGAACACTCCTGGACCTGCGCGACAGAGGAGGACGCAGGCCGACCGTCCTCATGGAGGACATGCTGCAGATGATCGGGGCAGACAACGATGCATTTTTATTTAAGCACATCTTTTTGAGGACCCTTCCAGCGCACATGAGAGTCTCCCTGTCCAGCATGAGGTGTGTGGACCAGCAGGACTTCCGCGCGCTGGCTTTGGAAGCGGAGTGGCTCCTGGACGCATGCGGCGAGCAGGAGACGGCAGCGGCAGCAGCAGACCTCGGCGCGGCAGCCCAGGGCGACGGAGAACCGGTGGCAGTAGAGCCGACCCCAGCGACAACAGCGGCAGCGCGGTCCTGGAGCAGAGGAGAGGACAAGATGTGCTTCTACCATCGACGATTCGCGCACAAGGCTCACAGATGCGTCCCGCCATGCAACTTCAGGAAGCAGAGAAAAGCAAGAGCCGGAGGTCGTTAGCAGCTTCGACCCTCGGCGAACGGAACAAGCTGCTCTACCTGACGGACGCGAGCTCCGGACAGCAATTCTTCGTTGACACCGGAGCACAGAGGAGTTTCATCACTGCAACCTACGCGGACCGGGCGGCCGGTCCCCGCGGAGATGGAGCAACAGCCACAAACGGCTCGTCGATCAAGACGTTTGGCGAAAGAACTCTGCGCCTGTCCTTGCACGGCCGCAGCTATGAATGGACCTTCATAGTAGCGGCGGTGAGTTTCAACATGTTGGGCGCCGACTTTTTGTGCTCACATGGCTTGTTGGTAGATCTGGCTAATAGACGCTTGGTTAATACACTCTCTTTTTGTTCTATTCCCTGTGCAGCACGAGTGTCCCCGCCGTCAGTACAGGCCAACGCCGCCGCAGCAGGAAGTAAGTTCCACACTCTCCTAAACCAGTTCCCAGCACTCACAGTTCCCACGTTTTCAGCTAAGGTGGCGAAGCACGGGGTGGAGCACTTTATAACCACAAGTGGCCCACCGGTTTTTGCGAAGGCTCGGCGCTTGGATGCAGCTAAGCTCTCTATTGCGCGTGAGGAGTTCGCCAACCTGGAAAGGTTGGGCATAATTCGCCGCTCGAAGTCCGCTTGGGCTTCCCCCCTCCACATGGTCCCTAAGGCGGATGGCTCGTGGAGACCGTGCGGCGATTATCGTAGGTTAAACAATGCCACAGCGCAGGACTGCTGCCCAATTCCGCATATCCAAGATTTTCCGGTGCATTTGGCCAAGGCGCGAATTTTTTCTAAAATAGACCTGGTCCGCGGTTATCATCAGGTCCCGGTCCGACCAGAGGACATTCCCAAGACAGCGGTAATAACCCCTTTCGGGCTTTTTGAATTTTTACGCATGCCTTTTGGCCTTAAAAGCGCTGCGCAAACCTTCCAACGCATGATGGATGTCGTTTTGCGAGACCTCCCTTTTGTTTTTGTCTACTTAGATGATATTTTAGTCGCCAGCGCCTCTGAGGAGGAACACGAACGTCATCTCAGAACTGTTTTTCAGAGGTTGGGAGCGCACGGGTTGATAATCAACCCAGCCAAGTGCCATTTTGGCGCAGCACAGATTGATTTTTTAGGGCACTGCGTCTCCCCAGAGGGTGCAGTTCCGCTGCCCTCGAAAGTACGCGCAGTGGCTGAGTTTCCCCAGCCACAAACGGTAAAAGCGTTGCAGGAATTTTTAGGTATGGTCAACTTTTACAACCGTTTCATACCTCACGCGGCGCAGCTCATGCAACCATTGTATGTCGCGCTAAAAAAACAGAAGCCCTCCAATGCGATTGAGTGGTCCCCGAGCGGAAGTGCGCATTCACTGAGGTTAAGAAAGCACTAGCGAACGCAGCACTGCTGGCTCACCCAGACCCGGCAGCCCGAATAGCGCTAACCACAGACGCGTCAGATGTGGCCATAGGAGCCGTGGTAGAACAGCAAGTCGCCGGGGCTTGGCAACCACTCGCTTTTTTTAGCAGATCCCTAATCTGCTAAAAAAAGATTTCTGTGTGGAAATCACAGATTCTGTGATTTCCACAGAATTAAGGTCCAAGATTCAAAACTGCTTTTATGATAACATCGTGATCTCTGATCATGCACCCTGTTGTCTAATATATGTAGATAAAAAATTGACAAAGGAATCAGGTAGATGGCAATTTCAGCATAAATGGCTTCAGGATGAGGAATTTGTCAAGTATATAGAAAAACAGATAGACGAGTTCTTTGACATCAATACTACACAAACATCAGCATGTGTAAAGTGGGAGGCTTTCAAAGCTTTTATTAGGGGACATATTATTAGTTATACAGGATCAAAATCTAAGAAGACTCGAGAGGAGAGAGTTAAATTGGAACATAAAATAAAAAGTCTTCAGGAAAAAGTGTATGCAGGAAGTGACCCAAGGTTGGAGAATGAATTACTGATTTTGAGAGCTGAATACGACAAAAAATCAGCGAATAGAGCTGCCTCGAGTCTTCTAAGATTGAAACAATCTTTTTATGAACAAGGTGAAAAATCAGGAAAATTATTAGCATGGCAGATTAAACAATTGGAAATTAAAACACCAATTACCAGTATTATAAGTAACGGACAGGTAGTTATAGATCCTTTAGAAATTAATAGAGCCTTTAGAGATTAGGCTTCCATAATGTAAGAAGACTATTTAATATTATTTATTTTAATAAAGAAGCACCGGATACAGCTCTCCTATCACTGGACGCCGAAAAGGCCTTTGATAGAGTTGAATGGCCCTTTCTTTTTGAAGTCCTACAAAGGTTTGGACTTGGAAATAATTTCATAAAATGGGTTCAAATAATATACAATAATGCTACAGCAGAAATCCTAACAAATAACAATATTTCAAAACCAATAAAAATCAATAGAGGATGTCGACAAGGCTGTCCACTTTCACCTTTACTGTTTACTATGGCAATTGAACCTTTAGCGATAGCGATACGTTTACATTCACAAATATATGGAATTAAAGTTGGACCAACAGAACATAAAATCTCCCTGTACGCCGATGACATAATTTTGTTTATGTCGAATCTAACTAACTAACTACTAACTAACCTGCACTTATATAGCGCTTTTCTAGTCACAAAGACCACTCAAAGCGCTTTTTCATTAATACTAACCCTCTATTCTAAGGGCCTATAGGAAACAGATATCTAGGGACAATTTAGAACAGCCAATCAACCTAACATGCATGTTTTTGGCATGTGGGAGGAAACCGGAGAAATCCCGGAGTAAACCCACGCAACACGGGGAGAACATGCAAACTCCACACAGATCACTGTTGGTTGGGGGCTGGGATCGAACCCACGATCCCACGATCCCCACAATCCCCCGGCCAAGGGTAAACTGTGCTGCCGCAGTGCTAACCACTGCGCCACCGTGCAGCCCAATCTAAAAGAATCTAAAAAAATCAATTCCAACCTTGTTGAATTTAATAAAGAATTTTGGGGAAATATCAGGATATAAAATAAATAAAACTAAATCTTCAATATTAATGCTAAATGAGACCCAGAGAAATTACCCTGCCCCTGAGGTAAATCAATTCAATGTTGTAAATCAGTTTAAATATTTAGGAATCCAAATTGTGCCTAAGCTAGAATCAGTCGCCAGTGTCAACTATGAAGCCTTAATGTCAGATATCAATGAGTTAACTCAGAGATGGATGTCACTACCAATGTCGATGATCGGGAGAATCAATATACTTAAAAGTAATATTTTACCTAAAATACTTTATTTATTTCAATACATTCCCTTATCACCACCTTTAGATCTATTCTCAAGAATAAAAAAAAGTTAGTGGAATTTATATGGAACAACAGGAGGGCTAGATTACGTTTGTCTTTATTATATTTACCATTTGATCGTGGAGGTCTGAAATGTCCGAATTTTATGTTGTATTATTGGTCGGCACAATTGAGGTCTATGACATATTATTTTTCATCAAATGATCTCCCTCACTGGACTGAAATGGAATCATACAATTTACCTTTACCTCTTCCCATATTCATATACTCAGATTCGGCAAAAAAATTACAAAAACAAGTTAAAAATCCATTTGTAAAGCATATGATCAAAATATGGTGTGAAGCTAAAAACTATTTAAAAGAACCACAGTTATTGTCACAATTTAGTCCAATATGGGGTAATCAATATTTTAAACCAGGGAGAGCGGACGCTGTATTTAAAGTATGGAATTTAAAAGGGATACAAAAGATTCAGGATTTATATTTGCCATGTGCAGATAACAATGTCTTTTGAAGAGCTGAGGATCAAATTTAATCTTAATAGAACACATTTTTTTAAATATCTTCAACTTAGAAACTTTATTCGATCAAATCAAAATAAAGCTCTCACTCGACCTATTCATTCATCCTTGGAAAAAATGATGATGAAAGATAGTAAAAGAAAGGGTATTATTTCAGAGTTTTATAACTCATTGACACTATCTTCAAGTGAAAATTCACTGAAAAGATTAAACTACTGGAAAGAAGATCTGCAAACTGAAATTTCAGAGGAACAATGGAAATTGGCTTGTACAGAAGCTCAAACCAAATCAATAAATGCACGCCTTAAATTGATACATTTCAAATGGTTAATGCGGATGTATGTTACACTGGAGGAGTTAAATAGATATAATAAAAATATACCAGATACATGCACAAAATGCATGGAAAGTAAAGGAACCCTATTTCATTGTTTATGGGAATGTAGATTAATAAGAATGTTTTGGGAAGAGGTGAGGGTAACAATTGAAAAAATAATCTCAAAACAAATCATATTGAATCCTAAACTGTTTTTGTTGGGTCTGTACCCAGAAAAGCATAATTTTAATAAAAGTGAAAGAACATTCATAGACCTCAGTTTGCTTAATGCCAAAAAATGTATTGCACTATTATGGAAAAAGACTCATAGACCAGATGTGACTCAGTGGTTAAGACAGATGTTAACAAACCTTCCATTAGAAAGAATAACATATATACTGAAATCAAAGGAAATTGTGTTTGAGAATATATGGAGACCTTTTATTGATTATGTAAAAAATTTAAACATAACTCTTGAAGAAGAAGGTGAATGATGTGTGTGGACCTTGTAAATTCCAAACTGGTGAACATAATATGTATACTTATGTATTGGATTGTCTAGACTAAACAGAGGAGCATTGTTGAAGACTTGATTTTGTTGGTGGTTGTTGGTGTTTTTAGTGCATTTTTTTTTTTGTAGTACTTTAGTGTTAGTGTTTGATTGTTTGTATCATGTTTGTTAAAAAAAAAAAAAGGTTCAATAAAGATATTGTGGAAAAAAAAAAGTGTTGATGGGATTAGTGCATAAAATTATTTTCCTTGCCTTGCATAAACAATGTGTTGTTGAAACTGTTTTTGTTCAACAAAAGCCTTGACCACAGATGACAATTGTCATTGTCAATGCCTTAACCCCTTGCACTCCGGTCAATTTCCCTAAAAACGGCAAAAATTAACGTGCCCAAATTAAATCAAAAGCCGTTCTTCAACCCTTTGCAGCATCTTCATGGGGTTGGTCTCATTTAAAAGAAAACACTTTGAATTTTTTGGCAAAACAGTCATAATCTCTCTAAGTGTTCCGGCCACTGAGTTACAGTCATCTAAACATAGTGAACTTGAAGAAAATAAATTTGGCCTGGGTGTTTTTTTGGATACAAATGCTTGCAAATAACAGCTTCAGATCCGGGCTGGAAAATGCAACAGAAATGTAGAACCAAGTGTTATCCAGCTGAGGTCAAAATTTTGTAACAATACCACAAAAAAATGAATATATTACAGTTTTTTACTCAGGTAGTTCCCAGGCATTTTGGAACTGTGCCAAATGGCACAGTTTGGAAAAACGTCTAACTTTTGAATGCTTCAATGTAGAAGCTTCATTTTGGGCTCTAATGAAAGGTCACACTCAGGGCTGCCTGTGTGTGTGTGGGGGGGGGGGGGTTGTCCCCCCCCTCGCTACAGAGGATGGACATCGGCCATCGCTACACAACGGATTAGCCTCATGTGGCGATGTGGGACAGCAGCGCAGTCACCGCAGCTCCCCCCCCCCCCCCGCTACAGAAGAATAGTGGGGGTGGGGGGGCGGCGTTCACGGTCTGTATGCGGCGAACAACCCCTTGTACCGCGCCGCGCAGTTGTAATTTACCGATCGGTCAAAAGTCATTTTGGATTACAATTTTCAGGGATAAATAATAATTTAGCTTATAACACCTTACCTCTTCACAGCAGCAGAGTCCTGGCAAACTTCTCTTCCTCACTGTCAGACGAACGCGACACTGGTCCGCTCGTGGTTCTGGTCTCGCGACCCGATCAAAACATAATTCCATTATTGCGGTTTTGTGCTTCCATGATTGCGGGTTTTGGCGAACGATTTTTCAAAACAAATAACAGTAGTAATTAAAAAAGACTGGCGAAGGCGTGTGTGTCACTCAGCCTTCGTCGTCAGCCTCCGTCGGTCTATGACCATGGAAGAAATCATAACGTCTACTCTGCTAGAACCAAAACAAAATAAGCACCGCCTGTGGCCGAACATTCCAATGCGCGAATGGCACTCCCTGTCACACAGGTTGCATTTGTGGATGGTCTCCGTGCTGCTGGGTCTGTGGGGTTCTTCCTGCGGGTCCTTTTTTGATCCGCTGCAGCAGCCAGTCTTCACCCAGCCTTAAAGCGTACCTGTGGTGGTCGTCTAAACGCATTCAACTTGAAAACATTAGGCAAAGTATTCGTTATTTGGTTAAATAATTATTTCCAGCCATATACCACCAGAGAAATATGCAAATACGACCGCAGGCATGGCCAGCCAATGAAAACTCTGCGCGCAGCCATGACACATGCGGATGTGACGTCATATCGTTGCCAATACTCCGCCTGTATGAGCGACTAGGGTGCTGTTATGAGTGTTTTTATTCTATTATGGCTGAATTGTCGGACTCTGAGGAAGAATTCATCCAACATGGCTACAGGTTTGAGCCAGAAAGGTCTTCTGAGGGTGAAATTGACGAAGTGGTCCTCACACACAACGCAATTTCGTCTGAAAGGATTCGTCTGTGCCCTGTTCGGAGATTGCGCAATCACTTTTCCGCTAAGATCTTCTGACAAGGTGAGCTGGGTTTGGGTACACAAAAGAAATGTTTCTTTGTTTTTTCGCTTATTATTGAGACATCCAAAGGCTTTACATTCCGCCATGTTGCGATATCCATATCGCATTGTATGTTTTTGTTGTTACAACAGCGCCGAGTGTCTGCCGCTCTGTATATAGTTTTAGAATCATCTGCCGTCTGGCGGCCATTACGAGCTCAGATCAGACGAGACGACCCGCTGAATTTAAACATTTATTTGTTTATTTTCTACTCATTTTAGTTCTGCATTTAATATGAACCCTGAGTTTGAAATAAACGTTTGAATTTGAATTAGAATATCCTGAAAGCCACTGCTCATCCACGCACTCCAGGCTCAGCCAATATTGATCCGGATCGTGGTGCCAACGATATTTCGTCACAGGAAGCGTCCTGGCAGGCCATGTAGCTGCCAGTATGGCTGCTCGCATGTTTTGCCGACATAGCTGAACCAGCACATCAGCAATGGATTTATATCACATTGCTTTGAACTTGAATTTGAACTTAAACTAGAACGTGAGACAGGGGCTCAATATAATATCTTTTTTTTCATGACCACCACAGGTACGCTTTAAAAAAAAAAAAAACAGCTTGCAAACTTCTCTGCTTCAATTGGCTCACTGCATTCACAGCGTTGGGAGGCGGGTCCTTCTGGCTAGGTTTTCAGTCATTGGTTCTTCAAGTTTTCAGAAACCCAATTCAAGGCTGTTATTAGTCGAATGAGAGGTCAATCAGATGAACTAATCTGTTCGCGGCTGTGTCTGCAGCTTTTATTTTCAGTGCGCGCTTGGACGCCATACACCACCTACATCACAATCTCCATCATGCGTCCTAGAGCGCACAAGAACGCCCTCGTGCGCTCTAGGACGCAGAGACTTGCCCGGAATAACGGAATAATAATAATAATAATAACGGAGCGCAAGAGGTTAAAAAAAAATAAAAGAAAAAAAGTGGACATAGCACGAATCTTGATGGCAGAAATCAGCATTAATGTAGCATAAAACATTGGCACCATTTTCGTTCAAAGTGAACAAAGTGTCAGAGCTGCTCCACCTCTGGGAGGCCTTCATTGCCTCCATTAAGGAGGTAATGGATTGGGGTGGTTTGTTTGTTTGTTAGCAAGATTACGCAAAAACTACTTAAGGGATTTGGATGAAATGTTCACCAGAGGTGGGCCTTGGTCTACAAATGAACCCACTAGATTTTGGAGGTGATCCATGAGCGCATACTGCTACCAAGGTCCTATCTTGCGATGTACGGGTGGACAGACTGATGGGGGGGGGGGAAAGTCTTGGCAGGGCTATGCGCCCTCTGAGTGCCCTCTAGTTATTGTTAATATCTCAAAAACAGTACAAATTATGTTTTTAGGACAAATAAGGACAAATGTGTAACCAACTCATGACACTGTATTTTTTCACTATTTCCAGAAAGTACCTGAACCGACTTCAGTCACATATAGAACACACTAATTTATTAAATAGCTTAACATGGACTCATATTTACCGTGCATGGACAGATCATGTTTACTAGTCTGTCTAAATAAGGAAAGACCCCGCAACTGTTACTGATCACATGCAGTCACCACAAGGCAGAGATCCCTCCATAATCTCATCCCATCCTGCTGCTCACACCTTACTCTACCCTCTTCAGACAGAGAAATAAGCTGCTCAGCTGTGTGCTCCAACGGGGATCTCAGGGGCCTCGGCACAGGAACCGACGAGCATGCGTGCGGCCGCTGAAAGCTCAAGCAGTGCATACAGCGGCATCACATTCACACATCATTTGGCAGCTTTCCTCTGCTATGCTTGCTCTCACTCAGCCCACCGCTTGTGCCGAGCGATGTTTTCACAATCACACCCACACTCTGCTGCATTAGACCGCACTCAGCTAACATCACACAGCCAGGATACCTTTATTTGTGCATTATGCTCACCAGTCAGGAAGTCATTATTCATGGGAAACAGCTGTTATGTGTATTATAGTGGGAAAAACTCGACGATGTTTAAAAAAATGACAACAAGGTAGCAGGGTTTTTATATATATATATATTCAAAATATGATATCAGAAAAAGAGAAAACAAACAGTAGCAGAGTGAGGAGGTTATTTGCTTCTGGGAAAATAAAGACCATAAAGTGACAAAATCTCTAAACTGAGCGCTGCAACACCTGTTGTTAAACTGCCAACAGGTTTAAGGTCATTTGGTCAACTTAAAAAAATACAGAAGTATCTACAGTAACAACGAAATATCTTTTATGACTATTTTAGGATCTGCAGCCAACCAAAGCCAATCCTAAAACAATCTATACACTGCAATCTGCACTGCACACTTTCCAAATACAAACTAAATGTGGTCAACGGTCATTTGAGATGCTACATATGAGGAACTCAAAACATGAGGTGTCAGACAGATATATTTAAGTCTACTGTTTGAACAACTTTACAAATCTAATAAACACCCATCTCAACATGAGCAGACTCCTTTAGCACCATCTTCTTTATTGCTTTATTACCTTAGTAAAACAATCATCGAGATATGAGGAGATTCCCTTATGTTAAACAAATGGTGAACCTTTAAGTGTTTGGGAATGTTGGAAAATATAATACATAATAAATAATGCTGCATTTTCCACCTCCTTCCATTTTCATTTTTAATCAAGCAATTTCCTTTCAGCATCCAGTAACTGTTGCCACAAACCTCAAAAACAGGAAAACTACCTCACTAACTAGAAGAAGAAGCCAACTTTATTGTCATTCAATCCATACAGCCAGTCAAGTACAGTAGAATGAAATTACATTTCTCCTATGTACAATGCTAATCACATCTAGAATCAGAGGGGCCACTGCCATGCAAGGCACCACCACAAACAACTTTTTCCTTCCCCCATTCTATTATGCTGAGCACCAAGCTAGAAGGTGGGAAGTGCCATTTTTATATGGTCTCTGCTATCATTCTTCTTCCGGCTTTCAGAGAGAGCAGACGCTTTTCTCCTCCTCTCCTCTCCCTCCTACTCCCTTCTGATTCCAGCTTGATGTGTCTTGTCTGTGTCGCTCTTCTTCTGGCTGAATCTTAATCCAAACGGAAAATTATGGATCTGGAAAGCTGGGCTTTAAATGCGATTGACACCACTTTAAAAGAAGATCGGGTCAGGGGGATCCCAAGTGGGGAGACTCATGGACAATTGGGAACTCATGTGTCTGTGGGATTCGACTGGAGATGCGGAAGACATCTATCTGTTTGGCTTATGATCACAGGATTTCTACTTTGGCTTTGGAGTTTCCTGATGTATCAGAAATTAAAGAAGTTGGGAGAGCTGATCAAAATGCGGACCCGGCAAAGCTCCTTCAACAAATTCGACCAGTTAGGGAGTGCACTGATAGCGGCAAATGGTGAACTGAATGGTAGCGGATTCAGTAGGTGGAATACATCTTGGAGTCGCTGGTGCTCTCCAGGGAATGTTTTTAAAGCCTGTATATGGAAATTATGAAGCACAGAATCACATGAGAGATGAAAATTCTATGCTCTGAGTGAACTGTGCCTATTAGACCTTGATTTGGTGCCCTGCAGATTACATTCCTCCTGGATGAAGATAAGGCAGAAGAGAGTTTTTGCTTTTTGCTCCCTAACAAACATCTGGTGCGCAGTAATCTGATCTGTCAAGGACAGCGTTATGTGCCCAGCACGGAGTTTACCATCGGACATGCACTGAGAGAATGAACTCTTACGGACATGCTACCTGTGTTTTGAGGACACTAAAGACATAACATCTAAACGTTGCCAGGGAGGATTTTTGCTGTCACCAGTAACTGATACATGCACTGCATACAACATTACATGACTGATACACATACACTGACACACATTCACACTGTCTCTCTCAATCGCTGCTTTGTTATTGTGAGATCTGTATTGTCTGCTAATTGTGCATTAGAGGGGTTTTTTCTATGTAATCACAATTTTGCTCATACGAGCTTTATTTTGATAAACTATGTTTTTTCTCTCTGCCCAATGTGTCATCCCCCCCATCCCCCTCTTTACCCTCCACTGTTGACAGGCGCCTTGCATGGCTGCCGCGTCATTGGGAAGCGCTTATTGAACGCGCCCAATGTCAAGTCAAATTCCTCGTATGTTTACATGTAAACATGCTTGGCAATAGAGTCGATTCTGATTCTATGACCTGGCCGGGACTTGAACCCACGCCCACAGTGGTCGCCATGGTGCTTTGCTGCGCTTTGTTTTGTTTGTTTTTGTTCGTCAATTGTGTGTCTGCTTGCTCTTACACCTGTGAAGAGCTACTAAGTATTAGGACTTTCACTCCCATGGACTTACGTCCAGTTTTTTTAGCTCCTGCCGCCGATCTGGTTCATTTTTTAGGCCAAAAAGTGAGACAGCGAAAAAGAGGAAGACGAGCGGGCGCCCTGGTGCGGCTTCGCAGGAGAGGCACGCGCACGGCTTTACCTGGGATATTTCTGTCCAATGTTAACTCACTTTGTAACAAGGTAGACGAGCTGAAACTGCTGATGCAAATTAAGGACTTCTCTGCCTCGTGTGCCCTCTGCTTTACTGAGACCTGGCTCAAGGAAAAGACACCAGACAGCGTGCTCTTCCTCGAGGGATTTCAGCTGTTCCGTGCTGACCGCGACACGGGGCTCTCCGGCAAGACCACAGGCGGAGGAGTCCGTTTCTACATCAACAATAGCTGGTGCACCGATGTGACTGATCTCCCAATACTGTTCTCCTGCTCTGGAATATCTATTTATCAATTGCAGGCCATTTTATTCTCCGCATGAGTTCGCTTCATTCATTTTGGCTGCCGTTTATATCTTGCCCAACGCGGATGTGCGCGAGGCTCAGCGCGCACTCGCGGATCACATTCAGCAAGTGGAGCGGACTTTCCCGGATTCTCTGGTTATTGTGCTTGGCGACTTTAACCAGAGCAATCTGAGCCATGAACTTCCTCGGTACAAACAGTTTATTAAATGCCCTACCAGAGAGGAGAACACGCTGGATCACTGTTACACTACAGTTAAGGACGCGTACCGTGCTATTCCTAGCGCTGCGATTGGACTATCTGATCACGTGATGGTTCATCTGATTCCCACATACAGACAGAGATTGAAGCTCACAAAACCTGTTGGGAGCACTACGAGGAAATGGACCAGTGAAGCTGTGGAGAAGTTGCACACGTGCTTGGAAACAACTGACTGGGACATGTTTAAAGGAGCTACGCATGATCTGGATGAATACACAGACACTGTGACCTCATATATCCACTTTTGTGAGGTGTGCATTCTTCCATCGCACACCAGGGTGAGTTACTCTAATGACATGCCCTGGTTCACAGCTAAGCTCAGACAGATCAGGAAGGAGAAAGACGCGGCGCTGAAGGGTGGAGACAAAGACTGCTATAGGGAGGCCAAATATCGGTTGAGCAGAGAGTTGAGGAAAGCTAAATCTGTGTATTCTGAGAGACTCCAGCAGCAGGTCACTGCTAATGACTCTGCTTCTGTGTGGAGAGGACTGAGGCAAATCACCAACTATTGGCCTCAGGCTTCTAAGGGACAGGATGACAAAGTCCTTTGTCAAAGACTGTCCCAACACTATGCCCATTTTGACACCTCGTCAGCTGTGCCCAATATTCCTCCTCCCCCCTGCGTCACTGCCTACATGGTTCCCATTTCATCAAAGGCGGTTCCCCTCTCCTTCCCTCCTGCTCTTGTCATCAGTGAGCAGGACGTGCACAGAGTTTTCTAGACTGAACCCGCGCAAGGCCCCCGGTCCAGACGGCGTGTCTCCCTCCACCTTGAGACACTGTGCGGAGGAGCTGACTCCCGTCTCTACCATCGTTCCTGTTCCCAAGAAGCCACGGATCACTGGACTTGATGACTACAGACCTGTAGCGCTTACCTCTGTAGTCATGAAGTCCTTTGAGCGCCTGGTCCTGTCCCACCTCAAGACCATCATTACTCCTCTCTTGGATCCGCTGCAGTTTGCCTACAGAGCCAACAGGTCTGTGGACGATGCAGTTAATCTGACCCTTTATTCCATTCTGCAGCATCTGGACTCCCCGGGAACCTATGTTAGGATCCTGTTTGTGGACTTCAGCTCTGCATTTAATACCATCCGCCCTGCTCTGCTCCAGGACAAGCTGATCCAGCTCAACGTGCCTGACTCCCTCTGCAGGTGGATTACTGACTTCCTGACGGACCGGAGGCAGCATGTGAGGCTGGGAAAGACTGTTTCGGACTCTGTAAGCATCAGCACCGGATCACCACAGGGCTGTGTACTTTCCCCCCTGCTCTTCTCCCTGTACACCAACTGCTGCACCTCTAGCCATCAGTCTGTCAAGCTGATCAAGTTTGCGGACGACCCCACCCTCATCAGGCTCATCTCCAATGGCGATGAGTCCGTCTACAGGAGGGAGGTGGCCCGGCTGAGGTCTTGGTGCAGCCACAATAATCTGCAGCTGAATGCTCAGAAGACAGTGGAGATGATTGTGGATTTTAGGAAAGTCTCTGCCCCTCTGCCTCCCCTTGTCCTTACAGATTCTCCTATCACCACTGTGGATTCCTTCCCTTTCTTGGGTACCACCATCACCCGGGATCTTAAGTGGGAGTCGACCATCAGCTCCCTTATCAAAAAGGCCCAGCAGAGGATGTTCTTTCTGCGGCAGCTGAGGAAGCTCAAGCTGCCCACTAAGATGTTGGTGCAGTTTTATACAGCCATCATCAAGTCCATCCTCACTACCTCTATCACCGTGTGGTACACTGGTGCCACTGTCATGGACAGATTAAGACTACAGCGCGTTGTGCACGCTGCTGAGAAGGTGATCAACTGTGAGCTTCCATCCCTCCAGGACCTGTACATCTCCAGGACCCGGAGGCGTGCAGGTCGGATCACAGCCGACCCTTCACACCCTGGATACGCACTGTTTGCTCCCCTCCCCTCAGGCAGAAGACTACGGTCCATTCGGACTAAAACTTCTCGTTTTATGAACAGTTTTTTCCCCTCTGCTATCAGACTGCTGAACTCTAAGTGACTTATTAGATTCTTGTGCATTAGGTACAGCAGCTCAACTCATGTACAATTATCATTAAAAATTGTATAGAATAGCATTATTTATTTTTATTTAATTTTTTTATTGCATGCATAGTTTTCCTCTTTTTTTTAATTTATGTTTAATGTTGCAGTATTGCACCGAGACAAATTCCTAGTTTGTGTATTACATGAACAATGGCAATAAATTTTATTCTGATTCTGACCTCCCGGCTGTAGGGCGGATGCTCTACCACTAGGCCACCACTCCGACGATGCTCAAATAAAAATCACTGCAGCCATTTTTTTTTATATTCTGCTGGTATATAACAGAGAGTGAAGAGAGACAAAGAGTTAAAATAATGGACAGAAACTGAAAAATATAAGTAAGTAGCTTGTTTATGAATGATATAATCCAAATCTGACCCGTTTTATTAATCTTTTTTTTTTCCCCAGAATTCATCACATACTGTTTCACAAACAGCTGACATGAGAAAACACTGAAGTTATTATTCCAATTTCCTGTAAGATAAAAGCCAAAATAAGCAAGTACATAAGAAATCCACTTTTTAATCAAGTAAGAAGTGTTTGCATTTATAGTAGGGCAGGGCGATTAACAGAAATAAAACCGGAACTGACGTTTGGGGTGTGGAACTGACATAATCTTGCACATGTTGGGTCTTTTTTCCCTTTAGTTTTTCCCCCCTCTCTCCCTGCTGTGTGCATGTATCCGAGATCTTTTCATGCACTGCCCCTTTAAGACGTGCCTGCATCTGTAACTCCGGAAGCAGCACAGTCCATGCTGTTCAGATGCAGCAGAACATGGTCAGAACAATTAAAGATGGCTTGTAATGAAAACAAACGTGGTCTCCATCTACATAGTGATGACTGACTCTTTATTTCATCTGAAGATGCCAAGAAAAAGTGAGTGAAGTGTGAGGATACTAACACCAAAAGGAGCAGAAGCAAAGTCGCTGTTAGCCTCCGACGGCTATCTGCGTCATCTCAACTGTTTTACAGAGGGGATGGACAAGCTAAGGCTGTATTTAAGAACCCGATAAGAGACTCATAATCCCTATGGGGTGGTAACACAATCATTTTTTTTAGATTTAGATTTAGTATACTTTATTGATCCCCAGAGGGGAAATTGAGGGTCATCCACCACCTGGATGGATGAAGCAGCCACGATACGGCGCTATCCCTTAACCATTCACACACACATTCACACCTAGGGCCACTTTAGAGTCTCCAATTAACCTAACCTGCATGTTTTTGGCAATCATGGGTGTGTAAAGGACTCCCCCAACACCACTAACAAGCTAATTAGCTATTGCACACGTGACGTGACCCACAAACCCTCTAGAAGTATGTGTTGTAAATTTTATGTGTGAAATGACAATAGACCTGTTCTTTATTAAATTATGCTCATTTACTATCATACTGCAGTGATATGATACCACACTTATGTAATATTGCTTAATTGCAAGCCTTGCCAATAAAAGGGAGGGAGGGGGAAGGGGGAAAAAAAAAAAACATGAAAACCGACATGAAAAGGTCAATTAACTTATGCTGATTTAAGGTCAAATTGCCCAGCCCTAATTTATAGTTACATGAAACTTTACCTGCAATAGAAGGACAGAAACTAATAAAATGCAGTCTTTTCAGTCTTCCGACACACAGGATCAAAAGAATCTTGTTACAGCTTTAAACTTGACAAAATATTAATTCTTTGTATTATGTTTTCATTGTTTAACAATTTCCATCCTCATAACCATTAGTGTTATTTTGCTGCTCATCTATGAGAAATGAAGAAAGGACAGCAGAGCAACAGGAAAAAAACAAATCTAAAACCTTCCCTTCTGCAGTGTGTGGGCCATCACAGAAAGATGTCATGTAAACCACTGAGCTTTTATCTCCAATCTTTGACTTATCGCTGGTCAGCTGATGAGCCTCCCAGCTCTGCTTCCTACACATCAGCCATCCGTGTTGTAAATCTTTAGGGCGTGCAGCCAAGGAACGTGCTCCCTCGATAAGCACGCAGTCATAGGAGTAACATTAGTTTTCCAGCCTCTGAACAACGTTCCTACACAACGCTCAGTCACGGGTCCTTGGCCAAAGTCACTGGCACCACTTCTACATAGCAGTTTACGGCATTCCATGAAGTTGTTTTTTTTTTGCCTCTGCAGACGAGGCTCAAATTTCACACTTTATGGGGACGCTGCCAGGGAGGAGAGTAGCTCTACAAAAACCACAGGTGGATCCACTCCCACAGGCCATTTGGATATTCAGACACTTCAGCAACTGGACATACAGAGGAGCAGACATAAGGCTTTACGGTGAACAAAAGCACTCACAACTACTAATGCACATTTCTATTCCGATTTCCTGATGAGAGAACTTTCAGAGACTCCGGCTTTGACAGCTGGTGCCATGATGTGGAAAAGCTGCACAAACTCTCGACGCAATCAAGAAAGAAGGTAAACAACTCATCTTATAGAACCATCAATGCTCTTCCTTCAGGCCTGAATGACCTCAGCACAAAATGCTCTCCTCTGAGAAAAGATAGCATTCAAGTTTGACTTTGGAAAAACTATTCATTGTTGAGCTGCAGTGTACACAGATGCAGCGCAGGGCCAAACAGCATCAAAGCTCACCGACAGATGCACTGTTTACCCCGGAGGATGCAACGAGAGTCAGCTGTCACAGGACAGCACTGTCTGCTGCGGGCCAGTCTTTCAGGACAACGACATTACCACTGCACAGATGTAACCATAGAAGACGAGAAGTAAAGAGCCAGGAGGATGACGACGAGAATCAGAGAGAGCTTTGTTATTGCTGAAATATAAGAAAAAACATGAAAATAGAATAACAGCTGAATTAAACAGTCAGGAAAGTTAATTTGCTTCTAATCAGTGCATCAGTCTGGATGCACTCTGGCAGGAGCTTGTATAGCACCTCCAGGTTTCTGTTTTTTAGGATGTCGCTGAAAGAATAGCCTGCCTTCAGTTAGCCCACATCTCAGTTACTGGCTGTGATATCAATCCAGTCCACACCTACAATCCCACAGCCATACAGTTCATCTGACCTCAGGATTATAGCAACCTGTTAGCATCAAGGCTAACATCACCATCAGTTTGGCCAAAAAAGTGAACACGCTCAACTGGAGAGAGAGAATGGTTTATGGTCTACCTCTGTGAATTTATTGACAAATACAGCGGTCTTGCGCACGTCGGGTTAGCAGCTGTTAAACACCAAAGAGGCTCCCGTTACTGTTGTGCCATTGATTTGTTCTACCACAATGATCCACACATCACCGCCTTCACTCCAGAGCATGAGCCAAATCAGGCCAGAGTGCCGCCACTCAAAGCCAAGGATCCAAGCAGCTGTTAGCATCAGAGCTAATGTTAGAAGCAGTGTTACAATGAAACATTAACTTTGTTCTAGTCGAGCTGTAGGTGCAAAGGGATGCTGTTGCCTCCACACTTTCTGAGCCCTGGTCTAGAACTACAAACCGGGAATATATTATTCAAATATTTCATCAGCAAAGCTATCCAACTGATGATAGCCTAACACTAATATGTTATTGAAATAAAGCAAGCGATATATTCAATGCCATTTACAATGGCAGTGGTGGCAGTATTTGTTTTTTTAACTGAACAACAACAGTCTTGCTTTTGGTGCCAGCTGTGATGAGTCAGGGAGACAAAGTATTAAAGTATAATTTCACAGTCAGCAGGAAGTTACTTGTAAATTACTTGTGATTGGCCTTACTGTATTTCACCTGTAAAAAATCTTTGCTCAATCAAATAGGGACCATATGAATATTAATAAGCAGGTGGAAAACCAGTGTTTTAAAAAGAGAAACATGGAAGCCCTTTATAATAAGCTGTAAACTAACACATCAAGGATTTTTGTCTTTGAATCTACATAAATACATACATACAGATCTGGAAAAAATTAAGATACGAAAGAAACCACTGCAAAATTATCTAATTTTATCATTTATACATATGTGTTTGAGTAAGGTGAAAAATTTTATTCTCTAACCTACTGAAAACAACTCACCCAAATTCCAAGTCAAAATACCATTTAAAGCATTTATATACAGAAAATGACAACTGGCCAAAACAACAAAAAGATGTGCTTTTAGATCAAAATGTAAAGAAAACAAGTTCATTTTCATTCTGAAATACTACAATACTTTAAGTATTTTAATTTGGGAAGAACTCAGATCTGTATTTGTGGAATAACTGATTTTTATTGAGAGCTTTCATTCATCTTACCATGTGTAGATGGTCACCTAATCTGTACCTCCTTAAGTAGACTGAAATTTCATTGTGTTGTTATTCAACAGATACTCAAATTGAATGGCTGTCATACATGTAGAGATGCTAATTTAGGAAAGATTTTGCAGTGGTGTCTTACCTGCCTGGCCAAAAAAAGTCTCACACACTAATATTTCGTTGGCCGGCCTTTAGCTTTGATTACAGCATTGTTTCGGTACGCTTCTGCAATGTCACAACATTTACTGTATTTCTGTCCAGAGTTGCATTAATTTTTCACCAAGATCTTGCATTGATGATGGGCAAGTCGGACCACTGCGCAAAGTCTTCTCCAGCACATCCCAAAGATTCTCAATGGGGTGAAGGTCTGGACTCTGTGGTGGACAATCCATGTTTGAAAATGATGTCTCATGCTCCTGAACCACTCTTTTACAATTCGAACCCAATGACTCCTGGCATTGTCATCTTGGAATATGCCCGTGCCATCAGGGAAGAAAAAATATCCATTGATGGAATAACCTGGGGCCTCATGTATAAATGGTGTGCATGCACAAAAACAAGGCGTACGCTGATTTTCACGCACACAGCGGGATGTATAAAAACAAACGTGACGTGAGAATCTGCGGGCTGAGCCACAAAGTTTTCACCAGCCGTGAGAAATTGTGGCTGTCCGCAAAATTCTGTTTGGCTCCATCAGGTGGGTCTGTTAAACTACAAAACAGCTGAAACTCACAGAATATGTTAAAATAACATTTCCACTTCAGTTAAAATGCTTTGTCTATGAATTAGTCTGTGAAAAACATTACTATTATTACGTGATTTATCTCTGTAACTCGGCTCACTGAGCGCATTGAAACCCTGATAATCGCCCTGCCTCACTCATGGACCAGCCAGCGCCACCGTTAACTGGACCCTCTTTCTATAAATGTGTCATTTTGACCCAAAGAAAAAAGGAGACCCGCTGGGTTAACAATGAATAAAAGGAGGACCATGGGGAGGTTCCGGCCTGCAATTTACCCAGATTTCCACGGATCCTTAACGGATTCCCCCTCTGACATTTCGACGTCCTCAGACCCCGGGAAGTGGGTCGGGGGAAACTGTTATAACACCTGTTATTTTCGAGTCTTTTTGACCCGAAGACAACAGAAGGATCCCAACGCAATACGTGCTGTACCTTGGAGGTTATAATTTGGAAATAAAAGACCTTTAAATTGTGCAGCTTCATCTGTTCCTCCTGGCTTTTGTGCGTAATTTGGATTCTGACAGATTTGGTTTGTAACTTGTACAAATTCAGCTGTAAGATTGGAGTGGTATTCAGTGGTCTTTATTTGTTTATTTTACTCAGTGGCATCATGTCTGTCCGGATTACCAAGGGCTTTCTTTCACAGCATTTTTTTCCCCATGTGTCAGCCCCCGTCACACTGTCATACAGTGATCTGTCTATAGACCAACTTTAATGCCATTTTATTTTATTTCAGTCTGAGCTGGCTGCATTAACTGAGGTGTAGGCACAAGTTGTTGCTTCAGCCTATACCCTGTCTGTCTGAAATGTGTTGTCTCTTTCCTTTTTTGTCTTGCTATGATCCGGCAGAAATTTAAAAAAAATAAAAAAATGAATGAACAAACCGTCATTGTAACACAGTCCACTCGGTAAATTTAGGTTTACTGTTGATTCCGGAGGGTCAGAACAAAATAAAATATTTTTTTCTGACCTCCACCTCCATTATCAACAGCTCAGCATCACACTCTAAAGTTATTTTTTTTATGTTGTGCTTTCCCACAGGATTGACCATCAGTTTAACAGAAGAGTGACAGAAGGGGCGTTTTTCTTCATTTACATAGTCATTAGTGGGAGGAACCAAGGCAGAGTAAAGACATTGTGCAGGTAAGGTGGGATGTATAAAGAAAAGGAGCAGAGAACTGGGCATGCGCACAGTTTTATAAATCTGAAAACTTTTGTATGCATGTACTTTTCAAATTTTGTGATCTTTCAGTATGAAAACTGTACAACCCTTTATACATGAGGCCCCAGGTCTTTCAGTATATTCAGGTAGTCAAACTGACCTCATTCTTTGGGCACATAACATTGCTGAACCTAGACCTAATTGTCCAATGGGAAGCTCTTACCTATTTCCTTAATTAAATCCAGGTGGTGACCTTTTTTTGGCCAGGCAGTGTATTTTGTTCCAGAGCCGTATGTCCTTGAGAATATCAAAACTCAAAATTAATCCCTAGAAATGGTATAAAATATGATCTTTAGGACTCTAAAACAAATAACACACCACTGAGCAAATGTAGCAAATAAGCTAAATGCTAATGACTAACATTCTAATGGGGATGGACTTCTGAAACAATAATTATGAGAATTCTGAAAATGAAAACATGCCAATAAATTATGACAGTAATTGTTTTGTCATTTACTTCATCACTAGCAGTTGCTCATAAGATCTTTGATAGGTATTTGATTTTCTGATCATTTCATTCCAAAGACAGACTGATGTCAGGCAACCACTGAGTGTGAGAGATATACTGAAATCCACACTCCTGACAGCTGTGACTACACTGCCCAGGTACTAGCATTATACTTAACAGTATAAATGGACTTGCGTATACAAAATGGTTATTATACAATAGAATTATTTGTTTTGACACACCCAGTATGTGTGTGAAAAGCTGCACAACTTCTCTGAACACATAACACAGCATAAACCAAACATGACATCAAATGCCAAAAGTCAGTATGTATCAGAGCACTGATGTATCATGAATTTAGCTGACTCACTAGCATTACAAACCAGAATGTAAACAAAAGTGCTCCACAACATGATCAGCAGCAGCAAATATAGTAAGCCAGTTTATAGTTAAAACTATTTTTTTCCCCATTTATTTGAAGGCTCACATGCTTTGCTGCGCATGAAGTTTTGTTTTTCTCCTCAGGCCAAAAACCATTCAAAATAGCTCTTTAGATAGTGGAAGTTGCCAACCCCTAATCTGAGCACAGATTTTTTTGGGGTTTTTTTTTTGTTTTTTAAATAAACGATGGCACAGGATCTAACCTGAAGAAAACAAACTACTACAGCTCAATTGTGAGATACCTGTAAATGTTTTTGAAAGCAATTTCAACCCTCATAATATTTTGACATTTTATTTTTAGTCTGGACCATACAATAATGAATGTCAGATTTTTCAGAATTCCTGCGAGTCTTTTTTTAAAGGTGCTCAAGGGAAAATTTTCTAGTGCAGCATTTCAAGCATTTCAAACTGAAGTACTGTGGTTTTTCTTAGGCATGTACCTCCAAGGACTGCAGCATTAAGAACTAGAAAAGCACTCGGAGAGCGCAGACCTCCGCCAAGCACCACAGTTCCCCCCATACAGTGTTTGTGTGTACGTTTTCAGATTCCTTGACCATGAAAACATATGACTAGCAATTGGATTCACAATGATAGGATTAGTGGTTCAGTAGTTATTGACGAAAATGGCATTTTCCGTAATGGCGGTTTAGCACCACAGTTCCCCCCATACAGTGTTTGTGTGTACGTTTTCAGATTCCTTGACCATGAAAACATATTACTAGCAATTGGATTGACAATGATAGGATTAGTGGTTTAGTAGTTATTCACGAAAATGGCATTTTGCGTAATGGCGGTTTTCTTGTGGACGGTGATCCGGATCACCACCAAAATCTAATCATCCGTAGGATACCCCATTTCTGACAATCTGTGAAAATTTCATGAAAATCCGTCCATAACTTTTTGAGTTATCTTGCTAACAAACAGACAAACAAACAAACAAACCAATGCCGATGATCACATAACCTCCCCCTTTGGCAGAGGTAATGAGGCACAAATAATGTTTTAAAGTGTTCTTTTCACTAATACGACTGATGCTGAGCAGTCCTGCTCAACTCACAGCAGGTATCCTCTTGTGTTTGTCAACGCAAGTCCTTGCACTGTTCTTGTGGGGAAGTCATTTATTGCAAGATTTGTCAACTTGTATAGAAAATCTAAATGGCGCCTTTGTAATTATGGAATTCGTAAGACAGGTTGAAAATATTATAGGTTAAAAAAAAAAAAAAAAAAAAAAAACCAACAACAACAACAACACTACAATGGACTTCCGGTTATGGCGGCCACGTAGGAAGACGTGTTTCACACTGCTCTGCTCCTAAAAATAAAAAGTTTGCTTAAACTCTCTTAATTGGAACAAAAACCCATCCCAGCGCTTAGGTGCAGATATGGTAAAGACCAAGGCTGGGAAATCAGGTGGCGGAAAAAGCAATTCAACAAAACAACCCAAGCTAACAGACTTCCACGCTCGAGGCGAAGCACAAAAAACTTCAGAGACTATGGCGGAGGATGGAGCCAGCGGCGGAGCGGGAATGGCTGGGGAGGGGACTAACGCAGTGCTCACTGCCATCAACTCTATGAGAGCAGAGTTTTCGTCTAAATTTGATGGGATTATAGCAGCGATAGAAGGAATGAGAAAGGAAATAAGCAACTGTATGGAACGAGTATCGCAGGCGGAGCTCTGAATTTCAAGCGCTGAAGATGACGTCACCAGCCTACAATTAAAGGTGCAAACATTGGAATCAAAATGGAAACGTCTGGAAGATAATGTCCTGGATTTGGAGTCCTGTTCGCGACGGAATAATTTGAGGCTGGTGGGCCTCCCGGAGGGAGCGGAGGGACGAGACTCATGTTCCTTTTTGGAAAAGTGGATTCCAGAAGCGCTGAACAACACGGATCTGCAGACATCGGTCGTCTTAGAGAGAGCTCACGGAATCGGTCCACCAAGAGATAATAAGACACCACCGAGGACGCTGATTATGAAGTTCCTCAACTACAGAGACAAGATGACGGTCACCAACGTGGCGCGAGTTAAAGGGGAAATTAAATACCAGGATCAACAGGTGCGGTTCTACCCAGATTTGGTCACAGGAATACAACAATTAAGGAGGCAGTTCGACCCCACCCATAAAGAGCTGCGCAACCTCGGGATTCGTCACGGAGTGATTCATCCGGCAAGACTGCTGGTCACATATAAAGGGAGAACCCACATCTTTAAGACCCCTCAAGAGGCGCAGGAGCTCATTAAGCAGATCCAAGAGTAGACTGGTGGGAGCTAAGTATGAACAAGATAAAGGTAGAACGTTTAAGCATTTGTACAGGCATCTGATTGATCTGAAACATAACACGTCTACAAAATACAGACTGTATTACATATATTAAAAAAAATTTAAAAAAAAAGCTATGATGTACAAAGTTGCTATAAAATTTTGAAGTTATGTTGAAAAAGCTACAGAAGAGAGTTAATGTCATTAAAAATAGTAGTAGAGTCAGGGTGATTGAGAGGAGAAAGACAGAGTGGTTTGACTGATCCTCGCAGGTGTGGAACAGTCACTAGCTATAACGGGAGACGGAATTTTTTTTTGATTTTGGTGGGGGGGGGGGGTTACCTTGAATGTGGGGAAAGGGAATTTGTTTTTGTGTAGTTTGTAGGATGAATGTTCAACCATTCATGTTTTTGCTTCTCTGTAAGAGTATGTTCATATTGCAAGGTAATCTCAAACTCCTTATTGATCATAGATCAAAGCGTTAATCTTAATTTAACTTTATGGAATGGCAGGGGTCTACAAAATCTAAAAAAACTTAAGTTATGAATAAAATAAAAGATAGATTCAAAAATTGTATTTTTACAAGAAACTCATCTAATAGAGGAGGATGTAAAAAGAATTAGGAGAAGATGGCAAGGTAACGTGTTCACCTTATCATTTTCATCCCGAGCTAGGGGAGTTATGACTCTCATACACAAAACAGTCCCATTTCAAGTGAAAAATGTAATTGGAGACAAATTTGGAAGATATCCAATCATCCAAGGATCTTTGTTATTAGAAAATATAAATCTGGTGAACTTATACGGCCCCAATATTGATGATCAAAACTTCTTTGTCAATTTATTTCTTTATCATCACTTACAGGGCAACATATAATAGCAGGGGATTTTAATTGTACATTGAATCCCAGTATAGATAGGTCAACAGGACTGGACTGTACGCACAATGGATGCAGGATGACCATTAATCATTTTATGAAAGAATTGAGATTGTCTTATAGGTATTAGAATAACCAGAATAGCAATCTCACGTATTGACTACTTTTTGATCTCTGCAGAATTAAGGTCCAAGATTCAAAACTGTTTCTATGATAACATTGTGATCTCTGATCATGCACCCTGCTGTCTAATATATGTAGATAAGAAATTGACAAAGGATCCAGGTAGGTGGCATTTTCAGCATAAATGGCTTCAGGATGAGGAATTTGTTAAGTACATAGAAAAACAGATAGATGAGTTCTTTGATATTAATACTACACAAACAACGGCATGTATAAAGTGGGAGGTTTTCAAAGCTTTTATTAGGGGGCATATTATTAGTTATACAGGTTCAAAATCTAAGAAGACACGAGAGGAGAGTCCAATTGGAACGTAAAATAAAAATTCTTCAAGAAAAGGTGTATGTAGGAAGTAACCCACAGTTGGAGAACAAATTACTGATTCTGAGAGCTGAATATGACAAAAAAAAAACAGCGAATAGAGCTGCCTCGAGTCTTCTAAGATTGAAGCAAACTTTTTATGAACAAGGTGAAAAATCAGGAAAATTATTGGCATGGCAGATTAAACAATTAGAATCTAAAACACCAATTACCAGTATTATAAGTAACAGACAGGTAGTTATAGATCCTTTAGAAATTAATAGTGCCTTTAGAGATTATTATGAAAAACTATATGATACAAAAAATGAAACTGACTTAACAAAACTAAATGGGTTTTTGGGAGGATCATCTATACCATGTATTCCAAATGAAAACAGGGAGATACTGGAGTCTAAAATTAGTCAAGAAGAAGTTGGGCAAGCCATTGATAATATGAAATCAGGAAAAAGAGCAGGACCAGATGGTCTTCCAGTTGACCTCTATAAAAAAATTTAAGAATAAGTTAATAAAACCACTTTTGGAAATGGTTTTAGAAGCATTTCAAAATGGTAATTTACCACCATACATGAATAATGCCTTAATTATACTGTTGCCAAAACCAGGTAAACCCCCTAATAAATGTGAAAACATGAGACCAATAAGCCTGTTAAATGCTGATCTTAAGATAATCTGTAAAATTTTAGCAAAACGACTACAAGAAATATTACCAAATATTATTAACCGAGATCAGAATGGCTTTATAATGGGAAGACAAGGCTTCCATAATGTAAGAAGACTATTTAATATTATTTATTCCAATAAAGAAGCACCGGATACAGCTCTCCTATCATTGGATGCTGAAAAGGCCTTTGATAGGGTCGAATGGCCCTATCTTTTTGAAGTCCTACAAAGGTTTGGACTTAGAAATAATTTCATAAAATGGGTCCAGATAATATACAATAATGCTACAGCAGAAATCCTAACAAACAGCAATATCTCAAAATCAATAAAAATCAACAGAGGATGTAGACCACGCTGTCCACTTTCACCTTTACTGTTTACTATGGCAATTGAACCTTTAGCGATGGCAGTACGTTTACATCCACAAATATATGGAATTAAAGTAGGACCAACAGAACACAAAATCTCCCTGTATGCCGATGACATAATTTTGTTTATGTCGAATTTTAAAAAAAAAATCAATTCCGACCTTGTTAAATTTAATAAAGAACTTTGGGGAAATATCAGGATATAAAATAAATAAAACAAAATCTTCAATATTAATGCTAAATGAGACCCAGAGAAATCACCCAGCTCCTGAGGTAAATCAATTCAATGTTGTAAATCAGTTTAAATATTTAGGAATTCAGGACTTCCGGTTATGGCTGCCACGTAGGACGGACGTGTCTCGCTCTGCTCTGCTCCTGGAGAAAAAAAAATCGGCAAATAACTCTCTCATTTGGGACAGAACGTATCCCAGCGTTTGGGCGAGGATATGTCGGCGAAGCCTAAGGCTGGAAAACCAGGAAAAGGAAAAAGCGAGCCGCCGAAACAGTCCAAATTAACGGACTTTCAGGTCTGTGACGCAGCAAACAGGGCTCCATATATGGCGGAGGAGGCTGGCAACGCTGCGATTTCTGCGGGGAATGGCGCAGATGCGCTGATGGCTGCCATGAGTTCAATGAGAGCGGACTTTTCCTCTAGATTTGATGGGATTATGACAGCGTTGGAAGGAATAAGAAAGGAATTGGGTGACTGTGTAGAACGAACGGCGCAGATGGAGCTCCGTCTCGCTAGTGCTGAAGATGACGTCACCCGTCTTCAATTAAAGGTGCGCACTTTGGAAAAAAAAAATAAATCTCTGGAAGATAATATTTTGGATTTGGAATCTCGGTCGAGACAGAATAATTTGAGGCTGGTGGGTCTTCCAGAGGAATCAGAAGGTCGGGACGTATGTTCCTTTCTGGAAAAGTGGATTCCGGAGGTGCTGGGCAGCGAGGAGTTGCAATCAGCAGTGGTTCTGGAAAAAGCACATCGCATTGGCCCACGGAGAGATAAGGGACCGCCGAGGACTTTAATTATGAAGTTTCTTAACAACAGAGACAGGATGAAGATCTTCAACGCTGCACGAGCTAAAAAAGGAGAGATTAAACACCAGGACCAGCAGGTGCGGTTCTACCCAGATTTGGCCACAGGAATCCAGCAATTGAGGAAGCAGTTTGATCCCGTACGTAAGGAGCTGCGCAACCTTGGGATTCGTCATGGTGTAATCTATCCTGCGAGACTGCTGACCACGTATGAGGGCAGAACCCACATCTTCAAGACCCCAGAGGAGGCGCAGGAGTTCATCAAGAAGATCAAAGAAGAAGAAGAGACTGGTGGGAGCTAAGCATGAACAAAATATAAGGTAGAATAATTAAGCATTTGCACAGGCATCTGACTGACTTGAAGTAAATAGTAAGTTTACAAAATATAGATTGTATTATATATTTAAAAAAAAAAAAAACAAAAACAAAACAAACAAAAAAAAAAAAAACTATGATGTACAAAGTTGTTAAAAATTTTGGAGTTAAGTTGGAAAACTACAGAGGAGAGTTAATGTTACGTCATTAAAAGCAGTAGAGTTAGGGTGATTGGGAGGATGAAGAAGGAGTGGCTTAGGCTGTTCCCCGTGGGTGTGGAACGGTCGATGGCTATATCGGGAGACAGAATTTTTCTTTTGATTTTGGGGGGTTTGCCACAAGTGTGGGAAGGGGAAATTTGTTTGTGTGTAGTTTGTAGGATGAATGTTCAACCACTCATGTTTTTGCTTCTCTGTATGAGCATGTTTACACTGCAAGGTAATCCCAAACTCTCTATTGATCATGGACCAAAGTGTTAATCTTAATTTAACTTCATGGAATTGCAGAGGTCTACAAAATTTAAAAAAACTTAAACAAGTTATGAATAAAATAAAGGACATGGGTTCAAGAATTGTGTTTTTACAAGAAACTCATCTGATAGAGGAGGATGTTAAAAGAATTAGGAGTAGATGGCAGGGAAGTGTATTCACCTCTTCATTTTCATCCCGAGCCAGGGGAGTTATGACTCTCATACATAAATCAGTTCCTTTTCAAGTGAAAAATGTAATTGGAGACAAATTTGGAAGATATGTAATCATTCAAGGTTCTTTGCTATTAGAAAATATAAATCTTGTGAACTTATATGGTCCCAATATAGATGATCAGAAGTTCTTTGCTAATTTATTTCTCATCTTATCATCACTTACAGGGCAACATATAATAGCAGGGGATTTTAATTGTACATTGAATCCAGGTGTGGATAGATCAACAGGACTGGATTGTACGCACATTGGATGTAGGATGACTATTAATCATTTTATGAAAGAATTGAGATTGTTAGATATATGGAGAGAAATGAAACCACAAGTTAAAGCCTATTCTTGTTATTCCAGTACCTACAAGACATTCTCACGTATTGATTATTTTTTGATTTCCACAGAATTAAGGTCCAAGATTCAAAACTGCTTTTATGATAACATCGTGATCTCTGATCATGCACCCTGTTGTCTAATATATGTAGATAAAAAATTGACAAAGGAATCAGGTAGATGGCAATTTCAGCATAAATGGCTTCAGGATGAGGAATTTGTCAAGTATATAGAAAAACAGATAGACGAGTTCTTTGACATCAATACTACACAAACATCAGCATGTGTAAAGTGGGAGGCTTTCAAAGCTTTTATTAGGGGGCATATTATTAGTTATTCAGGATCAAAATCTAAGAAGACTCGAGAGGAGAGAGCTAAATTGGAACATAAAATAAAAAATCTTCAGGAAAAAGTGTATGCAGGAAGTGACCCAAGGTTGGAGAATGAATTACTGATTTTGAGAGCTGAATATGACAAAAAATCAGTGAATAGAGCTGCCTCGAGTCTTCTAAGATTGAAACAATCTTTTTATGAACAAGGTGAAAAATCAGGAAAATTATTAGCATGGCAGATTAAACAATTGGAAATTAAAACACCAATTACCAGTATTATAAGTAACGGACAGGTAGTTATAGATCCTTTAGAAATTAATAGAGCCTTTAGAGATTACTATGAAAAATTATATGATACCAAAAATGAACCTGATTTAACAAAACTAAATGGGTTTTTGAACGAACTATCTATACCGTGTATTCCAAATGAAAACAGGGAGATATTGGAGTCTAAAATTAGTCAAGAAGAAGTTGGGCTAGCCATTGATAATATGAAATCAGGAAAAAGTGCAGGACCAGATGGTCTTCCAGTTGACCTTTATAAAAAATTTAAGAATAAATTAATAAAACCTTTTTTGGAAATGGTTTTAGAAGCATTTCAAAATAATAATTTACCATCATACATAAATAATGCCTTAATTATACTGCTGCCAAAACCAGGTAAGCCCTCTAATAAATGTGAAAATATGAGACCAATAAGCCTATTAAACGCCGACCTTAAGATAATCTGTAAAATTTTAGCAAGACGAATACAAGAAATTTTACCAAATATTATTAATCGAGATCAGAATGGCTTTATAAAGGGTAGACAAGGCTTCCATAATGTAAGAAGACTATTTAATATTATCTATTTTAATAAAGAAGCACCGGATACAGCTCTCCTATCATTGGACGCCGAAAAGGCCTTTGATAGAGTTGAATGGCCCTTTCTTTTTGAAGTCCTACAAAGGTTTGGACTTGGAAATAATTTCATAAAATGGGTTCAAATAATATACAATAATGCTACAGCAGAAATCCTAACAAATAACAATATTTCAAAACCAATAAAAATCAATAGAGGATGTCGACAAGGCTGTCCACTCTCACCTTTACTGTTTACTATGGCAATTGAACCTTTAGCGATAGCGATACGTTTACATTCACAAATATATGGAATTAAAGTTGGACCAACAGAACATAAACTCTCCCTGTACGCCGATGATATAATTTTGTTTATGTCGAATCTAAAAAAATCAATTCCAACCTTGTTGAATTTAATAAAGAATTTTGGGGAAATATCAGGATATAAAATAAATAAAACTAAATCTTCAATATTAATGCTAAATGAGACCCAGAGAAATTACCCAGCCCCTGAGGTAAATCAATTCAATGTTGTAAATCAGTTTAAATATTTAGGAATCCAAATTATGCCTAAGCTAGAATCAGTCGCCAGTGTCAACTATGAAGCCTTAATGTCAGATATCAGTGAGTTAACTCAGAGATGGATGTCACTACCAATGTCGATGATCGGGAGAATCAATATACTTAAAAGTAATATTTTACCTAAAATACTTTATTATTTCAATACATTCCCTTATCACCACCTTTAGATCTATTCTCAAGAATAAAAAAAAAGTTAGTGGAATTTATATGGAACAACAGGAGGGCTAGATTACGTCTGTCTTTATTATATTTACCATTTGATCGTGGAGGTCTGAAATGTCCAAATTTTATGTTGTATTATTGGTCGGCACAACTGAGGTCTATGACATATTATTTTTCATCAAATGATCTCCCTCACTGGACTGAAATGGAATCATACAATTTACCTTTACCTCTTCCCATATTCATATACTCAGATTCGGCAAAAAAATTACAAAAACAAGTTAAAAATCCATTTGTAAAGCATATGATCAAAATATGGTGTGAAGCTAAAAACTATTTAAAAGAACCACAGTTATTGTCACAATTTAGTCCAATATGGGGTAATCAATATTTTAAACCAGGGAGAGCGGACGCTGTATTTAAAGTATGGAATTTAAAAGGGATACAAAAGATTCAGGATTTATATTTGCCATGTGCAGACAACATAATGTCTTTTGAAGAGCTGAGGATCAAATTTAATCTCAATAGAACACATTTTTTTAAATATCTTCAACTTAGAAACTTTATTCGATCAAATCAAAATAAAGCTCTCACTCGACCTATTTATTCATCCTTGGAAAAAATGATGATGAAAGATAGTAAAAGAAAGGGTATTATTTCAGAGTTTTATAACTCATTGACACTATCTTCAAGTGAAAATTCACTGAAAAGATTAAACTACTGGAAAGAAGATCTGCAAATTGAAATTTCAGAGGAACAATGGGAATTGGCTTGTACAGAAGCTCAAACCAAATCAATAAATGCACGCCTTAAATTGATACATTTCAAATGGTTAATGCGGATGTATGTTACACCGGAGGAGTTAAATAGATATAACAAAAATATACCAGATACATGCACAAAATGCATGGAAAGTAAAGGAACCCTATTTCATTGTTTATGGGAATGTAGATTAATAAGAATGTTTTGGGAAGAGGTGAGGGTAACAATTGAAAAAATAATCTCAAAACAAATCATATTGAATCCTAAACTGGTTTTGTTGGGTCTGTACCCAGAAAAGCATAATTTCAATAAAAGTGAAAGAACATTCATAGACCTCAGTTTGCTTAATGCCAAAAAATGTATTGCACTATTATGGAAAAAGACTCATAGACCAGATGTGACTCAGTGGTTAAGACAGATGTTAACAAACCTTCCATTAGAAAGAATAACATATATACTGAAATCAAAGGAAATTGTGTTTGAGAATATATGGAGACCTTTTATTGATTATGTAAAAAATTTAAACATAACTCTTGAAGAAGAAGGTGAATGATGTGTGTGGACCTTGTAAATTCCAAACTGGTGAACATAATATGTATACTTATGTATTGGATTGTCTAGACTAAACAGAGGAGCATTGTTGAAGACTTGATTTTGTTGGTGGTTGTTGGTGTTTTTAGTGCATTTTTTTTTTTTTGTAGTACTTTAGTGTTAGTGTTTGATTGTTTGTATCATGTTTGTTAAAAAAAAAAAAAAGGTTCAATAAAGATATTGTGGAAAAAAAAATATTTAGGAATTCAAATTTTGCCTAAGCTAGAATCAGTCGCCAGTGCCAACTATGAAGCCTTAATGACAGATATTAGTGAGTTACTTCAGAGATGGATGTCACTACCAATGTCGATGATCGGGAGAATTAATATACTTAAAAGTAATATCTGACTTCCGGTTATGGCTGCCACGTAGGATGGACGTGTCTCGCTCTGCTCTGCTCCTGGAGAAAAAAAATCGGCAAATAACTCTCTCATTTGGGACAGAACGTATCCCAGCATTTGGGCGAGGATATGTCGGCGAAGCCTAAGGCTGGAAAACCAGGAAAAGGAAAAAGCGAGCCGCCGAAACAGTCCAAATTAACGGACTTTCAGGTCTGTGACGCAGCAAACAAAACTCCATATATGGCGGAGGAGGCTGGACACGGTGCGATATCTGCGGGGAATGGCGCAGATGCGCTGATGGCTGCCATGAGTTCAATGAGAGCGGACTTTTCCTCTAGATTTGATGGGATTATGACAGCGTTGGAAGGAATAAGAAAGGAATTGGGTGACTGTGTAGAACGAACGGCGCAGATGGAGCTCCGTCTCGCTAGTGCTGAAGATGACGTCACCCGTCTTCAATTAAAGGTGCGCACTTTGGAAAAAAAAAATAAATCTCTGGAAGATAATATTTTGGATTTGGAATCTCGGTCGAGACAGAATAATTTGAGGCTGGTGGGTCTTCCAGAGGAATCAGAAGGTCGGGACGTATGTTCCTTTCTGGAAAAGTGGATTCCGGAGGTGCTGGGCAGCGAGGAGTTGCAATCAGCAGTGGTTCTGGAAAAAGCACATCGTATTGGCCCACAGAGAGATAAGGGACCGCCGAGGACCTTAATTATGAAGTTTCTTAGCAACAGAGACAGGATGAAGATCTTCAACGCTGCACGTGCTAAAGGAGAGATTAAACACCAGGACCAGCAGGTGCGGTTCTACCCAGATTTGGCCACAGGAATCCAGCAATTGAGGAAGCAGTTTGATCCCGTACGTAAGGAGCTGCGCAACCTTGGGATTCGTCATGGTGTAATCTATCCTGCGAGACTGCTGACCACGTATGAGGGCAGAACCCACATCTTCAAGACCCCAGAGGAGGCGCAGGAGTTCATCAAGAAGATCAAAGAAGAAGAAGAGACTGGTGGGAGCTAAGCATGAACAAAATATAAGGTAGAATAATTAAGCATTTGCACAGGCATCTGACTGACTTGAAGTAAATAGTAAGTTTACAAAATATAGATTGTATTATATATTAAAAAACAAAACAAAAACAAAACAAACAAAAAAAACAAACTATGATGTACAAAGTTGTTAAAAATTTTGGAGTTAAGTTGGAAAACTACAGAGGAGAGTTAATGTTACGTCATTAAAAGCAGTAGAGTTAGGGTGATTGGGAGGATGAAGAAGGAGTGGCTTAGGCTGTTCCCCGTGGGTGTGGAACGGTCGATGGCTATATCGGGAGACAGAATTTTTCTTTTGATTTTGGGGGGCTTGCCACAAGTGTGGGAAGGGGAAATTTGTTTGTGTGTAGTTTGTAGAATGAATGTTCAACCACTCATGTTTTTGCTTCTCTGTATGAGCATGTTTACACTGCAAGGTAATCCCAAACTCTCTATTGATCATGGACCAAAGTGTTAATCTTAATTTAACTTCATGGAATTGCAGAGGTCTACAAAATTTAAAAAAACTTAAACAAGTTATGAATAAAATAAAGGACATGGGTTCAAGAATTGTGTTTTTACAAGAAACTCATCTGATAGAGGAGGATGTTAAAAGAATTAGGAGTAGATGGCAGGGAAGTGTATTCACCTCTTCATTTTCATCCCGAGCCAGGGGAGTTATGACTCTCATACATAAATCAGTTCCTTTTCAAGTGAAAAATGTAATTGGAGACAAATTTGGAAGATACGTAATCATTCAAGGTTCTTTGCTATTAGAAAATATAAATCTTGTGAACTTATATGGTCCCAATATAGATGATCAGAAGTTCTTTGCTAATTTATTTCTCATCTTATCATCACTTACAGGGCAACATATAATAGCAGGGGATTTTAATTGTACATTGAATCCAGGTGTGGATAGATCAACAGGACTGGATTGTACGCACATTGGATGTAGGATGACTATTAATCATTTTATGAAAGAATTGAGATTGTTAGATATATGGAGAGAAATGAAACCACAAGTTAAAGCCTATTCTTGTTATTCCAGTACCTACAAGACATTCTCACGTATTGATTATTTTTTGATTTCCACAGAATTAAGGTCCAAGATTCAAAACTGCTTTTATGATAACATCGTGATCTCTGATCATGCACCCTGTTGTCTAATATATGTAGATAAAAAATTGACAAAGGAATCAGGTAGATGGCAATTTCAGCATAAATGGCTTCAGGATGAGGAATTTGTCAAGTATATAGAAAAACAGATAGACGAGTTCTTTGACATCAATACTACACAAACATCAGCATGTGTAAAGTGGGAGGCTTTCAAAGCTTTTATTAGGGGACATATTATTAGTTATACAGGATCAAAATCTAAGAAGACTCGAGAGGAGAGAGCTAAATTGGAACATAAAATAAAAAATCTTCAGGAAAAAGTGTATGCAGGAAGTGACCCAAGGTTGGAGAATGAATTACTGATTTTGAGAGCTGAATACAACAAAAAATCAGCGAATAGAGCTGCCTCGAGTCTTCTAAGATTGAAACAATCTTTTTATGAACAAGGTGAAAAATCAGGAAAATTATTAGCATGGCAGATTAAACAATTGGAAATTAAAACACCAATTACCAGTATTATAAGTAAAGGACAGGTAGTTATAGATCCTTTAGAAATTAATAGAGCCTTTAGAGATTACTATGAAAAATTATATGATACCAAAAATGAACCTGATTTAACAAAACTAAATGGGTTTTTGAACGAACTATCTATACCGTGTATTCCAAATGAAAACAGGGAGATATTGGAGTCTAAAATTAGTCAAGAAGAAGTTGGGCTAGCCATTGATAATATGAAATCAGGAAAAAGTGCAGGACCAGATGGTCTTCCAGTTGACCTTTATAAAAAATTTAAGAATAAATTAATAAAACCTTTTTTGGAAATGGTTTTAGAAGCATTTCAAAATAATAATTTACCATCATACATAAATAATGCCTTAATTATACTGCTGCCAAAACCAGGTAAGCCCTCTAATAAATGTGAAAATATGAGACCAATAAGCCTATTAAACGCCGACCTTAAGATAATCTGTAAAATTTTAGCAAGACGAATACAAGAAATTTTACCAAATATTATTAATCGAGATCAGAATGGCTTTATAAAGGGTAGACAAGGCTTCCATAATGTAAGAAAACTATTTAATATTATTTATTTTAATAAAGAAGCACCGGATACAGCTCTCCTATCATTGGACGCCGAAAAGGCCTTTGATAGAGTTGAATGGCCCTTTCTTTTTGAAGTCCTACAAAGGTTTGGACTTGGAAATAATTTCATAAAATGGGTTCAAATAATATACAATAATGCTACAGCAGAAATCCTAACAAATAATATTTCAAAACCAATAAAAATCAATAGAGGATGTCGACAAGGCTGTCCACTTTCACCTTTACTGTTTACTATGGCAATTGAACCTTTAGCGATAGCGATACGTTTACATTCACAAATATATGGAATTAAAGTTGGACCAACAGAACATAAAATCTCCCTGTACGCCGATGATATAATTTTGTTTATGTCGAATCTAAAAAAATCAATTCCAACCTTGTTGAATTTAATAAAGAATTTTGGGGAAATATCAGGATATAAAATAAATAAAACTAAATCTTCAATATTAATGCTAAATGAGACCCAGAGAAATTACCCAGCCCCTGAGGTAAATCAATTCAATGTTGTAAATCAGTTTAAATATTTAGGAATCCAAATTATGCCTAAGCTAGAATCAGTCGCCAGTGTCAACTATGAAGCCTTAATGTCAGATATCAGTGAGTTAACTCAGAGATGGATGTCACTACCAATGTCGATGATCGGGAGAATCAATATACTTAAAAGTAATATTTTACCTAAAATACTTTATTTATTTCAATACATTCCCTTATCACCACCTTTAGATCTATTCTCAAGAATAAAAAAAAAGTTAGTGGAATTTATATGGAACAACAGGAGGGCTAGATTACGTTTGTCTTTATTATATTTACCATTTGATCGTGGAGGTCTGAAATGTCCAAATTTTATGTTGTATTATTGGTCGGCACAACTGAGGTCTATGACATATTATTTTTCATCAAATGATCTCCCTCACTGGACTGAAATGGAATCATACAATTTACCTTTACCTCTTCCCATATTCATATACTCAGATTCGGCAAAAAAATTACAGAAACAAGTTAAAAATCCATTTGTAAAGCATATGATCAAAATATGGTGTGAAGCTAAAAACTATTTAAAAGAACCACAGTTATTGTCACAATTTAGTCCAATATGGGGTAATCAATATTTTAAACCAGGGAGAGCGGACGCTGTATTTAAAGTATGGAATTTAAAAGGGATACAAAAGATTCAGGATTTATATTTGCCATGTGCAGACAACATAATGTCTTTTGAAGAGCTGAGGATCAAATTTAATCTCAATAGAACACATTTTTTTAAATATCTTCAACTTAGAAACTTTATTCGATCAAATCAAAATAAAGCTCTCACTCGACCTATTTATTCATCCTTGGAAAAAATGATGATGAAAGATAGTAAAAGAAAGGGTATTATTTCAGAGTTTTATAACTCATTGACACTATCTTCAAGTGAAAATTCACTGAAAAGATTAAACTACTGGAAAGAAGATCTGCAAATTGAAATTTCAGAGGAACAATGGGAATTGGCTTGTACAGAAGCTCAAACCAAATCAATAAATGCACGCCTTAAATTGATACATTTCAAATGGTTAATGCGGATGTATGTTACACCGGAGGAGTTAAATAGATATAACAAAAATATACCAGATACATGCACAAAATGCATGGAAAGTAAAGGAACCCTATTTCACTGTTTATGGGAATGTAGATTAATAAGAATGTTTTGGGAAGAGGTGAGGGTAACAATTGAAAAAATAATCTCAAAACAAATCAAATTGAATCCTAAACTGTTTTTGTTGGGTCTGTACCCAGAAAAGCATAATTTTAATAAAAGTGAAAGAACATTCATAGACCTCAGTTTGCTTAATGCCAAAAAATGTATTGCACTATTATGGAAAAAGACTCATAGACCAGATGTGACTCAGTGGTTAAGACAGATGTTAACAAACCTTCCATTAGAAAGAATAACATATATACTGAAATCAAAGGAAATTGTGTTTGAGAATATATGGAGACCTTTTATTGATTATGTAAAAAATTTAAACATAACTCTTGAAGAAGAAGGTGAATGATGTGTGTGGACCTTGTAAATTCCAAACTGGTGAACATAATATGTATACTTATGTATTGGATTGTCTAGACTAAACAGAGGAGCATTGTTGAAGACTTGATTTTGTTGGTGGTTGTTGGTGTTTTTAGTGCATTTTTTTTTTTTTTTTGTAGTACTTTAGTGTTAGTGTTTGATTGTTTGTATCATGTTTGTTAAAAAAAAAAAAAAGGTTCAATAAAGATATTGTGGAAAAAAAAAAAGTGAAAGAACATTCATAGACCTCAGTTTGCTTAATGCCAAAAAATGTATTGCACTATTATGGAAAAAGACTCATAGACCAGATGTGACTCAGTGGTTAAGACAGATGTTAACAAACCTTCCATTAGAAAGAATAACATATATACTAAAATCAAAGGAAATTGTGTTTGAGAATATATGGAGACCTTTTATTGATTATGTAAAAAATTTAAACATAACTCTTGAAGAAGAAGGTGAATGATGTGTGTGGACCTTGTAAATTCCAAACTGGTGAACATAATATGTATACTTATGTATTGGATTGTCTAGACTAAACAGAGGAGCATTGTTGAAGACTTGATTTTGTTGGTGGTTGTTGGTGTTTTTAGTGCATTTTTTTTTTTTTGTAGTACTTTAGTGTTAGTGTTTGATTGTTTGTATCATGTTTGTTAAAAAAAAAAAAGGTTCAATAAAGATATTGTGGAAAAAAAAATTAAGCAAGAATGGGAAAGAATTTCACCTACAGAGCTTCAGCAATTAGTGTCTTCAGTTCCTAAACACTTATTGAGTGTTGTTACAAGGAAACGTGATGTAACACAGTGGTAAACATGCCCCTGTCCCAGCTTTTTGGAACGTGTTGCATCAAATTCAAAATGAGTGAATGTTTGGAAAAAAAAATAAAATAAAGTTTTTCAGTTTGAACATTAAAAAAAAAAAAAAAGTAATATCTTACCAAAAATACTTTATTTCAAAACATTCCTTTACCACCACCTTTTTTTTTTTTTTTAAACTTATTTTGTACCCATAGGTAGATTTGTTCTGCAGTCCGGTGACAAGCCACCAGCTGCCGGTCGCTGCGTGCGCAAGCGCCCCTTAACTCCCTAGCCTGCATGTTTTTGGCATGTGGGAGGAAACCGGAGAAATCCCGGAGTAAACCCACGCAAACACGGGGAGAACATGCAAACTCCACAGAGATCACTGTTGGCCGGGGGCAGGGATCGAACCCACGATCTCATGATCCCCGCAATCCCCCGGCCGACGGTAATCTGTGCTGCCGCGGTGCTAACCACTGCGCCACCGTGCAGCCCCTTCAGATCTATTCTCAAGAATTAAAAAAAAGTTAGTGGAATTTATATGGAACAATAGGAAGGCTAGATTACGTTTGTCCTTACTATATTTATCATTTGATCGTGGAGGTCTGAAATGTCCAAACTTTATGTTGTATTACTGGTCAGCACAAATGAGGTCTATGACATATTCTTTTTCATCAAATGATCCTCCTCACTGGACTGAAATGGAATCAATTTACCTTTACCTCTTCCCTTATTCATATATTCAGACTCGGCTAAAAAGTTACAGAAACAAGTTAAAAATCCAATTGTAAAGCACATGATCAAAATATGGTGTGAAACCAAAAAATATTTAAAAGAACCACACTCACTGTCACAATTTAGCCCAATATGGGGTAATCAATATTTTACACCAGGGAGAGCCGATGCTGTATTTAAAGTATGGAATTTAAAAGGGATTCAAAAGATTCAAGATTTATATTTGTCACGTTCAGATAATGTCCTTTGAAGAACTGAGGATTAAATTCAATCTTAATAGAACACATTTTTTTAAATATCTTCAGCTTAGAAATTTTATTCGATCAAATCAAAATAATGCTCTCACTCGACCTACTTATTCATCCTTGGAAAAAATTTTGACGAAAGATGGTAAGAGAAAGGGTATTATTTCAGAGTTTTATAACTCATTGACACTATTCTCAAGTGAAAACTCACAGAAAAGACTGAATTATTGGAAAGAAGACCTGCAAATTGAAATTTCAGAGGAACAATGGGAAATGGCTTGTGCAGAAACTCAAACCAAATCAGTAAATGTACGTCTTAAACTGATACATTTTAAATGGTTAATGCGGATGCATGTTACACCAGTGGAGTTAAATAGATATAACAAAAACATACCAGATACATGCCCAAAATGTATGGAAAGTAAAGGAACCCTATTTCACTGTTTATGGGAATGTAGAAAAATCAGAATGTTTTGGGAAGAGGTGAGGGTAACGATTGAAAAAATAATTTCAAAACAATTCACATTGAACCCTAAACTGTTTTTGTTGGGTCTGTATCCAGAAAAACATAACTTTAATAAGAGTGAAAGAGCATTCATAGACCTCGGTTTGCTTAATGCCAAAAAATGTATTGCACTACTGTGGAAAAAGACTCATAGACCAGATGTGACTCAGTGGTTAAGACAGATGTAAACAAACCTTCCACTAGAAAAAAATAACATACATACTGAAATCAAAGGAAAATGTGTTTGAGAATATATGGAGACCTTTCATTGATTATGTAAAGAAGTTAAACATAACTTCTGAAGAAGAAGGTGAATGATATGTGTGGACCTTGCAAATTCCAAACTGGTGAATGTATATTATGTATACTTATGTAATAGATTACCTAGACTAAACAGAGGAGCATTGTTGTTGATTTGCTTTTGTTAATGGTTGTTTTTAGTAATTTTTTGTTGTTGTTGTTAGTGTTTTGTTTTTGTTTTAATTTTTAAATTACTTTAGTGTTAGTGTTTGACTGTCTGTGCCATGTGTGTATAAAAAAAAGGTTCAATAAAAAATATTGTGGAAAAAAAAAACACTACAATGCTCAAAGCAGGCTTGAATAAGAATAAACACTTCACATCAATGAAAACCATCTATTGTTAAAATCCAAGTCAATAACCTTGAGCTTAACATGCTTTTAAAAGAATCCACTTGCTACACTTGAGGAATAAAACTGTGCTGTAAATCACAACCAGCAAGCTCCATTCATGGCATGCCATTCTCCAAGCGACAAAAAAAAATTTTTTAAAAAATGGCTGTTGACAGAGGGGTACTTTAACACCATCCATCCCTGTGAGAAAGCCTGCAGACAGATGTGGACACTGACACTCTTCCTCACCTACAGTAAATCTGGGAAAACAGCATTGGGTCAGAGCATGGTAAGAGGAGGAGGAGGAGTCTGGTCCGTGGCTTATCAGCTGCCAGCTAATAGCCCTTGATGATATACACCTTGCAGCTGTGGCAGGAAGGTAGGCCCAACAGCTGCGGCCTACAGACCGATTATCGGATTTCAGAAAAAGAAGTAAACCGACAACAAGCAACACAACATATTCACCTCCTGATGATTTACAGGTTTACAGAAGGAGATTTAAAGACCATTCCAATGTAAAGATGCTCTTTTCTTCCATGTGTCTTTGTCTGTCAGATATATTCAAGAAGATACTTTTTGTTTTTGAGTTATTGTTATATACAGTGTGGCAAAAAAGTATTTAGTCAGCCATCAATTGTGCAAGTTCTCCCACTTAAAAGATGAGAGGTCTCCAATTTTCATCATAGGTATACCTCAACTATGAGAGACAAAATGAGAAAAAAAAAAAATCCAGAAAATCACATTGAATGATTTTTAATTAATTAATTGGTAAATTCCTCGGTAAAATAAGTATTTGGTCAATAACAAAAGTTCATCTCAATACTTTGTTATATACCCTTTGTTGGCAATGACAGAGGTCAAACATTTTCTGTAAGTCTTCACAAGGTTTTCCACACACTGTTGCTGGTATTTTGGTCCATTCCTCCATGCAGATCTCCTCTAGAGCAATGATGTTTTGGGGCTGTCGCTGGGCAACACGGACTTTCAACTCCCTCCAAAGATTTTCGATGGGGTTGAGATCTGGAGACTGGCTAGGCCACTCCAGGACCTTGAAATGCTTCTTACGAAGTCACTCCTTCGTTGCCCGGGTGGTGTATTTGGGATCATTGTCATGCTGAAAGATCCAGCCACGTTTCATCTTCAATGCCCTTGCTGATGGAAGGAGGTTTTCACTCAAAATCTCACGATACATGGCCCCATTCATTCTTTCCTTTACACGGATCAGTCATCCTGGTCCCTTTGCAGAAAAACAGCCCCAAAGCATGATGTTTCCACCTCCATGCTTCACAGTAGGTATGGTGTTCTTTCTCCTCCAAACACGACAAGTTGAGTTTTTACCAAAAAGTTCTATTTTGGTTTCATCTGACCATATGATATTCTCCCAATCCTCTTGTGGATCATCCAAATGCTCTCTAGCAAACTTCAGACGGGCCTGGACATGTACTGGCTTAAGCAGGGGGACACATCTGGCACTGCAGGATTTGAGTCCCTGGCGGCGTAGTGCGTTACTGATGTAGCCTTTGTTACTTTGGTCCCAGCTCTCTGCAGGTCATTCACTAGGTCCCCCCGTGTGGTTCTGGGATTTTTGCTCACCGTTCTCATGATCATTTTGACCCCATGGGGTGAGATCTTGCGTGGAGCCCCAGATCGAGGGAGATTATCAGTGGTCTTGTATGTCTTCCATTTTCTAATAATTGCTCCCACAGTTGATTTCTTCACACCAAGTTGCTTACCTTTTGCAGATTCAGTCTTCCCAGCCTGGTGCAGGTCTACAATTTTGTTTCTGGTGTCCTTTGACAGCTCTTTGGTCTTGGCCATAGTGGAGTTTGGAGTCTGACTGTTTGAGGTTGTGGACAGGTGTATTTTATACTGATAACGAATTCAAACAGGTGCCATTAATACAGGTAACGAGTGGAGGACAGAGGAGCCTCTTAAAGAAGAAGTTACAGGTCTGTGAGAGCCAGAAATCTTGCTTGTTTGTAGGTGACCAAATACTTATTTTACTGAGGAATTTACCAATTAATTCATTAAAAATCCTTCAATGTGATTTTCTGGATTTTTTTTTCTCCTTTTGTCTCTCATAGTTGAGGTATACCTAGGATGAAAATTGGAGACCTCTCTCATCTTTTAAGTGGGAGAACTTGCACAATCGGTGGCTGACTTAATACTTTTTTGCCCCACTGTGTGTGTGTGTACACACACACACACACCATGGTATCTGTTGGTTTAAGGTCCCATACTGTGTTCTCTGTGAAGTATCCATTTTAATGGCATACGTGACTCATGACCATACCATTTTCAAGTTAAAACATGCAAAAACACCATTTTGCACAATATGGGACATTTAAAGAAGTTAAATTTGAGGCATTTTAAGATCTTTTATCTTCTTCTTTTGGCTGCTCCCTTTACGAGTCGCCACAGCGAATCATCTGTCTCTGTCTCACCCTATTCCTTGCATCAACCCAACCTTCTCCATATGCTCCTTCATTACATCCATGAATCTTCTCTGTGGTTTTCCTCTTCTCCTCCTGCCTGGTAGCTCCAGCTTCAGCATCCTTTGTCCAAAATATCCACCATCCCTCCTCTGCACATGTTCAAACTATCTTTGCCTTGCCTCCCTTACCATCCATCGTCTACCACTTAATCCTTTTCAGGTCATGGGGGGGCTGGAGCCTATCCCAGCATCTTTGGGCGAGAGGCAGGGTACACCCTGGACAGATCGCCAGTCCATTGCAGGGCCAACACAGAGAGACAGACAACCTTTCACTCTCACATTCATACCTAAGGACAATTTAGAATCCCCAGCTGATGCCAGTTAACCTAACCTGCATGTCTTTGGCCTGTGGGAGGAAACTGGAGTACCCGGAATAAAGCCATGCAGACACGAGGAGAACATGCAAACTCCACACAGAGGGGTCACCGATGGTCTGGGGGTGGGATCAAACCCACGATGGTCAGGGATGTAATCAATCCCGTGACCTTCTTGCTGTGGTGACAGTGCTAACCACTGCGCCACCGCGCTACCCTCCATACCTCCCTTACTTTGCCTTCAAACTACTCTACCAGAGCTGTCCCTCTGATATACTCATTTCTATTCCTGATGCCCCCGAGTCACTCCCAATTAGGGGTGGGCAATATGGCCTAAAAATGATATCACAATATTTCTGTTAATTTTCACAATAACGATACTTTTCACGGTATAGTAGCATACAGGTTTTTTTTTTCTTTTTAAATGCATGCAAAAAGGACAATTTCACAGGCCAGCATTATTTACCTTCAACATATTTAGGAAAAACAAAATAAACTTATTTCTCCAGTTTATAAACAGCAGCTCAGATTTAGTTGAAATATTTTTTAGTTCTGTATCAAATACTACAAGAAAATGATATAAACCATTACATCTTAACTGCACACAGATGTCGGGTTTTATGCTGAATCACTATACCTGCATTATTCTCGTTGCACAGACCTGTCCTGGGGCTTTTTGTCTCTTATTACACTGAACAGATTTTTTTTTTTTTTTTTTTTTCGTTCTCTCTTCGGGTGGTTGAATAAAATAAACAAAAAGCAGCCAAAACAGAAATTCAACTACAGCCACTTCGAGTGGCACACTGTTCGATGTTAATACCGCTCCAGCGCTGTTGCTGACGTGTGGGGAAAAAAATATAGGCAGATTATCCACACTGCTGCACCGTTTTTTGTTGTTTTGTTTTTTTTAACATGACAGCCATCTGAAACAGAAAATGAAACTTGGCACTACCTATCGGGCGGGAGTGAAACTACAAATGATGGTTGTATGCATGCGTCAACCGCTTGGCCTGGGTAGATGAAAAAAGTGAGCATGTACAGCGCAGCGTGCGTGCCAGGCTCATCAAAAGCGCACACAGACCAAGGCAGACTAGAGGGGAAACGCAGCATGAATAACGCTTGACTGTCACACAGAAACATGAGTTTATGACAGTACTTTAAACACGGGAAAAAAAATCAAAAAAAAAAAAATCAGAAGAGGTAAGTAAGCACTGGAGGCATTTATCATGGTTTTAACCCGCTGGAACCGGAGTGGTGGCTCAGTTGGTAGAGCATCCGCCCCACACCCGGGAGGCAGGGGTTCAAATCCCGGCCGGGTCATACCAAAGACCATATAAAAATGGTGCTTTCTGCCTTCTAGCATGGTGCTCCGCATAATGGAATGGGGAAAGTAAAGTTACACACAGAGCTACCAGAGGACTGACCCCCCGCTGTAGCTTTCACTACTTACAGTAGCTGTGTGGCCTAGGGTCAGAGAAACGGAGATAGGTGCCGCCCATATACACCTTCAGGTGTGAAGGGATTAACTAACTAACTAACTTAACCCGCTGGAAACAGGAGCAATAACAGAAGAGTCATTAGCTAAGAGATGTGGTTAGAATTCAAATGCAGCAGGCTTCATATGAAGGGAAAGGCAAGGGGGAGTAATGAATTGCTGAGGATATATTTCACCAGCCACTACAATATTAAGTTATGTTCCCAGTTATGTACCTGGCAAATTAGGATGACCGAAATTCACCAAGTCAGTGACTTTAATCCGTCAGCAGCCATCAGACAAACTAAATGTGCTAGCATTTGGATTTCAAAATAAGGGAGGTTTTTCTTGGTGGTGAGGAGATTTCTTAAAAAAAAAAAAAAAAAAAAAAAACTATAAATACAGTATATAGAAATATTATAACAGAAATAACGGCATCCTTGGTCATTTAAGTTAATTTAAATCATTAAATACAACTTTATTAATATTTTCTTTGTAATGACAGTTAAATTATTGTTCTGACTGCAAAGTTATGGTCAAAAATATCAATTGTTATAAGGAAAAAGTAAAAAAAAAAAAATAAATGCCACAGTCTGTTTCAAATTTATTTAAAAAAAAAACAGTAATTTTATTTTAAAAAAACAGACAAAAATAAGCCATAAAATAATCCAAATTTATAATAAAGTTTCAAATGTACAAGAAAATTCAATTTTACAAGAGGAAATTACAAATTTGAGGAAAATGGTTTCAAATTTAGATAAATTTACAGAGAAAAGTAGAAAACTACAAGAAAATTGTTATAAATTTTGGAGAAAAACCTCAAACCTTCAAGAATGAAGTCATTACTCAAGTTTCAAGTCGGTGCTCTTTGTAGCCTTAACTAGAAATTTTTGGTTGTCTCCTTGAATTTACATGGCACTTGATATTTTCTAACCTGTTTGTATACCACCATAGACAGCGAGAGAACCTGAATTAGACCGAGCTCAGAGAGGGCAAGATGAGACAGAAAAGAGGAGCCAAGGAGAGGAAAGTGTTCAGGCAGGGGGTCCAGGAGAGGTGAGAGCAGAGGAAGGAGAGAAGGATGACACCAGTAGAAAGTCCAAATACAGGACGTCTGGGTGGGACCCCAAATGGCCCAATATTCCAAAATTCAAGCCTTGGTTGTACAACACTTCAAACTGTAAGTTCCATATGCACAGCAGTGGCTCAGGAGGTAGAGCGGGTCGTCCAATAACCGGATGGTTGGCGGTTCAAATCACGCTCTCCCCAGATATCCTGACATTGTGCCCCTAAGCAAGACCCACCTTGCCTCCAGTGTCCATAACACTGGGTATGAACATGTATAAATGTTTGATGATGGCCGGAGAGGCCGTTGGCCCAGACTGGCAGCCACATTTCTGTCAGCCTGCCCCAGGGCAGCTGTGGCTACAGTAGTAGCTTGCCATGACCATTGTCTGTCTGGAGTGAATGAATAATGTATCTGTAAAAAATGTCTTTGAGTGTCTATGATAAAGCGCTATATAAATCTGATGCATTATTACTATATCCAAAGTTACTGTGCAACATTTAAAAAAAAGAAATAAATAGTATAAAATTAACATATTCATACATATCCGTTTTCTGCCCCCCCCCCCCCCCGGAAAAATATGTTGCCACTGCGCCAAGGTCTTTAAGCCAGAGGAAACACTGCACTATTCTCGTACATGTCCTGCACCACCCTCACATACTTCTCTGCCACTCCCGACTTCCTCATATAGTACCATACTTCCTCTCTCGGGACCCTATTATGTTTTCTTTAGATCCACAGACACAGTGCAACTCTTTCTGACCTTCTCTATTTTAAGACCTTTTATGACACTTCAAAAATTAGGACCTTAGCGCTGTGTAAAATGAAAAGTATGTTAATCCACCAAATTACAAGTTAATTTCAAAGTGCACAAAAAAAACCAAAAAAAAAAACAGTGATCTTGTTTGTTGAAAATGTGACCTTTTTAAAACATCGAAAGGCAGATTTACAGATTAGTTGTTATTTCTAAAGGATAATTAAGGCTTTAATTTTGATTTGACAAATTTAAGTCATTCAGGATCTGCTGACAACCAGCATCAACATAATGATTTAATAAAAGGGCAATCTGTGTCTATCAAAACTTTCCGTCATTAATAATACATAAGACCTAAGTCCAGTGGCAAAGTGTCCAATGTTATGTTTCAATGCTATTCGACTTAACAAGCTGATGCCAGCCAGCCATCTTCAACCAGTCCAGCCCCCCCCCCCAAAAAAAATTGCAACTCTTTTAAGTGTTTTTTATTGTTAATTTGTCACATCCTTCACATAAATCTCCAAATTTTGCACAATAAATATGCACATTTTTCCTTTGAACATGTGATTTTTTTTATTTATTTTTTTTTTCTTATAAATGTGGGACTATTTTCTGTCACAAATTTCCAATTAATTTTCCCTTGTTAACTTTGTGACACATTCATTCATCTTCTTCCGCTTAATCCTTTTTGGGTCGCGGAGGGGCTGGAGCCTATCCCAGCATCTTTTGGGCGAGAGGCAGGGTATCGCAGGGCCAACACAGAGAGACAGACAACCATTCACTCTCACAGTCATACCTAAGGACAATTTAGAATCCCCAGTTTGATGCCAATTAACCTAATTTGCATGTTTTTGGCATGTGGGAGGAAACCTGAGAAATCCCGGAGTAAACCCACGCAGACACGGGGAGAACATGCAAACTCCACACAGATCACTGTTGGTCGGGGGCTGGGATCAAACCCAGGATCCCCCGGCCAAGGGTTTCTCTAGTAATTTATCACTTTAATTTGAAACTTTTCCTCAAATTTGTGATTTTTTTTTTTTTTAACACCTTGTGTTAAAGCTACACAAAGACACTGGCTAGGGAGAGAAAAAAATGCTGTGTGTGGCTCAGCTGCAGGTTGTAGATATCTGCCCTATGTTCACAACACTTTATTAAGTGATATACAGAAGCTGAGCACAATTGAAAAATGAATATTGTTCATTTTTCTGTTTTCTCACATTTTTCTATGAGTCATTTCCAAACATGAATATATTAGGCACCCTCAGCCTGTAAATCAAAATGACGAAATAATAGAGGATGAAATGATCTACAATATCTGTGAAGTCAATACCACAGGTGTAGCATCCACATTAACCACATGGATGCAACAAGTTTTAGGCTGAAGCATCACATGACAGCATGTCATTGACTCTATAGTCTCAGGTGATGTTGGCTCCTCAGACAGATGACTTGAGGCTACCATGAATAAAAAGTATGTGTTTTACACCATGCTGTTTATGAACCAGAGGCCTGTCAACACATAACTTGTAACATAAGAGCCATTATAGGCTTGATTCACTGACCCAAACTGCAGCAGTAGGAAACATTACTCCTTTTAGACATTGCTTTGTAGCCGTTGATTGTTATATGAAGCTGCAATATACTGTATGTATTTTACAGCTTTAACTAGTCGGTATTAAACCAAGTCAAAATACCTTGGCAACTTTAAATTATTTAAGCTATGTGAACATTTCCATATTGCTGTTTTAATGTATGTCCATTTGAATCTTGGTTAGATAGCGAGTATTATTTATGAGACATCAAGTCATTCTTTTATTGTGAATAAATCAGGAAACGCAACCAAGCCATCAACGCTGAGGTAGAGTTCTATATAATATGCTTATGTGTAAGTCCAAGTTGTCCAGAGAAACATTCAATTTTCTGCTTTTTTTTTTTTTTTTTTTTTTTTTAACTTCAGCCTCAACTGTGAGTAAACTGTATGTGACAAGTACTGGGGAAGGATAGGAACTAAACCCAATATCCTCCATTTTTCTTCATGATTGTGAAGTCAGCAGACCAGAAGGAAAACCCTCACAAGTACATACACAAGAAACATACACATTCCACATAGAAGGATACTGTACTGAATTCAAGACTCTCTTGCAGTGAGGCAACAGTGTTAAACACTGAACAACTGCTCCCCTACTTCAAGAACCATGAGATTTACTACTAGTGGTCTAACAGAAAGCACACTGTGCACAATTTGATACAAGATCCCTCTGAGGCGAGTGCAATATCCCCTGCCTCCATTTTCTTTCAAGATCCCAATACTTATTGATGGAGAGCAGTTTTCAGCTTTTCAATACAATTACCGTTGCAGAACCAAATTGTGATAAACACATAATCCATGAATATACAACAAAGTATACAACCCATAGTTGTACGGCAGGATCCTGAGGTGAACCTGTGTAGTAGGTTTGGTGACCACACGTTCTATAGTAAGAGGGCATAGAGAGTGCCAACCTTGACCTTTTGCCCCCAAACCTGTAGTCAGAGGTCATGGTCTCACAGTGAACATGTGTACCAGGTTTGGTGACCCTAGCTTTCTTTGTTGTTGAGATAGTTTATAAGCCATTTTGATGTTGACCTTCTGATCCCAAACCCACAGTCAGGTCAGGGTGCAAGTCATCCAAGATTTGTTTTAGATACAACTACTGTATTGATTTGAAAAGCCTACATAATTTCTTTCAGTAGTTATTGTGTTTACAAAATTTAGGGAAAATCTGACCTCTGACCTCATTCGATGAGAGTCAAAGCGCAATATGTGCATCATCAGTTTATATCAAACCCTTGTACCAAGATTCAAAACGATCTGAACAAAACTATAGGAGGAGCTGATTTCACAGAAGTGGGACAGACAGACAGACAGATGGACCCATAACAATCTCCGTTCTGTCTTCGCCCAAAGGGCTCTTCAACCCCTTTGAGCTTCGACCGGCAGGGGATTAAAAAAAAAAAAAAAAAAAAAAAAAAAAAAAAAAAGATTTTCATTAACTCCTCCATGGATCACCACCTTATCATGGTGAAAGGGTTTACGTGCCCTAATGATCCCAGAAGCTATGTTGTTTGGGGCAACTTGCAATGCAAAATGGTCCAATAGATCCACATGAAAAAGTTACAAGGACCCAAGGAGCCACATTGGTCCGCCCTCCAGTGGGTTCACCACCTGCAGGAGGGATCATGGTGTCATGTGAACTGGGCAGTAGTCTGGGCTGCTCTTCTTGGACTGCTTCCCCCACGACGTGGACCCCAGGATAAGCAGCAGAGCAGTGTTTGTCAACCAGAGTTCCCTGGAACGTGTTCAGGTTTCTGTGGGAAATTTTCTATTTTCATTTCTTAATTGGTCCAAAAAATTTGCTAATAATTTGCCGTTGTGGTGTGCACAAATATTTGCAATTTTAGAATCCTCAGTATTTTCCAGAATGGATTTATTTCTGATTCAGAAGGTACTGACTCAGTTTTGAGCCGATTCAATATTGATTCAGGGATTTTGACATTACGACCATTTTCCACATCAAAAGGAGCCAGTTGAGGTGGTTTGGGCATCTGATCAGGATGCCTCCTGGACACCTCCCCACTTGTGGTGTTCCAGGCACGTCCCACTGGGAGGAGACCCCAGGGCAGACCCAGGATACGCTGGAGAGACTATGTCTCCCAGCTAGCCTGGCAACATCTTGGTATCCTCTCTGAAGAGCTGGAGCAGGTGGCCAGGGAGAGGGAAGTCTGGGCTTCTCTGCTTGAGCTGCTGCCTCCGCAACCCAGACCCTCAAAAAAGTGGTAGAAAATGGATGGATGGACTATTTTCCTTGCATATGGAAGAATTTCTCAGACACCAATGCTGTAAATGTAAAATAAATACATGAACACAAGAGTTCAGCCACACAAGAGACCTCCTGTAAACTTCTAATAAGTCTCACACATCAAATTGTATTACATTAAAAAAAAAAAAAAAGGATTGATCTTAGGATTTTGTGAATCGATATCGGATCATTCAAATAACTGATTCAATACCGACTTCTGAACCCACCCCGAATGACCAGTCACCATAACAGAAAAAACACACCTCTGGTGAGGCTCTCTTTTTATTACCATTCCCCCCATTTCACTTTTTATTTAGCTCAGCATCATTTAATAGACAAAAGTAAAACACAGATGACAAATCTATACAACACTGATCCATCAGCCGCCCAATATCATCGGCAATCCAACAGCCAGCTGGCAGCAGCAGCAACCATGCAAATAAATAGCAGAATCTGGTTAAATCATGGCATTTTCTACATCAAGAGATTTAATGGCAATAATTAACTGATACATCAGAATTCACTTATGTCAGCTCGTGATACAAAGTGACTGATCCGGGTAGTTAATGAGCAGAAACGGGAACTTCTGTGCAACAAAAACTGAATTCCACCTTAGATCCAACTAGGGCTGCAGCTATCGATTAATCAGATGTATTCCCTCCTGGTCCTCCCCAAAGGGCGTGATACCACTCTTTAGGGAAGAAGGTTCAGTACAGATTCGTCAGTGAAAGTTTGCTTAACAGATAAAAAGCAAGATTTTGATCAAAAGGTCTTCAATCAAAAGAAAAAAAAAAGACACAAAAAGCTTATCCGATTCATCAATTAATCAATAGGTGTAGCCCTAGATCCAGCAGTTTTCAATTAATCTTTCATGTTATGTTTTGCCTTTTAAGACCCCTCAGCACCAACAACTGTTGATTAACCACATAATGTTCAATGTTCACATGCAATTATTATAAAAATAGAGATATTACTGCTGGTAATATCTAAAGTTGTTGGAGGATAAAGACATCCTCCAACAACTGACATCTGACAAGTGACACAAACACTGCAGCTGCAGGAGAATGACAGGAATGTTAAGTCTGTTATTGATAAAAACATATTTCGGCAATCATTTTCAGTCAAAAATAAATACACAGAGCTTTAGGGTTAAAAAAAAAAAAAAACCCATTCATTTCTCTTTTAAATGCAAGATAGCACTGAGCTGTGTGTCTCAAGCTTAAAATGCTATGAGTGAAAAGGCTCTTATATAAAAGGTAAAAAAGAAATAAAAGGCCTCTGCCCATTAGGTCAACCCCAGCCACGCTTGAATGGAGCGACTGTGAAAAGTCAACATTTTTCTGGTCAAGCCCATGTGATGTGGTGCGAGAGGCATGCTGAAATGAATGCCAATGCTGCGAGGGGTTTCCCTTGTATCGTTGCTGTGGATCACTGTGGTTTAGGAGAGCAAACCCAGTGACGCAGAGCCATCTGTGGGGTAGGGGGAGAGACAATAACGACCCCCTTGGGGGAATAACAAGTGCTTGCTGCTAATATTAACTTCCATCATAGAGAATCCAGAGAATAGCTGGTCATATTTTTGTAAAAAGCAAATGCCAAGTCTTCTGCTCAAACAATCGGCTGCTTGTGGGTATTTAGGTATTTTTAAAGTTGTTCAGTCATTTGGTTTGCCCTTCATTGGAAGAACAGACTTGGACTTTTCTGCAGTTTGCTTATTCATGCTCCAAACAAATTATTTTTCTGTATGATGAGCAAATGTTAGCTTACATCCAACACAAACACACTTCGCAGTTTGTGTGTGACTAAATCGGTTATATCTCAACCATTTTCAAACATCATTCAATTGAACTTTTATTAGAATTCTTTCCAATTAGTAGCCATGTTTACATGGACACAAGTAACCGGACTAAAGGCCTGATTGGAATAAAAATGCTTCATGTAAACACGCCAATCTGAATATTCTGACCCGATCACACTCAATCTGATCAAAATTTCCTTCCGACTGAGACGGGTGGGTTATGCCAATTATTAATCCGATTGGTGCACATATAAACACTTATTCCCAAGTTTGGGTAGAAAATATGTTTACTGTGCATGTCTGTACATCAGCCACACGTCGACGTGACGTATTTCCGCCTTTACAGCAGCTAGCGGAAGACATGGTGGGAGTAAAACAAAACTGGTCTGTATCGTCCTGCTGTCTCCCTCGGATCATCATATGCAGAAGTATGTCCTGCTGGACTTGTAGCTTCATTACGGAGATCAGCAGAAGCAAAAGTACAGCCTGAATAACAATACAGGTCCATTTCAAAAAGAGACACGAAACAGGGTTTGTTTACATCGGAAGTTGCTTCTTCTACCATTTCCGGAATATCGGATAATTGAGCGCATGTCAAAATGATTTAGTCCGTTCAAATGTGTGACACATGGAAACGCACACCCTAATCGGATCAACTTTTTCAGGATCCATGTAAACAGTAAAGTTCTGATCTGAACTGTAATCAGTTAAGAAATTTTGCACATGTAACCGTGGCTACTAATATACCAATTCCAGCTAAAACACAACTTCAGTTGACACCTGCTTATTTAGCACAAGCTATTCAGATTTCTTCACTTAGATGTAAATGAAGGCATTCTTGAGGTCCTTCAGGGTGTTGGTTTAAAAAGAACATTTTATTTGCAGTTACAGTGGGGAAAATAAGTATTGAACACAACATTTTTCTCATTAAACATATTTCTGATGGAGCCATTGACCTGAAATTTTCACCAGATATCAGTAAGAACCCAAGTAATCCATACAAAGAAATCAAGGCAACTGTGTTCACAAAACAAGTTATATTTAATAAAGTGGAATGACACAGGGAATAAGTTTTGAACACACGAAGAAAAAGTGGTGCAAAAAGGCATAGAAAGTCAAGAAACCAGCTGAAATCCATCAGAATTTAGGAAGTCATCCCATTCCCCATCAGTGCAAATTAATTTCATCTGGTTACGTCCTGACTGATAGCCTTAAAAAAGGTCTGTGAATATCAGATTGTCACACCACAAAGAACTCATGATGGGTAGAAGCAAAGAGCTCTCTCTAGACCTATGCAACCTTATTGTTGCAAAATATAATGATGGCATTGGTTACAGGCACATTTCTAAACTGCTGAATGTTCCAGTGAGCACTGTTGGGAGGCATCATTCGTAAGTGGAACAAACATCATTTTACCATAAACCGGCGACGACCAGGAGATCTTCACAAGATTTCTCACAGAGGAGTCAAAAGAATTATCAGAAGAGCTATCCAAGAGCCAAAGACCACTTGTGGAGAGCTCCACAAAGACCTGGAGTTAGCAGGTACTGCTGTTTCCAAGGAAACAACAAGTAATGCACTCAACCGACATGAGCTCTATGCCAGCTCACCTTGCAAGACTCCACTGTTGAAGAAAAAGCATGTTGAAGTTCTTTTAAAGTTTGCTGCACAACATTTAGGCAAGCCAGTAAAATACTGGTTGAATATAGTCTGGTTAGATGAGACCAAAATTGAACTTTCTGGATTCCACAATTTAGTATGTTTGGAGGAGAAATGGCACTGCACATCAGCCCAAAAACACCATACCATCAGTGAAGTATGGAGGTGGGAGCATCATGGTGTGGGGGTGTTTTTCAGCACATGGTACAGGCAGACTTCATATATTTGAAGGAAAGATGAATGGACAAATGTACAGAGACATCCTTGATAAGAACCTGTTGCCATCTGCCAAGATGCTGAAGATGAAACGAGGGTAGATATTTCCACAAGACAATGATCCCAAACACACAGCCATGGAAACTCTCAACTGGCTCCAGAGAAGGAGAACTTGACCTGAATTCAATTGAAAATCTTTGGAACAAACTCATAGAAGACACCCACGGAACATTCAAGATTTGAAGACTGTGTGGAAGAAAGGGCTAAAATCACTCCTGAGCAATGCCTGCGCCTAGTTTCTCCATACAGGAGGCATCTGAAAGCTGTTACTATGAACAATAGCTTTTCTACTAAATATTAAATTTCACCAAGCGTGTTCAATACTTATTCTCTGTGTCATTCCACTTTATTAAATATAACTTGTTTTGTGAACACAGTTGCCTTAATTTCTTTGGATATATGGATTACTTGGGTTGTTACTGATATCTGGTGAAAATTTCAGGTCCATGGCTCCATCAGAAATATGTTTAAGGAGAAAAATGTTGATGTGCTCAATATTCATTTTCCCCACTGTATATAACACATTTCTAGTTCTACTGAATACTTGAAACTTAAAAAAAAAATTACAGTAATGAGAAAAACAACCATAGTCTCATTCTTTATTGAAAATAATCCTAAGGGTTTCAGAGTTTCAGAGTAAAAACAAATGAAAACGTTATGCTTTTCCATTATTCATAATTTACTGACATTTAATAGGTCTGGACTGTACAGTGCAACATATACACTACTCATAAAAAGGGAGGGATATTTGGCTTTCGAGTGAAATTTATGGAAAATGTAAAAAGTTCACGCTACAGTGACATTACATCATGAAAGTAGGGCATTTAAGCAGAAGCATGCAATGGTGATTTCCTCATCTCAAACAATTTATTGAAACAAAAGTCAACAACAGTGTTGGGTATACCACAACAAAAAATGTCAATGTCTCAATAACTTGTCATGGGGCGGCTGTGGCTCAGGAGGTAGAGCAGGTCATCCAATAACCGGATGGTTGGCGGTTCAAATCCCGCTCTCCCCAGATATCCTGCCGTTGTGTCCCTGGGCAAGACACTTTACCCACCTTGCCTCCAGTGTCCATAACACTGGGTGTAAATGTTCGGTAGTGGCCCGAGAGGCCGTTAGCGCAGATTGGCAGCCACATTTCAGTCAACCTGCCCCAGGACAGCTGTGGCTACAGTGGTAGCTTGCCGCTACCATTGTCTGTCTGGAGTGAGTGAATAATGTATCCATTTGTAAAGTGTCTATGATAAAGCACCATATAACTCTGATGCATTATTATTACCTCCGCCAAGGAGGTAATGTTTTTACCGGGGTTTGTCTGTCTGTCCCCAACATAACTCAAAAAGTTATGAACGGATTTTGATGAAATTTTCAGGAAAGGTGTGTAATGGCACGGGGAACAGACTATTAGATTTTGGTGATGATCTGAGAGTGCATACCTCCACCAAGGGCTTTGTTTTTATTTGTGCAGCAGGATTACACAAAAACTACTGGATGGATTTGGATGAAATTTTCAGAGGTGGTTCTTGGGCTAGAAAGGAACCCATTATATTTTGGTGATGATCTGAGAATGCATACCTCAGCCAAGGCTCTTATCTTCTCACAGTGTGTTAGCAACAATACTCCAAAACTGATGGACAGACTTGGATGCCATTTTCACCACAAGTGGCTATAGGCCTACATACAAACCCATTACATTTTGGAGGTGATCCATAACAAACGGAAGGAGGCTTGGCAGAGGTATGCGCTCTATGAGTGCTTTTCTAGTTATTATTATGTGTCCTTGAGAATCAATTACAGCTTGACAGCAACGTCTCATGCTGTTCACAAGTTGACTTATTGTTTGCTGAGGCATGGCATTCCGCTCTTCTTGAAAGGCAGCCCTCAGGTCATTGAGGTTGTGGGGTACAGGGTTACGAGCCTCTACATGGTGACTCCGCTGATCCCATAGGTTTTCTATGGGATTCAGGTCTGGAGAAAGTGCAGGCCACTCCATCTGAGGTACCCCAGCCTCCAGCAGCCGTTCCCTAATGATGCGATCTTGATTAGCTGGAGCATTGTCAGCCATGAAGATGAGACTGGGCCTGTGTTGTTCATGCAGGGGCACAATGACTGGATTAATGATGTTATTCAGGTAGTATTGGTTTATCAATGTACCATTTCACAAGGTGTAGGGCATTTCTGTATTGACTAGACACACCTGCCCAGAGTGTAACATGGTAACAACAGTGGCTGATGCATAGCACTCTCCTTAACGTCTCCCAACATCTTTTACGGCCATCATCAGCACTGAAGCCCACTGGTCCCTTGCGAAGCATAAATGCTCCCTGGCCCATGCAAACGATGACACCTGTGCCTGGTGGTGTGGTCTGGTACCCTTGCAGGTTGTCTAGTACGCAGACCAAGCTGATGTAAACGTTTCAAATGTTTCTGACGTGACACTTGGGTGTCTCTCACCTCCCTTAAATGTGCCTGGAGTTGAGTACCATTCATCATATGGTTCCGCAGGGCACTGTTCACAATGAAGCAGTCATCAGTGTGGGATGTGGCCAAAGGACGTCCACTTCTATGCCTTTCTGTCTCTCTGTATCTCTGTTGCAACCTGTTGATGACACTCTGTGACACTAAGCTCAGTGGCTACGTCCCTCTGAGAACATCCTATTTGAAGCCTTGCAATGGCGAGGTACTGTTGATCAATTGTTAGGTGTTGTCTTGGTCTCATGATGTCAAAATGTCAACAGCATGATGAAGAGGACTGTTTAAATACCAATTCTAATTGAAGCAGAAAATTTATTGGTTGATTCATGGATCAGACACCTTTTGTGATTTTTCCATCCAGCACCTTGTTAGAGAACAGCAAGTTGCACAGAAAGTAACTAACTAACCTGCACTTATATAGCGCTTTTCTAGTCACAAAGACCACTCAAAGCGCTTTCATTAATACTAACCCTCTATTCTAAGGGCCTATAGGAAACAAATATCTAGGGACAATTTAGAACAGCCAATTAACCTAACATGCATGTTTTTTTTTGGCATGTGGGAGGAAACCGGAGAAATCCCGGAGTAAGCCCACGCAACACGGGGAGAACATGCAAACTCCACACAGATCACTGTTGGTCGGGGGCTGGGATCGAACCCACGATCCCACGATCCCCACAATCCCCCGGCCAAGGGTAAACTGTGCTGCCGCAGTGCTAACCACTGTGCCACCGTGCAGCCCAAGTACCGAAATATTGAACAGTTGGACATGTGCATTCAAAAGGTTAGAGAAGGTCTAATTAAGTTCACCTGTAAAGGTTATAGTGCATTTTAGGTGCATCCTGAAATTTCAACCGAAAGCTGAATATCCCTAACTTTGTGAGTAGTGTATGTTACACATGCGACGTGAAAATTGGTCTATGTGGGGAATGAATGACTGAAGTGGCACCGGTGTGATCAGAGGCAGTCACGAGTTCCATTAGCATAAATTTACATCCCAACAACCCTCCAGCCTTTTCAGACTAAGTGTGTCTCATCTCCCACAGACAACAGTGCAGTTTTCTAGGATATGTAGTTTCATGTCCTCACATCACTGATATCATGCAAATGTGCCCGTCAGCCCAGAAGCTGGTGATTCTGGCCGCTATTGAAAGTCACCAGCATTTTTACAGGTCTTAATTTTGTCGTCCCGTGTCAAACTCAGCGCAGATCATAGGTGGAATACACCAATCTACAATGATGTGAAAAAGTGTTTGCCCCCTTCCTGATTTCTCATTTTGTTTTTATGTTTGTCACACTTGAATGTTTCAGATCATCAAACAAATTTAAATATTAGACAAAGATAACACAAGTAAACACAAAATGCAGTTTTTAAATGAAGGTGTTATTATCAAGGGTTAAAAAAAAAAAAAAAAAACCTACTTGGCCCTGTGTGAAAAAGTGATTACCTGCCTGCCCCCACCCCGGTTAAAACATAAATTAACTGTGGTTTATCACATCTTTGGAAAGGTGAGTTCAATTTCTCTAGTCACACCCAGGCCTGATTACTGCCACACCTATTCTCAATCAAGAAATCACCTAAATAGGGCCTGCCTGACAAAGTGAAGTACACCAAAAGATCCTCAAAAGCTAGACATCATGCTGCAATCCAAAGAAATTCAGGAACAAATGAGAAAAAGTAATTGAGATCCATCAGTCTGGAAAAGGTCATAAAGCCATTTCTAAAGCTTTGGGACTCCAGCAAACCACAGTAAGAGCCATTATCCACAAATGGCGAAAGCATGTAACAGTGGTGAACCTTCCCAGGAGTGGCCAGCTGACCAAAATTACCCCAAGAGCACAGAAACAAGTCATCCAAGAGGTCACAAAAGACCCCACAACAACATCCAAAGAACTGCACACCTTACTTGCCTCAGTTCAGGTCAGTGTTCATGACTCCACCATAAGAAATAGACTGGGCAAAAATGGCCTGCATGGCAGAGTTCCAAGACGAAAACCACTGCTGAGCAAAATGAACATTAAGGCTCATCTCAGTTTTGCCAGAAAACATCTTGATGATTCCCAAGACTTTTGGGAAAATACTCTGTGGACTGACAAGGCAAAAGTTAACCTTTCTGGAAGGTGTGTGTCCCATTACATCCAGCGTAAAAGTAACAGCATTTCAGAAAAGGAACATCATACCAACAGTAAAATATGGTGGTGTTGGTAGTGTGATTGTCTGGAGCTGTTTTGCTGCTTCAGGACCTGGAAGACTTGCTGTGGTAAATGGAACCATGAATTCTGCTGTCTACCAAAAATCCTGAAGGAGAATGTCCGGCCATCTGTTCGTGACCTCAAGGTGAAGCGCACTTGGGTTTTGCAGCAGGACAATGATCCAAAACACACCAGCAAGGCCACCTCTGAATGGCTTAAGAAAAAAAAAAATGAAGACTTTGGAGTGGCCTAGTCAAAGTCCTGACCTGAATCCAATTGAGATGCTGTGGCATGACCTTAAAATGGTGAATCCTGCTTGAAAACCCTCCAATGTGGCTGAATTACAAATTTCTGCAAAAATGAGTGGGCCAAAATTCCTCCACAGCGCAGTAAAAGACTCATTGCCAATTATCGCAAATGCCTGACTGCAGTTGTTGCTGCTAAGTGTGGCCCAACCAGTTAAGGCCCTTTTCCACTAGCACGCTTTAGCGCGACACAGGACGGCTCAGCACGCTTTGTACGCTTTTCCACAAGCCCCAACACAGTTTAACAGCCGTGATTCTCAGCCCCGCTCAAGGGCAGGGTACAGCAGTGCTGAGCTGGGCCGTGTTGTGACGTTAACAGACTGGTCGCCGCTGATTGGTCAGGTCGTAACCGGCGCTGATTGGTCAGGTTGTAACCGCCCCTCTCCTCCTCCTCTTCTGCCGAATCTTCACGACCTTCTCAATAAAGTTTTTGAAAAAAAAAAAAAAAAAAAAAAGAATCTTCACGACCGCCTTTACTCAGCACGCAACCACTGTCGGAGGTTTCTTTTCAGTGTATTGCTGTGCTATTTTCATTTATTCTCTATCAAAAATGGCTTCGCGTAATAAGGGTGTTCCATGGACCAATGAGGAGGTGCAGTGTCTGCTCACTGCATTGTCAGACGAACGCATCCAGCGCGAGTTAGACGGAGCCACCCGGAATGAAAAAATATACCGAGAGGTCTCGACATCGGAGTCCTTTAACGGTGAGTTTTAATTTTTTTTTATTGTGCGTTTTTTCGCAAATATATTCGGTAAGACGCTCAGTTTATTTATGCAATAAAAAAGCTGTTCATTTGTGGATGATGATCGCTGCTTTATCGCAGCACACTGCGGACTCGCTTTTCTTTTAATTATTCATGTGAACAATACGCTGAAATAAGCTTATGTAATCTTCCATCCATCCATCCATCCATCAATCTTCTACCGCTTAATCCTTTCGGGTCGTGGGGGGGCTGGAGCCTATCCCAGCATCTTTGGGCGAGAGGCAGGGTACACCCTGGACAGATCGCCAGTCCATCACAGGGCCAACACAGAGAGAGAGACAACCATTCACTCTCACATCCATACCTAAGGACAATTTAGAATCCCCAGTTTTGATGCCAATTAACCTAACTTGCATGTTTTTGGCATGTGGGAGGAAACCGGAGAAATCCCAGAGTAAACCCACGCAGACACGGGGAGAACGGTGGGCTGCACGGTGGCGCAGTGGTTTAGCACTGTGGCAGCACAGTTTTACCCTCGGCCGGGGGATCGCGGGGATCATGAGATCGTGGGTTCGATCCCAGCCCCCGACCAACAGTGAGCTGTGTGGAGTTTGCATGTTCTCCCCGTGTTGCGCGGGTTTACTCCGGGATTTCTCCGGTTTCCTCCCGCACACCAAAAACAAGTAGGTTTAGGGCGCTCGCGCACGCAGCGACCAGCAGCCAGTGACTTGTCACCAGACTGCAAACCAAGTCTACCTACGGGTACAAATAAGTAACAAAAAAAAAAAAAAAAGAACATGCAAACTCCACACAGAAGGGTCACCGATGGTCTGGGGGTGGGATCGAACCCACGATGGTCAAGGGTGGAATCGATCCCATGACCTTCTTGCTGTGCTGCCACTGTGCTAACCACTGTGCTAACCACTGCGCCACCGTGCTGCCCCACTGCGCCACCGTGCTGCGCCACCGTGCTTATGTAATCTTGTTAAAAACTATTGTCTTTTCTGTATATCTTGCACTTTCGTGCTGTATTTTATTGTGTGCATTTTCCTTGTAGAATCATCCCACGAGTCCGCCGCACCAGCACGCCTGGATTCTCCAATGTGAATCTGTCCCGCCACCAGGCGCAAAATGTATTCAATGATAAATATTTGCAACATTTAAATGAGGTTGCAGAAAACGCGAGTGTATCCCAGGAGCTGGCAGAGACGGCTTCATTCAACCGAGTCTTCCTGACCCAGTTTGGGAAGCTGGTGTAGAGGCACTCAGTGGTCGGCGTGTATAAAATGTCGATTAACCTTCATGGTGTGTTGCAAAGTTTTTTTTTTATTTTAATATTTTGTATATAATAAAATGGAATTGTTTTGGAAAGTGTGGTTTGTCTGTTATAACACTGAATTATAAAACAGTATAATTACATAGAAATTCCATTGCCTAGTCTGATGAAAATGATGCTGATCATCCTGTCAGGGGTCAACCATTGTAAAGGTAATGTAATTTTTAACTAGACCAAAAAACAAATGTTTTTGTAAGCTTTCTGTTCTTTTTATTGAAATATCATAAAAAATTAGCACCACATGATACAGTTCTAAACTTTGGGTAAATTTTTTATGTTAACTTATAAGAAGTTGCACAGTTGGACTTTAAAATGCAGCAGGAGAGACTGATCAAGCTTACAAGTCAAAGTAGGTAAAAAAAGTAAGTATATGTAAATTGAATGTTCTATCGGCATTCCAAATTCAGAGAATTACAATACTTTAGAACAGGGGTCACCAACCTTTTTGAATCCAAGAGCTACTCCATGGGTATCGAGTCATGTGAAGGGCACCAACTTGACACACTCCTCTAAAATAACAAATTGTATATTATATATATATATATATATATATATATATATATATATACACACACACACATAAATAAATAATTATCAATAACTTAGAGTGGGTAACAGACAAGATCAATATTCAACACTATTTTTATTAATCTCAGCAATTGTTCAGATGATCACTTCTACATTTCATTAAAAAAATGTCCAGTTTTCACCAGTCCCTTTTAACCATAAAAAACTAAACCCTTTTAATTCATGAACTATGTTGAACCATGTTTGAAAAAGTTATGCAACATTTAAGAAAAATCAACTTTCATATTAAATAAATCTTATCACATTTTTAACTGAACAAATCTGCTGCAATTCTGCTCAAAATCTGTTACATTTAATAAACACACTTTTGTGTGTTCTTCTTCACTGGAATTATATCCATACAGTTCTTGCCAAGAATCATGCTGGAGTAATAACCAGCACCGCGGCAGCAGTTTACCCTCGGCCGTGGGATCGCGGGGATCGTGGGTTCGATCCCTGCCCCCGGCCAACAGTGATCTGTGTGGAGTTTGCATGTCCTCCCCGTGTTTGCGTGGGTTTCCTCCCGCATGCCAAAGACATGCAGGTTAGGGAGTTAAGGCTCGTCACCGGACTGCAGAACAAATCTACCTACGGGTACAACAACAACAACAACAACAACAACAAAAAAAAAAAAAAAAAAAAAAAGTGGGCAGCAGTTTCATGACGCGTATTGAAGTTTTTTGGGGTTTTTTCCAAAACTTTATTGAGAACAAGGTCCACATAGTGCCGCTTCGCCGTCGCCCCGCAAATGAAACACACGCAGCTTCCTTTCACAGTAGGAAAAAAGATCTCTTCCTCCCGCTCACTTTGAAAATGATAAATTTTCTGTCTTTTTTTTTTTTTGCCATGTTTTGGGGCTAGGAAACTGCACTGCGCTCACCATCTTAACTGCCCGCTAGCTTACTCTCCACAAGCGCGAAGGTTTTGTCATGCGCACGATACTGACCTTTGAACTAGGTCAGAGTTCACCTTAACTTTACGTATAATAAACATATTTTCATTTTTTTATTATTTTTAAGACATTGTCATTTTAAAATCTATATAAATGCAAGTGTGATTTTAAAAAATAGCGGCAGAAAAAATTACATCTTAGACGCAGCTCACTTGCGAGTTGTGCCATTTTTAGAACAGGCCTGCGGGCGACTCATGTGGTCCTTGCGGGCGACATGGTGCCCGTGGGCACCGCGTTGGTGACCCCTGCTTTAGAAGGAGTGTAGCATCATCTAAACGGAAAATAATAATACTGTTGTTCCAAACGTTGACCTGAAGGTGAAAAACATGAATTTTTTTTATTCAGTACATCCAAAATGCCCTAGGATGTAAAAAATAATACAATTTGGTGTTGGCCAGTGTGCCACTGTCTCATTATTTAATACGAATAAAAACAAGTTTCAGCTCATTATTTCTAGGTCATTTGGCAGTTAATTCAAACCAAAAGTGACTTGTGTTGTTGCAGCTTTTTTATCAGAGAGTTTCTCCAGTTTTGGAGCATATAATCATCCGTCCCTTAACTGTTAAGCATTAAATAACAGCAGACAGATTGGCAAAGGATACACAATTGTGTTGCTGTTGCCCAAAACCGCTGTGACCCACTGCTTGTGGTGCTACCTTTCATGTGTGTGCTTTTTATGAATATTCACACGTTTTTGTAAGTACAAGTGGGATAGTATTAAATTGAAATATTCATTCATATTTCATCTCGCTGCCTGTACCCTTGTCTGGCGGTCCTTTTTGGTGTTTACGGTGAAAAAAGCCACAGACCGAGGAGTGGCCTTGTACAGCTACGTGTTATGTTTTGCTTGGGTCTTCTCAATAAAGTTTTGGGAAAAAAAATGTTTTGCTTGGGTCGCGTGCGTTACGTCACGGGAGTGTGGCACCGCCTCGCTGTTATAAACCCACCCACCCCAGCACAACACCCATGCCAAACACCGTGCTAATGGAGACAGAAGCATTCCGAGCCGTACTGAAGTGAATCGAGCCATACCGAGGTGTGCTGGGCTAGTGGAAAAGAGGCTTTATTAGGTTTAGGGGCCAATCACTTTTTCCACACAGGGCCATGTAGGTTTGGATTTTTTTTTTCCCTTAATAATAAACACCTTCAATCTGGGAGTGTGCCAAGAAGATCTCAATAGGCAATCGTGCAAGACTATTGCAATATAAAAATCTTACGTCGCTTGTAAATCTCTCCCAGTAAAAGATCTAATATGAACCCCCAGCTTCCACCCATGTGTCTGAAGTGTAAAATTTCAGTTGGTATCTATACTCTGTTTGGTCTTGTCCTAAAATCCAAGCATACTGGCTGGACGTTGTACAAGACATGAGTCAGATATTTGGTGTGAATGTAGACATGGATCCTCGGTCTTTGCTACTGGGACACCCAAACCAGGACTTACTTTTTGGAAGCATTGCAAGACTGTACAATATCCTTGCATATGCGGCAAGAAGGAATATTTTTTTGTCATGGATATGTGACAAACCGCCAACTAAAACAAACTGGCATAAAATTATCATGGACTGTTTGCCTTTGGAATATTTAACGTCTACTTCATTCAACAAAGAGACATTTTATGAAAATATGGACTCCATATCTCAAATTCTCTAACCTTACAGTGGCTTTGATTCTTGGGAGCATTAACTTGGATCAAATACGACTTCCTTTTTTCCTGGACCTTGTTTGTGGTGCCGTGATGGATATGTTCATCTGTACAAGTGCTGGTTTATGTTTGTACATGTATGAGTTTCTAGCTCTGAAGTAGCTTTTTTTTTTTTTTTTTTTTTTTTTTTTTTAAATTTCAATCTCTAATTTTGTGTAGATCAATGTTGTGCTGAGCTGTTTTTCACATTTTGATTGTTTGGTGTGTGTGTGTGTGTGTGAGAGAGTGAGTGAGTGAGAGAGAGAGAAACAAAGGGGGAAAAAATTCAATACATTGGGGAAAAAATAAACCATTTAAAAACTGCATTTTGTGTTTACTTGTGTTATCTTTGTCTAATATTTAAATTTGTTTGATGATCTGAAATATTTAAGTGTGACAAACATACAAAAAAATGAGAAATGTGGAAGGAGGCAAACACTTTTTCACACCACTACATATAGTTCAATGGCTGCTGCTCTTTGTCGTCTGTTACAACGGAGAGGGCTGCAAAATGCACCCGACATTTTTTTCCTTATTGGCACTGCACTGCGTTTGTGTGCACAGGCCGCACTTTTGTTTGTGCGTCGCTTTTAGCGGCCACAAATCAGGAGGTTTTATTTTGAAGGGGGCTGTCACAAAAAAAAAAAAAAGAAAAGAGGAGCAGAGGATGAGTTAATGTGACGTGAACCGACCCGCATTGGAAACTGTCCACGGCTTCTCCTATACTGGGCTCACAGTGGCGCCCCAACTCCGTTAACAGCAAATTCATTCATTTTGTGGCCAGTCTCTGGAGGAGGAGTGCGATGGAGAAAAAGGACGCTTCCATGCACAGAGAGACAGGCAGCAGACTGTGACTCCCGCCCTCAGCTGCACTGATGTGAGTTTTCTTATGACAGAGAAAAATGTGACCTCACTTTGATTAGTTATATATTCCTGTGAAGAACAAATGAAGCTTCTTCTGACGTTAACTAACCGCCAAATACGTAGGCTATTTTTACAGCCTAGTCCAGGGGTGTCAAACATACAGCCCACAGGCCAAAACTGGCCCGTTACTTTGTATGATGTGGTGAGTCGATTCAAGTGTTAAGACTGATTAAGATTGATGAGTGATGTGGAAATGTACAGTATGTAAATTTAAAATAATTTCTAGATCGTGACAAGATGTTTTTATCATAAAGTGAAATACTATATTAATAATTAAACTGTACTACTGGCAGCCAGTTTTAGAGAAGTCACAGATGTTTTTAATCGTACTACAAATTTTTGTCTTGTGTTACATGACTGAACCTCTGTAGCACTAGAGCTATGAGCAAAAAAGTTAACGTACAGCCCTGTAGATCAATCCAGATTACAAGATTTTGAGAATAATAGCTAGTTGCAGCCCGAGTTAAGGGTTAAGCATTGTGTAATCCCTGGCAATAATTACTGATGAAAACAGTTACAGTTGATTTGATGCAAAAACCAGCACTTCAACCTTCAGCATGCAAGGCTCTGCAGATGTTTCACACCCAAAAGCTTTCTGGGAAGTGTGGCTTCAAACAACAAAAATGACCCCACAGTAACTGCTTTTAGTCAGTGACAGCGGCAAAATAAAAGGCAGACAAATGAGGCCGTTTCCGGTCTGCCACCCACGCACCAAACACACACAATGCCCCCTGTCTCATGTGTCACAAACAGCCCAGACACCAGGCATGAGGAGGTTATTTTTAAAACTTTATCTCCCCATCTCCCTGCTCATTGTTTTCCACATTTCTGCAATGATCCCAGAGCAAACAGTAAACATCTTGGAGCGATCTGCTGGGGGGGGGGGGGGGGGGGGAGTGAGAGAGAGAAAAAACATCTGGAGCGGACTTGGATGGGTCATAGATATTGCTCTGGCATCCTGCGCTGATCAATAATTGACAGGTGGCGCTGAATTAAGATAATAGATGCTAAAAAGACTTCTTTCTTTGCACCTTCAGATGACTCGGCGGAGGCGCAGAGAGAATGACAGCCCTCCTGCGGGGGTCAACTCACTCCCTCAGGTTACACTATTAAATATTCATGCCATACCTTTGCATAATTTACCTCGTCAACATACCAAGGAAATGACTGCGAGAAAAAAAAAAAAGGGGGGGGTGCTTTGAGTTTGAGGAGTTCAGCAAAGGCTCAGAACATTTTAAACAAACTGCGCTTCAGGCAAAGCAGCGCTGAAGGCAGTTTAGCTCTCCATCATGTGCGTGATGCAAGTTAGTTCTTGCATGTCTACGCAGGGATCAAACAGGGTGGCTAATTCTATAAAACGGACACTAATCTGGGAGTATCCATGACTTTAGGCTGGCTGTCTGCTCCTTGCGTCTGCCACAGTCTGACTGGTGTATCCCAGTCTGAGTGACCCTGGCAGGTTCTTTTTTTGTCACAACTGTTTCAGGCTCATCTTTAGCCTTTGTTTAAACAGAAGAGAGTGTGCCGCTCGCTCTTCACAATGGGCCCTTGCTCGTCATGTGATCTCAGCAGAAATTCCAGAGTGGGCTACCGGAGCCCAGCGCGTGCACATGGCGGCCCTCTCGAACAGATGTTTTTCGTTTGCGCTGCTGCGGTCTCTCAGTTTGGGGGCACAGAGCCAGCGAGGTGATTCATGATGCGAGCCTCTCTCCTTGTTACAGTCAGCAGACTGAACGCAGGCCCTGGGATGAGAATAAACACAGGCCTCGCTCAGTTTTGGGAGATTTTTTACTGTCACGATGATATAATAAGAGGTGGCAAGTAACTGTTAGCTACGTGAGAGGGACGACTGGGACTATGGTTTGTCCTCAAAGACCTGATCCACACAAAAAGATTTTAATTTTAACAGATCCACACGCTTAACAGATTCCAGCGCACTCATCAGTGTTGCCAGTTTTTGTGCAACAAACAAGCAACTGCATCCTTGAAAACAAGTGCACATAATATCAATCATACAGACTTTCAGTCTCTCTCCTATGCACTTTTAGGTCAGTTTTTGTTCATTTTGGCACCTCATTTTGTCAAAAAAAATGCAAACCATGATTGCTCATATATACAAGCGACTATCTGAAAAATCAACCCCAAAGCACAGGAAATAAGTGGAACTGGCAACTCAAGTCTGTGAAATCTTGCAAAATCTCTGAGTCAGACATGACTATTGAGTAAACAAACATGGTGCACAACATTTCCATCAGTTTGCTTTCCGACCGATACGATTCAGCCCAACTGACAATGCACAGAGTCAACAGGTTGGACATTAACGATTTGAAATTGGAGCAGCCTGGACTTTGTTTTAATTAGACTGGATCACTTGTGACCCACCTCACACCACAGCAAAATCTGATAAGACAATCGACAGCACCACCATGATGACTGGGGCTTTAGGGGTATGATTTTCACATGGGGGTGCAAGAGGTCACGGGTTCAAACCCGAACAAGCCCACAAAGTTTTATGTTCCCCAGATGTATCTAAAGAATGAGTGCATGCAACAATAGAAAAGGCAGTCGAGCTGAAGGGGAAGGAATGAGAAACTGGAAGGTTTGGGATTTAGATTAAAATGGGGGAAAATCAAAAAAAAAAAAAAAAACACCACACAGAAGGATCTAAAGGCCCTGTCACACTGTTTTATGAAAATATTTAGACAGGTTCGTGAGGAGTCGGCGCATATGAAAGAAAGAATGTACACTGAGACACGGCTGCTAGAATAAAACTGTATCTCTTTATTCCCCACAGACCATATCTCCATACACAAAAGAGAAATCATTGCATGTCACACATTTCCTTCACACACAAGGATCAATGCATTTCATGTCATTTCACAAGCTCTTACCGTTTGATACAGGTGACCGGGAGCCCACGGCCAGGAAGAGCGTGATTTCTCTTAGCCGGACGTTCTGCGCAAAAAAAACTCACGGCAGACTCAACGTATTGAGGGAAGACCCCTGTTTTTAAAGGAAGGCTAGGTACAGAACAGAGTTGCCATCTCTGCTCCGAGCAAGCCCCCCCCTCATCATAGAATTGCGTGGGGAGCAGGAAGGGCCAGTTTTCTGCTCCCAGGCAATTCAACTCTGCCTGGTTCCCAAAACATACAGGAACACCTGCTACATTTCTCCCAATACACATATAAGGAATAAAGGTCACGCCTTCGTTTCATAAGCATGCAACAGTGATTTAAGGAGTGAGAAACTTGCTGTGCTAAAGAAAACAGTTTCTAGAAACAGGTCATATTGTCCAGGTCATGGTGTGCCTTAAGATAAAGAGAACTGGATTCATGGGAAGAGAACTGGATTGTTAAAACATATTAAAAACAACTGAGAAACAAATCAGGGCACACATTAAAAACACATTTATATTACATTCCACCCTTTGACCTTATTTGTTTTTCAGTTGGGGAAGAAAGCACTTAGTTGGGGAAGAAAGCAATTATCTTCACCAACTTAACAACTGATCACAAATAAGGTCAAAGGGTGGAATGTAATATAAATGTGTTTTTAATGTGTGCCCTGATTTGTTTCTCAGTTGTTTTTAATATGTTTTAACAATCCAGTTCTCTTCCCATGAATCCAGTTCTCTTTATCTTAAGGCACACCATGACCTGGACAATATGACCTGTTTCTAGAAACTGTTTTCCTTAGCACAGCAAGTTTCTCACTCCTTAAATCACTGTTGCATGCTTATGAAACGAAGGCGTGACCTTTATTCCTTATATGTGTATTGGGAGAAATGTAGCAGGTGTTCCTGTATGTTTTGGGAACCAGGCAGAGTTGAATTGCCTGGGAGCAGAAAACTGGCCCTTCCTGCTCCCCACGCAATTCTATGATGAGGGGGGGGCTTGCTCGGAGCAGAGATGGCCACTCTGTTCTGTACCTAGCCTTCCTTTAAAAACAGGGGTCTTCCCTCAATACGTTGAGTCTGCCGTGAGTTTTTTTTGCGCAGAACGTCCGGCTAAGAGAAATCACGCTCTTCCTGGCCGTGGGCTCCCGGTCACCTGTATCAAACGGTAAGAGCTTGTGAAATGACATGAAATGCATTGATCCTTGTGTGTGAAGGAAATGTGTGACATGCAATGATTTCTCTTTTGTGTATGGAGATATGGTCTGTGGGGAATAAAGAGATACAGTTTTATTCTAGCAGCCGTGTCTCAGTGTGAATACTTTGTCTCAGTGTACATTCTTTCTTTCATATGCGCCGACTCCTCACGAACCTGTCTAAATATTTTCATAAAACACACACCTAAACAGTTTAGGCAGCGTTTGACAAACGTATGAAAAATTTGGAGAATACGCTGGCAAATCAGTTATGGGAAAGTTTTGTATAAGTTAAGAGCACACTGGAGAATGCTGGTATACAGAGATGTACGGCGAGCTTCTCTGAAAATTTTCCAGCATATCCAGCGTATGGCTGAAATGTCCCGCATAAGTTGCAGGGGAGTTATGGGTTTCTTCACACACACACACACGTTACTTGTAAGCAACTCACAAGTTACTCATAAGTCAAAATACATTGAGAGAAATGTCTAGTGTACCTAAATCTTATTTCTAACATATGAGTAACACTCTTTGAACCTATGTGTAACTTACTGAATAGGTTTCTAATGTACAGCTACCCTATAATGTTGTATTTGCAGCGTTGGTTCACAGGAAAAACCCGTACAGAGCTCAGCTGCTGCCTGCAGCACAGACACACACAGAGAACTAAACATACATACTTTTTCGTACAATGGGACCTGTCAGGGATATGTCCAAGCACTTTAAAGCTACAAGATAAAGATCCAAATCGCTGTTTAGCCCTCCTCGCCATGGTTTTTTTTACCGTTGACTGCAGTCTGTACCATCAGCTGTCCAGTGCTGTTCTGATAGATATGCCAAAATGTCAGAACACTGGCGGAGGTGGATCCAATCAGCTGATCACCAGAAGCACAGAGCAGCTGTTTTCCATGATAAATCACACTTTTCTGTCACTGGTGGAGGTGGATCCAATCAGCTGATCACCAGAAGCACAGAGCAGCTGTTTTCCATGATAAATCACACTTTTCTGTCCCTTGGCTGCGGTTCCCAGCAAAAGCACACTCCATGCATTATCTTGTTTTGTTTTTTTTCCACTTTACTGAAAATCAACTTTTTAAAAAAAAACAAACACCATCAGATCACGTGCCTTTGAGCCAGGTTGTGACAACTGTGATCTGACGCTCCTGACATGTCACATCAACTGTTTTAGGCGTGACCAACCTGACACATTTGACAGATCTGCCAGGTCGCTCACACCCCCCGCCATGGTCTTTGGATGGGACAATCATTTCGGTTGAACAGAGATGATCACTCGCACATCTAGGATTCACGGATCGGGAGGCAATGGCAGTTTGGCATGACCACGCTATGTAGAAGTTAGGATAAGCCATGCATAAGTTATGCATAAGTTAGACCAGGGATGGGCAGTGAGGGCCATTCCACTGCAGATTTTCTGTCCCACTCAGTCTCTTCAGCAGGTGTTTGCACTGATGAGCTTCAAGGATTGCCAATTAGAGAAAGCAACCGCTGAAGAGACCAGGTGGAACAGAAAACCTGCAGTGGAATGACCTTCCATGGCACATAGTTGCCCATCCCTGAGTTAGACTAATGCTATTGCACATAAGTTGTGAACGTCGGCAACTTGCTAAGCATACGTTGGTTTAAGTTATTTATAAGTTATGGAAATAGTCTATGTAAGTTATTACTACATTACATATACATCCAATTCGTTATGGATATACAATGCATATGGCCCAAAGTGAAAATTTCGGCATATCCTAGCGTTTTAGACCAATTTTTATACGTTTAGCAAATGCTGCCTAAATCGTCAAGGTGTGACAGGGCCTTAAGGGCACAAACACCCAGAGATGTGGCAAGATGTTAAAAGCCAGCTCAGCGCACTTCTCTTCCACAACTTATATACGGCTACATACGCCTATGATTGTCAGAAGATGAGAATTGTGTGCAGATCATCTCTTGGTGCAACTTAAAATGACTGACTCTGGTTATCATCCTGCTGATTTTACCCTTTTTGGGAGATGCCATATGTAACATTTACTCTCCCAAAACTCGCATCACTCTCAGCGCTCCTGCTTTACATGATGGATTACAAAAAACACTACAATCCTAGAGTCATTCATGTCTGCAGCTAAATGGGCTGTAAGTGGGAAATGAGGTCATGGTTTAGCATTAACGGACAACAGTGAAGGTGTGCCCCCCCCCCCACACCCGGATTGATGCTCCATTTAATCATGGCAGGAAGGACGCCAGTGGAGGGAGTGAGGGAGGGAGGTACTTCACAGCCCACCTGCCTGACCTGATTACGCTCCCCCCTGTGCAATCTAATGTGATACAGCTTCATAAGTGGATGACTTGTGTTTCTCTGCAATATTTCCCCCACTTTTTTCAGAAGCATCCAAGTCTCTGTGCGACACTTTAATGCACACTCTACTCCATGTCCCCTGAAACTCTTTGCACATGTAGCACACCATTGCTCGCCCGTTAAAATGTCCCAATGCACACATTTCACTGAAAATTCTGTTTCTTATGACTGCCAATTTGCAGCAAAACCACCAAATCAAAATCCTTGTATGGGAAAACCTACTTGGCAATAAACCTGCCACTGAATCGCTGTTGCCCACACAAATATACACACACTAACACACACACTAACACAGCTACAGCCTGGCAGCATGCTCTCAAGCCCCGAATTATGTAATAGTGAACGCGGAGAGCTGCAGGCCTGAGTGCACATCCTTCTACTGCAATAATGCCATCTACCCCCTCTCCATTATTCCTCTGCATATTGGGGAAGAAAAGGGATGCACGCAGAAAGCACAAGAACATGTTTCCTTCCACGCACAAGGTTCTCTGCATCCTGGGTCTTTGAACTGGAACTACTTTTTGCACCAGTAAAATATGACTTTTGAGGCAACAGGTGCATTTATTTTATTTATTTCTCGGCGACTCGTATGCAGCAGGAATCCATTCATTTTGGTGCTTTAAAACGCAGTCACTCACCACCAGATTAATATAGGGTTTTAGGCATGTAGTCAGTTATCTGCAACCTATGGCGCTGGAGCAACATGGAGCTTCATCTGCACATAACCATCGCTTGCTGGTGGCATTGACAAAAAAAAAACCAACAACAGCAAATCTCACAAATTTAACATGAATGAAAAAAGTCCAAATTCGTGCAGAGAATTTGAGAAATTCATTTGAAAGGGTGCAAAATTAAAGCAACATGTAAGATTTTCACCGTAAAATAATGTTCACAAAGTTTTGATGGCACATCAACCCTTGACTGGGTGAACGTCACTTCCTTCATAGCCTGGGTGGGCCAGCATTGCTTGCAACAGCTCTGTTCTTGATAGGAACATAAAAGACTACAAGGTCATAGTCACCATAGTTGTAGTCTTTTCAGTGTTCCTACCTGGAACGAGAAAGTTACATACTGCTGCTTTCAGAGGAAAAAGCTCACAAATTCAGAAGGGGAAAAAAATAAAATTTGAGTAAAATGGCTAGTTTTATGCAAAATCATAAAGGGGAAAAAAGTCGAGAATTTGGGAAAAGGTCACAAAATTACAAGAAAATTCACAAATTTGGGAAAAGGTCACAAAATTACAAGAAAATAGTTAAGAATTTACAAGAAAAACCATGAGTTCAGAAAGGAAAAATTCACAAACTTATAACAAAAGTCAAATTTAAACAAACAAAATCAAGCAAAAAAAAAAAATTACAAGAAAAAAAGTAGCAAAAATTATTTAAAAAAAACTGGGAAATTACAAGGAAAAAAAATAGAAAATACAAGAAAAACTGTTGCAAAATTACCAGAGAAAATCACAACTTTAAAAGAAAAAAAAAACGCAAAATCAGAAGGTACAATAAATCCCAAATTCCAAAAAAAAAAATCATGAAATTACAAGGGAAAAATAACAAAATTGCAAGAAAAATGTTGGAAAAATACAAAAAATATTCAAGAAAAAGTCATAAAATTTGAAGGAAAAGTCTATTTTTAAGAAAAGTCACAAATTTAAGAAAAAAATCAAAATGAGTCTCAAAGCCACAAAAGAACGCCAAATGTACAGGAAAAAACAGCAAACTCGAGAAAAGAAAAAAGTCTCGATAAATTAATAACCTTAAATATTTCAAACTCGCCCTTTCCACAGCAGACTCGTGACTGCACATCTGAAGGTAAACTACCGGGTTCTGGGACGCCAAAAGCCGCAATTTTAAATCCTCCATCCCTGCAGCCAGCCATGGCGTGCAGGCTGCCACCGGGGCCTTACCTCCTCCAGCACGTTGACCGTGTTCCTGCAGCTCTGCAGGCGGGTGGTGAAGCTGGACGTGGTCGGGGAATTGTAATCCTCCGTTGTCTCCGAGAGAAACTCGGACACCGATATTTGATCCGGCATCCTTTACAGATAGACGGGAGGAGGAGGAGGTGGAGAAGGGGGGAGGAATGTTCAGAAAGACAAAACCATGTAAGATGTGAGAATTAGGAGGAAAAAAGAAGGAAAGCAGAGTCGTGGGGAGGAGGAGGAGGAGGAGAGAGCGGGCCGGTTAAGCGGATTTGCCCGTGAAAACTGAGTGAAAACTATGGAGATGATGAAGACTTCTTCTTCTCGAATGACTTCACCGTTCCCCCGGGGGCCACAGGAGGAGGGAATCGGCTAATAAATATCCGCAGGCTGCAGTCTCCCCTCGGTGTCCTTTTTCGTTTCTCCGCTGGTGGACGTCTAACGGCGGCTCATTTATAAATAGTGTCACCCCGCGTCTCCGTGCTAAATCTCGGAGGAAAAAGCGGCGTAAAGAATAGCGGATGCCCTCATTATGCTGCGCTACAGATGTGCGGTAAAAAAAAAAAAAAGAAAAGAAAAGCCGCTTCGCCGTCACAGCTGTCCACCGGTACCAGGTTCGGTTTGCTGTTTTATCATAGTCCACGGTCCGCAGAGGTGCTCCGGAGCCGGGGTCCCGTCTCCTTCGGCCGTAGTTTGAGGATTTTCCAGGCTTAAACGCTGCCGCAGAGACGTTCACTGCCACTCTCTCCTGCTCAGCGGCACATTTAAGCTAGCAGCGCCAGGAGGAGCAACTTCCGGTTAAAATTGTCAAAATAAAACCAACATTTTTTTTTTTTTCTGAAGTCACTACAGTACAGTTTATTGGAAAATTAACTCCGCCCTTCCGAGGGCGTGGAGGGTGAAACTGGGCATCCTGACAGAACTAAAAACAATATCTGTCACAGGTCTGTGGTGGTCCACTCCCAGTTACACGGGGTGAGACTGGACATCTTGGCAGATAAGCACATCTGTCTCAAGGTCTGTGGTGGACTTTTGCCAGTCGGAGCATCGTGACATGCACTACACAAAGAGCAGAGATAAACAAACCTATCATCTGGTCAGTCACTGCAACAGATACTGGAGTCAGTTTGTCTTGGCCTGTCCTTGCCACTGATAATACCTCTATCTGCCAAGAATGTGCCACTAGTCCAGCAAAAGCTAGTGGTACTCAAATACTTTGCAAGCAGTTTCATGAAATGGTCAGTCAGAGAGCAATTCATACCAGCTCGGACATCGCCCGGGTTAAGGTCAGGAGTACCTGGCAGCGGAAGGCAAAAGACAGAGCTGCGTGGAGGAATCTGATAAGACCTAAATGAAACAGTCATTGTCACCCCTGACAGACTGCTATGATGATGATGATGATGACGATGATTTTTATTGCACTTTAAATGAACACCCTGTTATGTGAAAAGTAGCATAAAATATCACAAATACACGAATTACAGGAAAAAAAAAAAAATCCAACTGGCATGGTGGTATTAAAATGAACTCCCTATTTTGGACCATTTCAAGTTCAAATAAAAAAATTATAATTAAAAAAACTGAACAAATTGAAGCACTTTTCAGTCAGTAAATCGGACTGTAGCCTTGTGGACAAATATGTGACAGTGTAAACTGCTGTCTACAAATACATACATGGACGCTGATTCACAGTTGCATTAGATATAAATATCATGTAAAAATATACTGTAGATGAAATGTGTTTGTATGTGTATGAGTATCAAATAAAACTGACTGACTAGATTTCTTTCATACTATTCAAATCAATGGAAAACTAGCAGTCTACAAACATAGTAACAAAGCTGCATTTATAAGGTGTGAAAATATTGAGTAATTGAATGATGACAAATGATTACCCCGATAATATAAATTTGTTTTTAAATAAGTGATAATATTGATATTGATCATCAAAAATCAAAATCATAGCAGTCTGTTGGGGGCAACAATGACTGTTTCATTTAGGTCTGATCAGATTCCTCCACGCAGCTCTGTCCTTCGCCTTCCGCTGCCAGGAACTCCTGACCTTGTTAACTCGGGCAACATCCGAGCCGGTATGAGTTGCTTTCTGAATGACCATTTCATGAAACTGCTTGCAAAGTATTTGAGTACCGCTAGCTTTTGTTGGACTACCGGCACATTCTTGGCAGATAGAGGGATTACCAGCGGCAAGGACAGGCCAAGACAAACTGACTCCAGTATCTGTTGCAGTGACTGGCCAGATGATAGGTTTGTTTATCTCTGCTCTTTGTGTAGTGCATGTCACATACCTGTCAAGTGATACGGTTTCACCGTATTTTAATACGGGGAAAATGCAATTTTAGCAAATACGGGCGTATTGCCATTTCTGTACTCCAAAAAGAAAAATATACAGCGAAAAAAAAAACTATTGAGAGAACCTAAAATTGACTGAACAGTAATTCGATGCCTGGCGACATTGAGCGCACCTAAGCAGTCTTTTTGTGATTTTCAAAATGGCTTCATGTAGCGCGCCGCCGGCGAAGAAAACAAAGCTTGAAGAAAAGGGAAATCGAGGGACTGGACGTCACCGAAAAAAATGGAAGAGTCCGAGCTTCGAGAAATTGGCAAAGACAGACTCAAACCCGCCTTTGTAGCGTCGGACGAGCATACGCTCATCTGCATCACATGGTACCTGACAGCCAGACCCACCCTGCAGGGCGGCGCCTTTTTAGTCCTTCATGCTTCCTAGACACACTGGATATAAAGTATCAAACTTCAGCTTCCAGTAGATCAAACCCAATGAAGGTGATTTACAGTAGGTGAGAATAGGGAAACACCATCTTTGACTGACAGCGCTGTTCAGATTCAGCAGGGCATATGCTGCTCCATGAGAGCTATGGCACTAAAAAACAGGCTTTTCAATTTTATATAATTTAGCTAAAATATAGAAATGTTACACATTTATGAGGGCTGTTCATAAGAGATTTCCCCTGAGTCATCTTCCATGGACTGAGAAGACTCAGCCTTGGCACATTTATTAGTCTTTCTCTGCATAGTTACCACCAAGGGACATTTCTCCTATCGCTTTATGCAGCTGCGGAGACCTCACCTGTAGAAGTCTGCAGGCTGTGCCAGAAGCCACAACTTGACCATGGAAATCAGCATTTCATTGTCTTGGAAGGGCTTGGCCTTCAAAAATGACTTCATTGTTGAAAAAAGGTGGAAGTCAATGGTGTAAGGTAGGGAGGGGAAGTGGGGTGAGGAAGGATTAAATAGCTGCAGGACTGTGCTTCCCTCTGGGCAATGTGTAAGTTGTGAACCCGGCATTATCTTGCAGGAAGCGGACACCTTTGGTCAGCATGATGATTGCTTTTGATGACCTTCTGCAATTTCTGCAGCAGTGAACTGTAGTAAGTCCCGGTAATTGTGGCCCCGCTTCCCCCAGCTCCTCAAAGTGTACTCAGCACTGCTTTGCCTTCCTCATGTGACTGAGGTCATCCTGCGCAGTTCGCCCACTCGGGGACACGAACCCGCGACCTACCAGTCAACTACACAGTTCGAGCATGGGAGACACAGCACGATCGCGCTGAGCTAAAGGTCCGACCGATAGCTCAGCGCTACCGATACTGTATGAGGCTTTTCGGGAGGGAGGTTTACTAACGTTCTACGCCGAACAGTACTAGTTGGCATCCGTTACACTCACAGCAATGCTGACAGTGAGAGGGCTTTCAGCATGGTCAGGAAAATTCACACCGACTTCAGAAAAAGTATGCTCCCAGAAACTGTGACTTCTTTCATGCAAGTGAAAATGAATTGTGACACTCCATGCTTCAAGGTCAAGCCTTCAAAAAAATGCTAGAGTCAGCAAAGGCTGCTACTTGGAACTATGTATAACAAGCAGCATCAGTGAACATTTTCTTGTTTCAAGTTCATCCAAGTGCATTAGTGTAACAAAGCTGACAATTAAAAACTCTTTAATTCCAAGTGTATATATCTAGCTGACAATTAAGAACTATATTCAGAATTATTCTTATTGTGTACTTTCAAATTAAGCAATCTACCTTGTGCTAATGTAAATTTGAAAAATATTGTTTTTTTAATTTATTTTAATTTATTTATTTATTATTAATATTATTTATTTATTTATTTATTTTTATTTATTTTTTGTGCTACTTGGCTTATTATTTTCATATTACCAAAAAGTTATGGCTCAAGATTGTGTCCATATAAGTGTACATTTGAATAAATATGTTTGAAATAGTTCATGTTGCAATTGTTGTTGTTTGTTTGTTTTTTGTTTGGGATTTTTTGCTTCAGTTTTTTTTCATCTGCCGATAAATACAGTTTTTAAGTACTCAGTACAGGTGTGAAAGCCCCCCCCAATAAGGGAGGCATGAGGTATGCCTTGACAAGTATGATGTCACAATGCACTGACTGGCAAAATTCCACCACAGACCTTGCGACAGATGTGCTTATCTGCCAAGATGTCCAGTCTCACCCCGTGTAACTGGGAGTGGTCCACCACAGACCTGTGATAGATATTGTTTTTAGTTCTGTTAGTATGCCCAGTTTCACCCTCCACACCCTCAGAAGGGCAGGGTTGCCGGTTGAGTCGCCGACGGCCAGAACAGTGAGACAGGTAGTACCGGTTTTCATGGTTATCCGGGAGCAAGCAAACCAGTGCCTGACCAGACACTGATATTGATAATATCCAAACCCTAAATCCCACCATAGAAAAATTACACTGGTCAACACCAAATTTATTGTCTAAGTTTTTTTTAGCTGATTTAGGACAATTTTGATGTGCTGAATCCAAAAATCACATTGGTTTTGCTCAATCAGATCAACTTTTTGAACTATGGCCACATGTTTTCTTACGTTTTTGTTTACATGTATGGGTATTTTCGCTTTATATGATGCAAAATTCTTTTTTATTTCTTGAAATTCTCTGAATTTTGAACAATGATGACATAACATTCAATTTACATGTACTTACCTTTATCAATGTCTACTATTCAATTTACAGTACAACTGTACAACTGCTGTACAGCTGCTTATAACTTAATATAAAAACCTGACCTGATCGAGAGAAACGGATGTCATTTTTGGATTCAGTGGTGCAAAATTGTCTTAAATCAGTTGAAAAAAACACTGATAACTTACAAAAAAAATATTTTTGTTATGTTGTGTTATTTATTGCACTGTGTTCTAATTTGTGTAACTTTTTGTGTAATTTTGTGACTTTTTAGTGGTATAAATTTGGGACGATTCTTGAATGCGTAGCTTTCTGCATTATATTTTGGGTAAATATATGAAGTTTTTCTCATAGATCTAACTCCTTTTTTAAAGAACAGTATAGGACACACTTTTTCACGAATTTGTGACATTTTACAAAAATCTCTCTGAAATTTGGAACGCTATCTCATAAATCTGTGACTTTTTGTACAAATGTTTATGTTTACTAGTAAGTTTGCCATATTTAATGAACTTGTAATAATGCGACAGTAAAATACATTTATCATTATATTCAAGCAAACTGAATTTTTTTTGTCTTGTTTAAAGATATTTTTTTCTAATAAATTAATTGTTTTCTTGTGAATTTGCAACTTTTATCATAAATTTTCCGCGAATTTATTTTGTATATTTTTATTTTTGTTAAAAGCCGGGGAGAGCCCATGCAAAGCGGGGAGACCTTGTCAACGATTATGGTCTCCGGACGGGAGGGGGTTTCTTTATTTTGTAATGATAAAGTTCCAGTTTCCCGTTTTTAGTGATCATTATCTCCAGCTTTACACATTTCTTTCCCACCCACTTCGTTTGGTAAGCGGGGACGAGCAGCCGCTGTACGCATGCGCGGTGAGGATCCAGCGACTGCAGGGTAAACCGTTGTATGAGCACGAGCTCTGGGCTTTTGACGGTGAACGGACGTGTACCAAAAACATGGAAATAATCTTTATTTCTAATCATTGTAGATGGCAGTTGGTGGAGACTTAACGCTAGTAGAACTTACTTGCAAACTAAAAACTAGTGCGAGTGTTGTCTATTTCCAGGGCCGTTTCTAGCTTTTTTGGTGACCCCATGCAAGTGTTGGAGTTGGGGGACTTCAAAATAAAATAAAACTCCCCTTCAACAAAAATTAATAAATAAATAAATATATATAATTAAGAAATCATCTTAAGTCATTGTCTAGATGAACAGAAAAATATTAAACAGTTACATAGAATAAACATTTAGCATCCATGTGAACACTGTAAACTGACAAGAAAGTTAAAAAAGTTACAGGAAGAAAAAGTAATAAATTTACCAGGCAAAAGTTGTGAATTTTCCAAAACAATCTGCAAATTTGCAAGAAAACAAAACAAAAATTTATGAGAAATAAGGTGTACATTTATGAGAAAAGGTTACAAAATTACAAGAAAAAAATGTGCAGATTTACAAGATCAAAGCCTGCTAATTTACAAGTAAAAGTTGCAAATTTTTATGAGGTAAAAGTCAGAAAAGGCTAGAAATGGCTCTGTGTGTTTAGGTAACCATTTACCATCAAAAAGTAAAATTTAAAATTGAACTATTAACAGCTGATTTATGTCTGCTAATGACGAGTCAAACAAGCGGGTCGAGTGGCCAAACTAGAGTAGTCATCAGAACAAATAAGTAAGGAAGGATCTAGTGCAAAAGTTGCAGTAGTTGGTTGCAGGGGTGGGTAGTAAGTGGTCACGTTTACTCAAGTACATGTACTCAGTAACTTTTCACAAAATTGTACTTTTGTAAGTATTTTTCTTGCAGAAGAGAAAATGCACTTTTTATACTTTCTTACTCAACTTTTTTTTCGTGAATATTGTTCTTTTTTAGCTTGAGTAATTAAAATCATAATGTAACTGGACTTTTACAGTGCCTGCCTACTACTTTTTACTCATAAATAACTGTTTGTCCTCATAAATTTTTATCGTTTCTTAAAGATTTACAAAGAAAAAGTTGGATTTTTACTAGGAAAACAATTTACTATTAAATCTATTTAATTTAGATGAAATCTATTTAGCTTGGAGAAATCATCTTTTAATTTATAAAAAATCTCTTAGAAAAGCTAGAACGAGTTATTACTCTGCATTAATAGAAGAGAACAAGAATAATCCCAGGTTTCTCTTCAGTACTGTAGCCAGGTTGACAAAGAGTCAGGACTCTGTCAATCCTAGCATCCCCTTAGAGCTTACTAGTCAGGACTTTATGAACTTTTTCAATAATAAAATTTCATCCATCAGAGATAAAATCAATCAGATTCTTCCCACAGTTAACTTAAATACTGTAACTACTACAACTCCTTCTATTGATGTCTGTCTTGATGAGTTTACTCCAATCGACCTTTGTGAGTTAGACAAAATAGTTTCCTCATCCAAACCTTCAACTTGTCTTTTAGACCCTATTCCTACCAGGTTATTTAAAGAAGTCTTCCCACTTATTGGTAGCTTTATTCTTCATATAATCAATTCTTCATTAACTTTAGGCCATGTACCGCAGGCTTTTAAAACGGCTGTAATTAAACCCTTACTCAAAAAGCCAACGCTAGATCCAGGAGCTTTAGCTAACTATAGACCAATCTCTAATCTCCCTTTCATTTCAAAAATCTTAGAAAGAGTTGTTGCTATGCAATTATTTGACCACCTGCAGGGAAATGGTTTATTTGAGGAGTTTCAATCTGGGTTTAGAATCCATCATAGCACTGAAACAGCCTTAGCGAAGGTCACTAACGACCTCCTCATTGCATCTGATAATGGACTAGTTTCTGTACTTGTCCTTTTAGATCTTAGTGCAGCTTTTGATACTATTGATCATAATATTCTACTTGATAGATTAGAACACTATGTTGGACTTAATGGAACTTCATTGCAGTGGTTTAGATCTTATTTATCTGATAGGTTCCAGTTTGTTCATGTAAATGATGAGTTTTCTCTCAGCTCAAAGCTTAGTCATGGAGTTCCACAGGGATCTGTGCTTGGCCCTACTCTTTTTAGTTTATATATGCTTCCATTAGGCAACATTATTAGAAAGCACTGTATACATTTTCACTGTTATGCAGATGACACACAATTATACCTGTCAATGAAGCCAGATGATACTAATCAATTAGCCAAGTTAGAAGCCTGTCTTAAGGAAATCAAAGTTTGGATGACTTGTAATTTCCTGCTATTAAATTCAGATAAGACTGAAGTCATTCTTGTTGGTCCAAAAAACCTTAGAAATTCCTTTCCAAATCAAACTTTCAGTTTGGATGCAGTTACTCTTTCTCTTAATAGCTCTGTGAGGAACCTTGGAGTTATTTTTGATCAGGATTTGTCCTTCAATTCACATATTAAATTTGTTTCTAAGACTGCCTTCTATCATTTGCGTAATATTGCCAAGATTAGGAGCATCTTGTCTCAGAGTGATGCTGAGAAGCTGATCCACGCTTTTGTTAGCTCGAGATTAGATTATTGTAATTCTTTATTATCAGGTTGTCCTAAAACATCTTTAAAAAGTCTTCAGCTGATCCAAAATGCTGCAGCAAGAGTTTTAACAGGTACTAGAAAGAGAGATCATATCTCTCCGGTTCTGGCCTCCCTTCATTGGCTTCCCATAGAGTTTAGAATTAAGTTTAAAATCCTTCTTCTTACTTACAAAGCTCTAAACAATCAGGCTCCTTTTTATTTAAAAGATCTGATACTACCGTATCATCCTAACAGAGCACTACGCTCCCAAAATGCAGGTTTACTTGTAATACCTAGAATCTCCAAAAGTACAATGGGAGGCAGAGCCTTCAGTTATCAAGCTCCTCTCCTGTGGAATCAGCTGCCAATCTGGATTCGGGAGTCAGACTCGATCTCTGTTTTTAAGAATAGGGCTAAAACCTACCTTTTTGATATAGCCTACAATTAGGGAGGGATCATGTGTTTTCTGAACCCTCCCTTAGTTATGCTGCTAATAGGTTTAGTCAGCCGGGGGACCTCCAGTAATACACTGGGCCTCACTCCTTTCCTCACTCTCTATGAAATATTTTTTTTTTGCTGGTCATTAACATTTGTTTGTTCTCTCCCATAGATTGAGTCCCCATCGTGCTGTTTGCTCTCTACATGTCTGTTCTTTTCTTCTTCTCTATCCCCTCACCCCCCAGCCAGTCGCAGCAGATGACTGCCCCTCCCTGAGCCTGGTTCTGCTGGAGGTTTCTTCCTGTTAAAAGGGAGTTTTTCCTCTCCACCGTCGCCAAGTGCTTGCTCACAGGGGATCGCCTGATTGCTGGGGTCTTTCTGCAACTGTGGGGGTCCTCCCTACAGTTGATAGTGCTATGAGATGACTGTTGTTGTGAAATGGCGCTATATAAATAAAGTTGAATTGAATTGAATTGAATTGAATTGAAAGATTTACAAAGAAAAAGTTGGATTTTTACTAGGAAAACAATTTATCTAACGTAAATTTATAAGGAAAAATCCACAAAATTACAAGAATAAAAAGTTGTAAATATACAATAAAAACTGTTCAAGTTTGAGGAGAAAGGTGTGACATTTACCTGGAAAAAGTTATGCTTTTTCAAAGAAAAATAAGAAAAGTTTGTGTTGAAAAAGGCACATATTTAAGAAAAAAATTCAAGAAAAGTCACAAATTCATGGGGAAAAAAACTGCAAGAAAAAGTTGCCAGTTAATAAACAAAAAGTCACAGACTTGAAGTGTGAATTTAAAACTCAAAATTGCAAGAAAAAAGTTGGTAATTTACTTGGGATACATTTGTTAAATTTTAACCAAAAAAGTCTCAAAATACTTGGGAAAAAAAGTCACAGATTTACAAAAAAAAAACCTTACAAATTTATACTGAAAGAAAGAAGGAAAAATAAATACATTTTTGAGAAAAAAAATCATTAATTTGTGGCAAAAAGTCAAAAATTTGCTAGTTAAAATATTGAAAATTTATGTAGAAAAATTGCAATATTTATAAAATTTATTGTCAAAAATGTTCAAGAAAAAAAAACTTGCAAATTTAGAGGAAAAAAAGTCATATTTTACAGGAAAAATATTAATCCACATACAGTATCAGCAAGAAAGCAGTAGCAAGAATCCCTGAAAAAAGACAAGGAAAAGGCTAAGATGTATATGAAAACTGTCAAAAGTTAAGGAGAAAATTTCCATAATTTCAACGAAATACTCTCATATTACTGTTGCTGAAATCCCAGTTTTTAGGCCTTCATTGTTTTGTGGCTCCGTGCTACTCTTGCCGCTCAAAATGGTCCTTTCCAGTTGCCAGTCTTTGCTAGTTTAGTCTTTTTCTTTTAAGTCTGCAACTCTAATGAAGATGTTGAGCTCACGTTGTCTTATCAGCCATCTGTGAGATCAGGATAACGTTCCACACATCACTGATATTTAATCTTTCAATATACAGTACATTGTTGTTTCATAGGTGTTTGTTCATGATGAGCCAGTACCGCTTACTCCCCCCGGTTTTTATTCACTAATATCAACTTTCACTTCCTTATCAAAACTGCATAGATGCACTGATGTTACTGACACAGTAACATCCTCGTATTACACGCTATTATAGACGTGCAGCGATGACAGATTAGCTGTTGTTAGCGTGGAGTCGTCCCTTCCACGGAGATATTGTAGAAAACCAAACAAGAAGCGCCACCTTGTGGACAAACATTGTGTCTTCTTCAGTGGAACTGCTCCTGCAAGAACAGACTAGTCATCCCTCTACAGGTGACTTAGAGGTAAAGGGAAATAGTTTTAATTTACATGAGTATGATTTATTGGCTTTGGAAATCAAAAATCCACTGTCTTAAATATTTACAATATTCCATAAGATCAATCCAAAATAACACACAGTGTGTTCGTTTATACCCTCAGTACTTGTTTGGGCTCCTTTACCATGAATTACTGCATCAATGCAGCATGGCATAGAGGTGATCAGTTCGTGGTACTGTTGGGTCAGTACTGCTGATCTATTTCTTGGCTATACTCCAAAGAGAATCACTACTGTCTTGTAAATCTTCCTTTTCACTCTTGTTGTGATAGAAGGGTAGCAGCTAGAGTGAAAGGGAAGAGTTACATAATGGTAGTGAGACCTGCTATGATGTATGGTTTGGAGACTGTCAAGCTGACAAAAAGACGGGAGATGGAGCTGGAGGTGGCAGAGTTGAAGATGCTAAGATTCTCATTGGGAGTGACTAGGAGGGACAAGATTAGAAATGAGTATGTCAGAGGGACAGCTCAGGTCGAGCAGTTTGGAGACAAAGTAAGAGAGGCAAGGCTGAGATGGTTTGGGCATGTACAGAGGAGGGATAGTGGAAATACTGGACAAAGGATGCTGGAGATGGAGCTGCCAGGCAGGAGAAAAAGAGGAAGACCACAAAGAAGATTCATGGATGTAGTGAAGGAGGACATGGAGCGGGCTGGTGTTACAGAGGAAGATGCAAGGGATTAGGGTGAGATGAAGGCAGATGATCCACTGTGGTGACTCCTAAAGGAAGCAGCCGAAAGAAGAAGAAGAAGAAGACTTCTGAGAGAATCTATGACGTTCAAGACAGAGAAGTTGGCTGGCCAGTCCAGCATGGTTATGATGTTGTCAGGAAACCATTAGTAGAAATTTTTACCTTGTAGGCTGGTGCTAAGTCCTGTTGGAAAAGGAAATCAGCATTTCCAGAAAGCTTTTCAGCAGATGCAAGCATGAAGTGTTCTGAAATTTCCTGGTAGACAGCAGTGTTGACTTTGGACTTGATAAAATACAATGGACCAGCACCAGAAGGTGGCATGGTACCCCAAATCATCACAGAGTGTGGATACTTCACACTGGACTTAAAACATCTTGGATTCTGAGCTTCACCACTCTTCACCCAAGTTCTATGACCTTGATTTCCAAATGTTAAATGGCGTTCACTTATATAGCGCCTTTTTTTTTTCATCTCTCGATGACCAAAGCACTTTACAGATCCTGCTATCCACCCATTCACACATACATTCACAGACCAATGGCAGCAGGGCTGTCATACACACAGAGGTACTAGCATGACCGCCAGGAGCAACTGAGGGTTCAGTGTCTTGCTCAAGGACACTTCGACATGCAGACAGAGTGGGAATTGGACCCTGACCCTCTGACCAGTAGTTGGTCACACTACACCAGCGCCACAGCTGGCCCCAAATGAAATGCAGCAGTTGCTTTCATCAGAAAAGAGAACTTTGGACCACTGTGCAGTAGTACAGTTGTTTTTCCTCTTAAGCCCAGTTAACAGACTTCTGACAGTAGCCCCTTTCTTGAAGATATCTGCGTGGTGGCTCTTGATGCTCTGACACCAGACAGCCCACTCCTTATGAAGTGCCCTCAAGTTCTTGAATCAGCATTTCTTGACAGTCTTCTCAAAGCTACAATCATGTATGTTGCTCCAGCACCTTTTTCTGCTACACTTTTGTCTTCCAGTTAGCTTCCTATTTATATGCTTTGATACAGCATTCTGTGAACAGCCAGCCTTTTGCAGCAATGACCTTCTGTAGTTTACCCTCCTTGTGGAGTGTGTCCATGATTGTCTTCTTCTTCTTCTTCTTCTTCCAAGTATTGTGCTAAGTCTACTTAGTAGATATTTCCCCACAGCATGGGTCCATCATACACCAGGGCCAACTTTTCTTTCCCCATTCTATTTATGCTGAGCACCAAGCTAGAAGGAGGGAAGTACCATTTTTATATTGTTTCTGGTATGACCTGGCCAGGCCTTGAACTCAGTTGTGGGACGGATACTTTACCATAGGCCACCACTCCGATACATATTGACTAGAGTGACTCCTAGTTGATAGAGCATCTGCCCCACAACTAGGAGGTTGTGGGTTCAAGCCCCGGCCGGGTCATACCAGAGACCATACATATAAAAATTGGACTTCCCGCCTTCTAGCTTGATGCTCAGCAAAAATAGAATGGGAAAGGAAAAGTTCTTTGTGGCGGCAACTTGCATGGTAGCGGCCCCTCTGATTCTACATGGGATTAACGTTGTAGATAGGAGAAACATAATTTTGTTCTACTGTTCATGATTGGCTGCATGAACTGAATGACAATAAAGTTGACTTTTTCTTCTTCTGGACATATTGAGCATTTTTAACCACAAAAATTAGATATGGAGCCACAAAACATATCAAAACCATAAAATGACAGTTAACAAAAAGTTAACAAGTTAAAAGTAGATTTTTTTTAAATTCTTAAATATCCTACTTTTTCTCTTAAACGTCAATGACTGAAACGACAATAACAACAACAACAACAACAACAACAATAATAATAATAATAATAATAATAATAATAATAATAATAATAATAATAATAATTTATTGTAAAACTAACCGGAAGTTCCGTTTTTCGGATTCCGGCTAGCTTGACTAGCTCACTAGCCTTGAGCCTGCTGGCCTGTGCTGTTGATAGAGTGAAGGGAAGGGTGTCGCGGAGATTAGTTTTATATTTAAGGGAGTCTGTGTCACTTTTTAACATCTGAAACACAGGGGAAAACGTGGATTTTCTCGTTGGGTATCTGGTTGCGGTTGTCATTTCTCCTAAAAACAGCTTTTATCGTTAAGCTCGTGCTGCTGCGGGGAAAAATCAGCAACCAGAGTTTAGCCTGAATGGCTGAAGGCTCCTCAGGTAACTAATGTTTTGTATGAACAATTTAAAACTCGGGGCAAAACTGCCATAACGAGCTTTTAACATTAGGTCTTCTGTAACAGCTCCGAGTCAGTCAGCTTAGCTAACAGATAGGTTAGCTGTGGGTGGCTAACATTGCTATAAACTTTTAGCTAACGTATATTTTCATGTGACAGCCACATTAGCTTGATCAGACTTGCTAATGTTAGCCTCAATGAGCTCAAGTTGACAGTATGGCACAGAGGACTTTGAGATCCACCAGTGCACCTGATTTACTACACAGTTACAGGAGTTAATGGGCTTATGAATACTTTTTACCACTACTGAACATGAAGCCATTAAGGTATTATCAAAATTCAGCACATTTTGTGTTGGATTCATTGAGATTCATTGTGGAAGGATTCATTAAGATTCTCGGTTACTAGTACACTTGATATAAAACTACAGCCAATCATACACCCACCCTTGGAACCATTGCATAACTTGCTAAATAAGAGACAAAGTCACAAGGCGTAAAAATGTAATCAACACACGCTGATACGTTTGTACAATGTTTCTGTCTTAAAGTTTTTTGTGCTTTAAATACATAACCCACCTTATTAAACTGCAGGTTGTTTTGTAATTGTATCCAACCAAAAGCAGCAATAAACATTTCAACAGAAAGTAACTGTAACTTTATGCTGGCACTTTTTTGACAAATGAACATCTGGAGATTTGAGAACTCTCTATGTGAGTTGTGGGATTTGTTTTTTCCAGCCGAGTGGAGAAAAATACTGTGAAATATCTTGAAAAACTGTTCTTGAAAGTGCCACTTTTTTTTCTTTTTTTTTTAACTATAGTAAAATCTCATGGTGAACATTTGAATAAATGGTTATATTTGATGAAAAGTAAGATCCCACACACTAGAGTTAACTTGCTGGCATATTGTTTATGCAGAAATGTATAGCGAAATTATTGTCATTTTACAAAATACACAAAGATTCTTCTTGAGTAAACTTTTATATATCAGTAAGTAATACCCCCTTTACACAGGGGTGGAGATCATTGAGAGATCTGGCCAATTTTGATCTATCAATGATCTTCAGTGATCTCCACACTCACCACGGTCTCCTCAAAGTTTTGACTCAGTCTAAAACAGACATGGATCTCTCAAACAATCCCAAACATCAAAAATTGGCCCAATCTCTCCACGATCTCCGTGCTGTGTAAAGGGGCTCTAACTTGGGACACTGCTATAGTCTCCTCGGTGCAGCCTTCCTGATCATCATTGTCACACTGAAACCAGCGTTCAGCAGGTGTCTCCCGTGACGTTTTCCGCAAATCTCGCTTCATTTCTGCTTATTACCATTTCCTGACTTATGCAGACGAAAACCCTCCCTTATACCCCCTTTACACAGGGGTGGAGATGATTGAGAGATCTGGCCAATTTTTGATCCATCAGTGAATCTTCAGTGATCTCCACAGTCACCATGGTTTCCTCAAAACTGTGACTCAGTCCAAAACACACAAGGATCTCCCAGACAATTCCAGAGATCAAAAATTGACCCAATCGCTCAACAGTCTCTGTGCTGTGTAAAGGGGCCCTTACTTTCCCTTACTTGGTTTTGTCACGTTGTATCTTTTTCCATGCAAACGAAGGAGGATGAATAAAAAGATTTCACCTCTGTGTCACCGCATATTTGTACCCAAGTTAATTAAGGACTGCTGCATTACAGTGCTGAAGTTCCTGCACACTACAGTCGACCCAGGAAAAATTTAACAAAACTATGACAACCACATAAATTTTTGCCAGTGATGGATGCGAATTTTTATTAGCATGTAACTTTTCTGGACCCGAACAAAAACATTAAAAGTCCTATATGTTGCATAATGATGTTTTTGTGGTTTTAAGTTTAATTTGGCCTTTGTCACATATATACCATTAAAATGCTCACTACAGTAAAAAAAAAAAAAAAACTTCCTTTTTTAAGTTAAAGAAATGAGCAGATTGCCCCAGCAAAAGAAACACACCCTGACTGTTTTGTGACTCGTGATTGGTCCTCTGAAAAAAACCTTTACCCAATCAGATTTGGGACTCATTAATAATAATGCATGAACATTAAAGACAGCTTTTTTGATGAGCTGTCTTTAAAACTGCCACCTTGAGGATGACAAAGCTTAAAATTAATCCCTGGAAAATGCAAAACATGAGACCTGGCTTTAAAGCAATTGATTTTGTCCTTCCTCTTATTAAATGGTATAAATTTGCTGTGACACTTGTTTTTTTCTCAATGGACTTTTGTCACATTTTCTGTTTGCAGACCCACCTGACTTCAATGCTGATGGGACGTCAAAGCAAACTCCACATCAGCACAAATCCAGGAGAGGCCGACCCAGACACAGCAATGACAGAAATCTGAATAGTAACAGTTATAATGGTCACGGACATTTTAATCATGGCTTTGATCCCTCCTTTAGCTACAATAATTCAAATTCTTCAAATCACCAGCGTCCTCCCTATCAAGGAGAAGACGTAGGCAAAAGGCGAGGCAGAGGTAGGGGACGGGGTTTTGGTGGGTCTGGAACCTGGCCGCAGAGACCTGAGGATGATTTTGTCCGGCAAGGTGGCAGAAGAAAATGTTTCAGTGGCATCCAGTCAGATGCTCATTCCAGGGATGGACCTGATGGACCCAACTGGCGGAAAGAAATTGAGAGAAGGGAATTGGAACAAGCCCACGAAAACCAGGATGTCCATTTTAAAAAACCCAGGAAGTTTGGCCATGAGCAGAGGAATAGAGAACAAAATGAGAGAGCACCTGAACACGATGAAAATCAGAGGAGGCACACGGAGGCGAAGAGACGACAAGGACCAATCAAACCATCCAAACCGTCGTCTGAAGAGGATGTGGGTTTGGAGAGAGGAGCCAGTGGCCAAGACGACTCTGATCACAGTAAAACATCTCAGGATCAGGCTGATAAAGGTGGACGAGGCTCAGGACGGCACAGCTCTGCTCAGGCCAGAGGCGGGAGGAGAACGAACCACCAAAGCAACAGATCTGTTCAGAGGAACTGGAACCAGATGCCCAAGAGCAGAGAGACACAGACAGGTTAGACTTATTTTAGCTGTCCGGTAGACTCCACAGTTAATTCTATGAATCTGCATTTTAGTTGGTCATCTTTACATTTGTAGCAACCTGTTAGATGTGGTAAGAATATGTTTCTCTTTAGGGTTGAATTATTTATATTATTCCTGTTTAAGTAGTGGACCAAACCCGGAAAGCCTGTTTCCCCTTTGAGATTTGCTCTGCAAAGTACACAGCAATCTCATTATACAGTCCTCTGGTTAATCAAATCACTTGTTTTCATGGCTGTGCCAGCTCTTTATTGAGAATAACGTGAACAGTTACCATTGATTTTTGTCATTTTTCTGGCTTGTCCATTATTTCCATTCACCTATAATTTAGTGCTTTTTATGCAACAAGTGATGAGTCATGAGTTTTAGACCAATCTGGTAAAGGCAAAATGAGCAAATGCCATTGGGTTGGATCTAAGGCTGAAACGATTAGTCGACGTTGTCGATAACGTCGATCATAAAAAGTTGTTGACGCAGATTTTTATTGTCGATGAATTGTTTAATATTAAAGTTTATGTGCATGCCACAGAAATGTTCAGTTTAACTCTTCCAGCGAAGAAGAAGAGAAGCACATCATGGCAACATGGAGAGAAAATCACAGACAAGGCCAAAATTATTGAAAATATGGGATTGTACCGAAAATAAATGAAACAAGTTAAATGTCAATTGTAAAGCAGTGTTGTCATCTCACAGCTGCACTACAGCGGCATCCATTCCCTCCTCCTCGCCATTCCTCCGCCTCCAGCCACCTGTCAGCAGACTGCACCAGTAAGGTTAGCGAGTAAAGTTAGCACTTCTTATTTTCAGTGAGCGACTCTCTCAGCTTTAGAAAACTGCCCACGGCTGTTTAAATAGTTTACCTGCTGTTGGACAGTAATGTCTCTGACGATCATAGCTGACAGCTGAGCTGCTTCTGTTATGCTCACTAATATGTTAACTGCAGTAAATGGGTAAATTACACGAGCAGCTTACTCTTTTTCATTTTCTCTATTATTGTAGTGGTAATATAATCCCTCATTCTGAATATCAGTGCATCTCAGTTAATTAGAATACCACGATTTGTAATTTAATTTAATTAAAAAGAATAACCATAATCATCACAAATAAATTAAAACAGCTTGATAAATATTTCACTGTGTGTGTAATTGAGGCTCACATTCCTGTACTGATATTTTTTTTTTCCACAATATTTTTTATTGAACCTTTTTTTTTTTTTTTTACAAACATGGCACAAACAATCAAACACTAACACTAAAGTAATTTAAAAAAAACAAAAAAAAACCCCCAGCAACCACTAACAAAGGCAAGTCATCAACAATGCTCCTCTGTTTAGTCTAGGTAATCTATTACATAAGTATACATAATATACATTCACCAGTTTGGAATTTGCAAGGTCCACACACATCATTCACCTTCTTCTTAAGAAGTTATGTTTAATTTCTTTACATAATCAATGAAAGGTCTCCATATATTCTCAAACACATTTTCCTTTGATTTCAGTATGTATGTTATTCTTTCTAGTGGAAGGTTTGTTAGCATCTGTCTTAACCACTGAGTCACATCTGGTCTATGAGTCTTTTTCCACAGTAGTGCAATACATTTTTTGGCATTAAGCAAACTGAGGTCTATGAATGCTCTTTCACTCTTATTAAAGTTATGTTTTTCTGGATACAGACCCAACAAAAACAGTTTAGGGTTCAATGTGAATTGTTTTGAAATTATTTTTGCAATTGTTACCCTCACCTCTTCCCAAAACATTCTGATTTTTCTACATTCCCATAAACAGTGAAATAGGGTTCCTTTACTTTCCATACATTTTGTGCATGTATCTGGTATGTTTTTGTTATATCTATTTAACTCCACTGGTGTAACATACATCTGCATTAACCATTTAAAATGTATCAATTTAAGACGTACATTTATTGATTTGGTTTGAGCTTCTGTACAAGCCAATTCCCATTGTTCCTCTGAAATTTCAATTTGCAGGTCTTCTTTCCAATAATTCAGTCTTTTCTGTGAATTTTCACTTGAGAATAGTGTCAATGAGTTATAAAACTCTGAAATAATACCCTTTCTCTTACTATCTTTAGTCAAAATTTTTTCCAAGGATGAATAAGTAGGTCGGGTGAGAGCATTATTTTGATTTGATCAAATAAAATTCCTAAGCTGAAGATATTTAAAAAAATGTGTTCTATTAAGATTGAATTTGATCCTCAGTTCTTCAAAAGACATTGTTATCTGAACGTGACAAATATAAGTCTTGAATCTTTTGAATCCCTTTTAAATTCCATACTTTAAATACAGCATCCGCTCTCCCTGGTGTAAAATATTGATTACCCCATATTGGGCTAAATTGTGACAATAAGTGTGGTTCTTTTAAATATTTTTTGGTTTCATCCTGCACTGATATTTAAAGTGTTTGTAAATTTATTTTGGACTGGAAGAAGTTCTTTTAATTTCATCTGAATCCTAATTAAACTTTTAAACTTCTAGACCCAGCAAGGTTTCAAACAGGATGGACTAGCTTGTTATTTTCTTTTTTTATTTTAATGTAGATGAATGTTTCTCTGGTTTGTTTTGAACATGCAGCATTACAACAGCCCTTTAGATAGTAGCAGAGGCTGCTATTTGAGTTTTTGCACTTTATTTGGGGGGTTAAAAGACTGCGCTTTAGCATCTATTATTTAATTGTGTTGCTACAAACACTAAACTGTCAAGTTCAAATTTCCAACTCATGTTTGATGGGTCATTATTTTATTTAGTAGCTATGGGAGCTTGTTATAATAGGCTACATTATATTAAGGCAGAGACTGACAACAAAGTGATATTGACAGGTGTGCAGGCTTAAACAGGTGAGGTAAAACATGCCCTGGAGCCCCAAACAGGAGCTGTGCCAGCAGGAAGTGGAGATGGCCGACATGAGCGAAATAATCGTGATTAATCGACTAATCTAATGACTATTTTTTTCGATTAGTCGACTACCAAAGTAATTGTTAGTTGCAGCCCTAGCTGGATCTACTGTCCAGTAACAATTAACGAGAATTGCAACTTCTCGTAGGCAGTTGCGCAGGTGGTCACCAAACTCATACACTTATCACTCTTATTTGTATGCTTAAGCTTTATAGATGGGCATACATACAGTATATATGTAGAGTGAGAAAAGAAGGCTGTTTGTGTTCATCAGGACAGAATGAGCTACTCTGTCACTGGCCTTATGGGCTTGATTATTGTCTCCAAAAACTGAAGAAAAACATTTTAAAATGGCCATCACAGTCTTTTGAAGACCAATCTGATGTTTCTAGATCGCTGGTTTCTTGCGTGTCTCTTCAGTGACCCTTAGGTAGGGCGGAATCCAAATATTCAGTTATCTGGATTTTATGTGGGTTTCCCTGTAACTGCTAGATACCATAAAAGTAAAAATTACAAATTTACCTTTACTAAAAACTCCCCTGCAAGTTTAGGAGAAAAATCTCTTAATAACATGATAACCAAGTCACAAGAGTTATCAAAAAAGTAAAAAATGTATATGAATAAATTTGCAAGTATGCATATAGAAAAAATGATTTAAAGCTATATGACAAAAAAAACAGCAAATTTTTGAGAAAAAAATGTCAAGTTTGTGAGAAAAGCTGCAAATTTAGGGGTGGAAAAATCAACTCAACAAAGAAGAAATTGCATAGTTATAAGAAAAATGTAAATATATGAAAAAAAGTCTTAAAATTTACAAATAAAGCTGCTGAATTATGACAGAGTTGCAAGGTTTCATGAACAAGTTCCAGATTTACAAGCAAAGTCAGATTTTTGAAAAACTTTGATGCCGAAGTCTGCTGAAGGAGTAAAAAAACCACAGAATATTTGGATGTTCACGCTGGCTAGCTCTGAATATTCAGAGCCCCAGAACTGGTATTCAAGACAGTAATAATTGTTTCAATCGCTACATGATACAGGATTTTTGGTGTCTTTAAAAAAATACCTGGATGAAGTTCTCTGCATGCCAGCACATATCGTGTGTTATTTAGGACATGTGTCTGGATTGTTGCTCTAACTCCGCAGGTTGTCTAATTGAACAGCTGTCTGAGGAGAAGTACGAGTGCATGGTGTGCTGTGACGTTATCAGGGTCATGGCCCCGGTGTGGAGCTGCCAGAGCTGTTTTCATGTCTTCCATCTCAACTGCATCAAGAAATGGGCTCGGTCGCCGGCCTCACAGGCAGATGGTGCGACTTTAAATTCATTTGGGCCTGCATTCCTATTGTAATAAATTGCAGTATGTTCAGAATATGTATTAAAATGTATGCTTGTTAAATTTTCAGACTCAGCTGAAGGCTGGCGTTGTCCAGCGTGCCAGAACGTTAAATCAAAACACCCAACCTCTTACACCTGCTTCTGTGGTGAGTGTGCAGACTTTGAACATAAATAAAATTCTTGCAACTGAACTGTTAAAATAAATTTTGAATTCAAATTGCCTCCAAAAGGTAATCGCTTCGGTGTTGCTAACAAACCAAACCCATCACACCAGCAGAGACACTGATTATCATGACCTAATGCGTCCTTTTTTTTTTTTTTTTTAAATAGAACAGCTTTGTCTTTTATTTCACACTTGATTGGCAGGTAAAGTGACAAACCCAGAGTGGCAGCGCCAGGAAATTCCTCACAGCTGTGGTGACTTGTGTGGGAAGAAGAGGAGTGGAGTGGACTGCAACCACCCCTGTAACATGTGAGCCTAAAGAAAAAAGCAAATATACTTCTAGCTTTACAGTACTGTAGTGTAGGAAAGTGTGTTGAGCTAGATTTTACACTAAAAGAGTACAGTAACGTCTGTCATATTTAAAAATGAACATTAAAATTATGTCACGGAGCACTTATTTTGACTGATGCAAAGTTATTTCTCTTCAAAGTGATTTTTTTTTTTTGTGTTAAATGTGTTTTACGAACCGGAGTGGTGGCCTAGAGGTAGAGCATCCGCCCCACAACCAGGGGGTCGTGGGTTCAAGTCCCGGCCAGGTCATACCAAAGGCCATATAAAAATGGTACTTCCTACCTTCTAGCTTGGTGCTCAACAAAAATGGAGGAAGGAAAGATGGTGACCCAGCCACAGGGGGAGCACAAACCAGTGTATTCCCTGTGCTGGTCACAAGCCTGGATAAATGGGCAGGGTTGCATCAGGAAGTGCATCCGGCGTAAAAATCTTTGCCAAATCAGCATGCGGATCATCGCGATACAAGGTGATGATACATTGTGGTGAGGCCAAAAAACAAAAAAAAAGTTTGACAAACTGTCTTTTGGTGTTGTATCATCTGAAAACCTGCTGAAATTTTTGACTATAAAAGATTACATTTTTAAAGACGCAAACCTACATTGTCTAATATACTATCTTATGTCCTATTTTTATTTTTTTAAAAAAAGTATTGTTTTACAGTTTGGTGTCTAAATCTTTTCACTTTTCCTCCTCCTTCAAACACATTTTTTTTTCTTACTGACAAGGCTTGTAATTAAACAATATCATATCACTGCAGTGCGGTAGTAAATGAGCATAATATAATAAAGAAGAGGAACATTGTTATTTCACAGACAAAATTAACATTGTCCAGGATTTACAACACATACCTCTTGAGGGTTTGTGGGTCACGTCACGTGTGCGGCGACTAATTAGCTTGTTAGCTGTGTTAATGGGGTCTTTTATGCATCTATGATTGTGTTACCACCACATAGTGATCATGAGTCTCTTATTGGGTTCTTAATACAGCCTTAGCTTGTCCATCCCCTCTGTGAAACAGCTGAGACGATGTGGATAGCTGTGAGAGGCTAAAAGCGACTTGGCTTCTGCTCCTTTTAGTGTTGGTGTTCGCGTACTTTGCTTGCTTTTTCTTGGTATCTTGAGATGGAATAAAGAGTCAGTCATTACATACTGCATAGATGGAAACCATGTTTGTTTTTGTACAAGCTCTCTTTTAATTGTTCTGTCCATGTTCTGCTGCATCTGAACAGCGCTAACTGTGCTGCTTTTAGAGTTATGTGCTGGTGACTGTAACTCCGTGGGCACGTCTTAATTGGGCAGTACATGAAAAGCTCTGACATGCATACACACACACAACAGGGAGAGGGGAATAACCAGAAAAAAAAACAAAAAACATGAGAAAGATTATGTTGGTTCTATGCCCTGAATGTCAAGTTCCGGTTTTATTTTAGTTAAACACCCAACCCTATAATCAGCCTAAAACAATGCTCCCCACAAAACCCAGCTTGACAGTCGTGTCTGTTTCTCCTCAGCCTATGTCACCCTGGACCATGTCCTTCGTGTCCCGCCTTTGTAACAAAGTCCTGCATCTGTGGAAAGACGAGGTACTTGACCTTTGATTATTTGGGCATACCTGTCATTTTATTGTCTTCATTTACCTTTTTTTTTCATCTAAATCATTGTTTTCATTTAGTCAGTCAATGCGCTGTGGGCAGGCTGCAGCGCTGCAGTGTGACCAAGTGTGTGGCGCTTTACTGAACTGTGCTGAACACACCTGCATGCAGGTGTGCCACAGCGGAACGTGTCAGCCCTGCCAGCTGCAAGTTCAGCAGGGTGAGTCTCACTTTGACTAATGCCGCACTCACATGTTGATGGTAGAAAAAGCACCCTATAACTGATGGTAGTGGGACTTCTCTAATGAATGCTGGATGAGAGGAAAAGGTGGGATCTGTTGCTATGGTAATTTTAGGTAAATGATTATTAAAGGATGCACAAATGTTTTGTATTTTTACCAATGTCTGATTTAACAAGAGCACTCTGAGGTGAGTGCAGTATCCCCCAACTCCATTTTCTTTGAAGATCCCAGTACTTACTGACAGAGAGCAGTTTTCAACTTTTCAGTATAGTTTCTGTGGCAGAACCAAGTTATAAATCCATGAATATACAACAAAATACACAACCCAAAGATATAGGGCAGGATCCCAAGGTGAACCCGTGTAGCAAGTTTGGTTACCCTAGAGAGTTTTACACATTCTTTAGTAAGAGGGCATAGGAAGTGCCAACCTTGAACTTTGACCCTAATCTGTAGTCAGCGATCATGGTCTCAGAGTGAACCTATGTTCCAGGTTTGGTGACCCTAGAGTTCTTGGTTATTGAGATATAGTTTATAAGTCATTTTGATGTTGACCTTTGACCTTGCAATCCCAAATCCATTGTCACCCTTCAGGGTCACAAGGTGAACCTGTGTACCGAGTTTGGTGACCCTAGCTTTACTCATTTTAGAGTAATGGGGCATAGGGAATGTTAACCTTGACCTTTTGACCTCAAACCCATAGTCAGAGGTCAGGATCCCAAGGTGAACCTGTGTACCAGGTTTGGTGATCCAAGCTTTCTTTGTTGTTGAGATATAGTTTATAAGTCATTTTGATGTTGACCGTTGACCTTGCAATCCCAAAACCATAGTCACACTTCAGGGTCACAGGGTGAATCTGTGTACCAAGTTTGGTAGCTCTAGCTTTAGTCATTTTATAGTAATGGTGCAAATGGAATGCCAACTTTGACCTTCTGACCCCAAACCCATATTCAGAGGTCATGAACCCAAGGTGAGCCTGTGTATCCATTTGGTGACTCTAGCTTTACTTATTGTACAGTAATACAGTCATGTGAAAAAGTTAGGACACCCCATTATATATTCAGTTCTTTATTAATAAATGCTCACATATCTATGTATGTTTAACCATGTTTTTGTTTTTATTTGCATTTTTTAACATTTATTTTAGCCATTTTAAGTGGGAATGAAAGTGGGAGTGTCCTAAAAAAGATGGGGGGTGGCCTAATTTATTCCTCAGTATTTGTTTAGAATTACATTTTGCTGAAAATTTGAAAAAAAAAGTCTTTAATTCATTTTTAATTGTTTAGTTGTATTACGTGAATCTTCCAGGATTTTTAACATTGATATTAAATATCCATATGTCCAAATATGTTAAAAAACACACAGGCTTATACAGAGTGTCCTAATTTTTTCACTTGACTGTAAGTAGGGGTGGGACAAAAGATCGATTCAGTGATGGATCGCGATATTTGACACGAACAACGATGCACCGATCCCTAAACACATGGATCGATCTTTATTAATTAGATATATTCATGTGTTGCATACGCTCGGGTGTTCAGCCAATTGCATTGTCAGTCCACTAGATGGCGCAAAGCAAGCACCCAGTCAAGTGAAGTCATAGCTTGTCTCGTGAGATTTGCAGCAAGCTTTGAAAGTTAAGAAGCAGTTATTGCAACGTTCACTCAAATGTCAGGCCTTTCTTGCATTTTATAATAAAGAGGGAAGGAAAGGCCTTGACATGGCACACAATCCACAAGAAGTGCTGCACAAAATAAAGAACACGTGGGCCAGCCACATCTCAGAGCAGCGTTAGCAACGGCTAAGCTAAAAACACACTGGTATGGAGCTTGCGAACAGCGCTGGAGGAAAAGTTAGTTGTAATGTTTATTTATGAAGCACTTTTCAGAGACATATAGTCAAATGTGCTGTACAAAAAAAAAAAGAATAAAAGGAATTTGATCGATAAAAATTATTTAAAAATTACAAACGTAAGTTAAAACACAAGATTAAAATTATTTAAAAATATCAGATTTACCATTAAAAAGCAGTTGAATTGAAACTCAATGGAAAGCCTCCTTAAACAAAAAAGTTTCCAGCTGCTTTTAAAAGAGTCCACAGAGTCAGATAAACGTAGCTGGAGTGACAGTCTATTCCAAACACTGTCCACTGCCCTCCCTGTGTGCAAAGACGCATCTCTGTGGAAAATGAAACTCAGAGAATATTATATAAAAGAGATATCAACAGTTTTACTTTGGGACATGATTTGAGGTTGAATAAGGTGGAAAAAAATTTGAAATATATGGGATTGTGATACTCAATATCATGATATCGTGATTGTCGTTGAATCATGATAGGATCGTATAATGACCCAAGTATCATGATCTGAATCGAATCTCAAGGTCCCTCAGGATTCCCATCCCTAGCAACAAGGCATAGACAATTTACCATTTACCATAGTGCAAATGGAATGTTAACTTTGACCTTTTGACCCCAAACCCACAGTCAGGTCAGGGTGCAAGTTGTCCAAGATGGATCTCAGATACAACTACTGTATCAATTTGAAAAGTCTGCATCATTTCTTTCAGTAGTTAGTGTGTTTACAAGATTTAAGGAAAATGTGACCTCTGACCTTTGGCATCAGGGTCATCTGCTGAGAGTCAAATTGCAATATGCACATCAACAGTGTATATCAAACCATGGTACCAGGTTTCAAAACATTCGGAGCAAAACTGTAGAAGGAGGTGATTTCACAAGACAGTTACTGTCTATGAAGTGAGGTGAAATAAGCGGTCATAAGTCCGGGGCTACAATTCCTTCAGAAATCATCTAGTCTGAGCCAAATTGCAATATGCGCATCATCAGTGTATATCAAACCCTGGTACCAAGTTTCAAAACAGTCGGAACTGAAATGGAAAAATTAACGCAGTGGTTCAACAAAAATAAATTATCTCTAAATCTAAAAAAACCAAAGATTATGTTTTTTGGAGATTATAAAATAAATCATGAAATAATGATAACGATAGATGATACCAGAATACGAACAGTACAGGAAAATAAGTTTCTGGGGGTGACGCTAGACAGTAAAATCTGCTGGAAACCTCACATCAGTCACATCCGGGCTAAATTAGCAAAATGTATAGGCATACTGGGGAAGACAAGACACATCGTGGACTATAAATCATTGGTCTTATTGTACAATTCACTGTTTTTACCTTATCTTAACTACTGTGTAGAAGTCTGGGGAAACACTTACAAGACCAACCTACAAGCAATATGCACATTACAAAAAAGAGCTATAAGGATAATAAACAATGCAGGATATAGAGACCATACCAATTCGTTGTTCTTGAAGTCACATGTCATAAAGTTCATCGATTTAGTTAAATTTAAGACAGCACAAGTAATGTACAGGGCAATTAACAATCAACTCCCAACTAATATACAAAAAATATTTAAAAAAAGAGACAATGATCATAATTTGAGAGGAGACTTAAACTTCACAAAACCCAAGATACGTACAACCAAGAAAAGTATGTGCATATCTGTCTGTGGGGTGGATTTGTGGAACAGTCTGGAGCCGGAACTGAAACTATGTACAAACAGAAATCAATTTAAAAAGAGGTATAAGCACCATTTGTTGAAAGGATATATGTTAGAAGGGTAGAATTTATATGTACGATTCATTATGTTCACTCTGGGACATTATGGGACACTATGGAATGGTGGGTGGGACAGCACTGTGTGTATCTGTGTCGTTTGAGACTGGTTTTGAAATATAGACTTCATTGTATGTTAGAATGGACAGGTGTTAATGTTGATCTATAAAAAATACAGTAAATTGTTTACTTGGGGTATTAAAGGTAGTAATTTGTATAAAATTCACATGGGTGTATCGATGGAAAAGAGGAGTTGGAATTAATAAGTGTTCACTTCTTCCTTCTCCCTTTCGAACAGTGTATACTGTAACTTTATTGCATTTGCTATTTGCTTGTTTTTTTGTTATATTTTTTGTGTTCGAAATAAACTATCTATCTAACTGTAGGAGGAGTTGATTTCACAAAAGTGGGACAGACAGACAGACCCATAAAATAATCCTCCTTCATTGTTTGCCCAAAGGGCTCTTCGACCCCTTTGGCCTTTGACCAGCGGGAGATTAAAAGAACTGGAAAGCCCTCTTGCTATTTCATACATCTATTAGCTCTAGGGGTGTTTTTAATAAGTAGGGATGCACAGATATACACCACGTTTCAAATTATTATGCAAATGATATTTGTTTCTGATTTTCCTAAATAGTTGATGCAAATGACAGTCAGTATAACTTTCAAGTCATCAACTGTTAGAGCATAATTCAGATTTTATTGAACAAACCTCCCAATGATAAAACTATTTTTTTTGCAAAAATCAAAATGCACTGTTCCAAATTATTATGCACAAAAACATTTTATTGGTTGTAAAGAACTGAAAATGGTCATTTGTTGAATTTGCAGCATTAGGAGGTCATATTTACTGAAATCGAAAGCTATTTCAATCAAAAACATCTTAACAGGCCAAGTTACATGTTAACATAGGACTCCTTCTTTGATATAACCTTCACAATTGTTGCATCCATTGAACTTGCGAGTTTTTTGAGAGTTTCTGTTTGAATTTCTTTGCAAGATATCAGAATAGCCTCCCACAGCTGCTGCTTTGATGTCAATTGCCCCCTAAACCTAATAACTGGTTGGGCCATACTTAGCAGCAACAACTGCAATCAGGCATTTGCGATAACTAGCAATGAGTCTTTTACAGCACTGTGGAGGAGTTTTGGCCCACTCATCTTTGCAGAATTGCTGTAATTCAGCCACATTGGAGGGTTTTCGAGCATGAACCTCCTTTTTAAGGTCATGCCACAGCATCTCAATCAGATTCAGGTCAGGACTTTGACTAGACCACTCCAAAGTCTTCATTTTGTTTTTCTTAAGCCATTCAGAGGTGGACTTGCTGGTGTGTTTTGAATCATTACCCTGCTGCAGAACCCAAGTGGGCTTCAGCTTGAGGTCCTGAACAGATGGCCGGACATTCTCCTTCAGGATTTTTTGGTAGACAGCAGAATTCATGGTTCCATTTACTACAGCAAGTCTTCCAGGTCCTGAAGCAGCAAAACAGCCCAAGACCATTACACTACTACCACCCTATTTTACTGTTGTGTATCAAATCAAATCAACCTTTATTGTCATATTGCTGTACATACAACTGTAGTGCAGGCAAGATGAAATTACGTTTCTGTAGGCATCCATATACAGTGGTACCTCTACTTACGAATTTAATTCGTTCCGGAAGAATTCTCGTAATGTGAAAAATTCGTAAGTAGAGGCGCGTTTTACATGTAAATGCCGTAATCCGTTCCAAGCCCCCAAAATTCGGGCATAAATTTTTTATAAATCGTAAAAACGCATCAAAACATGTAACAAATACATGTTACAATTAGATTACTGCACAATAAACATAAAATGAGAGTTTAAAATGAGAGAAAGAATAATAAAAGAGAATAATAAAAGAGAAAGAATAATAAAAATTATGTTCATTTACCCTTTAACTGCTATCGTCGTCGACGTCGTCACCCTTTGCCTTCTTTGGTTCATGTTCTGATCCAAGGACGTTTGCTTTTGTCGGCTTGTAAGTGCTTCGTTTTGTTTTAATACCGTGCTGATCGTTGATGTATTACGGCCATATTCTTTGGCGAGATCAACCAAACGCATCCAAACGCAAGATGCATCCCCTTTTCATACCTTTCGATTATCTCCTTTCTTTGTTTGTATGGACAAAAAAACTCTCTTCTTTTCTCCTTTTCCACTTATCTCCGTCACTTTCTTGGGGCCCATAGCGAATAAATGTTAATTCTGTACTGTACACACACGTAAAACTTTCACCTTGTTCTTAATAAAGTTTTGAAAAAAAAACAACTTCGTGGCCAATGGGATACCAGGAAGATGCTAGGCGATAGCCAATGGCAGAGCAGCTACAGGTATGTTTACGTTCGGTAAACTACGGAAGCTGCGAGGAGCGCGTACTTTTTTGCCTTTCGTATCCTGAAATTTCGTTCGTAACTAGAGGCAATATTTTCCCGTTGAGGCGTCTCGTAACCTGAAAATTCCGTATGTAGAGACGTTCGTAAGTAGAGGTACCACTGTATGTAAAAAGAGCATAATTTAAAACACACTCACCCCCCTCACCCCCCACCCCATCACAGCCATTCACACATCCTTGAGACACGTTTGGTTATTACAGTAATATCATCTTATTACAGTTGCAGTTTAAAGTGATAATAACTGCCTATGTATAAAATACCAATTAAAGTGGCTGAATGAATCAAAGTGGCTGAGTGAAATAACTACAACTATAATATACATAATGTCCATAAGGTGCAGTAATATGTCTGAAAGATTCTGGATCAACTGTTCAGCATCCTAACCGCTTGTGGAAGGAAGCTGTTAATCAGTCTGGTGGTTCTGCCTCTGATGCTCCGGAATCGTTTGCCAGATGGCAGCAGTTCAAAGTGTTTATGCAGAGGGTGAGAGTGGTCCTTAACAATGTTCAGTGCCCTGCTCCTACAACGGCTCCGAAAAAGTTCTTGGACAGAGGGGAAGGAAATTCCAGTTACCCTCTCAGCTCCCTTAACTATCCTCTGCAGGGCTTTTTTGTCTGACATACTGCAACTGGAGTACCATGTTGCAATGCAGTACATCAGAACACTCTCCACCACACCTCTGTAGAAGGTCCTGAGGATGCAGATGGGGAGAGAGGCCTGTTTGAGTTTCCTCAAGAAGTGCAGTCTCTGCTGGGCCCGCTTCCTGATCCCCAAGGAATTCTTGTTCCAGGTCAGGTCCTGCGAGATCTGCACTCCGAGGAACTTGATGTTCTCCACTGTCTCCACCGAACGGCCGCTGCTGCTGAGAGGGACGTGTTCAGGCCGTGACTGCCGGAAGTCGATAATCATCTTCTTCGTTTTGTCCACGTTGCGCACCAGATTGTTCTCCCTGCACCAACCCTCCAGGTCTCTAACTTCTTCCCTGTACATTGATTCCTCATCCCTCTGAATAAGTCCCACCACTGTGGTGTTGTCCGCAAACTTAATAATCTGGTTCCCCTCGTGTCTGGACACACAGTCATGTGTTAAGAAGTGTGAACAACAGTTTATTTAGCGAATGCAAAGTCCTTAAGCCAAGCAGTTGCCTCCTGGTTTGCTGTATGGAGGGTGTGTAATCCTCCTTCCAGTCTTTGGAGCGGGCAAGCCTCTATGATGTGTTCCATTGTGAACAACAGTGGACTGAGTATACAGCCTTGAGGGGATCCAGTGCTCAGCGTGATGGAGTTGGAGATGTTGTTTCCAACACAGACAGACTGAGGTCTCTCGGTCAGGAAATCCAGGATCCAGAGACATGTGGCAGTGTTCAGACCGAGAAGGAGTAATTTCTCCATCAGGCTCTGGGGAATAATGGTATTGAATGCTGAACTGAAATCAATGTACAGGAGTCTGGCGTAGGTGTCTTTCTGATCCAGGTGGGTGATGACAGAGTGCAGGGTGGTGACTATAGCATCCTCCGTGGAGCGATTTGAACAATACGCAAACTGGAGCGGATCATGTGATGCAGGGAGGCAGGCTGTGATGTGTGGTTTGACAAGCTGTTGAAAACACTTCATCACAATTGGTGTCAGTGCAACAGGACGATAGTCATTCAGATAGGACACAACTGGTTTCTTTGCCACCGGTACTATGGCAGAGGTCTTAAAGCATCTGGGAATGATGTCCTGACTCAGGGAGATGTTAAAAATGTCAGTCAGGACATTCGCCAACTCGCTCGCGCAGACTTGGAGCACATGTCCCGGGATGTTGTCCGGACGTGCAGCTTTACGTGGGTTGACCCTGATTAGGCTCCTCCGTGTGTCTGCTGCGTTGATGGTGATAGCTGGCCCAACAGATGATGGAGATGGGCCAGCCCTCCCTCTGATTGTCGGGTTTGATGCTTCAAAATGTGCAAAGAAGTTGTTGAGCCTGTCTGGAAGCGAAGCGTCATCATCATCGACCCCCTGCCTAGACTTATAATCCGTCAACGCCCGAACTCCCTGCCACATCCGTTTGGTGTTCCCTGTCTCACAGAGGTGTCCCTGGATTTTCTCCGCATAGGCACGTTTCGCCGTCTTAATTCCCTTTGAGAGCGCAGACCTGGCTGAGCAGAGGGCAATCCTGTCCTCTGCTCTGAAGGCTGCATCTCTGGCTGTGAGCAGCGAGCGCACCTCTGCAATCATCCAGGGTTTATAGTTGCCCTGTGCTGTGAAGGTCTTCACTATAGTGACATCCTCTGTGCACTTCGCGATGTAGCTGGTGACCGTTTCAGCGTACTCCTCCACATCTGTCCTGTCTCCCTGGGAGGCTGCTATTTTGAAAACCTCCCAGTCTGTACGTAGAACAGTCCTGAAGTGCTGAGGCTGCACCCTCTGGCCAAGTCCTGATTTGTTTCTCTACTGGCCTGCTGCGCTTCAGTAAAGGTTTGTAGGCAGGCACTAGCATCACGGATAGGTGGTCAGAATGGCCAAGGTGGGGGCGAGATGTTGCCTTGTATGCATCTGGGAAGTTTGTGTACACCAAGTCCAACATATTCTCTCCTCTGGTCTTAAAGTCCACAAATTGTTTGAACTTGGGGAGCACAGTCTTTAAACTGGTGTGATTAAAATCCCCTGCAACCACCAAAAAACTGTCCGGGTGTGAAGTTTGAAATTCACTGATAGCGTCGTACAGCTCTCCGAATGCCTCATTAGCATTAGCTTTAGTATTAGCGCTAGGAGCTATGTAAACAGCAGCTACAAACACGTTGGTGAATTCCGTTGGCAGGTAGAATGGCCAGCAATTCACAATAAGGAACTCAAAAGGAACAGAAAAGGATGTTCCTTTTCTGAAATGCTGTGTTACTTTTACGCCAGATGTAATGGGACACACACCTTCCAAAATGTTCAACTTTTGTCTCGTCAGTCCACAGAGTATTTTCCCAAAAGTTTTGGGGCTCATCAAGATGTTTTCTGGCAAAACTGAGACAAGACTTTGTTGTTTTTGCTCAGCAGTGGTTTTCATCTTGGAACTCTGCCATGCAGGCCATTTTTGCCCAGTCTCTTTCTTATGGTGGAGTCATGAACATTGACCTTAACTGAGGCAAGTGAGGTGTGCAGTTCTTTGGATGTTGTTGTGGGGTCTTTTGTGACCTCTTGGTGAGTCGTTGCTGCGCTTTGAGGGTAATTTTGGTCAGCTGGCCACTCCTGGGAAGGTTCACCACTGTTTCATGTTTTTGCCATTTGTGGATAATGGTTCTCACTGTGGTTCGCTGGAGCCCCAATGCTTTAGAAATGGCTTTATAACCTCAATTACTTTGTTTCTCATTTGTTCCTGAATTTCTTTGGATCGCAGCATGATGTCTAGGTTTTGAGGATCTTTTGGTCTACTTCACTTTGTCAGGCATGTCCGATTTAAGTGATTTCTTGATTAAGAACAGGTGTGGCAGTAATCAGGCCTGGGTGTGGCTAGAGCAATTGAACTCAGCTTTCCAATGATGTGATAAACCACAGTTAAGAACCACCAGACTGATCAACAGCTTCCTTCCACAAGCTGTCAGGATGCTGAACAGTTGATCTGGAATCTCTCATACACACTACTGCACCTACGGACATTTTGTATATTATTTGTATATTATAGTTAGTTAGTTTTTTTTCCCCCAAGTATGTCTCAGGGATGTGTGAATGGATGGGGGCGTGGGGGGTGAAGCTATGTGGGAGTGTGTCTTAAAGGCCTCGGCCGGACGAAATTACAATATCGCTAAATCATATCTTAAATTTGTGTGTGAGACGAGCTAATTTGAACCGCACATGTTTTGGTGTCAACAAATGTCGCATAAGGTGACAATGCACTATTGAAGTATGATTTCCTTGAGAGCTGTCTGTCTGCCAAGCGATCAGCGGCTAAAATGGCCACTGACTGTGTGACGTCAAGTCAGGGAGCAACCTGAGTAGGAGGAGGAGCACGCTGAGGAGCACGCGGTGAGTGTTTAGGAACTTCCCCTGCCTGGGAAAATCAGTACCGCATGGGTGAATTTCGTTCAGAAAACGCTAAAAAATTGGAATTATGTCACAAAATCACCCAACATGTGCATTACACATTTTGTTGACAGCGATTTTGAGAATAAGATGCAATTTGAAATGAAATTAGCAAAAAGATTGCTGATAAAAAAATCGGCTGTTCCAACTATATATCCGTTCATTTCAAAGTCCCACTCTCAGACAGTGTCAGTGAAGTGGCGTGAAAAGCAAGGGTGATCTACCGATGCGATCTTTCTGACAGTTTCTGACACCTCCTGCTTAAAACCCCAAAAGTCAGAAGGATCGTGAGGCCCCGCTTTCACGGTCTGTATTCATACTGAAAATCAAGATCAAGCGAGCTTTTGCCCTTCTGCTCCACGGGAGGTTTCTGTCCTCCCTGAGCTCGCCTTAGGACACCTGCCTTACAGTTTGACAGGTGTACCGCCCCAGTCAAACTCCCCACCTGCCACTGTCCCCGGAGTGGGCCACGCCCGGCATCAGGTCGTTTACGAGTTATTTAGCACCGGGTTCTCCACGAACACGCGTCCGTGAGCGGGGAGGGGCGGCCGCCTTCCGGCCGTCCCCCGGCCCAGTCGCGAGAGCCCTTCCAGCACCGGCCGGGGCCGGCTATCCTAGGCCAGCCTGGGATATCCTTATCTTTCTGATCAATCTTATCTTTCTGACAGCAATCTGCTGTCAGAAAGATAAGTAAACAGGGTAATTTTTCTTTTTTAAATATTCACTGCCAATATTTACTAAAATTATTTACAAGCAATGAATTTCATTGCCTTAACAACTTATCAAATTTTAGAATTTTAGGGTATTCATACTAATCAAATATGAAATATTCAGTGCTGTATAGGGAGGTGGTTGTGCCTGTTTGCTCAAGTTATATTTCTATATATGTAATCCAATTTGACACCTCTGGAATGAAATTATGTTGATCTACTGTTTTTGCAGATGTTATCCACTGTCACTCAACCTTCAAATACTGTGGATTTTTTTTTTTAATTTGATTATTCAGCAATTGTCCTCATTGCAGTCATCCATGTGAGGTAACAAGTCACACTAAAGGCTCTCTGTTGGTGATCAAACAACATTGTCCACATTGTGTTGAGGATCTATCCTGGCCCAGCCAGCCGATGATCAGGGACATGCCAGCTGGTAACATACAGCTTTCATCCGCCATTCTCTTCACTGGGGCGTCATATGTCAAGGTCCTCAGAGTTCTAAATGCAGTCGGTATCGTTGGAATTTCCACGACCACTTACAAGGAGCTTTCGATTTCTAATTTTTATTAAATTAATTTTATTTCAGAATATGTGGATGATCTGATGAATACTCTTTTCGACAAAACCTTGGTTGATCCAACCCACTTATTGGAGCAGTGGCACTCTGTACAAGCCAGAGTTCCAGCAACATTGAGTGCCAAATTTCAGCGTCCCATCAAAGCTGATGCTGTTGAGCAACATGTATCTAGATTTTCAAAATCAAACATGTAAAAGTAGAATAAATTTCCAATTAGCAATGAAAGTTCAGCTTTCAATTGTTAGGGAAGCAACATATTTTGCTAAGACAAAAAAATATAAGCCTAAGATTTTTAGAGAAATGTGCTTTTAAAAATTGCACACGAATTTTACACCATAAAATGGTAGAAAAATTACTCTAATGTATATGAGATCCGACTTTGATGAATGCTGAAATATTAGAATTATAAAATTGACATGCACATTAATAAACTCAATATATGATTTTAAAAAACTTTATTTAAATAACATTGATCACAAATCTAATCTTGGTAGGCAAAATCCCTTGTTGTGATCAGATGGGAATGTTTCTCTGATGAGGCTCACAGCACAGGCAGGCAACATAACCCTCCCTTCTTCACCTTCAGTACCTCCTGGCAGCACCGAGATTCAGTTGATGTTGGCATAATGTTGCATTTCTCACAAGTGCACCTGTTAAAAAAAATGGTATAATCAGATGCTTATAATAAACTAATGGCTCGTGGGAGTGCTATATAAATTGGTCTATGAAGTTTGATTAGAAAATATTTAAAACATGTAAAAAATTTTGAGCAGAAAGAGAATGTTTATAAGTCGCCAAGTAAGGCAGCGAGGGAAAAATTGGCAGTTTTATTTTGATAATTAAGTGTGTGACCATGCATATCTCCTAAAAAAAAAATTTCAAAGCATATTTTACCAATATAAATCGGCGAGCCTCTCGTTCTTGCCTCTCGTTCTCTCGTTCTGCTCCGGTCGCTGTTTCGTCCGCGTCTTTCGCCGCACCCTCGGGCTCGAACAAATACGGCTGAATAACCCCATCAGCACCACCCAAAACTACTTCATCATCAGATTCGTCAGTTTCAATATCATCACTTATATTGCGGTCGTCATACTCGATAAAATAATCGCTGTCCGAATCACTCTGCTGTCGTTCAGCCATTTCCTGCAGCCATTTGCTGTTTCTCCCTGACCTGACGTCACTGCTGCACGCCCCTATCGAGAGATGGCGGTACTGCAGCATCACTAAGTGAAATATGGGCTATTAACAAATGAAGTCATTTATGGAGGCTGGTGACACATTTTAAATCACGGGAATGGCCAGAATGGAATATTTTCATACAATCAGTTTATTGGTTCAATAAAAAAATGTCACCGTCCGAGGACTTTAAATCATGCTGCTTCTATTTATATGGATGCCGAGAGAAACGCAATTTCATCTTGCCTGCACTACAGTTGTATGTACAGCAATATGACAATAAAGTTGATTTGATTTGATTAATTTATGTTTTAACAGGGAGGGGGCAATCACTTTTTCACACAGGACCCTGTAGGTTTGGATTTTTTTTTTACCCTTAATAATAAACAACTTCATTTAAAAACTGCATTTTGTGTTTACTTGTGTTATCTTTGTCTAATATTTAAATTTGTTTGATGATCTGAAACATTTAAGTGTGACAAACATCCAAAAAAAGAGAAATTGGGAAGGGGACAAACACTTTCGCACATCACTGTATTTCTGGGCCCACTACAACCATTTCTGCTTGTGAGCATTGGTTAGGGGTGGCCAAGGAATAGGTTTATGCACAACTGCAAGCCTCTGGAAGATCCTACACCTTGAGGTTCGTGGGACTCCAGAGGCACCAGCAGCTTCAAATACCTGTTTGTTGCTTTGTAATGGCATTTTAGCAGCTGCTCTCTTAATCTGATGAATTTGTCTGGCAGAAACCTTCCTCATTATGCCTTTATCTGCACAACCCCATCTGTGCTCTTCATCCACTCATCCAAAAAGCGACTTTCGCATTACGAGTGCGCATATGTGGACTATGTGAGTTCAGAGTTCACGACTACCAAACATTCCGGTAGCCGGCTTGCTTTTGTATACAAACAATACTGTCACACCTGAACAATTGACGCTTAAAGTCTGCTTTAAGCTTTAAATCTCCGTTATGCCAGGTGCACATTGTGCCGCAGTGAAGTGTGGGAGTGGCATGTATCATCTAGAGTGGTGGAAAAAGCAAACTTGTAGCATACATGCGTGTAACTTTGGGACCAGCGTGTGCACATGTCCGCTGCCATTCACATTATATACATTCCCCACGGAGCTGAAGGATCCGTCCATCCATCCATCCATCTTCTACCGCTTTTCTGGAGGTCCGGGTCACGGAGGCAGCAGTTCAAGCAGAGAAGCCCAGACTTCCCTCTCCCCAGCCACCTGCTCCAGCTCTTCAGAGAGGATACCAAGGCGTTCCCAGACCAGCTGGGAGACATTGTCTCTCCACCAAGTCCTGGATCTGCCCCGGGGTCTCCTCCCAGTGGGATGTGCCTGAAACACCTCAAGTGGGAGGCATCCAGGAGGCATCCTAATCAGATGTCCATACCACCTCAACTGACTCCTTTCAATGTGGAGGAGCAGCGGTTCTACTCTGAGCCTCTCCCGGATGACTGAGCTCCTCACCCTATCTCTGAGGGTGAGTCCAGCAATCCTACGGAGAAAGCTCATTTCAGCCACTTGTATCCGCAGACTTGTTCTTTCGGTCATTACCCAAAGCTCGTGACCATAGGTGAGAGTAGGAACGTAGATTGACTGGTAAATCCACAGCTTTGCCTTAGAACTAAGCTCCCTCTTCACCACAACAGACCGGTAAAACGTCCGCATCACTGCAGATGCTGCTCCAATCCGTCTGTCAATCTCTCGCTCCATTTTCCCCTCACTGGTGAACAAGACCCCAAGATACTTAAACTCCTCCACTTGGGGCAGGAGCCTGTCCCCAACCCAGAGAGGACAATCCACTTTTTTCCGGCTGAGGACCATGGACTCGGACTTGGAGGTGCTGATTCTCATCCCAGCCGCTTCACACTCAGCGGCACACCGTCCAAACAAGAGCTGTAGGTCATTGCTGGATGAAGCCAACAGGACAACATCATCTGCAAACAACAGAGATGAGATCCTGCGGTCACCAAGCATGACACCCTCCATTCCCTGGCTGCGCCTAGAAATCCTGTCCATAAAAATTATGAACAGGATCTGTGACAAAGGGCAGCCCTGGCGGAGTCCAACTCTCACTGGGAATGACTCCGACCGAGTGTTGGCAATACGAACCAAACTCTCACAACGGTCGTACAGAGACCGAATAGCTCGTAACAACAAGCCCGATACCCCATACTCCCGAAGCACCCCCCACAAAAAACCACGAGGGACGCGGTCAAATGCCTTCTCCAAGTCCACAAAACACATGTAAACTGGTTGGGCAAACTCCCACGAACCCTCAAGAATTCTTGAGAGGGTAAAGAGCTGGTCCGATGTGCCATGGCCAGGACGAAAACCACATTGCTCCTCCTGAATCTGAGGTTCGACCAACGGCCAGACTCTCCTGTCCAGTACCTTGGCATAGACCTTCCCAGGGAGGCTGAGGAGTGTGATCCCTCTAAAGTTGGAGCACACCCTCCGGTCCCCTTTTTTGAAGAGAGGAACCACCACCCCGGTTTGCCATGCCAAAGGCACTGCCCCCGACCTCCACACAATGTTGCAGAGGCGTGTCAACCATGACAGCCCAACAACATCCAGGGCCTTGAGGTACTCAGGGTGAATCTCGTCCACCCCCGGGGCCCGGCCACCAAGGAGATTTTTAACCACCTTGGCGACCTCAGTCCCTGTGATAGGCGAGTCATCCCCCTCGTCCCCAAACCCTGCTTCCTCTGTGGAAGGCGTATCAGTGGGATTGAGGAGATCCTCGAAGTATTCCTTCCACCGCCCGACAATATCCCCAGTCGAAGTCAACAGTGCCCCATCCGCACCATACACAGTGTGGACAGGGAGCTGCTTTCCCCTCCTGAGCCGCCGGACAGTTTGCCAGAATCTCTTCGAGGCCAACCGAAAGTCTTGTTCCATGGCCTCACAAACTGCTCCCATACCCGGGTTTTTGCTTCAGCAACCACCCGAGCTGCACTCCGCTTGGCTTGCCGGTACACCTCAGCTGCTTCGGGAGTCCCACAAGCCAACCAAGCTTGATAGGACTCCTTCTTCAGCTTAATGGCCCCCCTCACCACTGGTGTCCACCACTTGGTTCGGGGGTTGCCACCACGAGATGCACCGACCACCTTGCGGCCGCAGGTCTGGGCCGCCGCTTCAACAGCAGAGGTGGAGAACATGGCCCAGTCAGACTCCATGTATCCAGACTCCCTCGGAATGTGGTTGAAGTTCTTCTGGAGGTGGGAGTTGAAGACCTCCCGGACAGGGGCCTCAGCCAGACGTTCCCAGCACACCCTCACTATACGTTTGGGTCTACCAGGTCTGAATGGCTTCCTCCCCTGCCATCAGATCCAACTCACCACCAGGTGATGATCAGTTGACAGCTCTGCACCTCTCTTTACCCGGGTGTCCAAGACATAGGGTCGCAGGTCTGATGACACGATAACAAAATCGATCATCGACCTGCGACCTAGGGTGTCCTGGTGCCAGGTTCACATATGGACACCCTTATGCTTGAACATGGTGTTTGTTATGGACAAACTGTGGTTAGCACAGAAGTCCAATAACTGAACACCACTTGGGTTCAGATCGGGCAGGCCGTTCCTCCCCATCACCCCCCTCCAGGTTTCACTGTCATTGCCCACATGTGCATTGAAGTCCCCCAGTAGGACAATGGAGTTTCCAAGAGGAGCACCCTCCAGCACCCCAGTCACAGACTCCAAAAAGGGTGGGTACTCTGAAACATCATTTGGTGCATAGGCACAAATGATGGTCAGGACCCGTTTCCCAACCCGAAGGCGCAGGGAAACAACCCTTTCGTCCACCGGGGAAAACTCCAATATAGAGGCAGCAAAGTGGGGGGATACAAGAATACCCACCCCTGCTCGTCGTCTCATGCCCAAGGCAACTCCAGAAAAGGCCAAGCTCCAGCCCCTCTCCAGGAGACTGGTTCCGGAACCGGAGCTGTGTGTTGAGGTGAGGCCGACTATATCAAGCCGGTATCTCTCAACCTCGTACACCAGCTCAGGCTCCTTCCCCACCAGAGAGGTGACATTCCACGTACCAAAAGCCAGTTTAGAAAGCTTGGGATCAGTCCGCCAAGGTCTCTGCCTTTGACCGCCACCTAATCCACATAGCACCGGACCCCCATGATCCCTCCTGCAGGTGGTGAGCCCACTGGAGGGCTGAAGGATCCGGTCGGACGTAATTGTTGGGTTAAAGCAGTAAGTCTATATTATAACATAATTAAATAGTGTTATGTATTGTTCAAGTTCTAGCCTAATAGACACGAGTCTAAACCCTGAAGTAGTAGGTACGGACAGGCAGGCCTGGATCTAGGATATAGTTCTTTGTATACTGGTAATGAAGCTTGCTCTACACACACATGTAATTAAGGCCATTGATAAGTAGGTTGGTATAAAATAAAATTGCAAATCATTGAAAACGTGTGGTACTTAAACTATAGTAGTATCGACCTATAGATCTAAGAAAGCAGGCTATGCCTTGTAGTGAAATTTACTCAAAATGACAACACCAAAGTTGAGCTGTCAAACCACTCGCTTACCTTCTTTGTAGTCGTTTCAGAGTCTCGCAAGTAAGGGTGCTTCAGGTTCAGGTTCAGGTTACTTTATTTGTACCCGTAGGTAGATTTGTTTTGCAGTCAGGTGACATCCATATTTACAAACCACAGTTACATTCAACATGAACACAAACACAGGCACACATGAAGCTGACTATAAACATGATAAAAGTACTCAAGGCTCCACCAATCAGGACATAAGACAAAGAGATAAGAGAAAAAAAAAAGATAAGAGAGAAGGGTCATATTAAAAAGTTCGACTAGTCAAAGAAGTTAAAAACTCAAAAGTCTAAAACCCAATAAAAGATTTAGAACCCAAATAAAAAACCTACAAAAATAAGTAAATATAAAATAAAGTTAATAAATAGTTAACTAAATTATGTGCAATATATTGTTACATCTTGTTCAACTCTTTAACAGCAGCAGGAACAAAGCTGTTTTTGTAGCGCTGGGTTTTACTTTTTGGGACAGCAAACCTCCGTCTGGAGGGAAGAAGCTGAAAGTGGCAGTGCAAAGGGTGGGAGTCATCATTTAAAAATGGAGGTAGCAATCTTCTGTACCTGTCTGGTGTACAGGGATGTCAGGCTTAGCTGTGGCTCACCAAGCAAACGACTGGACCATCTAACTACCTGATACAAGGATTTCCTCTGTTTCAGTTTTATCTGACCAAACCATGACACTAAAGAAAAGGATAAAACAGATTCAATAAAAGCCTGAAAAAACATTGTTATTATGGTTCGGTCAGTTTGGAAGCGTGCAAGTTTCCTTAAACAATGCAAATGTTGCTGACCCTTTTTGCACACCCTTTCACAGTTCTCTTCAAAGTTTAAATTACTATCAATAATCGTCCCAAGATATTTGTAGGATTGTACACATTCAGTGGTCTGGCCTTTTAGTATAGTGACTTAGTGCCTGGGAGTTTTCCTCCTAAAGTCAATAATCATATCTTTAGTTTTTGTCGTATTCAGCTGCAGGTAGGAATCCTCACACCAGTGAACAAAATCATCAACCACTGGGCCGTGGCCACTCTCACCATCCTGGAGGAGACTGACAACAACTGAATCATCAGCATACTTTATAATGTGTCTGTTGTCATGTCTGCTCCGACACATGTTTGTGTACAGGATGAAGAGTAGTGGTGACAACACACACCCCTGCGGAGAGCCAGTAGAAGAACACTTTTGGTCAGACAATGTACCATTGACCCTTACTCTCTGTGTCCTGTTGGTTAAAAAATTCAGAATCCAACCCACCAGATTATTATTCAAATCAAATTGTTGCAGGAGCCATTCAACTAAAATATGAGGTTGGATTGTGTTAAAGGTGGAAGAAAAGTCCACAAAAATAAAAGCCTGGCGTGTGTCCCATTAAAATCCAGATGTTCAAAAAGCATGTTAAACAGAGTGACAGTGGCATCCTCCACTCCTCTGTGAGGCCTATAGGTAAACTGCAAAGGATCCAATGCATGCTCAGTCTGCTTTAGGATCTCAAATCTGACCAGTTTTTAAAAAAATTTCATTAAAATTGAAGTCAAAGCAACTGGTCTAAAATCATTTACTGTTTTAGGACAGCTGGATTTTGGAACGGGGACAACCACAGCATCTTTCCAGATCTTAGGCACATGTTGTGTCTCTAAGGACTTACTGAAAATGTAGTGAAATACAGGACTCAGTTCATGTGCACAGGACTTTACTAAGCGCCCACATAGAGTATATTATCAGGGCTCTGACTTTTGTTCACTTTTACAGCACAGAATGCCCTTTTAACATCCTGCACCTCAATATTAAAGTGATGATTGTCTTTGAGTTTCTGTTTCAAATCTTGGGTTTCTGGGCTAAAATCAAAGGAGTCAAAACGACCATAAAAACAATTAAGAGCATTAGCCAGCTCTGTGTCTGAATGAAAACCATCTAAAAACACATGATTACTGCGCTCTGTGCTCTGAAGGCCTGCAATAGTTTTCATACTGGCCCAGGCTGAACCAAGTTTCTTTGTTGCCATCTTGCTTTCCAACTCTGATTTATAATTCTGTTTTGCTCTTAAATTTTCGGACTTCAGCTCTTTTGTGGCAACCTGCAGCTCAGAAACAACCCCCTGTTTAAAGGCAAGTGCTTTTCTCTGTAAGCAGGATTTAACTGATTTTGTAGCCCATGGCTTGTTGTTGGGGTATATTTTGATACGTTTACTTGGAACGATCATGTCTCTACAGAAAGTCATGTATGAGCATGTCACGTCCACTAAAGAGTCCAAATCATCCCCGCAGGACAGTGTGAATACCTCCCAGTCTGTACAGTTAAAGCATTGCTGGAGGCAGTGCACTGAATCCTCTGTCCACACGTTTACAGTATGTCTGTGGTCTTCGCCTTGTCTCTTCTGAGAGCAGTTTTATATGTGGGCAGCAAATGTACACAGTTGTGATCTGAGGATCCTAAAGGAGGAAGGGGAATAGATTTATAGGCCCTCTCTATGGATCCATAGCACAGGTCCAATGTCTTTTTTTGCCTGGTTGGGCAGGAGTCATACTGATAAAAGTTTTTAAGTGTCTTCTTTAGAGACACATGGTTAAAATCCCCAAGAATAAAATTTGGAGCCTCTGGGGAAATCGACTGCAACCGCTGTACCACATCAAAGATGGTGCTGGAGGCGGAGGCAGCATCTGCTCTCGGAAAGTGCTTGGTCCTTTGACAGCAAAAAATCTGCTATGTCAGCGTACATGCAGGGGTCCATTTTGGCCAATTTCTGCAACGTGGCCGCGAATGCAAGCGCAACTAGTTTACCCTTGCGTTTGTGGGTACAACCGGGAAGACCCCTACACAAACAATATGCTCGTAGATCAGGAACTTTCCATAAATTAAATGTATCGATAGAGCATGTTTGGTAGCCACGTTCCCATAATGCTTTGGGTGAGCCGAGATGCGAAAGTCGCTTATTCGATCATCCACAAATTTCTTCACAGTACAATGATCAAGTTAATGCTTAAGTTGAAGATGGTTAAGTTTTCATGAAATATCTGTTTTCATACCTTGTCCAAGGCATTGGACTATTTGACGCTTTTCAACAGTAGAGAGATCCTTTTTTTTTCCCATATATTACTTGAAACCTGTGGCATGCTTAATAATGTAGAACATCCTTCTTAAGTAGTTTTCCTTTAATTGGGCTCACCTGGTAAACTAATTGCGACAGGTGTCTGAGGTTGATATCAGTGATCCAAAGAGCCCTGAGACAATACTATCCATGAGTTTAATTGAAAAACAAAAAAATTGAATGTTTGACACTAAAATCCTATTTGCATAATAATTTGGAACGTAGTGTATTGGTCCATATATGGGTATTGACTGATATTCACCTTGTTGACTGGTAGTATTTATCCGTTATGTCCCAGTTGTGTGGCCTGAAATTAACAACGGTACCCAATTGCTTCAGTTTTTGTAGATTTCATTATTTCAGTTTAGTTACATTGTGGAAATGTGAAAGGACGAGGCAGAGTTTATCTCACGAGTCAGGTTTATTCACATTCTCCAACATCAACAATACAGAAAGAGGAAGAAACCAGACCTTCATCCCTTTTTTATACCCCAGGAGCTTCAAAGCTCCAGTCACAATGCATTTAATCCCCAGTAACAATGCATCCCTTTCAGATCTTATCACCCCCACCCCAAAGTCACTGGCAGCCAGGAAATCCCCCACGGCCATCTCTTTGCATACCATAGACCACATTTCACATCCTCCTGTTATCTCTGAGGAGGCTCAGTCCTTTGTTCATCTGAGACATGGAGCATACAGTAAGCATACAGTGATATACATATGAGGCATAAGGTGATATACATTTGTGCATATGAAACCCACATATGTGTCCCACATGACCCCCCCCAAACGTCTAAGATGTAACAACGGAATAACAGTCAGCCTGTCATGATAAAATCATTACACATCAGCCCACGTGTTGCTTGGGCCTCAGTCTCCTCCCGTATCTGCTGTAAGCCGGCTTCAACACTTCAGTGGCGCCATCCTGCTGGGGGGCTGCTGTCTGAGGGTGAGAATTGTTAGTCAATCCCTGTGGGTGTTCTGGGGGACGTTCTCTAGGGGGTCTGCCGCGCCGAGGAGCCCTAGCCAACAGCACATCGTCGTCCGCCCACAAAGGCTGGTTTGAGCCTGTTAATGCCAATCTTCTCCTTCCTGCCCCCCAAATCTAGCAAAAAATGCTTATCCCCTGTTTCCAGCACTCTAAATGGCCCATCATAAGGTGGTCGTAACGGCGGGCTATGGGCATCGTGTCTGACAAAAACAAATTCCGCGTTTTTTAAAGCCTTAGGTATAAAAACGCGCGGAAAACTGTGGTGAACAGGGCCAGGCAGCGCGCCTGATTCTGTGCCACACTGCAACCGCTGAGTCGGGGAACCTTCTGGTGCAGGATTATCTGGGAGAAACTCCCCGGGCAGCCGAAGTGGCTGCGCAAAAACTAGCTCTGCCGGGGAGGCTTCTAAATCCTCTTTAGGTGCAGAACGCAACCCCAGTAAAACCCATGGTAGCCTGTCCACCCAATTTGCATCCGTAAGCGACGCTCTGAGAGCCGCTTTTCAATGACCTGTGAAAACTACCTCCTCGGCTGTGGTTGACTCAAGTGGGACTACTTCCGGCCAGCACGTGGTGCGGTCTACCATTGTCAGAAGGTGTGTGCACCCCTGTGACGGCGGAAGGGGGCCTACGAGGTCCACGTGAACATGATCGAACCTCTTAGCCGGGATGTGAAACGGCTCCAAAGGAGCTCTCGTGTGCCTGTGTACCTTGGCTCGTTGACAGGCCATGCAGGCTGCTGCCCACTCCCTAACTTGTTTGCGCAGGCTCAGCCATACAAATTTCTCTCCCACCATTTTGACCGACGTGCGCACTCCCGGGTGCGCCAGAGAATGAATCGAGTCAAAAACGCGGCGGCGCCACGCGGCGGGTACCACCAGACGCGGTCGCCCAGTGGAGACATCGCAGATTAGGAGCACCCTGTTCTCCAGTCTTAACCCTGTTGGTCCAGACTGGAGCGCGCGCACGTCCGCGTCGCTAACCTGATCCGCGGCCATGGCTGCATAATCTACCCCCACGCGGACTGGAGCCGCCACGGCGCGCGAGAGGCAGTCTGCCACTACATTAAGTTTACCCGCCACATGCTGGATATCGGTAGTAAACTCTGAGATCACAGCCAGCTGTCTCTGCTGCCGGCCTGACCACGGTTCTGAAACCTTGGCCATCGCAAAAGTCAGCGGCTTGTGATCAGCGAACGCGGTGAAACGGCGTCCCTCCAGCCAGAACTGGAAGTGGCGAATGGCCAAGTGGAGAGCTAACAACTCCCTGTCGAATGCGCTGTATTTTCGTTCACTATTGCGCAAGGTCCTGCTGAAAAAGGTGAGTGGTTGCCAAGCCCCGGCTACATGCTGCTCCACGACCGCCCCTATGGCCACATCTGACGCGTCAGTAGTGAGCGCTATGCGGGCCGTTGGGTCTGGATGTGCTAACAACGCGGCGTTTGCCAGGGCTGTTTTGACTTCCGAGAATGCTCGCTCTCGCTCCGGAGACCATTCAATTTTATTTGTGGGTTTTTGTTTTTTTAGTGCGGCATATAATGGTTGCATGAGCTGCGCTGCGCGTGGGAGGAAACGGTTATAAAAATTCACCATTCCTAAAAACTCCTGTAACGCTTTGACCGTTTGTGGCTGGGGAAAATTTGTTACTGCGCGCACTTTGTCAGGCAGAGGAACCGCTCCTTCTGGAGAGACGCGATGCCCCAAAAAATCAATCTGCGTCACCCCGAACTGACACTTCGCTGGGTTGATTATTAACCCGTGCTCTCCCAACCTCCGGAAAACTGCCTTGAGGTGGTTTTCGTGTTCGTCTTCGGACGCGCTGGCTACCAAAATATCGTCCAGGTAGACGAACACGAAGGGGAGATCGCGCAACACCGCGTTCATCATGCGTTGGAACGTCTGCGCCACGCCTTTAAGCCCAAATGGAATGCGCAAAAACTCGAATAGACCGAACGGAGTTATTACCGCTGTTTTGGGTATGTCCTCAGTGCGTACTGGGACCTGGTGGTAACCGCGTACCAAGTCTATTTTAGAAAAAACACGCGCCCCCGCCAAATGAACTGAAAAATCTTGGATATGCGGGATTGGGTAGCGGTCGTGCGCTGTAGCGTTGTTCAACCTGCGGAAATCTCCGCAAGGTCGCCACAAGCCATCAGCTTTCGGGACCATGTGAAGCGGTGAAGCCCATGGGCTTTTCGAACGCCTGATGATGCCCAACTTTTCCAGGTTGGCGAACTCCTCGCGCGCTATGGTCAGTTTAGCTGAATCCAAGCGCCAGGCTTTTGCAAAAAACGGGCGGTCTGGTGGTAGTAATAAAATGTTCCACCCCGTGTTTAGCCACGGCCGCCGAAAATGTTGGGACCGTGAGTGCTGGGAACTGAGTGAGCAGTGTGTGGAACTTACCACTTGCAGCTGTGACGTTGGCTTGTGCTGTTGGCGGGGCCACTCGAGCTGTACAGGGAATAGAATAAAAAGAGAGTGCATTAACCAGGCGCCTGTTAGCAAGATCAACCAACAAACCATGTGAGCACAGAAAATCAGCCCCTAACATATTGAAATTCACTGCAGCTATGACGAAAGTCCACTCAAATGTGCGGCCGTGTAGGGACAGAAGCAGAGCCCTCTCACCAAAGGTCTTAATCGCCGAGCCGTTCGCTGCTGACACCCCGGGACCACTGGAAAGCGCCAGCCGGTCAGCGGAGGAAGGTGTGATGAAACTCAACTGGGAGCCTGTGTCCACGAGGAAATGCCTCCCCGAGCGCGCATCCTTCAAGTAGAGCAACTTGTTCTCCTCCCCGAGGGCCGCAGCTGCTACCGACCCCTGGTCTTGGCGTTTCCCGAGCGCTTGAAATGGCACGGTGGTATACATTTGCGTGCCTTCTCTGCAAAGCGGCGATGGTAGAAACAGAGGGTGTCTCCTCCGCGATCCTTGGCCCCCGCCGCCGCTGTCGTCGGTGGGTCTGCTACCACCGTCTCTGGCCCCTCGCCGTCTCCGGCCGTCGCGTCGCGCTCCGTCGCTGCTGCGGTGGCCGCGCGCTGTTTGCTGGCGTTGAGAATCCGGTGCGCCTCCTGGGCCAGCGCGCGGAAGTCCCGCTGGGCCAACAATGGTGAACCGGCCAGGGTCGCTCTCGTGGCCGACGGTAGGGTTCTCAGGAAAATGTGGGTGAAGAGGAAATCATCGCCGTCTGAGCCCCTCAACCTCAGCATGTCCTCCATCAGGTCAACGGGCGTGCCATCTCCCAAGTCGTTCAGAGCCAGGAGTCTCTCCGCTCTCTCCTGGACTGAGAGAGTGAAGCGCTGGATGAGCGCAGCCTTCAACGCGCCGTTTTTGTCGTCGGCTGGTGGCTTCACCAAAAGGCTCTGCACATGCCGAGCCGTGCGGTTGTCGAGTTTGGCAATTACATGGTAGAATTTCGTCTCATCTACCGTTATCCCCCGGAGGGCGAACTGTGCTTCGACCAAGAGGAACCAGGAGCACGGGTTGTCTCGCCAAAAGTCCGGTAGCTGGACGGTAGCGGCATACGCCTGGCTGGGAGCTCCTGACCCGGCTGGTTCGGAGGAATTTCTTTCACTCATCGTCTTAGGGTCACCAGTGTGGAAATGTGAAAGGACGAGGCAGAGTTTATCTCACGAGTCAGGTTTATTCACATTCTCCAACATCAACAATACAGAAAGAGGAAGAAACCAGACCTTCATCCCTTTTTTATACCCCAGGAGCTTCAAAGCTCCAGTCACAATGCATTTAATCCCCAGTAACAATGCATCCCTTTCAGATCTTATCACCCCCACCCCAAAGTCACTGGCAGCCAGGAAATCCCCCACGGCCATCTCTTTGCATACCATAGACCACATTTCACATCCTCCTGTTATCTCCGAGGAGGCTCAGTCCTTTGTTCATCTGAGACGTGGAGCATACAGTAAGCATACAGTGATATACATATGAAGCATAAGGTGATATACATTTGTGCATATGAAACCCACATATGTGTCCCATAACATTTTAATAGTACATACGTCTTTGGTTCCTGGCAATGAAGATGAAAACAACAACAAAAAAAGACACCACAACGCAGTGGTGGCCTAACGTTTAGGGATGTGGACTGGTGAGCAGAGTGTCGTGGGTTTGATTCTTGGATCGGCAGGATTAGATCTGGGCGGGACAGATAATACAGAAGTGTTTGCCCCACCCTCCTTAACGCCACTGGTGCCCTTGAGCAAGGCCCTTAACCCCAACTGCTCCAGTGGAGCTGCTCAGTGGCTGCAGGTCAGTCTGTGGTTGTACTGGGCAGCTTCCTGGTGTGAATGTGTAACTGTGTGAGTGTGAACAGGGTGTCTTTAAAAAAGAGAAGTTGCCTCTCAACCGAACTACCCTGTATAAATAAAAGTTAAATAAAAAAATGAATATTTGCAACTGAAGAAAATGAAAAAAATTCAACTTTAGATGGTACGTTCCATCAGGTTAGGAAATAGGCTGCAGTCATCACTAATGATGGTAGAAATTTCAATTATCCCCTTATTATCCATCCATCTTCTTCCGCTTAATCCTTTTCGGGTCGCGGGGGGGGGGGGGGCTGGAGCCTATCCCAACATCTTTGGATGAGAGGCAGGGTACACCCTAGACGGATCACCAGTCAATCGCAGGGCCAACACAGAGAGACAGACAACCATTCACTCTCACAGTCATTCCTAAGGACAATTTAGAATCCCCAGTTTGATGTCAATTAACCTAACTTGCATGTTTTTGGCATGTGGGAGGAAACCGGAGAAATCCCGGAGTAAACCCACGCAGACATGGGGAGAACATGCAAACTCCACACAGATCACTGTTGGTCGGAGGCTGGGCTCGAACCCAGGATCCCCCGGCCAAGGGTGAGTTGCTGTGCTGCCGCAGTGCTAACCACTCCGCCACCGCGCTGCCTTTTATCCCCTTATTATAATGAATATAATTTTTTTTTTCCTTGTCAACCGGTTATCATCGACACAATAAAATAAGGGATAACCAAGTCGCTGAAATTGAGAACTGAAAAAATATAAATGTGATACAAATGTTTCCTGTTTTTCTTTTCAGTCTGCTACTGTGGCGTCACCACACGTCAGGTTCCTTGTGGCACGGATAAAGAAGAATTTGATGGTTCAGGACATTTCTCATGCCAGAAAATATGTGGGAAGTAAGTTTGTCCATGATAGTATGTTAATATACTAAAACATTTATATATAATTTCCCATTATACCATGACCTATTGTTGTTGTGTTTTTTTTTAAACTTTGTTTTTTCAGGATGCTGAACTGTGAAGCTCACCGGTGCCAACAGGTGTGCCACCGAGGGCTGTGCCAGCCATGTCCACGCTCCCCAAGCTTGGTGAAGATGTGTCCCTGCGGGCAGACCCCGCTGACCAAACTCCTGGAGCTGGGTTACTCTGAGCGGCAGAGCTGCTCCGATCCAGTCCCCTCCTGTGGAAAGACATGCAACAAACCCTTGGCCTGCGGTTCCAGTGGCAAGTGGCTGATTTATGCCATTTAAAAACTGCTGCATTATAAACAACTCAATTCTGTTTGCATGCTGATCCTCAAACTCACTGATTTCAAAGATTTTTAACAAAATGTAGTGTGAAACATAACTGTAGGAACAATGTGTACAAGCAAGA